>CM030361.1:116808968-117416918 GCA_017893485.1 Hemerocallis citrina | reverse complement strand
GGGGCATTGCCGGAGCCTCTATTGCTTCTGTTGGTGCTTCAATAGTAAGAGTGGGTGGATGTCGAACCCTCTCGTTGGGCCCGCATCCACTGAGTTCGACTACTGAGAGCATTGGTAGCTGTGGAGGTGCAAGTTGAGAAGACGATCAAGGAGGTTGGGGTGAAAAGATCTGAGAGTGAGTGGGGGGGGGGGGGAGATGAAGCAGGAAGGAGATGACGGGAAGAAGAAAGTTATGGGTTGGTGGAGGAGGGGGACGGAGAGGGAAGAGGGTTCATGGTTACGGAGGAGGGGAACGGAGAAGAATGGGAGCCTTTACAAACGAAATATTTGGAACCCAAAATGGAGATTGGTTGAAGCACCCCATTTGAAATCCAAACCAAAATAGCATATTCTAAAAAATAGACCAAAATGGAACCCATAAGAGCATCGGTTACTCTCCCACTATAATTGCCACGAGATAGAGCGTTAATTGCCACAAGGTAAAATACTTGGTGTACTGTACAGGATTTTTTTCCCAAAACGACCTACTTTTTGAAAGTTTTTTCCAAACCGACCTACTTTTTTTTTTAATTCTCAAAACGACACACTCAGTCTTTGAAAGACCGAGTTTAGCACAAAATAAATCGGTTTTTCAAAGACCGAGTGTTAGAATTCGATTTTTGGAATTCTAACACTCGGTCTTTGAAAAACCGAGTTATTTTGTGCTAGACTCGGTCTTTCAAAGACCGAGTATGTTATTTTGGTAAATACTTTCAAAAGTGGGTCAGTTTGGTAAATATTTTCAAAAAGTGGGTCATTTTGGTAATAAGTTCCTATTCCTGAGTATATCAGAATTCCTTTATAAAATACAAAAAAAATTACAGGAATAACTCATACAACAAACCAGATTGAAAGATAGAAATGATGGTAATTTTGAGATACAAAACAGAAAATTATTATTATTTCCAAAACTTAATGGATATATCATTGTAGGAAATGATAAATTTCATACATGGTTACAATTAATTATAAGTTCTCAATATGGTACATTAACTATTGAGATTTAAGAGGTTAGTTTGTTTCGTTAAAACAACACAGTAAATGAGAGTTTCGCGCTACAAAAGCGTGGTGAAAAAATGCCAATATTAATTACAGAAAAAATGCCATTATTAATTACAGAAAAAATAAAGCAAAAAAAAAAAAAAACCTATTTTCCAGCACAATATTTTGGTTTGTATAAACAATAAAAAACATTCTTCAACTGTTTAGTGAAAACACTCTCCTGCACTGGGAGAAAAGTCCACGCTAATACAAACTAATTTCTTAAATGACAAACCAATGAGGACTAAGCAACTACTCTATAACACGGCTGATAGAGTAGAATTTGATACTCAAATCCAGAGAATTACTTGATATAATTGTGCCAAATAATCATCCTCACTTATCACATGCTTTTATGCTAAGAAAAAATGCACATGTCTTTCTAAAATGGATGCTTAGTATCTTTGGTAATCTTTTTATTATCCTGGACTATATTGACAATATTCTTGTTTATTCAAAAATGCATGAAGAACATAGAGCAAGGTTCACAAGAAGGGGGAGGCACAGCAGAGGATGGTTGATTCCATGGTGCGAGATCGGTGGTACACGCATCCGGAAGTCTCTTGGGGTTGTGCGTGGCTACACGTCTAATCATGGAACTTTTGTGATGTATTTTCGGTGTTTTATTTTATTGTATGTATTTTGGGGGATTGCAGGGGGTCCGGAGCGACCAATGTAGGGGAATCCTTTTTTGGGTAGGACAATGAATATCATGGCCCGAATGTGGGTCTCATGAATATTATTGTCCGACGCTGATATGTCTGTTTTTTATGTCTGTTTTATTAAAAACTTTTTAATGAAACTAGGGGGGCTTTAGCCAACCCTTATGATAAAAAAAAAACATAGAGCAAGGTAAACCAATTACTCGATGAGATATAGATAAAATAATGCTTTCTTTTTCGGAAAAGGAAACAGAAGAAAAAAGGAGAACTAAAAGTTAATGTAAACACATAACATCTCTTTATTTTCCTAAAGCCTCACATAAACTAGTATTGCAATTTGCAAACAGATGTTAGTAATGATTTTGGGCAAGAGTAATGATTGTTCTTATAAAAAATGAGGAAAAAGAGATTCGTTCGTACTGTTCTGGTAAGTTCACTAAGGTGGAAAAAAACTATTCCACATACAAAAAGAAGCTTTTAGCAATCATAAATTCTTTGAAAATTTTAAGAATATATCATGTTCTCATGAATTTGAAATTTAAACTAATAATCAATCAGTAACTTTATGGAAAAGATAGTTCAATTACAGGAGAAAGAAATTCTCGTAAAATTAGATGGTAAATATATCTTTCTGATTTCCTTTATGTTATGAAACATATTCCTGGTATGAGTAATATTCTTTCTAGGCAAAATGGTATAGGAGGAAATTACTCGAGAAAGATTTACCTATATACATATATGAGATTAGGGAAGAGCATATGGTATAGGAGGAAATTATCTCCTATGGCGCACGAAAAACTCAATCACCTCAACCGAAATTCAAGAACCACACCGTTCAATCCTTATAACATAAAACATACAGTGATGCAAAATCACCATATTTGAACATGTTTTGCCCACTTATCAACGAGGTTGTAAAATGAACGGTTTTTCAGCAATCGAACAATTGTGACCACTCAATACAGAGCAAAACATATTCAATTACTGACGTACCAATAAAGAAACTAATATCTAGTGAAGAACTAATTCTTTTACCATAAGATGTACATAGACCACCTCCAGGAAGATCACTACTCTTAAGGATAGTCACCATGATAAATCTATTTTTAACGAAGATCTTTTTCCTTGCAGAAGATTCATCTCTACTGCCACTTCTCCCAACAGAATAGAAGAATCTACCTCATTAAAAATGAGAACGAGAATGGAGTGAGTTAGAAACAATAAAAATATCAGTTCTGATCCTGCCGTCAAAAGATGTTGATAGAATCCATGGTCGCGATCAAACTAAATCTTAAAAAAAATGGTGGATAGCTCTCTTAATGTACCAATAACTGTTATATATGAAGATTTCAACCTGGTGAGTCTTCATGCGCTCCTAGATACAGGAGCATTAGTAAGCGTAATTAGACAAGCAGCAATTCCTGGAACTTATTACCAAAATGACCCACTTTTTGAAAGTATTTACCAAACTGACCCACGTTTGAAAGTATTTACCAAAATAACACACTCGGTCTTTGAAAGACCGAGTCTAGCACAAAATAACTTGGTTTTTCAAAGACCGAGTGTTAGAATTCGAAAAATCGAATTCTAACACTCGGTCTTTGAAAAACCGACTTATTTTGTGCTAAACTCGGTCTTTCAAAGACCGAGTGTGTCGTTTTGGGAATTAAAAAAAAAAGTAGGTCGGTTTGGGAAAAACTTTCAAAAAGTAGGTCGGTTTGGGAAAAAAATCACTGTACAGTTGGTAGTATTACTAGTTCTTGCAAGAATAAATTGAAGTATTATCTATTACTATTACTAGTATCATGCACGTGCGATGCACGTGGAGGAAGAAGGGAAAAGACAAAAAAGAAAGGAAAATAATTTCCAAACTGATCCACCGTCGAAAATATTTACCAAACTGGTCCACTTTCGCACGTGCACGCCGAGAAAGAAGGAAAAAGACAAAAAAGGAAATAATTTCCAAACTGATCCACTGTCGAAACTATTTACCAACCTGGTCCACTTTCGAAAATATTTACCAAAATGAGTCATTTGGCTTCAAAATGACAAAATGATAAAAAAAAAAAAAAAATTAATGACAAATACCACTAAGGCCTTCTCCCATTATAATAGTAGAGATTATAGGGATCCCACCAGATATTCAATGTCATTCGAATAATAAGACTAGTACTTCATACGTACAACTTGAACTGGTAGTCAATTAGCAAGAATATCTCCAATATGGTAACTACAAAATGATTTGTTTGTATCATTTTCTGTACATGTAACTTCTCGCACTTGTATGCACATATTTTTATGACAATGAACATTTGGACATTTATATTCATTGATAAATTAGACAAAACTAATCAAGTATATGGCTGTCTCAGATGGTTGTAATGACACAAAAATAGAACTTTGTATGTGGTGACGGTAATCAAGGTTTAAAACGGACATTTACATTTTGCGAAGCTAATTCATATGATTTGCTACAAGTTTATATTAATGTGTAACCAATTACTGATTGATGCTCGGTGGTTGGTGTTGTTCCAACGTCAGCTTTGGGGTGGCATCCGGGCCGGGCCGGGCCGAGTCAAAAACCAGCGGGTTTGACCCGGGCATGGGCTAGGGCAGGTCTGGTTGAAGGAAGAAGCGGGCCGGGTCGGGCTGGGCCAGGGGAGGGGAAGAGGAGGCCCGGACCTGGACCCTAGACCCTGGACCCTGGCCCTGGCTCGAGGGCCGGGTCGGGCCTATGTGGGTTCGCGGGTTAGGGGGGTTTTACTTGTTTTATTTTTTAAACTTTTTTTTAAATACAAAGATAAAGGGGAAAGGTGAATTAAGACAACAATTGTAAGAATATATAGATTAAAGAGAGATTCATAAATTAAATTGTTTTAATGAATTACAAAATTTTAAATATAATCAAATAGATAAGTAACATTTCATACAAATATTATCAAATTACAGTATGAAGAGAGTATTTGTATTTAAAGATCGAGATAACTTAGATTGAAGAGAAGACATTAGATTACTGTCAAACACTTCTACTTAACCTAAATATAGAATATCATCCCCCTAAAATTTTCAATTATTTACAATACATAATTCATAGTGCAGTTCTAGTAGATCTTCAATCGTTGCTATTTGTTGAGTCGTTTTGTGCTTCTTGTAGTAAATTTTGGGTCCTCTCTTCCGCTATCATCCAATCTTCCGCGCATACTAGCATCTCTAAATTCTTCGATGTCAAGTGATTCCTGTTCAGGCTCGTTATCCTCCCACCAAGAGAAAAAGTATTTTTCGATGCAACAGTTGACACATGTGTAGTTAGCAAATCTTTAGCCATATGTGAAAGAATAGGAAAAATATTTTCATTGTTTTCTTTTTCCAAAAAGTTAACACATCAACTATATCATCGATGGAAGGTTGTGCATTATACCAATTCAACTCATTTGGTGAATTAGTTTTTGGTTTTTTTTTTATTTAATGAAATTCAAAACACCACTAGTTGCAAGACCCTTTCCCTTTGATATAGAAGTAGAAGAACTAACATTATGTGTTTGTGTAGTATTATATGCAAAAAGTGTATCATAACTATCATATAAATTACTCAAAACATGCTCAAATTGTATAGTAAAAAAAACATAATCAAAATCTAATATTCCATCGTGTAGAGCATATAAATAAAAAACTCAATTAAATTCCTTGTCCCTTCTAATTTAATTATGAGATTCATTACACTAGCAACACAATATAACATAGGAAATTGATAAAAATATTTTAAAAATTTTAGATAAGCAGCATAAATCATTGTTCCAATATGAGGATCGCTTACCAATTTTTTAATTGTGGTCATCATAGTGACAATTTCAAGTAAAATACCACTAGATGTAGATGAATATGTTTTCAGAAATTGTAAAGTAGCATCATTAAAAGTTCTAAAAATTTATACAAACTATCGGCAAAAGCCAAAAAATCATCATTTAACATACAATCTTGCATACTCATTGCAACACAAAATTCTTATAAATGGGTTCGATAATGAAGAACAACACCTAATGGATCATATGCAGAATTTCAACGATGTCTATCATCTTTAGGAAAACGTTTATATCAATACCCTTAAGTTGACACCAGTCATGAAAAACTTGATATATTTGACCACTCAAAGTAATAAAACAAACACAATCTCTCATTGCATTAATTTTATCGTGTTTGTATTTTAGTACATCTTGTACACAAAGATTTAAAATATGACAAGCACACCTAACATAAAAAATATCGAATTCTATAGGATTTAAAGTAAATTTCAAACTAGTAATTGTCTTAGTATATATTATTAGAGGCATTATCAAAACTAATAGCAAAAACTTTATCATAAATACCGAAATTAGTACATGCATTCATGATGTGTGCCGCAATTACTTCACCGTAGGTATGTAACAAAACTGAATGAGATAATCCTACTTTGGAGTAACCAATCGGAATCTATCCAATGACATGTTACACATCATTGGTATGTCGTTAACTCTTTCCCAACCATTCGATGTCAAAAAAACTCTAGTGTTTAGTGATGTTACTGTTGCAACTAACATATCCTCAGCCTCATTGTAGACTAATTTACAATCCTCCTTAACCACATTCCTAGCAATTCTTTTATAATGGGGGTTTAATGCGGTTTGGTTTAAAATATCTACATTCCTACTTTCGGCAACGAATAAGGTAATTCATCCTTAATTACTAATTAAGTCATTTCCCTACAAACGATATCGTGATCGTAGCTATGGCTATCTACTTGACCGGTCCTTGGGTGTACTTTTTGTTGTGTGAGTGTGTCTTTAGAAAATTCATGTTGGCACTTTTCTAAGTGACGCTTAAGTGTACCCATTCCCAGTCCTATTTTAAACTTATAAGGCGTTTGACACTTCCTACAAATTTTAAGTCCTGCACTTTCATCGTTTTGTGATGAGACAAAAGTGAAATATTTGTGTACTTCGGAAGTGGGTCCTTTTGTTTTACGGGATTGAGAAGGAGCTTGTTCCGTGTCTTGTCATTGTATGTCTTCTACTACTACATCTTCCATGTGTGTGTGTGGAATATCATGAAAATCTAGAATACTATCAAAATTTACAAATGTTTCTTCACTATCCATTTGTGGAATTAAATGAATTGAAGGAATGCAACGAGATGAGCTTGATTTTTCGCTACTATGTCTATCGCGTGATCGGTTAGATGTCATCTATTCGATAACTAGTGTATATGTTTGAAGAAAAAAAATCTAGAAATAAGAACAGAGAATTCAAAAAAAAAAAAAAATTCATATCAAATTATAAACTAGTGTATGTTTTTAAAAAACTCTACAAAACAAGTAAACATAACTAAACAATTCTACAAAACAAGTATGAACTAGTGTATGTTATTAAACAAAATCGAAAAAAGAATAAGAGAGAGTTCAATAAAACAACAACAATTAAGAGATGAACTAGTGTATATTTTTTAAAAAAAATCTTAAAAAAGGAGTACAACAAAACACAAAATGAGAGTAATGAACTGGCAATATATTTACTGTTAAAGAATTTACCACAACTCGTAGTGCTAATAGCGGAAGTACACCACAAGCAATAGAAACTACCAAGACTTAGATGAATCAAGAACAAGCCACCACAATATATGCAAGGTCTCACAAGAACAAAATCAATATGCAGAGATAACCAATACTTCTTATTCCCCAAGAATTACAAAGATTACAAAAGATATTACAACTCTCAATCTCTCTCCCTCACCATTGAAACACTCGGCACAATCCTCTCTTGAAGTTGAACAATGATAACAGCTCACCTCTTGATTTCAACGATACAAATTCTAGAGTCTACAACCATATATATATCCCCCAAGTAAAGCCTAGAAGATAAACACAAATCCAGCTTATTGGGCCTTAAACTCGTCAGCCCAAATAATACACAGTGCTGCTGTCGGTCGACCGCACCCCCAGGTCGGTCAACCGCAACGTGTAAAGCCCACACCCGAGATATGACCTGTCGAATGCACAGTTAACCGTCTCCTTCTCTGTTCAACCCTGTACACTCGAAGATTCTCCTACAGTTAAGGTCGGTCACCCGCACCCTCGGTCGGTCGACCGCAACTCTCTAGACTGCACATCTTCTACTTGTTGTTGTTGTCTCTTGTTGTCTTCATCTTCTCCTCTTCTTCTCCAACTTCAAATACTCAGTATCTACGTGAATTTGAGGCCACAATCCTAACAATCTTCCACTTGGACCAAATACACAACGCTTCAAAGTTATTGTAATCTTTACCTCGCATTATCTCTGCCAATCTCCCACTTTCATGGAAGATCCAAGTACTCCACACACTCTTGAAGAGCATCTCCGCCACTCCACCACGTAGAGTGCACTAACCACCCCCCATCGCCTCATAAAGGATGTGCTCCACCAATCGCATAGAGCACGAATACCAGAGAAACAACCTCTCGTGTCAGATTCCGTGTTACTAGACTCTCTAACTCGCAGAATATCCATGGTTCAAAGCCTCTCAATGCACCATCTGCACTAGAAGTCTCCGTGGACGAAACCTCTACAAAATTCGCAGATTGTTTAACCCCTACAGTCCCATTTCGGTTACCCTCATCGACATCACCCCGCATATCGATATCAGTGCTCTCTACCTCACAAGAGCGAATTGAAGCTTCGACTGCCATATTGCAAAGTACCCTCATTGCAGCAACGTCTTGCCCTCTAGGATCACTTCCATGGTTAGTAGATCCAACTAAATTAGTAACCTCCACTCCACAACTGAAAGGACTCGGTTGCAAACCACACAACCTACTACTCGATTCTGACTGAGAGTTAAGTACAGGAGAAACGCTTCTCATGTCCCTAAGCAAATACAGTGTTCCCTCAAACTTCCCTTTTGAAATCATCCTTGAACCTAGAGTTATACGCCACTCCCCACTACCAACTGTAGTAGACAACCTCTTTTTGTCTAGCCTTCCAATCAAGATAAGATTTTCCTTCAAGTCTGGAACATGTCTTGTCTCCTGCAAGACAACACTTTGATCATCATTGGCTTTCACGCGAACAGTACCAACCTCACGTACAGGACACCGGTGACCATCCCCCACGATCACATCTCCAAAAGAACCCTTCCCGTAGTCATCAAACACCTCTCTCCTCGGAGTACAATGAAAAGAAGCTCCTGAATCAATACACCAATTTTGAGTGCCCAACTCCTCCCGATCTGATAAGCATAACTCTTCAACAAGCCCCACTTGAGCTTCCTTTGGGTTTGTGATACCCCGTAATTTCTAAGATATAAAATATATATATAAAATATATATATAATATATATATGAGGAGAGAGAGAAGGAAGGGGCCTACGGTTTGTTTACACAACAACAGATGTTGTGTGTGGGTTGAGAGGGTGACATCATGATGACGTCACCAAGTTGGGGGCCCACCCGATGTTTGATTTCAAAGACAGCGACCTATCTCTTGAGGTGTGATTGCTGACGTGTACATGAGGGGGGCCCACGGGCTTCACTTGTACACGGGATTTGAGGAGTAGAGAGAATGTGTTTGAGAATTATCCCATATCGGGAGTATATAATAAATTAAATAATATAAATATAATTGCCTATGATCAAGAGTCACCTAATTAGTTAACCACCTTTTGAGAGGCAGCCTGTGGTGGGCAGTTGTACTATAAGTATTAATTTGTCTTCTAAAAATAATAAAAATTATCTAAGTATAGAGGCGGGGCGTTACAGGGGTATCTCTTTTCGGTTTCTTCTGCTTCTTCTTCATATAAGCCTTACAACTGTGCATCATGTGACCCTTCTTATGACAATACCATCATTCAGGCCCATGTCCACCATCGTTGTCATCAGACCCACTCTCAGATGACCTACTCTGATCCTTTCTTCTTTGACTCCCACGTCTCCTCTCAACAGATATTGCGGAATCTCTAGATGATGCTGATGGATATCCCTCGTTTATTACCCTTCTTACCTCCTCGTTCAGAATGCTACTCACCACATCATGTAGAGTCGTCGATTTATCATAGTGCCTGTAATAGTTTGTTCCACCGTACCATAACTATCGGATAAAGTAGATAGAAGTAACAATGACTGCCCCCTCTTTGAAAACTTCAAACATGCAGCTTCCATCTGGTTATAAACCATACAGTAATTATTCACATGTTCTGCTACTTAACTCCCTTCCTTCAACTTCATATTAACCAATTTCTTCAGATGAAGAATTTGATTAGAAGCCGACAGTTTCTCATACATATCTGTGAGAATATCCATAACCTCTTTTGTGGTCTTTGCCTTCGAGATATGAAATAACGCCTTCCTACTGAGTCCCAACTGAATCTGCCCTAGCGCCTTCTGATCCAAACGATTCCACTACGCCAAGACCTTCGCATCATTGTCTCCACCTTCTGGCTTCTCATCAAACAATGGACCATCAAGATTTTTCTGATGAAGATATGCTATCATCTGAATCTTCCCCATCGCGAAGTCACTCCCATCGAACCTCTCGATCTTTGACTTGCTATCGGCCATCTCGAACCAAAAGCTCTGATACCACTTGTTGAAGAATCTACCACAACTCATAGTGCTAATAGCGGAAGTACACCACAAGCAATAAAACTAACAAGACTTAGATGAACCAAGAACAAGCCACCACAATATATACAAGATCTCACAAGAACACAATCAATATGCAGAGATAATCAACACTTCTTATTCCCTAAGAAATACAAAGATTATAAAAGAGATTACAACTCACAATCTCTCCCCCTCACCTTTGAAACACTCGGCACAATTCCTTCTTGAAGTTGAACAATGATAACGGCTCACCTCTTGATCTCAAAGATACAAACCCTAAAGTCTACAGCCATATATATAGCTCTCAAGTAAACCCTAAAAGATAAACACAAATCCAGCTTAGTAGGACTTAAACTATTTAGCCCAAATAACACAAAGCGTCGCTGTCGGTCGATCGCACCCCCAGGTCGGTCGACCGCAACGTGTAAAGCCCACACCCGAGATATGACCGATCGACTGTACGGTCGACCATCCCCTCCTCTGTTGAACCCTGTACACTCAAAGAACTTCCTACAGTCAAGGTCGGTCGACTGCAACTCTCCAGACTACACACCTTCTACTTGCTACTGTTGTCTCTTGCTGTCTTCGTCTTTTTCTCCAACTTCAAGTACTCAGTGCCTACGTGTATTTGATGCCACAATCCTAACATTTACTACTACAATCTACTAAAGAGAAAAAGATGAGAATAATGTTAATTCTGAAAATTATACAAATACAAAAATACTGTATGAGTGTAGAATGTATGTTTGAAGAATGAGAGTAGATAGTGTTGAGAGCTTGTTGTTAATTGTTGCTGATATTTGTTGATGTCATTATGTTGTTGTCTTGTTGGTGTTAATCCTTGCAAAAATTTTGTTGTTTGTTGTTGATCTATTGAGAAAGAATTGAGAGAGTTGAGTGAATTTGTGAAGAGAAATGAATAAAATGGGGTTATATATATATACTAGATTTGCCCGTGGTCTCGTGCCTGCGGCACGTCTTCAGAACGATACAGCATATGAAAAGGCTTGTAAAGAGTAAATCAATAATAATATAGCTCAAGTTTAAATGACAATAATTAGTTGTAAATAAAATTCCATATTTTCATTAATATATATTGAAAAATAATTATAAATTGGGGTATAAAAGTCCATGTTTCCATAAGTATATATATATATATATATATAGAATTAAATAAATAAAGAAGTTGTTTTGGGGGGTTGTTTTTGGCGGGGGGGATGTGTTTTGTGAGATTAGATCTAGGCCTTTAATATTGGGAGATTGAAAGAGAGCCACTTGATAGCTTTCTTTGTGTTTTATTATATAGATATATTATGTATTTGTTCAGATTTTCATTAAAAAAATCTAGGCCTTTAATATTGGGAGATTGAAAGAGAGCCACTTGATAGCTTTCTTTGTGTTTTATTATATAGATATATTATGTATTTGTTCAGATTTTCTAAAATAGCCCCCAAAATTAGCTAATATAGATCCGTTGGGGGGTATTTTGTTAATTATATAAATCTAATTTTTTTAATTAAAAAAATTTCAGGACCCCCTCCCCCCCCCCCCCCAAACGGTCGGCCTGCGGGTCGAGCCCGGCTGGTCCGAGCCGGTTGAACCCGGTCCTGGGTCGAGCCGGGCTGGGGCCTCTCGTTGGTCAGGTCATTGCGGTTTTTCGAGCGAAAAAGTGGGGCCCACCAAGCTCGGACTTGGGGGCAGTTAGGGGTTGGGTTGGCCCGGTTTCAGGGCAGGCCGAGTCGAGCTGAGGCCCTGGCCGACCGGGCCCGGGCCGACTCGGACCTGATGCCACCCCACTTCATATACATCTTATTGATTACCAACAAAAACATCAGCTCTTATTTCGATGTAAATTTCAAACTTGTTCATATTTAATTAACAGCAGCCTAAAAGTCAAAACAGCATTCAAGATTGTTGAAAAGTTAATCAATAAGCCAACTTTTCACATATTTTTTTGATGAAACAGATAGAGTCAATCGACTCCAGCCAAGCATCTTTTCATATATTAAGACCACATAACTTAATCATCCCTGATTATGTCACTATGCCACATTCGTGCCTTACCGTGAGCATTGTATAATTGTAGGGGTGGATATCGGTCGGTATCCGACCTAATATGAACCATCCATCACCGATCCAAAGAAGATTGGTTTTTTAATTTTCTCATCCGCAATCAATCCGAACCTTAATTGGATCGGTTTCCATCCAAGCCGATTAAGCTCGGTTTGGATTGGATTGGTTGGTCGGTTTGGCGTGCTACTTTTCACCTTCAACATCATTCATAATTTTGTTGAAATTTAAAAGATCAACTTCAATCAAACTTAAGAAACAACCTGCTATTTGTTATTCAGAAATGAATTTAAAATAAAGATTCATAAAACCACAAGTTGTTAATGAATTTTGCACTAATTGTTTGAGATGATGACGTTTAAATGAGCGAGATAAACTGCTTTTTCACTTGCATACTTCTGTAATCTTAGTTTATTATCATAAAAGAAACATCAATAACCATAGCTAATTGAATTTCAGGTGCAATAAAAAAATATTTAGAAAATAATTTCTGCTTGACTTGATTAAAATAACTACTAAATATTATATCAACTTTATGATTCTATTAAGTTGAGTCACACTGTAAATCAAGCATTTCTCAACAACATAACACATAGGATTATGGAGAACCAAAACATAGGTAGAACAACTGCTCGGTTTGTATTAAAGAAATTAAAAAATACTGTTTGTATCTCAAGAAAAATGAGAAATGACTATTTGTATATTCAAGAAATTAAAGGTAGAACATATTTTTTTTAGAGGTATGGTCGGTTCGGTTTCATCGGTTAATTGAAAGCCTCATCCAACAACCGAACCGGTCCAATTGGTTATTGAAGATCAAGAACCGATCCAATCCAAACCCCCAATTGGTTCGGGTTGGATTGGTTCGGATTGGTCAGTTCAGATAATAGTATATAGGTATGTGGTTTTACAGCATCCACACTCAGTATGCTATTTTACTAAATTTTTCAAAATTTGACAAAATAAGAGCTCCAGTTATTTTTTTATTTTGCCAAATTTTAAAAAATTTGGCAAAAACGTCTTCTCATATACGATAAAACTTTTGAGAATTCTCAAAATATAGGAACGGAATATATTGTTATGTCTCCCTTTTTTAATTGGATCGGACGATACATCATGTACTGTTCTAGAATTTTTTTATTTTGTTTTTTTAAAGTATCGGACGGAACAACATGATCTGTCCCCAAAAAAATAAAAATAAAAAATAAAAATGGGATCGAGCGGAAAATGTTGTCCCGTCCGACGCAAAAACTTCTCAAACGGGACAACAAGTCCCGTTTGAAGACTTTGACCAGCCAAAACCCATCTCTTCTCATGGTTTAGTGTTAATTAATCTTGAATTTTTTTTAAGTTAATCATATTTTAGTACTAATTTAGTAACTAATTAAATCACTAATAAAAACTAATACCATTTTAATCCTATTAAAAAATTAAAAAAAAATATCTTGGATGGAACAACATGTTCCATCCAATAAATTTTTTTTTATTATTTTCCCAAATTTTTGCAAATGACCACTGTAGAGAAATTTCATATTGTTATTTCTCATTTTGCCATTTTACCAAAAATTGACAAAAGCGAGTGTGGATGCTCTTAGGGGTTACAAAGAATGAAAGGAGAAATAGGGCCCAATTTGGGAACAAAGTGAAGATAAACCAAAATTATTTAACTTTTGACGTGTAAGCTATGCTAACTTTGGTTAATCTTACCTCTCAAACTTAAATTTATTTTCATCGTTAAGAAAAATATCGAAAAATAATGAGAATGGAGTTTAGATAAGTATAGTTTTCTCACCTTTTAATTTGAAATAATTGTAGTTATTTTAACTTTAGAATGAATCTCAAACATGTCAAAGTTAAAATAACTAGAGTTTTCTAAAGTTAGGAGAGGTTACTCCAATTTTCTAATTTAATTTTGTTCCAAACGTAACCGAGTTGCTAAGGGGTGGTTTGGTTGGTTATTGTTAAGATAAATCAGAGAGATGAAAACAATACTGAATATTGAATTGAGAAATAACTGAGTACAATATCTCCTATATATAGGAGTGAACCAAAAACAAAATAAGCCCAATACCCAATGTGGGACTATAATATCTAACACTCCCTCTCAAACTCACTGTGAGTCAAATAGTGTGAGTTTGCCTACTAAATATCGAAATCTCTGAACAGTATGAGATTTAGTGAAGAAGTCTGTCGTCTGCTGTGACGAGATAATAAAATGAAGTGAAATGGTCCCTGCTTCAAAGCGCTCACGAACATAATGACAACCAATCTCTATATGCTTTGTTCGCTCATGGAAGACCAATGTGTAGTGCACTCCAGTTATCACAATGAAGATGAGTAGCTCCTGAAAGAGTGACACTCATATCTGATAACAGCCAACGAACATGAACAATCTCTCTAGTAGTAGCTACCATTGCTCTGTACTCAGCTTCGGTCGAAGAACATGCAACAACTACATGTTTCTTACTTCTCCATGGGATCAGTGAATCACCAAGAAATAGACAGAAACATGTGGTAGACTGTCTGGTAGTAGGATCACCTGCCCAATCTGAGTCAGAATATGCACTCAGCTCTAGTTTGGATATAGAAAGCATGAATAATGAGTGAATAATAGTGCCCCGAAGATATCTGAGAATCTGAAGAAGAGAACCATAGTGAACAGACGTAGGTGTGGAAACAACTGACTGACAACACTGACTGCGTGAGCAATATCGGATCTGGTCATGCATAAGTAGATAAGCTATCCAACAATCTCTCTGTATCTAGTGGGATCAGGAAGGAGCTCACCATCAGTGGGACGAAGCTTCACATGAAGCTCTAAGGGTGTATCGGTTGATCGATTGTCAGAGAGGCATGCAACGGAGATAATATCTTATGTGTATTTCTGTTGAGAAATGAGTATCCCCCGAGATCCATGAGCAATCTCTATGCCTAAAAAATAACTTAGTCTACCAAGGTCTTTCATATGGAACTACTGGTGAAGGTAGTTCTGGGTGGATGTAATGCCGCAGAGTAATCCCCAGTAATGATCATATCGTCAACATAAAGTAGTACAAGTACCCTCCACTGCGGTGATGACCGCATAAACATAGAATGGTCCTAAGAACTCTGACTAAAATCAGCCTTAGTGATGATAAGGTGAAAACACTCAAACCAGGCTCGAAGGGCCTGCTTCAAACCATATATAGCCCGACACAACCGGCAAACATGACGAGGAGGAGTAGGGAGGCCAGGAGGAGGATCCATATAAGAGCATCTGTAGTCGTTGAAGATGAAAATATGGATATATGGATAAATGGAAATAAGAATCGAACTTTTGCTGCACTCGTTAAAAGCCATTTTTTAGCTTTCTATCGTAAAATAATAAACGACGGCACATGAAGTGCCGTCGGAGGAAAAAAAATTTAAAGCCGAAGGGAGGGACGGCACTCGAAGTGCCGTCCGACACATAAAAAAATTCGTCCTCGGAATGCAAAAAAAAATTACAAAAAAAATATAAAAAATTACAAAAACATTTTCGAAATTACGAAAAAATTACAAAAAATTACAAAAACATTTTAGAATTTACAAAAATATTTCAGAAATTGCAAAAACAAATAAAAAAATTGCAAAAAACTCCGGACGGCACTTCATGTGCCGTCTGACATAATCGGAAAGTTTCATAAATAAAAAATTACAAAAACATTTCAAAAATTACGAAAAAAATACAAAAAATTATAAAAACATTTCAGAAATTGCAAAAAAAAATTAAAATTGCAAAAATATTTTCAAAAATTGCAAAAAAAATCGAAAATTACAAAAACCTCCGGACGACACTTCATGTGCCGTCCGAGGAATTTGGGCTGGAATTTTTTTTTCAAAGGACGGCACTTCATGTGCCGTCCGATGGGATTTGGGGTGTTTTTTAATTGAAAAAAAAATTCAAGGAACGGCACTTCAAGTGCTGTCCGACGGGGAAAAAATTATTTTTTGGGTGGGACGGCACTCGAAGTGCCGTCGCTCAAATATGGATATTTCTCAGATCGATTCTTATTTATGGCACACGACTGTAGCGATTTATCGATAAAATGGATATTTGGCAAACGAGTGCAGCACGTTTCTCAGCCAAATATCCATTTTATCGATATTTGGCAAACGACTACAGATGCTCTAAACAACCTCAGATAAGGTACCATGAAGAAAAGCATTCTTTACATCCTTCTAGTATAACGGCCATTGACGGATGGCTGCAACAGCAAGAAAAGTGCGAACAGTAGTCATCTGTACAACGAGAGCAAAGGTCTCATTATAATCAATGCCATGCTCCTGAGTAAATCATCGGGCTACTAGACAAGCCTTGTGCCGCTCAATAGATCCATCAGGTTGATATTTGACCTTGAAGATCCACTTGCAGCTAATAGGTTGAACGCCCTCTGGCAGAGGAACAACATCCTAAGTGTTAGTCTGATCAAATGCACTGAATTTCTCTGCAATAGCTTTCCTCCATTCAGGATATTGAACTGCGTCTTGATTGATTCTGGGCTCACGTGTAGAGTGTATAGCAGTGAGATATGCTTGAAACTATGGCAAGTAGGAAGCTAGGGTGGCAAAACCAAACTGGTCAGAAGGATGGGTGGCATCAGGTGTATAACGTGCCGAAGGAATAACAGAAGTGAAACGTGTAGACTGACGAAAAGGTGGTGGACTGACATGGTGTGGGTGTGGGACGGTGGAGTAGGTGCATGTGTCGGTGGGAAAGTAGGTGGGGTGGGTGCTGGCAGCTGTGGGGATATAGGTGGTGTTTCGGTAGGGGGAACAACAGGTGTAAGGACTGCAAGAGGTATGAATGGAGCCGGAGGAGTGGGGTCAAAAGGAATGCGGGAAGATGAATTCGAAATGCGGAAAGATGAAGTCGGGGAGCTAGCAACAACTGAGGAATCGAGAAATCTAGTATCCTCGGGGGGAGTCAGGTAGTAAGGGGAGTCTTCCACAAATGATACATGATGAGAAATGCGGACACGACCCGCTGATGGATCAAAACAATGATAACCTTTGTGTTCGGGACTGAGACCTAGGTGAACGCACTTAGCAGTATGAGCGGAGAGCTTCGTGCACTCAGTAGGAGGGAGAAGGACGTAACAGGTGCACCCAAAGGTACGGAGCATACTGTAGTCGAGAGATGAGTGATAAAGGGCCTCATAAGGTGTCGTACCAGCTAGGGCAGATGAGGGAGTAATGTTGATGAGACTAACAGAGGTCATGATAGCTTCAGCCCAGAAAGAACGAGGAGCGGAAGAGGGGAGTAAAAAAGCATAAGCCGTCTCAAGGATGTGACGATGCTTGCGTTCATCTACACCATTCTGCTCATGTATGAGAGGGCATGATTACTAAAAAATGGTGTCGTGAGACTAAAGAATCGATCTCATAGTGGTGGAAGTGTACTCACGCACACCGTCCGATCGAAAATTCTTAATGCTCACATCGAACTGAGTGTGAATCATAGTTGTAAAGAACCGGTAAATATCAGGTATCTCAGATCGCTGACACATAAGAAAAACCCATGTATGTCTAGTGAAGTCATCGATGAAGGCAACATAATAGAGATAGCCTTTCCACGAAGGTACAGGAGAGGGTCCCTATATGTCAGAATGAACAAGTTGAAAAAGATGGGTGGTTTCAGAAGTACTTTTGTGACTAAAGGGTAGTGCGATATATTTGGCCAAATGACAATCCTGACAATAAGATAAATGTTTAAAAGTAAGGGAACCAAGGACACCACTGCGAGCTAAAGTCTGGAGTCATGATGCACTAATATGACCTAAAGTCTGTGTCATAGATTAACATCAGAGGAAACAATACCGGCAAAACTAGAAGGTGAGAAATGTGCACGAAGAAAATCTAGATGATATAGACGACCCTGACGACTAGCACGCCCAAACTCCTCACCGGTGCATGAATCAGTAATAGAACAACCAAAAGAGTCAAAAGTAACGACAAGACCACTATCGCACAATGTGCTAATAGAAATAAGGTTTATGGATAAATAAGGAGCATAAAAAACATATGGTAATGTGAGAGTGGGAGAGCTAATTGCCCCTGAGTGTGTAACGAGAAGTGGTGAGCCATCAGCTATGTGTGGAGATGGAGAGTGGGAGGAAAGTGCAGTGCAGGTGGTGAACAGTGTCTGATTACTAGTGAGATGATGTGATGCACCAGAATCTAAAATCCAGAACGAATTCATATCGGGAGTGGCAGAGGAGCCAGCATTGATAGATGATCCATGAGCTGTAGTTCCAGCTGAGTGAGGCGTTACTGAAGATTAGCCCAATCAGCAGGAGACCGCAAGGCTGGAGTGACAGGCATGGCCGATGATGTAAGGGAAGAAGCACTGTGAGGAGGAGTACGACTAGTGCTGCTGTGATTGAGAGCACAATAAGGAGGAAGATGTTGTTGGTGTCTAGATCGGGATAGGGGGCAGGACGGTGCTACTGGTGGCGGAAGTAGATGTGGGATAGGGTGAGGAATGATGCTGGGAGAAGGTAGAAGGCCGGGGGAAGACTGCAAATGCGGCTGTTGTTTGAATCTGGAGAAGTAACGAGAGGTGGTTGCAACGAGGGAGTCGGTGGAAGCAGAAACATGTGGGAGAGACTGAGATTCCATCAAGTAG
Organism: Hemerocallis citrina; assembly: GCA_017893485.1. Classification (NCBI taxonomy): domain Eukaryota; kingdom Viridiplantae; phylum Streptophyta; class Magnoliopsida; order Asparagales; family Asphodelaceae; genus Hemerocallis; species Hemerocallis citrina. The sequence goes on along the minus strand of CM030361.1, from coordinate 117,397,855 downwards.
TAGTACCTGCAATTTTAATTTTTTTTTTTTTGGAATTTTCTTTTTTCTTTTTTTGATTTTTTAAGGAAAAAAAGGGTCGGGTTTAAGGGTTTTAGGGTAATGGATTTCGGATAATGGGTTTCAGGTAATGGGTTTAGAAGGAAAAGAGAAAGAAATTAGGGTTTTCAGAGATTGGGGGGAAAGGGGTATGTGGGGGGCTGATGAGGACGGGGTGTAACACCCTGAATTTCAATTAAGGATAAATTCGAGATTTCACAGGATCTTTACTTCACTTCGTACAATTTTACAAGGAATAAAACTTTTTCAATAGTACATCAGAATTCAACTACAACTTTGTTTACACAGCGGAAAATAAAATTTACAACCTTAAGAATACAACTTGTATAACTTTAACATCATTTACAACATCTTTAACTTTAAATGTGTACTAACTTTTTTGCAACTTGTTAGGTAGTAGTGTAACCTTAGTTTTATTTGTGAATTTACTGGTGGGCTTGCTTAATGGGCCTAGTGATTAATTAATTAATTTTATTACCTAGTGGGCTCACCTCCTAATGGGCTAAAATCTAATCTTTTGGTCCATGGATTAACTAAGGGCTAAATAAGTTTGCATGCTAAAAGAAATGAATAATGAGATTAACAAATGAAGATAAAATTTTGCACGTGCATCATACGTGCAAAGAAAAAAATGCATTTTAATCGAAATAGGGGGAAAATAAATTTCCGTTTTATAAAAATAAATTTGAAAACATAAAATAAATAATTGAAACCCAGAAATTATTACCTGTGGCGACGGAAAATATGTAATTAATACGTGGATTGAAATCACGTAAAAAGCACGTAAAATACAAAGATTGAAATATTATATATTTTGTTGACTCAAAATAGGGAAAAATCAATACTGAAAGTGTATAAATATTTGGTAATCAAAATACGGGGTGAAAACACGTTACAAAATGCACGTGCGTAACACACGAGGGGCAAAATTGTCATTTCTAATTTTGCAGGGTGTTACACTCTCCCTCCTTAAAGTAGTTCCGTCACTGGAACTTGCTAAGTTAAAGGTTGTATTTTGTACATGCCAAAGAAAATATCATTCTTGTATTTAGAAAACTGCAAACTTTAAAAAAAATACGCAGCGAGGAAAACAAGACAAACTCTATATACGAAAGCTATGAATATCAAGATTTTACAAAAACTAGGAAAATGGTATAAGAAATGAAATGTGACAAGAGATATAATGGTTTGAGAGAAATTTTCGTACAAAAATAATATTAGGTGAGCTATTAGATAAAAAGGAAAATCAATTTAGTCGTTAATTTTGAAATAGTTTGGAAAACAATGTGGCGAAGAAAACTTAGTCAATAGGTAATTTGGAAAAAATTTATCAATATAATAAACGGTAGAAAATTCGCAAACTGTATATCGAAATTGAATTAGCAATTTAAAACAAAACCATTGAATAAGAGTTTGGAAAAATAAATGGGAATGAGGTATAGATAACATAAAATTACTTTGTATACCAATTAATAAAATGGTTTGTAAGGTAGCTATAATAATTATACATACAAATTTGAAAATTTAAAATAGAAGGCATGCATTGAAATACTTTTGAATTGTCAAGTATACCAACATACAAAATTTTATAGGCGTAAAATTTTTAGAGTGAGACAACCATTAATATGACATGAAAATTATAAATAGTTTGTCGGAGTAAAGCAAACATCATAGTAGTAAAAGTAGTAATATATTGCGAAAACTTATCATATAAAAATAACTTATAAATTGAAGAAAAGTATAAATACAATTTCAATTTTTTGTTAGGTAAGTAGACACCAAAATCTACGGCAAAATAAATTACGTTAAAGCGGTATGAAAAGGTTTGAAACATTAGGAAGGAGATAGTTGATATTAAATAGTAATTACAGAAGTAGGATAGAAATCAGTTTAAATAATATAATACTAGAATGCAAAATATTATTATTATAAGCTAGTACGAAAATAGAATAGGGATAAGTAAATATTATAGAAAACAAAATAGGGTTTATTAAAGTAGGCAATCTCCCTCTGGTGTAGATTCGTCTCGGTGATATTCAACTGCAGACTTGCCTCTACGATCTCAAGTTACAGAATTGCCTCCCTGACATCCGATTGCAGTTTGCCTTCTGGACATTCGGTTGCATACTTTGCCTCCCCGACGTCCAGTTACAGCTTGCCTCCATTGACATCTAGTTGCAGATTTGCCCTCTCGATATCAGGTTGCACCAAAATGGGAGACGAAAAGATGTAATCTTTGGATATTGGGTGTCTAGTAAAGTATGGTGTTATATTTTGAAATTAGTGATATATAAGTAAATGAAAAAGTTGTAAATGAAATAGGAAAAAAATATCAAAATAGATATATATACAAAAATTTGTAGTAATAAAAATAACATTAAGACAAAATAGTGTAAAGCACATACACGAGATGGAAACACAGTTGAAAACAACAATTATGCAGTATAGCAAATTAGGACAATAGTCATAAACCAGTATATGCAAAAATATTAATGTAGTAATTAGATGAGGGTAAAATGATATGTATAATAAGAATATTGAAATATAGAAATCATTGGAAAAATATATGTAATAATTAAGAATGTAAAGACAGTTAAATTTGAGAAAAGATAATGTATAAATAGTGAGTATATGCATTATATCAAAGATGTGTAAAACTATAAAAGTAATGAGTAGCAATTAATAGTAAAAATGAATATATCAAAACAAATATGCAATAATAATAGTACCGAATGTAGACAATAAGACAAATGGTAGGTCATATTTATATAGGTAGAAAATTTTAATCTTGTTTAAAACATATAAGATAAGATAACATATCATCACAGAAATCAAATCATATAAGATGAGTGTACATAAGAAAATTTCATAAGAAAAATCCAAAATAATAAACGAAGAAAATAGTGATTGCAATATTAATTTAATAAACGACAATTTAAAACTTGACAAAATACGTAAAGTAATAGTAGATGGAAACGGGTATACATAAAGTGACATGAAAGACGAAATTTTAAATTCGAAAAGCAAGTTTAAAATATCAAGACTAAGGAAGGTAGATAAATAATAAATATTCAAATGATTTAATAATATAAGAAAATATTTATTTGAAAAATATTGAATATGGAGAAAGTACCATGATAAAGATCTACAAAAAAAATAATTTGAGAGGGAAGTGTGTAGGGTATCATGAATGACGGTCCAAACCAACCATGCTTCCAATGCGTCACTCTGATACCCAGGGGAGAATGTGCTCGCATACACTCTCATATTAATGTATACGAGGAGAACATCGGGAATGAAATTGAATGCAAGTTCAATAATAACTTTCATTCACAACTCCAGCCATCCAAAAGGAAAAGAAAGAGAAAACATCAGCCTATAGAGCAACGCAAATGTAAAACATTTAAATCTCCATAAACTAAAACTCACACGCTAATGTCCACTCTAGGGTGTCGTTCCTTATAAATTTGTACTACTAGTGAAGCCAGCTCTGATACCATCTGTAACACTCCGAATTTCAATTAAGGATAAATTCGAGATTTCACAGGATCTTTACTTCACTTCGTACAATTTTACAAGGAATAGAACTTTTTCAATAGTACATCAGAGTTCAACTACAACTTTGTTTACACAGCGGAAAATAAAATTTACAACCTTAAGAATACAACTTGTATAACTTTAACATCATTTGCAACATCTTTAACTTTAAATGTGTACTAACCTTTTTGCAACTTGTTAGGTAGTAGTGTAACCTTAGTTTTATTTGTGAATTTACTAGTGGGCTTGCTTAATGGGCCTAGTGATTAATTAATTAATTTTATTACCTGGTGGGCTCACTTCCTAATGGGCTAAAATCTAATCTTTTGGTCCATGGATTAACTAAGGGCTAAATAAGTTTGCATGCTAAAAGAAATGAATAATGAGATTAACAAATGAAGATAAAATTTTGCACGTGCATCATACGTGCAAAGAAAAAAAATGCATTTTAATCGAAATAGGGGGAAAATAAATTTCCGCTTTATGAAAATAAATTTGAAAACATAAAATAAATAATTGAAACCTAGAAATTATTACCTGTGGCGACGGAAAATATGTAATTAATACGTGGATTGAAATCACGTAAAAAACACGTAGAATACAAAGATTGAAATATTATATATTTTGTTGACTCAAAATAAGGAAAAATCAATACTGAAAGTGTATAAATATTTGGTAATCAAAATACAGGGTGAAAACACGTTACAAAATGCACGTGCGTAACACACGAGGGACAAAATTGCGGGGTGTTACACGGGGTGGTGTCGGGACTGAGGTGGGGTCGAGGACGGGTTGACGAGGACGGGCTGGTGTTGGAAGTTGAGATTGGAGGAGGTCGAGGAGGACTGAGGTGGGATCGGGACGCCGGAGTGGTGAAGAAGAGATCGCCGGAGTAGTGAAGAATGGGGACACCGGAGTGGAAGAGTATTTGGATTGCTGATTCTTTGGATATGACGATGATCTCTCTCTGCTGGTCGACGAGAAGGAGAATTTTTTTTATTTTTTTATTTTTTATTTTTTTTCCTTAAGGATTGGAATTTAAGGATTTTTTTGGATGTAGAAATTTAAACGAAGAAATTTTGTATAATTGGCTCTGATACCATATTAAGATAAATCAGTGAGATGAAAACAATACTGAATATTGAATTGAGAAATAACTTAGTACAATATCTCCTATATATAGGAGTGAACCAAAAACAAAACAAGCCCAATACCCAATGTGGGACTATAATATCTAACAGTTATAAAAAAAATTAAGAGTGTGAAACATTGTAGCGAGAGGAATTCCCTGAAAACAAATTCTAAAAATAGTTTTTGTTGAATGTAGATTTACTATAGCATAAATAGTAAAGGAGAAAAAATTCGCTTTGTTTTTGAGTTGTAAGAATACTGTACGAAAAGTAATTTAAAACACTTTTCAATTTTTTTTTGTTTTACATGAAACTAATTAATTACGGTTTAAACTAATTAACTTTACCGAAACTCAGTTAAATAGGGCTTAAAACTAATTAATTATGGCTACATCTAAAACTAAAACTAATTAATTATACCAGCCATCTTAAACAAATTAATTAAAATAATGTTTAATTAACTAATTAACTCAGTTTAATTAATTGATTAAGTTAAAACCACCCTAGTGTCACCGGCGGGGGAGGCAGTCCCACCAGGGTCGGCCCTGAGTTCCCGGGGGCCCTAGGCGAACTTCCGACTTGGGGGCCCCTAATAACATATATATATTTTTACGCGCAAAATACGTACCTATATTTATAAGGAAAGTTCAAATTTGGAAATTCCTAAAATAGCGAAATCTTCGGGGGCCCAAGGCAGCCGCCTTACCTGCCTCTAGGGTAGGGTAGGGTCGGCCCTGAGTCCCACAGCTGAAGAGAAGAGGGGGAACATTTTGTTAGGCTTTTGTAATTTATGGAACAGGTTGAAGCTCTGATTGAAGTGGAGTGTGAGGTAGAGAACTAAATGTTTTTAAATAAATGCGACTATACTTCCAATTATTTTTGGACTCTATATATATATTGTGTTAATGAATTATAATAGAAGCTAGAATTATAGTATTAGGACCTTGAGCAAAACCAAGATACACAATTGATTGCAAATACATATCGATTGATGAATAGGAAGAGTGAGTCCATCTCTCTTTTCCTCACTAGATTATATTTTAGATTTTTTTGCATGTGAAACCAGAAATGCATTATAAATAACCAAAATTTGATTTTGTTGTGGGTTTTATTAGAGCATCTGTAATGGGTGCAACCCAAAAATTTTAAAATTTATATTTGACACTTTTAAAAATAGAAATTTTGAGTTCAAGCTACAGTCGTGTGAATTCAAAATATGAAATTTAAAAGTAAAAATAAAATAACGGACGGTAGATGATATATCTTCTTTTTTTTTTTAATATTAAAATACTCGAGAAGAGAGATCAAATTCCATCTCTTTCAAATTTTTTTAAAAAAGCATGCACGGAAAATGAATTCCTTCCGAGATTTTTTTTTAAAGATGCACGGACGGGAGATGAAATCCCGCCCGAGAGCTCTTTTTGTTTAAGAATCTTAATTAAAGCTTAATTAAATCTTAAATCTTAATTAAATCTCAATTAAATCTTAATATGTTGGTATAATAATTTTTATAGGTCTAATTCTGTAGAACTCTTTCTTTACATTTGAAGGGAAAAAATGAATCGGGCATGATATAGTTTTATATTTTAAAAAATGGGACGAAAATTCAATTCTCGCCTGATACATTTTTGTTAAAAAAAATTGTGGGACAAGAAATCATATTCCGTCAGATAAAAATTTACGGTTAAATTTTTTAATGGATGAAGCTTCATATTTCGGATGCTATAATTTAAAAATTTCTATATCCCTTCTCAAATATAGAAGAGTAATGTTCCCTTTAAACTCAAATTTTGGGTATTTAGGCAATGACTGCGACATTTTTTTGGTCAAAATTTTCAAAATTTGAAAATCTAGCCAACAACTACAGATGCTCTTATGTTTACATGCATTTGCACATATGTGACTTATTGTATGGGGCGACAATATTTACTTTTTTGATAATCACCAATATGTTTACATACCTTCACCTTTCTTTTCTAGTTGAAGTATTTGTAGATATGACAATAGAGATATATGCTCATATTACATGTCTGTGGAAATGAATCATCATGAGTTTGATTTAGATTCGCATTCCATAGTTTTTTTTGTTTGTTCAGTAAATCAAGGTTAGACGATAAGCTTATGCTAACGAATTAGGCCCTGGTTTAAAGTACATAATTTTTTATTTTGGAGAGTAAAGGCCCAACAAATATTCAGTTGGGCCCGGCTTTGACAGTTACTGGTTCAAACATAAAAGCCCGGTAGAAGGAGCAAAATTTGATTCTTTTTGCATTAATTAATGAGAAAAAAAAAAGTTTACCATACAAAATTAACGAGGTGAAAAAAGAAAAAAAGAAGGAAAAAAACTAGATTTATGGCATGTGCTTTACAAACGGTTGAGAGCATCCACTGTCGTATTTTAAAAACTCAAAAATTGAAAATCGATTTAGAAATATGTCTCACGGTCGTTTGCTAGAAACTCATAATTTAGGATAGAAATGAACAGTGGCTTGCTAAACTTAGCAGCTCCTTTAACCAATTGCTAAATATAGAAGACGGACGATATTCATCCGTTTGATGAAGAAACGGATGAAGGAGTATCGTCTAGTTAAATAAAAATTAAAAAAAAGATGAGAGACGGATGATGGTGTTCCGTCTCTCATCGAAAACAAATTTCTTAAATAAAAAAAAAATCACTAAAAACACGCCAGACAGATGAAGTTGTTCCGTCTGGTGTGATTTTTTGATTTTTTAATTTTTTTCTTAACCAAAAAAAAAAATCAAAAAAATCAAAAAAAATCCAAACAACACACCCAGACGGATGATGTTCATCCGTTTGGTTTGTTGTTTGGATTTTTATTTTTTACTGGATACAAAAAAAAACCCGGAAGATGATCTTCCGTCGCTTTTATTTTTAAACTTTAACGACTGTAACGTGGTCCTTTTTTTGCTATTTCTAAATACTATATATAGCAATTGACATAGCAAACGATAGTGGATGCTCTAAAGGGTGAAACCTCTTTAGCATAGTGAGTGAAAGAAAACCTGTAATAAATTAGAGACATAAATCCCCCGTTGAATTGATATGAAACTTGGCATTATTATACCGTAAGAAAATTAAGCAAAGCAATAAAACCCCCCGTTGAATTGATATGAAACTTGGTATTATTATAGCATAAGAAAATTAAGCATAGGTGTGATATGGTTACAGGAATGGGCTAAACAGTGCATAAGAGAAGAAAGCCACTTAAATGGACCCAAAATCACAAAAATAATAAGAGAATATTTCAATATTTTATAGACCCCTTGCTTGATTGTGATTAGCCCCTTTTGACTATTCTTTGCCATTTTAATCTCACCTTCAAAAATATTACTGTTGATGCTCCTTTTATTAGAAAATAAAGTAAAATAGTATACTATTTGGAATGAGAAATCTTTTTATTTAAAGTATTATTTTTCACATGCAATGCATGTTTTTATAAGAGTTGAAAATTTTTCACGTGCAATGTACGTGTTAAGAAATAATTTTGAAGTTGACGTGTATTGCACGCAAGTAAGAAAAATATTTTAAAGGAAAAACTACAATTTATACGTGCAATGCACGTGTTCAAAGCAGAATTGGAGTAGTATGTGCAACATATGTATTTTTTTGTGTTAAAAATATTGAAAAATTATTTTGCACGTGCGTTGCACGCTTGAATAGGTAAAATTTTGTTTTTTTGTTTATTTTTGTTGTAATTAATGGGAGATTTGGAGTTGAACATGCAACGCACATGTTTGTGTGTTGACAAATTACAACTCCAACTCTCCCATTATTTACAGAGAGATAAGTGACACTTTTGTAAATAATTATGTTGTAAATAAATTTAAACTTTGAGGGTATTATGGTAACTAACAGCAGTTGAGTAAATAAATAGTTAATATAACTTCCAGTTAAAAATGAATGGTTGAATGAATGTCTTCAAATTATAGGTTGTCTACAAATGACAACTTCAACTCTCCCATTATAATATTAGAGATTTGTTTGTATGAAAAATCTTCTGTTTTGGTATAAGATGCACCATTTTCTATCAAATTATACTAACTTTAATGAAAGGTAATTTTGTTTTGAAAATGCCAAATTTTAAATGTCAGTGCATTTGTAGTCGTGATTGCCAAAAATTAGCAATATGTATATTTTACATATAGCTTCGTAGTGTTTGCGGCAGTCATGAAATGCTATATTATAGCAATCTAAAATAAACAAAAATATTGGACGGACTTTGAAGATCCATCCCACTGAGAAAAGAATTATCAGCAATATATTAAAATAATAAAATGAATATTTTAATATTTATAAATCATAAGACGGATCTTGAAGATCTGTCGAAGGAAAAAAAAAATTGAAAATTGAAAGGGACGGAAGTCCACCATCCGTCCGTGAATTGCGGCGCTTTTGCAAAGCATCGGACGGATCTTGAAGATCCATTCGACACTTTGGGGTTTTTTTTTTCCTTTTTTTTCGTTAATTCAGCCATGATTTTGGGCTTTATTAATATATTTTGGACCATATTGCCCCTAGACTTGCTTCTACATATTCAACAAGTTTCTTTCAACGAAGCAGTCTTCAACCTTCTCTCATCTCACTCTCTATTTCAATATCTATAAACTGAGTTATAATCTTCTGTAATCGGTCATCTCACTATCTATTTTTCAATTAGCCAAACCGAGGTACGATGTCTTCAATAAGAAGATTTATTGGTCCATTGAAATCAAAGCGGGAACAGATGCCAGTTCATGACAACTCAAGCAACGAAGTTGAAAAAGAGAATTTGAATGTCGACTTTACTGATCAATCTAGTTGGAATCGGGTAGTAGACGATTCGAAACATATTTGTCAATATATATTACTGTTAACCCTGAGGGTGGTTTTTGTAAATTCAGGGGAAATTGGAAGGACCCAATCAAGATGTACAATCAGTACTGCTCACGTATCCCACTAATTAAACAACTAGTCGAGCAGACGGGATGCCACCGTTTCATGAATATTAATACAAATAGGTCATCTATGCGGCTAGTTGAGGCACTCGTAGAGAGATGTAGGACACTATCTATACTTTCTACCTATCGTGTGGTGAGTTGGATTTCACTCTGTTGGATTGGGTGATGCTAACGGAGGTTTCTATCGGTATCGGTGAGTTGCCTCCTTGTAACGATGAGACCTATAATTTTGAAATTGTTCAGACTCGCTTCTTTCCGTAAATAACTGAAGATGATTGGAAATCACAAGTATACGGTATTCTTTTTTCAAATCTTATTTTACCAATACTTTGATTGAAGAAGCTGAAATCGATCTTGCACTAACAATGAGGATTGCACGAGCTTTTTTTATGTACTTTCTCGGTGCATTTCTTTATCCTAATGGTGCGGGGTTAGTCAGATGTGGTTGGCTAGCCACATTTGAAGATCTTAATTTAGTTGCCAAATACGATTGGGGTAGTCATGCATTGATTCTGCTGTATTTGTCTTTGGACACATGTAGCAGACTTAAAGTCAAGTCATTTAATGGGCTGTGGCAAGTGCTAGAGGTAATACTAAATCTATTTAATACTAATTTTAGTCAAATAATGTCATCATAATATTTCAATTGGTCTATTTGTAACATATTTGCAAATTTTTTCTACAGTATTAGGCTTACGAATACACAAATTGTTGTGTTCCAGTTAGAGATAGGAACATTCCTATGGAGACTCACATGGCTAATTCTGATGTTTGGCCGAAAATATTGCGATGGAATCGAGAATTCTTGGATATAGGTCGATCTAATCCTATTAGGTACAATCAATCGATGGCACATGATCAGTTGGAGATGAGTGCTTCATCCTCTATCATTTGGCAGCCATATTGTAACCACTGGTTTTCATTTTCTGTATTTTGAGATGTATTTTTTTCTTTTTGAATATTCATTAATATTGTATTTCTCCGACTCTTTTTGAACCGTGTTTTTGATCTTCATTCGCTATATATTCATCTATTTGTTTGTCAGCTTTAATTCGATCTTCTTAATTCAATTTGTCAGCCTATTGTTTCATCTCTGACTGATCGAGCTATTATTTTTTATCCTCATTATTTAAATTGTTCATGTCCCATTTTTTTTATTCATCTTGTTCCCCTCTTTTATTGGATTTTGTTAATATACCCTATATGCTTTGGATCTATTTTTAACCCATTAATACCCTATCCCTACTGGATCTCATTAAGACTCGTTACCCATTAATAGCCCCCAACCCGTCAGCCCCCATTATAACCCTAATACTACCTATATATACAAACCCACTGCATTTACCCCTGTTCACCCTTCTCAAACCCTAGCCGACTTCTGTACCCCATCCCCCATCTCCCTGTTCTCCCGATCCTCTTGCACCTCCCGATCACCTCCAAAACCCTACCCCCTGTGCTTATCTCGCTTCTTCAATCCCTCTCCCGACCATCCCTTGTTTCCTCGACCTCCTGACGCACCCTCTCTGTGATGCCCTCAGCCGAGACTGCCGCAACAACATCGCCAGACTTCCCCCCTGTGCTTCCTGCTCGCAACCACAACTGTGCCACCCTAGCACACCCGACGCCTCCCTATGCTCCTCCCGTAGCAGACAGCATCAACATGCAGCGTCGACAGCGAGCACTGCCGCTTGCCGTCACCGTTTCTCCTTACGCTGTGCACCCGGGGCTGCCTTGGCCTTGGCTCTCGTGTGCAGTGTTGACTTCGTGTGTTCGTGCGACTGTGTGCTCGAAGTTTGTGAGTCATTCGTTGAGTTCGTGCCTGGAAATCCGTTCCTGTTATTCTCACTCTTTGTATCGTTTTCGTCGTCGACTAGAAGGTAAGTAACTTGTATAATTTCTGTTTGCATATACAAGTACTAAATACCACCTGTAGTGTGATTGCTTCAAGATCTATTCTCATGAAAACCCTGATTATATCCTGTCTCTATGTGTTGATCCGCCCGTAGTTGACTCATTACACACACGACCTGAAATTTAGACTTACATCTAATTAATCCCTATTGCATATATGTATGTTGGTTGTGATCCATTAGTTGTTGCATAAATCTTGCATGTTTGATGTGTTACTGGTAGTATATCTAGTTGTAGATCTGTTAAACACTCTATACCATGTTGCTTGGACATCTAGTATACCATATTTTGCATTTTGTTATGGTTTGGATGAGTTCATATGAACTAGTTGATTTTATGTATGAAGAATATTTCTGTCCTTACTGTTACCCCGTTTTTGTTCAGTATTTTAGACCCTATTAAGGTTAGTATATAAAAATTATTTATGAATATGAATTATAGAGAATTTTTTCTACTTTTCAAAATTTCTGACAGACAATTTCGATTTGTGAGTTGCAAGTTATTGTTGTTTTAATATAGAGGTGTAGAAAATTACAGATTTTGTTTTATGTGAATTCTGGAGAGTAATTTATTTTTATACTGATGTTAAAGATAATATTTTGACCCAATATTTTGTTGGGTATATCTAGACTTGATTGGGTTAACCCCTAATTTTTGTGGATTTAATTAATGACTTTTACAAACTATTCTATGCTTACAAACAACTACTATACTTGCAAAATTTTTATGCTGTTCAGTAAAGAACCTTAATTTCAACCTAATTTTATTTGTTGTTGATAAAAACTTTGTGAATATGAATTGTAGCCTGCTGTATATATTTTATCACTCTTTTGAAGGATCTGGATTTTGATTTATATTTTGTAATCTATTGCTGTTTTAGTACTGCTGTGTTTATGATTTCAGATTTACAAATTTGCTGCATCTTACTGTTTTCTGATTTTATTTGACTATACTATCTATATTGGAAAATTATGAAAATTCATTTGCTGATACTAAACATACTAGGAAATATCCCATATTTTTCTTGGATTTAATCAGTAAGTTTTTATGCCGCTTTCCTGTTCATGAATACAACTTTGCGATTTCTGGTTGAACAGGTTTTCTGTATATAATTCTTTTTTGAGCCCTGTTTCTGTAATTATTATATGACTTATATATATGTACTGGATTCAGCCGAGAGTCTATTTTCTTGATTTTCTGACGGATCCAGATTTGCATTCCTGTGGAAATAGGAATCTCAGATTTGGTACAGTAGTGTTTTGCTGTCCAGAACTGAAAGTTTCGTTGTCCTACCCTTTTATGAGTTGTCTGTCACTTGTGCATGTTTATCTTCCGATCTGAACCTGTTACTTGTTTATGCCATATTATTCTTGCTCTGTTTTGTGACACATATAGGCATGTTTGATAATAATAACAAATAATCAAGCCGGGGTTAAGGGGAAAATCTAGTAGCGGAAAATATAGAAATGTGTACTTGGAAGGGTGGGCATGTTTCCCACCTGATTATCTGTTATCTGTTACGTGTTTCATGACTACATGATACACGATTCTGTTTATCTGATTACCTGGCTGCACACTTCCCGATAGGAAGGTGTACTCAGAAAAAGACCCGTAGGTTCTATCTGTACCTGTACCTGTATCTGTTTATCTGATACCTGAGTACACGGCCCTATACAGTCCACTACGAAATCTAAATGTAAACTTGTTTGAATCTAGCAACCATGTGGTAAATAGATGGGATGCATGAAGTGGTACCTAGATAGAAATAAATACAAGACCTATAATAACATGATCACCTGTATATTCCTGTTTATCGGTTACTTGACACCTGTTATCTGTATATCTGTTTGCATACCATTTGAAACTTGACACATGATACCAACACTCTGTTACCTCATCATAATATCTGACTCTGTTTTCTGATTCATGTTAGACATTTTGTTTTGCTATTTCATTCATTCAATAATATGTTTGTTTCCGTTGTTACTCTACATCTGTTTATCTTTTCCTGTACTTGTGCCTGCACTACAAGCTGCCCGTAACTTGCAATGACGAAAGTTTGTTTCTCTTTCCTTTTCCTGCAATTTGTTAAATTGCAGATTATGGTGATCAGCTGCCGACGGGGTAGGTGATCTGACTTTTTAGTTGTTGGAGTTTTTGCTATTATTATTTCTTGTTGCTTATTTTGAATAAATGTATTGCTACGTGGATTATTTTGTATTGGGCAGTTTGACCCAGAATTTATAACTTGTTTCCAGATCTGGTTTATTTGAGATTATTAAATTTTGTTTCAAGTAAATTTTATTGGTATATTGATTCTTTCATGCATGCGTGGTTGGTTTCTCCTTATTATCTCTTGATTATTTCTGTAAAATGTTGTAAAGATCCTGACAGCTTATGGATGATGAAAATCATTCGCTGGACTTAGTCACGTATCGGTATTCCGTATTCTTTTTTTGGAAAGTGGGCATGACAGATATAATGGGTCATCATATAAAAACGTATATGAAATTGAAGCTGCCAAATTCATTTCACGGTATCGACATGTTTTTACGTATTGTGACCAGGTATATTATTTTTTGTCGACATAATTTAATGTAGTTTTAGTAAACATTTCAGTTATGCTAAAGTAAACATTTGATATAAGGTGTATGGTATCATGGTGATCGTTGTATTCGCCAACTTACTAGAATAATTGCTATCCCAAAAGACCCACCTCCTCTCATGCGTGTAATATCATCTAGTACTAATATTCTTGATCCTATCAAAGCATCGTAATTCGTAACTCGAGTAGAGCAGAGCACCTATGATCAGTATTGGGCAAAGGTTTCAATTGGTCTGTTAATGTCGGCACTCTCGCATGCAGCAAATATCGATTTCATTGGGCCAGCAGCAATTAAACATCCTTTGGCTCATTTGCCATTTGCTGCACCTCCAGTTTGGCTACCAGCCGAGTACCCAACACAACCCACTGTAGAGATGTCATTAATGCATGGTCAACCTTACGTTGAAGTGCCACTTTTTTCAGGCAGTACTACTATCACGAGTTTGGACCCTAATATCAATTTACTGTTTGATCAAAGCGGGCAACCTTCATATGTGAGTTAACAGATTCCTAAAAAAAATTCAAATTTAGAACGTTATTATTTTATATTGTATTTTACGTACTCTTATTTTTTATTATATCTTATAACTTTCGACATTAGGAGTTATACAGACGTTGTCAAAAAGTGAGCAGTATCGAAATGTAATTGCGGCAAATCATACTTTCCGACATGGTTTTGAGGGAATCAGTTCCGCATGAAGTACCAAATGTTAAACGATCTATATCAAGGAGCAGACCATCTACTTCCCGACATAGACCGTTGCGTCCGAATATAGAAGGCACTGAAGCATCGACGTCGACAACGTCAATTTCATTTGTGCCATGTACACGGTATGATTATGAAGAGTAGAAAAAATAATACTCGTATTGTTTTCTAGATAGCATGAGGGTATTAATGTCAAAGTATTAATGTCACATGCCAAGTTGGATTCTATTTGGAATGAAGCAACACTTTGATTTTTTATATCTCCACTTTCGTACACAATAACTCCTACCTACAAACCTATATATTATTAGCTCATGTTCAAATTGGACGGCACATTGAATCTTCATTCATCGTCAAGCTCCAAAATTTTATTTATATGTGGCCTTCCTGCCTAGCTTTATTTGTCGACTAAATTTTGTCATCTTCAACTCCAAAGTAACCCACTGAAATTATATCTTCTTATTAGCTATCGCTAGTTTAGATTCATCTTCTTCCTCAACTTCTTCTGATGAATCAGTGGAGCACAATGATGTAGTTGCTAGTATTATTCACAACCGTCTAGTAAGGATTGGCAAGGCGATTAAATCTAGTGAACAAATCATTCGTCGTCGTTAGATTCGTCGCGAAAGAGAAGAAGGTCATAGACGAATGTGGAAAGACTACTTTGCCGAAAATCCAGTTTACACGGATTCAATCTTTCGTCATCGTTTTCATATGCGCCGACACCTCTTCAATCGGGTATTGGATGCTGTTATGGGTTACGATAAGTATTTTCTTCAGCAACAGGATGCATGTAAACAACTTGAATTAACTCCACATCAGAAAATTATAGTGGCACTACGTTGTTTGACGTACGGAGGTGCGGTTGATGCGGTTGACGAATATATATGAATCGGCGAAACCACGGTATTTTGAAAACTCTACGTCGTTTTTGCTTTGCAATTATCACTTTATTTGGTACACAATATATGAGGAAACCAACCGCCGCCGATGTGGAAAGACTCCTCGAAGAAAACAATGCTCGAGGTTTCCCTGGCATGTTAGGTAGTGTAGATTGCATGCATTGGAAATGGAAAAATTGTCCAGCGGCATGACATGGCCAGTACATAGGACATGTTTGGGAACCAACTATTACTCTCGAAGTAGTTTCTTCTTATGATCTTTGGTTCTGGCATTCATTCTTTGGAATGTCAGGATGCAATAATGATCTAAATGTGCTTAACCGTTCTAATTTATTTAATGAGATTTTTAATGGTTGTGCACCTCCGGTAAATTTTGTCATTAACAACCACAATTACAATATGGGCTACTATTTAGCGAATGGTATATACCCCCCGTTGGCAACCATAGTCAAAACTTACACCGCACTGGATACCCAAAAAAAAAGAAATTCACAGAAATGCAGGAGGGTGCCAGAAAAGATGTAGAATGTGCTTTCGGAGTCTTACAATCACAATTTGCAATAGTCAAAAGTCCAGCGCGTTTATGGGATGCAGATAGTCTTTCATATATTATGAAAACATGTATCATCTTACACAACATGATTGTTGAGGACGAACGTGATGAAGGGATTGTTGATTATGATTACAATCAAATTTCTGACTCGACTGTGATCGTACCTAGCAGAGGTGAACCAACTGACCAAGATACCCGAATCCTTCGCAATGTGATTATACATGATAGGAAAAAACATCATGCACTTCATCAAGATCTGGTAGAGCATATATGGTCACAATATGGAGATGAGTAATTGTACTACGCATGTATTACTATGTATTCCCATTCTCATGTAATGTACTACTTTGTATTAGGTAATAATTTAAATCAAAGTTAATGTACTACTTTGAACTATGATCTAATATTTAAATCATAGATTCAGGTATAATTATGCCTACATGTTATATTTTATTGTAAACACATTGCCTTCAATACTTAGGTTTGCCATTTTCCGATATCCACAAACACATAAACATGCTGAATATTGCAGGGTACATTCAAAATAATAACGTAAGATACATTCGAAATCAAAATGCATGCTTACATTAGATAATGCTAAAATAAAAAATTAAGGTTAATGTAGTTTACCCACGATTGTAACCTCGTTTTTGCAGAATTCCATTCTGTCTACATATAAAATAATGTCGTTAATTAGTTGGTAAACTATTGAGATCGATACTCATAATGCGATCTTCCTCGGCACGTTCTTTAAGATCGCATTCTCGTTTTTTAATAGCCATCTTTACTTTCATATTCTGTCTTGTGCTTCTTTGTATAAAGATGTAAAATTTTTGGTTTCTTCGACAATTTCATGTATTCTGGTGTTTCGGCCATTCTTTTTCATTTTCTCTTAGTTGCTTTGCGACCTGGTGGTCGGGTGATGGGTGTAGGTGATTCCATATCGGTATATCTGAATCCTAGTTGTTTATTGTGAGAGAGTTTTGGCTACCACTTCCTTTCTCAGATTGGGTACTTTGTACTCGATCAAACACTTGTGTAGTACGCAATGAAAATTTCGGCTGATCTTTAAGTATCTCATAACATTCCTCAAATTTGAAAGCTTTTCCAGATGTTTGCATATATTCTACTCTCGCTTCGCGAATCTAAGACAAAATTGAAAATTCGGACACTATTATTTATACAAATAATTTAAAGCATGACTTTAAATCCAATTTCTTTTACATATCTTATCTGCCTCGGTTATTCCGCTAGCAGCCCTAGTGGTTGTACTGCTCAATTTCGCTATAAAGAGGGCAACTTCTTTCGAAATTATTGGAAATTGACTAGTAAGTGAGCTAACCATTCTTTCGGTTGGAGTCCCTAATAATACCACAAACATTGAAGAAATTTGCTCCCAGAACTGTGCGCCAGCTTGATCATTACCGATCAACGAATCTTACGTTATACTAATCCAACTTTGACAGAGAATAACATCTTCCTGAGCCGTATATGCTCTCTCCCTTGTTCCTCGGCTCGCCATTTAATTCCTTTCACAAAAAACTCAGTAGAAGACAGAGAGGAGATATATGTTACTGGAGATAGGATTGGAGGCAATTGTGATGCTTGTATTGGGTTCAGGATGGGTACTATATATAACACAATTTGAGAGAGCTGTTGAGATAGAGAAAGAGCCGTTGGATTTATCTGACAAAGCACAAATAGCCGTTGAAGATAGATGGGCAAAATCGCCATTCAATTTTAAAATATATATATTACAAAAACCAAGGGACGGAACTTCCCTCCAATGCTTCGACGGACGGATCTTGAAGATCCGTCCAAGGGTTTTTTCATTTTTTGGGCAATTTTTTTAGCGGAAAATGATTTCTTTTCGTGGGACAGACTTTCAAGTTCCATCCGGAAAAAAAAAATTATAATTGGGACGGATCATCAAGATCCGTTCTCTATATTATGCATTTTCTCAAATCTTTTCTCGTATATAGCAATTTTCTTCGTCGAAAATGCCAAAATATGAATAAGTAGTCAATGACTGAAGAAGTTAATTTGCTAAAATATGATAAAATAAAAAAATAGCAAACCAACTGTGGATGCTCTCATAAGCAAAACAAGGAGTTCTTGAAAGTGAGGAATTTAGAGTGGAAACGAAAACTCAATAGTGAGTCGTGAACCAACTCAAGTAATTCTGAATTGCTGATGCAATTCAGTCGTACATATGGCCTGTGATTACAGTAAACATGGCCTTGTTTAGCCTGGTAAAACAAATAAGTAACTAAATGCTCAGAGAAAAGAGCAGAAATTTTCGAATTTACTAGGAATTCCAACATCTTTGATTGAACTTTCTCAAAGAAACTTTTTGTAGTTTATCCACACACACAAAAAATTCACTTTTTGTACAGAAACAAACCTACTATTTGTGTGTATCCTAATCAAACCTAGCATTATGGAATTCTGCAGAATCTAATTGCTTGATTATGATCTTGTAATTGTTTACAGTATTATCAAGTTGGAATATGTCGAGAAATTCCTAAATTTTTGGTACAGGATAACAGTACTCAAATTGGGATTTTTCTAAGTGCTTGGTTCACTGGTCCAATTAGACCAAAGTTGACATCTTCGTAGGTGGTGGGCGCAACGATATCTCAACTACCAATCTACCATTTAATAAATTATTATTTATTTGTTTTAAATAGTATAATTATTTCTGTGATACAACATTCCCAACCAATTGTAACCAATGCGTGATACCTCTTCTCACTTGATCAACTTGTGATGTTTTATTGCATCAATTATTCCATGTGTCCAACTAACCAAGACAAAGGAAATTCAAAAGGAAGAAAGATGAAAGAAACCGTGGGGTTTTATACAATTATATAAACTTCTTTTTATACTCAATTAATTGTTTCGAGTTCGGCTAAATCCTCATCATTGGATTCATATTGCTTTCCGCTTGTGTTAGCAGTGTCAGAACAATGTTGCTAACTTAAGTCGATTATAACATCAACATATTTTAAATTAAAATTGTGGTCTACAGTTTATATTTGTGACTTTATTTTTAATTTTGCTGAAAAGGGTATATGATATAGAATAAATAGAGTGACGCAATCAGGGCCCTCAAATCTCTTCCAATCCCGCTCTCCTACGATCAGCAGGTCCAGCATCAGGTTGGGCTTCAACCAGTTCAGGGCCATGGGTAAACGGGTCCAACCCAGCCCGTTAGGATCTCAGACTCGGTTACCCATGTCTATAAATACCAGCCCCCCTCATCACTTTCAAAAGTAATAAAAATTTTCCCATCTGAACCCTAGTTACTATTGCTTTCTCAGTGATTGACTAGATCGTCGGAGGCCCTGTCGCTGGAACTTCTCCCGGTGTTTCTAGGTAGTGTGCAGGTACACAAAGCCGAGCCGAGCCACTATATCCGAGCTAAGCCGAGCCACTCCATCCCACCCAAGCTACTAAATCCGAGCTGAGCGCCCGGCCTCTACCCCTCTCTTGCTACTCCCGAGCTGGTCCTACACCCTGGGATTGGGTCGACGCCAGTACCACAGCTTCCTTTTCAAAAATTACAAGAACTCACACCTACTGCCCCCACACCCCAAAAACAAACAACATCAGGTTGGCGCCGTCTGTGGGAAGAGCTCAGGTACTGTCGCCAGTCTGATCCCAGCCAGAAACGTCATCTCAAGTCCGAGCTCTTTCATGGCTCCAAAAGCCAGAAGGGCCGGCACCTCGGCACGACATCTAGATCCCCCACATCACAGCCGTGCGGATGCCCAGGGTTTCAATCATCCTCGGGTCAACAGCGCAGCTGGACACGGGCCGGGTGCTAATCACTCGAACGCGACTAATTTGTGGTGCGTCATCCTAAGTTGGCAAGCCAGTCGGACGAGGGGAGAGGCCGCTTCCAACTCGGTCTCGAACCATCGCATACGGCCGTCTATAGAGCGTGATCCAAGACACAGCCACTCGCCCTACGGACCTCCTCCCCCGCAGGACCCGGTGGGGCAAGCCCCAGTCACGAGGGTCGAGTTCCAAAACTTTCGGAACGAGGTCCTCCAAGCGATCCGAGGCGGTCCTGGAACCGAGATCCGCAGCGAATCCGACCCTCGGTCAGGAGCAAGGGGCGGCAAATCCCACGGATCAGCCCGCCTCATGGAACAAGAAGGCGCCGTCCTCCGACACCTGTAGGAGATAGAGAACCGCCTCGCCCATCTCGGCAAGGGCAGGCTGATGCCGGGCCATGGCTATAGGCCGACCCGACCCCGATTCTCCCCTCAAATCTTGGAAGCCATGATCCCCCGAAATTTCAGACCTCCCTAATTCGAGACATACAACGGCGAGGGTGATCCCGCTGATCACATGGAGGGGTTTAAAAATCTCATGATGATTCACAGTGCTGCGGTCCCCTCCTTTGTCGCGCCTTCCCTGCCACCCTACGCAGTCCGACACGGGAATCATTCTCGAAGCTCACCCCCAGCTCAGTCTTCTGGTTGACCAATTGGAAGCAAACTTTCTAGCCCACTTCGTGACCAGTAGGAAAGTTGAGAAGATGAGCGCTTTCCTTCTGGACCTCAAACAGAAGGAAGAGGAGTCACTCCGAGAATTCGTTCGGAGGTTCACAGTCGATGCGAGGTTCGTCTCCTCTCTCGATGCGGGCGTCGCTTTGGCCGCTTTCGATACAATGTTCGGCATGGTCAACTGAAGGCTTTGTTGGCCAAAAAACCACCAGTCGACTTCCCCGACCTGCTCAACAGGATCGAGAAGTAAATCCATGTGGAAGAGGCCCTGAATTCGGAGGGCACCAAAGAAGCCACTGCCAAGGGAAAGCGGAAGGCCGACAACGTCGAGCCTGTCAAGAAAACCACCAAAGAGACAGCCAGTCTCAAAAGAGTTCCTCCGATCCCCCGATTTGAGAGGTATACGCCATTGACCCAGAACGTCTCGGCAATCCTGGTGGAGGTGGAGGATAAAGGGCTCGTCCGACTCCCTCCCCGACCAAGCAACAATAAGAAGCGGGACTAGAGATTCTACTGCCGCTTTCACCGAGACAATGGGCACGAGACGGACAACTGCCGGGCCCTTAAAAATGATATCGAGGCCCTCATCCAACGAGGGTACCTGAGAGAGTTCACCCGAGCCAACCCAAGAAACCGGAGAGATCCGAGGAGTCAGAGTCCTTCGCCTCCACCTCGAACGATCAACAGGCAACTAGAGCGAGACCCGGAGCCCAAGGAGACCGGAGGACAGCCTATACTATACTGCATCCATGGTGGACCCATGGGAGGGGAATCCAATACCTCCCGTAAGGCCTTCGTCCTGGAGGTTAACTCCATTCGGGACCATCCCTCCCCCAGATTCAGCAAAGACCAGTATCCTTTTCCGGAGAAGACCTGGAGGGAGTCTGGCTCCCACACTGCGATGCCCTCGTCATCAGCCTCATGATGGCAAATTTCAAAGTCCTTCAAATTCTCGTGGACAACGGGAGCTCAGTCAACATCCTCTTCTTGGAAGCATTTGAGAACCTCAGGCTCCCCATAGATAAGCTATAGCCGGTCGGGTACACCCTGCATGGGTTCTCAGGCATCCTAGCACAAACTGAAGGGATCGTGACATTGGACGTAACAGCCGATACGGCCCCCATCACACGGACCGAATCAATGAATTTTATGGTGGTCAACGTCAAGGCAGCATACAACACCATCCTTAGCCGTCCCAGCCTCTGCTCATTCTAGGCCATTCCCTCGGCCTACCACTTGAAGCTGAAATTCCCCATTGACCTCGGGGTAGGCGTCGTTAGAGGAAATCAGGAATCTGCACAATCGTGCTACATGACTGCGGTCGGAGGCGGGGTGTTTCCCCTCGACGCAGTCGAGCTTCCACATGAAAGAAGCTAGCCCGAGTCGGAATTGAAGGAATTCTCAATCGAAGCAGAAGACAAGTCAAAGTGGTTCAGTGTGAGCCGCACAGTTTCCTCCGTTCTGAAGTCAAATCTGATTAATTGCGTCCGTCACAATATCGACCTCTTCGCTTGGACCCTGTCCGACATGCCTGGAATTTCTGAAGACCTAATCATGCACAGGCTGAGTGTCCAACCGGGTTCTAAGCCGATCTAGCAGAAATGCTGCAAGTTCGCCCCGGAGAGGCAACAAGGAGTGAAGGCGGAAGTGGACAAATTGTTTTCCGCCCGGTTCATTTAAGAGGTCAGCTATCCCGAGTGGTTGGCTAACGTCGTGATGGTGAAGAAGGTCAGCGGTAGCTGGAGGATCTGCATAGACTTCACGGACCTCAACAGAGCGTGCCCCAAAGATCCTTTCCCCCTCCCGAGCATCGATGCTCTTATCGACGCAATGTCGGGTCACGAGCTTCTGACCTTCATGGATGCCTTTTCAGGATATAATCAGATCTGAATATTCCCTCCAAACATCACCAAAATGTCTTTCGTTACCGACCAGAGTCTCTATTGTTACTGGGTCATGCCCTTCGGACTCAAGAATGCCAGGGCCACCTACCAGAGACTTGTCAACCGAGTTTTTAAAGATCAGATCGGTCGTAACATGGAGGTATACGTCGACGACATGCTTGTCAAGAGCCGATGAGGGCAGGATCATGTCGCTGACCTTAAGGAAGCTTTTGGCGTCCTTTGGTCCCACAACATGAGGCTCAATCCTACCCAGTGTTCCTTCGGTATCTCTTCGGAGAAGTTTCTTGGGTTCGTCATTAGCTAGCACGGCATAGAGGCCAATCCCGAGAAGATCCAGACCATAATCGATATGGCCCCTCCCAGAAACATTAAGGATGTTCAGCGGCTCACAGGAAGACTGGTGGCCATCGGCCACTTCCTTTCCAAGTCTGGAGAGAAGTCCCTCCCATTCTTTAAGGCCCAGCGGGGGCGAAAGGCTTCGAATGGAGCGACCCCCAGCAACATGCCTTCGACCAGTTGAAGTCCTACCTCGCCAACCCCCCACTTCTGAGCAAACCTGAACCGGGCGAACCCCTTTAGCTATACCTTTCAGCTTCGAAAAATGCGATCAGTGTCGTGCTCGTCCGAGAAGAAGACGGCGTTCAGAAGCCTCTCTACTATGTGAGCAAAGTCTTGCTCTCGACTGAGACAAGATACGCGAAGATGGAAAAGGTGGCATACACACTGGTGATGGCCGCGTGAAAGCTTCGTTCTTACTTTCAGGCCCACTCTATTCAGGTTCTCATGGACCAGCCTCTCAAGGCCGTCCTCCATAAGCCCGAAAGTTCTGGCTGCTTAGTTAAGTGGTCGATCGAACTAAGCCAGTACGACATCAGTTACCAGCTCAGGACAGCCATTAAGGGGCAGGCCCTTGCCAAATTCATTACGGAGTGCACTATCTTCGAGCCATCCGACGCTTAAGAGGTAGATCCGATCTGGGAAGTTTATGTGGATAGCTCGTCTTGCGAGGTGGGAAGCTGCGCGGGCGTCATCCTCAAAGGCCCCGACAACTTCATCCTCTAATATTCTCTTCGCCTAAACTTTCCAGCCTCTAACAATGAGGCGGAATACGAGACTATGATCGCAGCGCTCATCCTGGCGCACAAGGCGGGGGCCAGACAACTCAGGACCTTTAGTGACTCCCAGCTTGTGGTCAACCAAATCATCGGGGAGTACGAGGCTCGTGATACTCGGATGGTCCGATACTTGGCGGTTGTCCAACAGCTCTTGATGACCTTCGATTTTTTCTCGGTGGAACGGATCCCTAAGAATCAAAATGCCCAGGCTGACTCCTTGTCAAAACTCGCATCTTCATCTTTTGAGGGCCTCGACCACACCGTCCGGATCGAAATCCTCCTCAAACCAAGCATCGACCTCCTTGAAGCACTCTGCCTTGCCACCGACCTTCAACCGAACGACTGGACGACGCCCATCTGAAAGTTCCTTTCGGAGGGTGAGCTTCCTCAAGACCGAGCCGAGGCAAGAAGGACCAGAGTCCGCTCCGAAAGGTTCACCATAATCAATGAGACCCTCTTCAAGAGCTCATACACAATAACTGATGAAAGACCCTACCTTCACTGCCAAGCTCCCGATGAGGCTAAGTATGCCATGAAGGAACTACATGAGGGAATCTGTGGATGTCACATGAGGAGCAGGTCGTTTGCCCGAAAAGCACTAAATCATGGGTACTACTCGCCGACCATGTTACAAGACGCCCATGATCTCGTAAAAAGGTGTAGCCCTTGCCAAAGATTCTCCTCGGTGATCTCGATCATAAGGGTAGCTTTCTCAAGCTAAGGTAATTGGGCTCGATGCTCTGTGTCGATCCCCAAGCCTCAACACCCTGCGGTGATCTCGAGCATAAAGGTAGCTTTCTCAAGCTAAGGCAACTGGGCTCGACGCCCTGAGCCGACCCCAAGCCTTGACACCCAGCGATGATCTCGAGCATAAGGATAGCTTTCTCAAGCTAAGGCAACTGGGCTCGATGCTCTGTGCCGACCCCCAAGCCTCAATACCCTGTGGTGATCTCGAGCATAAAGGTAGCATTCTCAAGCTAAGGCAACTAGGCTTGACACCCTGAGCCGACCCCAAGCTTCGACACCCTGCGGTGATCTCAAGCATAAGGGCAGCTTTCTCAAGCTAAGACAACTAGGATCGACACTCTGTGCCGACCCTCAAGCCTCGACACCCTACGGTGATCTCGAGTATAAGGGTAGCTTTCTCAATATAAGGCAACTGAGCTCGATGCTCTGTGCTGACCCAAAGCCTCGACACCCTGCGATGATCTCGAGCATAAGGGTAGCTTTCTCAAGCTAGGGCAACCGGGCTCGACGCTCTGTACCGGCCCTCAAGCCTTGACACCCTGTGGTGATCTTGAGCATAAGGGTAGCTTTCTCAAGCTAAGGCAACTGGGCTCGACGCTCTGTGCCGATCCTCAATTCTCGACACCCTGCGGTGATCTCGAGCATAAGGGTAGCTTTCTCAAGATAAGGCAACTGGGCTCGATGCTCTGTGTCGACCCTAAAAGTGATCTCTGGCATCAGGCATTCGAAAGCTCTCCATCTATCAACGCCAACCACAAAAAAAATATAATAATAAAATTAAAAATCAGGAATCGAAAGAGTCATTTTTTAACGCCTTGGGAGGCCACAACACAATAAAGCTATTACAAACGGCTATCACCTCATCCTAAACTCCCCTCAGAGCCCCTTTGGGCTAACACAGGCTAGTTCAAACCCCATCGAGCGGCTTGGCCCCCGGCCTGGCCACCAGAATTCCTAAGAGCAGCCAAGGTGGATACACCAGCCACCGAGCTTTGAGCGTCGCCCGACCTCACATATTCCAACTGCATAACTGGTGATGGCTCACTGCCCGGGAGGCGCCCACCCCCCGAGGAGACCGATCTGGCTCCCAACAACCCTAACATCATCTTGTAACGTTGAACCTCGATCTCTTTCTCCACAATAACCTCACAAAGGAACGACTCCAAAGAGGGCCTCTGAACCGAGGTGCTTGACATGGAAAACCCAAGGCCAACACCCCCCAGGTCGCGATTAACTATCGCTTCTTCAATTGAGCCACCTCCGCGCTCAGCTCCTTCGACTTGTTTCAGAAGTAGTGGAAAGCTGCATCGTGATCATAAGCTTCCTTCTGGTACCGAGCGAGGCAGGACTCCAATACCCTAATCTTACTCCGAAGCCATGTCACCTCGGATCGTCGAGGATCCGACTGAAGGAATACAGCCGACATCTGACAGAAGTGAAACAAAAAATCATTCCGAGGCCAACAGTTCCTAACTTCTAATCTCAAAAATACTACTAGTCAGAATGATCGGTCGGACAAAGAAAATCATTCTAAAATCAAAGCGAAATTCAAAGTCAAAACACTTAGCCGAACAAAAACTCCTTGTTATAAATCAGAACAACTTTACAAAATATTGTGGTGGCCAATCCGCCTTAGGCAAATACAGTTTCAGGGAAAAAAGCAAAAGAAAAAGAAAAAAAAACTACTACTACTTATTGCCAATCTCTCCCTCGGCGTCGGTAGCGACGACATGGTCAATCGACGATCGGGTCGGCTCCGGCAGCTCCGACCGCCCCTTCGACTTGAGCATTGCCTCCATGGGTCCTCGGCGGCTCGTTGATCTCCATATCATAGTCGAAGCCCACCAGGTCCAAGGTCGGATAGAAGTGTTTGACATGTCCTAGCACCCGATCATACACCTCATTCTAAGTCTCGATGACCATGTCTTGGGCCTTCAAGGTGAGCATCCCCCTTTCCACATCAAACGCCCTCTTCAGCACGGCCTCCTTCCGCAGCCCCTCGTCGGCCATCGAGGTCAGGTCGGCCTTCCGGGCCTGCTCTCGCTTCTGGGAAGCGTCCAAGGCAAGCTTGAGGTCCATCATCTCGCGCTTGAAGCGGTTTGCTTGGTTTCTCTCATACTTCAGCTCCTGGTCGTGGAGGCTCATCACCTGAGTGCCGGATAGACAAGCCTGCAGCCGAGGTAAAACAATTAGCAAGCAGTATGAAAATAGATGCATGGAAACAAGAATACACGATCTCGACACTTACCTGCACGCTCGCCTGAGCCCACATCATGTAGGCCAACTCAAAGGTATCGGCACTCATACTCTGCCGATCACAAGGCGTGGCCATCTTGTCTACAAACTCAATGACAATGAGACCCTCTGTCAGGGTATCCCCCTTTCGGATGGCCCAGTCGGGAGCCCATGGCTGAAGCCCCTCTTCCCCGACCATGGTCTGGTCATCGGCGCGAAGAGGGAGAACCCCCCCCCTCTCTTACGATCTCCGTCACCTTCAAGTCACTGGAGCTCGGAACGACGGAGGTCTCTCGAGTCTAACTGGACCTCACTTTCTTGGCCCTAGGCTCTAGCTGACCCTCGGGAGTTGCTCGGGAAGAGCCCCTCGCCTGCACTCCCTTCTCGGCCTGCTCTGAATTTTGCCTCTTCAGGGAGAGCCACCTCTCCTTGATTGATTAGGGATCCATCTCTGCACGAAAGTCCATTAAAAATGATGAGCACGGAAGAAAATTACAAAGGAAGGAACCAACGAAAAACATACGGGACGGGGCGGGGCTCAGTCTGACGCGGGCCATGTGACTTTCTGTCACCTTCGGCCAACTAATGTTGTTACTCTTCCAAAGGCACAAGACGTACCCCCACTCCTCGTCTGAAAGGTCGCCCTTCTTTGGGCCCTTGAAGTTAGGCTTGTAGAAGTTCCACCTTGTTGGGATCTCCCATGGTTCTTCGCTCCTTATCACGAAGAACTTCTTCTTCCACTCCTTTATCGAATCCGGATGGCCAAATACAACCTTACCCTTGCTCTGAGGCGATACGTAGTAGATTCCCTCGAATTCGCCGTACGAGCTCATGCCTAACATGGCTCGGAAGATGTTTAGCCTCAACGGTACCTTCCTCTCCTCGCACAGCAGGACGAAGCTCACCATCTTCTTCCACGAGTTCGGACCATACTGCATTGAGCATAACGAGGCCCAATTCAGTACTTCACAAATAAAGGGGTGGATGGGCAGCCTCAGTTTCGAGGAGAACACGTCCAAAGGGAAGATGCAGTACCAAAGTGCTAGAGGGTCGGTAGGCCTAAGACCGGCGTTGGGGACCATCAACTCGAACTCCCTTCCAATGAAGTAGCTCGCGCGAATCACCGACAGGTCGTCCTCTTTCAAAATAGTGGGGGTACCATCCATCTTGATCTTTACATGGCTCGGAGAGGAGGGCTGTACCCCGTAATGGACCAAGTCCCCAATATTGTTCAGGTACTTCTTGATCGATAACGGCTGCGATAGGAAGGGGACCTCCAGCTTACGGGGAGCGATCTTCTCGTCAGGATTGCTAGGCATGGTCCACTTCATCTTCTTCTTCCAAACCTTGGAAACTTTTTCATGCGAAGGAGTAGCAAGGGGCTCGAGGCGAAGGCCCTTAAGGAAGAATCCATCCCCTGGACCGGTCCCTCCTCGACATTGGCTCCCTCGGAAGATTGCACCTCTTCGTCGTCATCATCAAGGCCTTCGGTAAAATGCTCATCCTCATCCGAATCGCTGCTTTCCACCATGAACGGCTTGCGGGTATGGAGCGGTTGCACAGCATAGACGTTCTCGTCTTTTTCCCTAGAAGAAAAATCCGACAGACCCGTGCGAGTGCCACTGCCAGGGGTAGAGGCTAAAGAGTCGGATTGAGTCCTAGACATACTAAAAGTACTAACCTGATTGAAGTCTTACGAAAGATCACCGGAAAACTCATCGACGGTGACCGAAAACTTCTAGAGAGAGAAGCTCTGGGATCTACAGAGAGAAAGCGAAAGTGAGAAATGAGATAGGGGGTGTGGGATGCATATATATAGAAAACTTGCTACTCCTCGATTCTCGCAAAAAATGGTTCCCATAACGGCTCCTTGATTCTCGCAAAAAATAGTTCCTATAACAGCTCCTAGAATTCCCGCAATAATGGTTCCCACTAAGCCTTGGTGCTCGGCAGTAATCTCGAGCACAGGGGTAGCTTTCTCAAGCAAAGGCAACCGAGTTCGACACTCTTCGCCGACTTCCCAAGCCTTGACGCTTGGCAGGGATCTCGAGCACAGGAGTAGATTTCTTAAGCAAAGGCAACTGAGTTCGACGCTCTTCGCCAACCTCCCTAAAGCCTCGACGCTCGGCAGCAATCTCGAGCACAGGGGTAGCTTTCTCAAGCAAGCAACTGAGCTCGACGCTCTTCGCCGACCTCCAAAGCCTCGACGCTCGACAATGATCTCTAGCACAGGGGTAGCTTTCTCAAGCAAAGGCAGTAATCACGAGCACAGGGGTAGCTTTCTTGAGCACAGGGGTAGCTTTCTCAAGCAAAGGCAACTGAGCTCGGCACTCTTCGCCGACCCCCAAGCCTCGACGCTCGATGGTAATCTCGAGCACAGGGGTAGCTTTCTCAAGCAAAGGCAACTGAGCTCGATGCTCTTCGCCGATTCCCTAAAGCCTCAACGCTCGGCAGCGATCTCGAGCACAGGGGTGGCTTTCTTAAGCAAAGGCAACTGAGCTCGATGCTCTTCGGTGACCTCCTAAGCCTCGATGCTCGACAATGATCTCGAGCACAGGGATAGCTTTCTCAAGCAAAGGCAACTGAGCTCGACGCACTTCGCCGACCTCCCAAGCCTCGATGCTCGGCAGTGATCTCGAGCACATGGGTAGCTTTCTCAAGCAAAGGCAACTGAGCTCGACGCTCTTCGCCGACTCCTAAAGCCTCGACGCTCTGCAGCAATCTCGAGCACAGGGGTAGCTTTCTCAAGCAAAGGCAACTGAGCTCGACGCTCTTTGCCGACCCCCAAGCCTCGACGCTCGGCAGTGATCTCGAGCACAGGGATAGCTTTATCAAGCAAAGGTAACTGAGCTTGACACTCTTCGCCGACCCCCGAAGCCTCGACGCTCGTCAGCGATTTTGAGCACAGGGGTAGCTTCCTCAAAACTAAATCACCTTGAGCTCGACGATCCGAGCCGACCCCCTAAGCTCGACTCTCGACAATAATCTCTAGCACAGGGGTAGATTCCTCAAAACTAAATTGCCTTGGGCTCGACGATCCGAGCTGATCCCCTAAGCTCGATGCTCGACAGTAATCTCAAGCACAGGGATAGCTTTCTCAAGCGAAGGCAACTGAGCTCGACGCTCTTCGCCGACCCCCCCAAGCCTCGACGCTCGTCAGCGATTTCGAACACAGGGGTAGCTTCCTCAAAGCTAACTCGCCTTGGGTCCGACCGCCCGAACTGAGCTCGACGATCTCCCCACAGGCTCGGCACTCCGAGCTGACCCCCTTACCTTCATGCTTGGGGGAATCACCAGGGCTTGGTCGTCAGCATTCAGTAGTAGCACCTCATGCTTGGATGCCAGGACTCGTGATCGGCTCGGCGCCGACCCCAAAACCCCGCCATAAAAATTCTCTGCCACTCTTCTCTGTAAAGCCAGACTACTCCTCTACAACTGTTTTTTCACCGCCCTACAGGAGTGGGGGGCTTGTGATATGGAATAAACAGAGTGGCGCAATCAGGGCCCTCAGCTCTCCTCCAATCCCGCTCCCCTACGATCAGCAGGTCCAGCATCAGGTTGGGCTTCAAACAGTTCAGGCCCATGGGTAGTCCAACCCGGCCCGTTAGGATCTCAGACCCGTTTACCCCTATCTACAAATACCATCCCCCCTCCTCACATTCAAAGGTAATAAAATTTTCCCCACCTGAACCCTATTTATTGTTGCTTTCTCGGTGACTGACTAGATCGTCAGAGGGCCTGTCGCCGGGACTTCTCCCGGTGTTTGTAGGCAGTGTGCAGATACACAAGGCCGAGCCGAGCCACTATATCCGAGCCGAGCCACTCCATCCCACCCAGGCTACTAAATCCGAGCCGAGCGCCCGGCCTCTACCCCTCTCCTGCTACTCCCGAGCCGGTCCTACACCTTGGGATCGAGTCGTCGTCAGTATCACATCTTCCTCTTTACAAATTACAAGAACTCACATTTGCTGTCCCCACACTCTCCAAAAACAAACAACATCAGTATACAAACAATATATGGCAAGTTGAGCTATTTCCTCAACCTTTTGAACTAAATAAGTATTAGAGATCATGTTGGTTTCAAAATAGGGTTAGGGGATTTCGAAAATAGGAAATGCTGCTTCTGACAAGTGATTGCAAGAAAATATATGCTTTTATCTAGAAAGATTTTGCTTTGCTTTCAATACAATAAAATCGTTTATGATATCATTGTCTGCTTCTATACCCTTCTTATATTTTTGTTACTCATGTTTCTACATGTACCTTCAAACAAAAGATACATGTAATATTTGGCTAAGAGGGGAACTAGCAACTATTTGGAGAGATGTTTCTATCTTGAGTGTAACTTAAGAGGGAGCCCACGTCATCCTTCTTAGAATTTAAGACCTGCCAACTCTATGATGCCACGTTCTACTTCGCTGCTTGTTTGATTGATCTTTTTAGTTGGAGCTGCCTTCGAAAAAGTTATATAAAATCTTATAATATATAAATATTCTTGCATGGTGCTTATCATTGTGTAGTCTTCTAAACTATGCTAAGTGCCAAAGTATCTTCCTACTTTTATTCATTACCTTTGTGCAGTAACCTCATGCATTGCAAAAATGAGGTAATGGGGTACTTGTTATTTGCTTAAACCAAACACCCCCTAAGTGCCAAACACCCCCTAATTGCAATAATATGAAATTTCCTTGCACATTTTCATGTACCAAATACTCCCTAAGTGCATTTTTCTAATAAGTCCATTTAAGTGTGTCGATAATCAGGGGCTTGGATCCTTGCTAGTAATGAAGATTGTAGTTTATGAACGAACTGTTAGAAAATTTGATTCCCTCTTCTACTAGAATCTTATTGAGTTATTTGATACAATAATACAAACCACCAAGCAAAAAGAAGATCGCATCAAACACACCAAAGCACATAAATTTGTTCCGGTTGGGACTTTCGCCTTAATCCGTGGAGAAGAAACAAAGATATTATTCAACTAGAGAAAATACAAGAATATTACAATTCTCACCACGACCCTCTCTCAAGCCTCACAAAAAAATACCAGTTGTTTACAATTGGAGAACATCTCAAACTCTCTTCAATGAAGTACTCTCCCCCTTGACTCTCAGTGAAGGTCAATTACAATAATATATAGAAATCTAGAGATACCCTAGTTTGATATTGTGATACAATAGTCATCCGATATTTTCTGAAGTAATAAATATACGATAATTAAGAGTCGTACGACCTAACTTAGAAAAGAAGTTGGGCTTCAAACGAATCCCCTAGACATGCACCCTGACACAAACAATAGCCGCACACGGTCGACTGCCAAACTTGCAGTCGACCGCACTTGGTTTCAGCCAAACTCGAGGGGGTGATGGTCGATTGTGCAATCGATTGTACAGTCAATTGTACAGTCGACCGCACCTTCTTCTGTTGTTGCTGTTGCTTCTCATATTTCATCCAATTGATGTTTTGCTTCCTTCGCCCCATCGACTTCGTATCGAACATAGTATGCAAGATATAAACCCAACACGAACCATCTATCTGTATCTTGTTGATGAATATGACAAACTTTTACAGCATAACTGAAGGATGCAAATGTTCTTCCTACAATACGGAAGGGTAGTCCGTTATATGATCAAATCATTGGTCGATGTCTGATGAATATGTAAATGTTTTCAAATTATTAATAGACATAGGAACATGTGCATTAAACTTTCCAGCAGTGGTAAATATATATCTAGTTTGCTTTAAGAGAAAAAGTCTAAGTGAGAAATAGCATTGTAAAGTATTAAATTTGTGTTTAAAATTTAATGTGTCTTTCATCCTATCAAGTTTCAAGATCATGTACCATCAACAAATTATGGCCAATTCTCCTAATAATGGATTCTAAAGCTTAATTAGCATATGCTAGAATCATTAATTTAATAGTTTTACTTTTTTTTAAAAAGGAAAACGTGGAGTATCATTAATTGAATAGTTAATCTCACTATTTATGATTTAATGAAAGGTTTCTATGCTTAATTTGATGTTCTTTGCTTGCTCTTGTTATGTACTTTGGAGATAAGTTTTAGCTCTAAAGTAACATTAAAAGGATAAAGCAATTAACAACTAACATTTTGGTACAAAGTTGTTAATATCTCACTTTCTGACAATTTAATTTCGAGTAAATAAATTAAGTACTCACTAATAGTCTATTGTTTTGTATAATTAATGTATATTTTCGACACTTCATGACTTCAGCACTTACCGAAGTATTTTGAGAAGACCGCATTAGATGTAGAAAAATGTTATATTTTTTGAAGGCCTGACTAGTTCAAGCCTAAAATATATTGGAAGAAGTAGACTTGTCATAATACATGCAAAATTTAAAATATTCAGGCAAGAAGAAGACAACCTAGGCCGGCATAGGTTATACCGTTGTTCCCAACAACAGCCTAGATTTATTTTTACGTTTTTTACGCTATAGTACGTTTTCAATGGAGCATTTCCCATATATATATATATATATATATATATAAACTAATCAAAAACCTTTTAAAGTAAGAGTTAAAACTATTCTTTTACACGTTTCTTTTACCTTCTTTATACCTAGTAGAAATCCTAACATTTTCCTTAACATTTTTGCACTAAAATTTGCATGATAACACCTCTAATTCAAAGTAGATCTTCGTTTTGTATATCTGCATCAGGATCCAAATACATATTAATTATTAAGATGCTTTGATTTCAATAATGATATATTAATTAGGGTGCATTAATTCCTCACTTCAATCATTCTATATAAAAAGGAAACGAAATCATATCTTCCATTAAGGATCCATCTTAGTTCAACAACTTCAGCTGTACTTTGATCTGTGACGCTAGCTGTTGTTTTACCACAAGCAACAAACTAACATTTCCCACTATCTTTCCTTTCCTTCATTCATATCGCCTTTGGTGATTAAGTGAGATGTTGCCATCCACCTTAATTATCTTTTGAGCAACTAAGCATGCATCTAACTGTGAAATCACTCAATACATGCAAATAGAGAATTGTAATTATTTCTCTTAGATCCTGCTTCGATGTTTATGGAAACAGAAATAATAATCGTTTGATGTTCGGCTATGGCAATGCCGTCATCTGATTTCCTTAATGTGTGCCTATCCATGATCTCCCTTAATTTTTGTGCTCATCCAGTGATCCGCCTTTGATATTAGAGATTATTTGTTTCAATTAATTAAAACCAAGCACGTGTGATTGATGCATGTTCTAATTAATTTTTTTTATATATAGTAAATAATAAGACGTAATATGACCTCGAATCTGAGATCTCTCTTTACTCATCACATACTCTTTACAAATTACCCATTTACAGAAATCAAGAAAATAGCTTTATAATACAGTTATATTTTAATTTCTGTTGTTTGTTTAATTTAAAAACAATTAGGAAACTCAAAAATTCATTTTCATTTTTTTGAATATTATTTTTAAAATCTAGATAACAATTTTTCATAATTGTTTTTTCTTTATCGGTTTTTTTTTTTAGGACCCGGACCGGACCTGCGAAAGAGGGTCAGTTCTGGTCCAGTATCGGGTCCTGATCAGGTTCAGGTCAGTTCTGGGTGTCGGTTCTCGTTGACAGTGTTAGTATGCAGTGCAGAGAAAAATCCATCAATGTGAACCGCAGCAACTGGCCACCCTCTCCCGAGCACTCTTAAGCTCCCTATCTGTCCAAGCGTAGTCCTTCTTTGCCACTGTTGTACTTAACAAGATGTTTCGTCCCTTTTATATCTCTACTATTATAATGGGAGAAGACCTTAGTGGTATTTGTCATTGATTTTTTTTTTTTTTTTTTGTCATTTTGAAGCCAGGTGACCCATTTTGGTAAATATTTTCGAAAGTGGACCAGTTTGGTAAATATTTTCGGCAGTTGATCAATTTGGAAATTATTTTCCTTTTTTTGTCCTTTTCCTTCTTCCCCGCGTGCACGTGCGAAAGTGGCCCAGTTTGGTACATATTTTCGTCAGTGGATCAGTTTGGGAATTATTTTCCTTTTTTTTTTTGTCTTTTCCCTTCTTCCTCCACGTGCATCGCACGTGCATGATACTAGTTCTAAAATAACTGGTAGTCCGAATGGGAGTAAACAGTTCTGCTAGTGACAACATATGTTTATGAAATTTTACAATAAAAAGTACTCATTTCGTGCCAAAAATTATATGTCATTCTAGTTGTTTTATTTCTTTTATTTCTTTTTTTTCCTTTTTTTAATATAAGTAGCTTTAGGTTTAGGATTACTAGGGTGTTGTCTTAACATTTTAGAGGCCCATTAATACTTTCTTTATGAGACTTTGAATTTTACCCTTGTGTTGCCATTTAATTTTCCATTAAAAAAAAATTAGTATTTAACACGTGCGATTCACGTTTTAATTAATATATAGATTTCAAAGTAAAATAATATAGCACGTGTTAATAAATACATATTTTTTAAAGTAATATAAAGAGTATAATGAGAAAGATTGAGTTATACGTTATCCTTAAAAAATATTTCAGTTATACATGTAATGCACGTAAATTGGTAGATTTAAATGAAGTGTATAATGAGAGAGTTGGAGTTGCACGTGCAATGTACGTAAAATGGTAGATTTACAAATGACGCTAAGGCCTTCTCCCATTATAATATTATTATATAGATTAGAGATTAGAGATTAGAGATTAGTAGCTCATTGAAGAGGATGACAGGTTTGACATTTTATAATAGCTAACTCCTTTAAAAGCTTCAATAACTAAGATTATTTATTACGTTTATAGATATATGTGAATATGAGTGTAAATACTTATAATAAGTTAGTTTTGGAACAGATGGAGTAATACATAAATACTTGCTCTTCAGTTCTAAGAACTGTAAATCTCTAATATCTAATATTATAATGAGAGTGGGATTGTGGGTTGTTATTTGTAGACAATATGTAATTTATAGACAATCATTTAACTAATCATCTAATCTCAATAATTTATTTTTAAGTGAAAGTTGTATTAACTATTTTTCTACTTAACAGTTATCATAATACCCTCAAACTTCAAATTTATTTAGAATATAATTATTTATAAAAATTTACAAAAATGCCACTCATATAAAATGTTGATGCTACTAGTGATAATTTGTAAACCGTATGCAAGTAGCAAAGTGAGATATTAGTTCGATCACTAATCACTATTCACACACCGACGCAGTCACCAAGAACAACTATTTCTTCTAATTTTCTGCCTCTTTAGCTCCAAAATAAAACCCACCTATTTCTCGCTCTCCCAAAACCATCGCCAAAGAAAGTGGA
Organism: Hemerocallis citrina; assembly: GCA_017893485.1. Taxonomy (NCBI): domain Eukaryota; kingdom Viridiplantae; phylum Streptophyta; class Magnoliopsida; order Asparagales; family Asphodelaceae; genus Hemerocallis; species Hemerocallis citrina. The sequence continues at coordinate 117,361,671 of CM030361.1, read as the reverse complement.
AGAAGAGACAAAGAACAAACCAAAACAGAAGAAAAAAACACAGAGAGAACAAAGAGAGCGACAATGAAAATCAAGTCAATCCCACCAATATGGTAATTTCTAAATCCATAGTTTCCAGCTTAATCCCAATCTGGGTTTGTTCCTTACTAGGTTTTGATTAATGGGTCTTGCTTAGTTTTAGAAATCTTAGCACCATTTCTTGTTTTGGGTTTTAATGTAATCTAGCATATATTTGACCATTTCTATCACAGGTTCGAACACTGTTTTCTTACCATTGCATATATTTTATTGAGTTATGTATGATGCATGATTCATTGTTTAAGTTGTGCTTAAACTAGTATTATCCTGTTGGAGTTTAGGTAGTGTAGGATTCTCCAAGGACAATGTGAGATTTAGAGTAATCTGAGCAATATTTTTATTATAAGTTTCCGGTATTTCAGGGATTTTGACTATCATTGCTGAGCCTATATAATCTCATTGAGATTTGGTTATTATATATTGTGTGTGTGTTGGGTTTGCATGTTCTTAAATTGAGAATGGATTCTTGTTGCAATTATGAATCAGATGAAGGTTTTCCCTGTTGTTGTGATATGAGAGGGATAATGGGTGGGTCTCCCAATTCACTTGAGGCTCGGCATCGATCTGCGGTATCTTTGTGAGTTCTTCAGATCTGTATACCTTTGATTTTGATGTTCTTTGATTGTGCTTGATTTACAAGGAAAGCAGGATGAAGAAATAGAAGATGATGTTGTTGTTTCTTTGTGAATTTGTCAGATCTTGGTATGCTGAGTCTTTAGCTTTGATTGGGATATACACTTATTGCTTGGTTTACAGAGAAAGTGACAAGTTGGAAACTAACATGAGTCAACTGTTTGTTGTTTTGTTTTGTTTTTTCTAAATTCAACTCCATTACTTGTTTTCGGCTCACCATCTTCTTCTACTACTTATCACATCGACATAATTTCAGTCACTTCTTGACTGAAAGTACCCATTTTCTGTTTCCTTTTAGTTGATTGTCACTTGGGCCTGCATGAATGGGTGTTTTAGGATTATGGTTCGATAAAATATACAGGAAGAGCTAAACTCCTTCCTATACATGCGAGGGATAGATATCTAGACTTGGGTTTAACTTTTGAACTTTTTTTTTGATCTAGCAAATTTAGACTAGCTTGTTCAGTATCCTATACAACTTTCTTGGGCACTGGTCTGATATCCTAGCCGGTTTGCTTGGAGTGCTAGGTGGACCGAAACCCTTTACTGAAACTGAAAGGTTCCTATCCCTGGATTGGGTAGTGAAGAGCTGTTATATTTTTGTCTTCCCATCTTGTTTGCTAAAGTGCAAGACACAGCTAATAGTGTCCACCTTCCCAACTTCCACTCTTCTTGTCTGAGGCTGCTCCTTCACTTTATTCCTGAAATTGAATGAAGCTGAAGGAAGCCTCAACTTCTTTTTGGGAAGTGGATTGGTCAAAAATCTCTTACATACTACTTACTGTTGATCTTTATTTGCTTCTTATCTTTGCCAATTTATTTCTGTATCTTACTTCAATGTGCTTCATTTGACTGTGGTGCATATTGGGGCAATGAATGTTAATTTGACTGTCAGAAGATGTTTCCTCTTTGCATGAACTGCAGATAACCAACTTATTCCCTCCACCATTGCCATGTATTATGCCTCCATATTGCACAATACAATTGTGTCTTATAGTGCGAATTCAATTCATCTAGCTACCACTAATTGTGAACTGTAGTGCTGGTGGTAACATAACCTGCATCGTTGGTATCAACACAAGTACATAACATGTAAGGTCAGTTTTGGTCTCTTGTCCATTGTTTGGAATAACTATTCAGGATTAACCATACCCCTAAGATTTCTTAGTAGCCATATTTTTTACCACTTTCCATGATTAACCTCTTTGATGCCCTTTACATCTCCCTGCATGGGATTTCCACAACGTTTTTTGGCTTAATCGCTAGGAAAATCTTTCGTCTCAAATGTCATCTTATTAAGGGACTCCAATGACATTATATCCTTCATGCTCCTCAAAACAATTTACATGTGATCCACATACAACACCTCATATATGAACAACACTCTATTAGTTGCTAGAAAGTACTGTGTCCTCTGATTGTAATCTGACTTCATTATGAATTAGTCAAACCATTTGCACACTACTTTGGAGGCTCTTTCAGCATCTAGAAGTGTCTGACCCATATATGGTTTTCTGTTCTTTGAACTATAGATCCATTACATGTCCACATGTAATTAACTTCCTCTAAACTTTTGAATGCTAATTTATTAATGGTGGAAATAAGGTAGTATATAAGAAATAAGAACCTCTAGCACAATAATGCTAATAATTTTCAATACCTAACCACAGCATTAAACTGTTATTTCTGTTTACGAGTATATTAGAATGTCGTTGAACCATAAGTTTCTAATTTGTTCCTAACAAGATTCCCTTCCACTTCAAGGAGACTGACCATTCTGGATTCTCATTTTTGGTTGTTTCAGTAGTGGGGTCTCTCCATATATATATCTAAGTTATAACATGTCTCCATAGTTGTCAAATCATGACTCCAGTCGTGTATCATTTACATGGTGTGTTTAGTTTTGTATCACATTATGTTTCTTAAAATACATTGTCACATGTGCAAAAGGTTATGTATATTAACTGTACTTTTCACTTGTCAGCCAAGTATAATTCAAATGTACTTGCCACCACTGTTCTAAAAATCGGTCTAGGCGGCCTAGGCGCTAGGCAGTCCCCAGTCGACTCGCCTAGGCCCTAAGCGTCTGAAAAATTGATTTGGCCTATTGGGCGGGTCTAGGCGGGTCTAGGCGGGTCTGGGCGGCCTAGGTGGATCTAGGCAGCCTAGGCGGCCCCGGATCATAAAATAGAGTTTAACCCGATCTGACCCAATCCGGACCCGTTTAAAAATAATTTTCGGGTCTAGAAGGAGTTAGAGACTTGGTTTATATTAGTAGTAGTAGTAGTAGTAATAGTTCTTAGGTGGTGTCTTTTACTTGTAGTAGTAGCTGTGGTCTAATTGTTTGTTTTTATCTTGAAGATTTAACGTTATTGTTCCGATATCAACTTATCAATGAAATGAGATGACAACAATCTTTCTATATTCAAAAATATATATATACTTATATAGCAACTACATATTTAGACAATCATCAGATTAGGAAGAGATGACTTCATTATTTTTTTCCCAAATTTGTTTTCGTAGAAGAACACAACCCAACATTACAAATTGTAAGTTGGAGTTCACTGAAAACCACTAGTACAACACTGTTTACCTCCAAGATATCAAATCTACCGATGCTTTTGATTACGAAAAGATAAGTCAATCCATATTTCAAAAGAAACCGACTAGAACTAGTATAATAGTTTATTTTCTCGATACATCTAATTAAGACATTAAAAATTCTAATGGGAAGCAATACCTTACCCTGACAAATAATTGCTCTACCAAAATTTGCTTTCAAAACAAACACCTTGATGCAATTGTGTCTTTTAGACTATCTAAAGCTCATCTTGCAATAGCAAGGAGAAAAATTAAGAGTAAGAACGAGGAGCAATAAAGAACATGATAATGCATGATGGAACAACAAAATAAAACCAAGAGATAAATTGGGACAAAAATAAACTAAACTAAAATAAATAAATAAATAAATAACGCCTAGTGCCTAGCCGCCTAGGTCCCGCTTACAAGGTCTAGGCGCTAGGCTCCTATCGGCCGCCCGACTACCGCCTAGCGACTTTTAGAACACTGAACACTGCTTGCCACTGCATTAATATATCCTTGCCATCCCATTTTATATCGGTCATGCCTTACAGCTCGTGTGTCTTCACGTTCAAAGGTCTGCGAAGACCGTCTTTACCAGGTAGTTTTTGTGCTGTGTCAAAACTGGACGTTTTTTGTTTCCTTTTAGTGGTGATGGGAATGGGTGGGTTGGTGGGTGTGCGGTAGGGTATCAAATTTCACCTAGCTCAGCTATGATGCTATAGATCTTCTCTTCAGTAAAAACACCCTTCATGCAATGAGAGGACTTCTTTGTGTGCTTAAAAACACAAAAGAACAATGATGTAAACTTAACCCTATGTAGAGAATTTTTCAAGAATATCAAAAGATTAAGTTTACAAACAAGTAATGCTAATTAAGTCAGGAATTAAAACTAGTATTTGGTTTGATGGATTTTCAAGAAATGAAATAAGTTTAACAAGCCTAATTAAAGATTCAATCGTAACAATTAATAATTATACCTAAGCGTTCTTGGCAAGTAAAATATTCAATAATGATTCGTATGCTACTTGACAAATAGAAGCACATACACTCAATATTTGTAGATGATAGTAAATTAGATAATATTTTAGAGATGATATGCGGTACCACAAATAAAGGAGAATGGAAAGAAGTTACCGAGGTTCGATGAACGTCTTATCACGTGTTCTGCCTTTCACACAGAGGTCAAATCCCTTGCCCTAAATACTACACCAAAGCTATCCAATCGGAAAAAAAATTAGATCAGATGTGACCCGCCTGTCGTTGTGCGCTCGGAAGGAAGGATGAGGATATCGACGACGGGTTGCTATTCTAATGCAGAAAATAAAGGGTGCAAATCGCAAAAGTACTACATATAGTTAAAATGCCAAATTTAAATATAAATGCTGAAATAAAAATACTAGGTTAATAAAATAGTCATTCCAAACAATGCATGCACTAATAGAAGCGCCAAAAATATTTCGAACTGGTGTCTTCATCATTCTCTCAGGGTGGGAGAGAGCTCGACCCAGTCAAGTCAGAACTAGTGTTTTTGTCGTAATGCTCCAAAAAGTCTGGATCTAAGCGCTGGAGCTTCTCATGATCAATCCAAGTGTCCTCTGACTCTGGCTTGTTATTCCATCTCACTAAATACCTATGAATATTACCATCTCTAGTAGAGATTATCTAATCATCAAAAATATTATTCAATTTTTTTGTCGGTGGATAAGTAGTGTCAGGTAAAGAGGAAAATGTGGGAATCTCACCAGTAGGCTGCATTGTAGGTTCATTTATAAGAGAATTTCTGGGGTTAAATTCTGAGCCTTCACAGGGTACATGATCCTCAATACTAAAAGTCTTGCTTATACCAAAACCTTCAACAAGGTCAACGATATAGGCATTACCATTGATTTTATGCAAAATTTTAAATGAGCCTTGCATTCAATTTCTTAACAGATCTAGCTGAAAACCGTTCCAGACGAATCTGAACCATCACCTCGTCACCAACATCAAAGTTTTAAATTTTCTAGTATTTGCCATTAACTTGTAGTTAAAATTATTCTTATTAATTTTCTTAGAAATTTTTCTATGCAAATCATGGATGCGGGATGTAAATGTGGATATAGACTCTGAGACTATGGTGTTCTAACATGGGGATAAGATCTATGGGCCGCCTAGGACGATAACCATGCACAACTTCATGTGGACTCATGTTGGTGGTTCTATTCTTTGATGTGTTGTAGGAAAATTCAGCAACTGTTAATTTCAAGTCCCAAGTTCCTAAGTTTTCTCCGATAATAGGACACAAGAGATTGTCGAGATTCCGATTGACAATCTCAGTCTGTCCATCAGTCTGTGGATGAAAGGTTAATGAGAATTTTAATTTCGTGCCCATCTTGTGCCATAGGATCTTTCAAAAGTAACTCGTGAATTTTATATCCCTATCGGACACAATTGTTTTTAGCAACCCATCACACTATTATCGAAGAAGATTTGAGTTACCCGAGATGCATTGAAAGTTTTCGAACATGAGAGGAATTGGGCCATTTTAGAAAATGATCTACGACAACAAGAATGAAATCATGTTTCTTTTGTGTCTTCGGTAAGCCTAACACGAAATACATGCTGACATCTTTCCAAGGGCGACTGGGAATAGGTAATGCAGTATACAGGCATGTGTTCTGTTTTTGTTGTTTGGCAAGTTGACAAGTATGACACCTGTTAACAAATCTCGCAACGTTCCTCTTAATCTTAGGCCAGTAAAATCTATGTTTCACAGCATCAATAGTCTTACTATGCCCAAAATGTCCAGCAAGGACATCAGTGTGCAATTTCCATACAAGATACTATCGTAAGGATGTACTAGGAATGCACAGTTTGGATCGATAGAAGAGAATCATCTTTCAGGAAATAATTATTTATTACTCAAGTGATGCTATTCTTTAAAAAGGTGTAGATCTCGTGAAAATCTAGGCAGAAGGCATACTCATCTTTTAATCTCTCAAAACCAATAATTTCGATGCGCAGTGTGGATAAGATCATATGACAACAACTTAGCTTATCCGCAGCCTTATTATCAATCTATTTCTTATGCCTAATGGTATACGAATATTCTTGTAGGAACTCTACCCATCGAGCATGTCTTGGATTCAACTTTTGTTGAGAGTTGAGGAATCTTAAGGCCTCATGGTTCAAAAAAATAACGAATTCTTGCGGCAGGAGGTAATGTCGCTAATAGCAAAGTGACTGAATTACCGCATAGAATTCATTGTCATAAGTGGAGTATTTTTGTTTTGCCTTATTCAGTTTTTCGCTAAAATAAGCAACATGATGACTCTCTTGACTAAGGACTCCACCTATACCAATACCAGAAGCATCGCACGTTACTTCGAAGACTTTAGTAAAATCAGGCAACCTCATAACATGTGTCCTAGTCATTCTTTTCTTGATCTCCTCGAAGGCTTTCGAGACTGCTTTCGACCAGACGAACTCACCTTTCTTTAAATAGTCGGTTATTGAAGCCATGATTGTGCTAAATCCTTGCGCAAACCGACGATAGAAGGTGACACGACCATGAAAACTCCGCACATCATGTATGTTACGGGGTTCAGGCCACTCAATAATAGCTCGTATCTTTTCTGGGTCAACGGATACTTTTCTGGCAGAGACAGTAAATCTCAGAAAGATAGTCTTATCAGAGAGAAATGTATATTTGGTAGGATTAGCATAAAGTTGTTCCTTCCTCAAAACACTGCAAATTTGTCTCAAATGGTCAAGATATTGTCGAACGGATCGGCTGTAAATGAGAATATCATTAAAGTACACCACAAGGAACTTGTCCATAAAGGGACGGAGTACTTGCATCATGATTCTCATAAACGTGCTTGGGGCATTTGTCATTCGAAACGGTATGATCATTCATTCGTACAGGTCATGCTTCGTCTTGAAGGCGGTCTTCCATTCATCACCAAGACGAATACGTATTTGGTGGTAACTACTTTTAAGCTCAATCTTGGATAGGATTATGGCACCTGACATCATGTCAAACATGTCATCTAAATGTGGAATGGGAAAACGGTACTTCATCGTGATTTTGTTTATGACGTAGCTGTCCACACACATACGTCAGGTTCCAACTTTCTTTGGCGTCAACAAAGTAGGGATTGCGCAAGGACTTAAGATTTCTCTAATGAAGTCCTTTGTTAATAACTCGTTAACTTGCAGTTTCAGCTCAGCATGTTCTGTCGAGTTCTTCCGATAGTGTGCCAGGTTTGGAAGACTCGTTCCCGGAACCAGATCAATAGCGTGTTGGATATCACGCAGCGGGGGTAATTGGTTGGGGAGGTCAGCAGGAAACACATGCAAATTTTTGGAGGACAGGAGTAACTTGAGGAGGGATGTGTGATTTAGGGTCTTTAGGGATTTCTCTCGCTGTGAGTAGGAGAATTGTCGTCCCTTTGTTAATTTCTTCTGTGAGTTCCTTTTTACCTATATACGCTATTTTTTGCCCTTTCTCGTGGGAGTTGGTGTTTTCATAGACGGATTAGTCGGTGGTTTCTCAGGTATGAGCTTTATCTTTAATCCGTCATTCTGGAACACACATTGGTTAGATCGACCATATATTGTCACATTATTGTCGTATAACTAAGGGCTCTCTAGAATTACTTCACCCACATCCATTTTGAGTACATCACACCAAATTTGTTCCTTGTAGGCTTTGAAATCTACAGGGATCAAACAATGTTCTGGTACTTAGAGAGTTGTCGCATCAATCCAAGATACTTTGTATGGGCATGGATGAGGTTCAGCTTTAAGTCTGGTCTTGGCTAGGACAACATTGACGTAACTCCCACTGTTAACAACCACCTTGCAGTTTTTGCCACCTATCGTCGTGAATGTGTGAAATATTGCAGTGCGCTTCCAATCATCTTCTTCTTTTGGTTGGAACAAAGCACATCTGACTACATTCAAAGGAGGTGATTGGATCGATCGAATACAGTTGAGATACTAGTCATCCTCTTCTTCGCCGAAGTCACCACTTTCATTAGATTCATAGGAAAACTCATTTTCGAAATCATCAGCAATGACAACAGTATCTTCTACAAAATTGATCCTACTGGGGCTGGGCTAGGACAGTTGTTAGCAACATGGCTGTATCCCTTGCATTTATAGCACTTAGTGAGAGGATCAATCTTAGAGTAGTCTCTTTCAGTGTTCTTACCCTTGTTATTTTTAGATAGATAGGGATTTGAAGTGGGCTTGTTTGGGTAAGCCTTGTTGGGGTACTGAGAAGAGGAGAGCTTAGGTATAAGGGATCAGTGGAGGTCATTTTAGAGGAATGATCACTAGAATCGCTGGACTTGTAGTGAAAACTTGCTTTAAGGGAATCGATATTGAGGTCAAGGGCTAAGCTGCTGCCAAGGAGTTCACATTTCTATGAATTAGCTCGTTCCTAAGATCGGCTCGTAGTCCAGCTCTGAACCTAGAGAGAGTTTGTTATTCACTCTCTTTACCTAAGACATTGCATCGAATTAGGGAGTCGTCCAACTTATCAACATACTCTTGGATGTATTTGCTTCTTTGATAGAGTTGGTTTCACGAATCTAGTAATCGGTTGTGGAATGATAATGACACATATCTCTCAGTGAGTTTCTCTTTCATAGCCTCCCAAGTGGCTATAGGTGTCAAGCCTCGGCTTCTGCGAGCATGTTCAAGATTGTTTCAGTGTTGAGCTTTACCAATCAATTTCATCGTGACAAATTTGACCTTCTGGACTTCGCTCATATTAAATCACACGTAGTGGTTCATGGCATAGATCAATCGAGATAAGCTTGGGGTTCCATGTGGCATTCAAAGTGGGGAACGTCAGCTTTTACGTTATTTTTGTATTGCTCGTCAGGGTTACGATCTTGATATCGGTCGTCACGATCATTTTCTTGAGGGATCTGATGATAAAGCTCAGAGACAATATTTTGATTCAATTCCACTTGCTCAAGTCTCCGATTGATATTGGCAAGAGTTGCTTGAATGGCAGCGAGGGTAGTGGAAATGTCAGAGTTGTCCATTTCAGTTCGAGGAGGGGTTTGCTGATTTTTAGGATTTCTGATTGGGTAGTTAGGGAGGGACAAGAAAGGCTCTTCAGGACTTGTGATGTTGCTGCGAAGACGCATTCACCAAAGGCGGGAAACTAGGGGTCGTGGGGACGTGTGCTTGCTGAAATTTGGGGAAACGTGACCTAAATGCACCTAAAATATTGTTTTTTAAATTTGAAATGATCTACAAAAAATAACTATAAAATGATCTAAATGAATGCCGAAATTATGGCTAAATGATGCAAGAACTAGGGTTTTACAACCTTCGCTCTGATACTAAAATGATGTAAACTTAACCCAAGTAGAGAGTTTTCCAAGAATATTAAAAGATTAAGTTTTGCAACAAGTGCCGATTAATTCAAAAATTAAAACTGGTAATTGGTTTAATGGATTTTTAAGAAATGTAATAATTTTAACAAGCCCAATTAAAGATTCAATTGTAACAATCAATAATTGTATCTAAGCGTTCTTAGCAAGTAAAATATTCAATAATGATTCGTACGCTAACTGTTAAGTAGAAGCGCACACTCAATATTTGTGGACGACAGTAAATTTAGATAATATTTTAGAGATGATATGCGGTACCACAAATAAAAGAAAATAGAAAGAAGTTACTGGGGTTCGAAGAACGTCTTGCCACGTGTTCTGCCGCTCACATAGAGATCCAATCCCTTGCCACAAACACCAAACACCAAAGCTATCGGAAAAAATAAATCAGGTCAGATCTGACCTGCTCGTCGCTGTGCGCTCAGAAGGAAGGAAGAGGAGATCGACGGTGGGTTGATGCTTGCGGTGGGGTGCAGAAGAAGGTGGTGTTGTTGGGTAGGGGAGGTGAAGTGGTGGTTGCTGCGATGGGGGGTTCGACGACGGCGCAGATTAGGGGGGGCTCGCGGTGGTCGACTGGTGAGGGAGAGGCGGTGTGGGGTTTCAAATGGTGCTGGCAAGGTTGGAGGGAGGGAGGCTGACTGAGGTGGAGATGGGTTCATGTAGTGGGATGAGGAGGAAGAAGAAGAGGAAGTGAATGATGGCTACAATATAGGGGTGTGTAGTTTGGATTTCTCACAAACCTTAATAATCTCTCAATGTCTCACACAAAGAGAGGAATGAAGAGCATTACTCAATCAAACAATAAATTTTTTTTAATCAATCAAAAACTTATTTTTCATTAATCAAGAGGCCTATATATAGGCTCAAAACAAATCTTAATACAAATCTCCAAAATATTCTTTTGTAGTAAATAATGGGTGCAACTAAAGGGTGCAAATTGCAAATGTACTGCATATGGCTAAAATGTCAAAAACAAATATAAATGCTGAAATAAAAATACTAGGCTAATAAAATACTAAAATAGCCACCCCAAACAATGTCTGCACTGATAGAAGCGCCCAAAACGTTTCGAACTAATGTTCTCAGCAAGCAACTTGGCAAAAACTTGTGTAGTCAATCAGATCAGGTTTACATCCAGGAGAGAGAGATTGACTATTTCTTTACCACAGAGAATCAGGATACAGTGCTCAATTCTTCTTCCTCACCTACAATTACAACTTTTCAAGAACTCCTTTCTCAATTGTAATAATGAATGTCGTCTCTCAAAAGATAGAGGACTCTCATTAGTACAAAGGCAAGCCCTCTTATGGTGTAAAAAGATAAAAAATGCAATTGGGTTTCCTTTTTGTTCTTATCCGCCATTAGCTGGATGTGAATTTGTGCATTTATATCTGAAATGTAATAGTTAAAGACTGCAGTTCTAAAAATATTCAACTGCTAATCCACATTCAGCACAAATATTTAATCAAATATCCATTTGCTCCTTCTCAAAAAGAAAAATAGAAGGCAGACTTTGGATTGTTGATTTTATGAAAATTGTATGGGTGCGAATTTTCCAATTTCTGTCAGAGAGTATCCCGGATATTATATTGTGTTATTTTACTTTCTTTTTGTTGTTCTTAACCAAATGTTGTATCATATAGTTGTATATCTTCTTTTTGTGGTCAGTTCACATTTAAAATAATACGGGTTTACCAGTATTCAGTCCATCTGGGCCGTTTTGCTATTGGTTATAACAAATGTAAAATTCTTATGCTCTGGTTAATATTGGATCTCAATTTTGCTTAACTGGAGCGGATCTGGATATAAGTAGACCTACTATGTTGCAGTTGTAAATGCTAACATGGAACAAGTTGGTGAGTCAACTCATTAGCCACTATAGAATTGTCTTTTAGAATTTATTTCGCACCTAATCAGGGGAACAGTCTAGTTTTGAAGTGATACCCACCAGATTTAGTGCACATAATAGATAAATGAAAACTGATTGATGTTTGTAATTTATATTACCCTGTCCGTTATTTATCTTTTGCATAATATTACTACTGCTTCCTGAGTTCTTATATATTTGGCTTTACCTACACAAATTACTGATTTGGTTTATGAATATCTTCCTGACTTAGTGATGAAGCAAGCAAAAAAAAGTCCCAAAGAAACAGAGAATTCAGAGAAGACAGGTCTACATTTGCTATTCCAGAAAAATTCTCAAGCTGCAAATTTCGCTCGTTGAAAGTTATCTTGGTTATTATCATATGTGGCACACTCTTAACACTTCTCTGCTCCCCTGCTGTTAATAATGACCATGTTCTACATCCTGGTAAAAGGTACATCATTTATTTATGACATAATTATATGATTAATGCATCTGTTTGCTTATTTATTTTAACAATCATCTCTTGCAGGTCTAGGCTTGCTGATGTTGGGTGGATTTGGGACAAAACCACCACTCTGGATCCTCGATACATTTCGCATCTTGGTGTCAGTTGGGCCCAAATATCAAAAGCAATAGCAAAACTGGATGGACAAAAAGGAAGACTAAAGCTTGGCCTAGTAAATTTTAACATCACTGAAGTTAACTACTGGCAGCAGCTCCTGCCACGTGCAGAGTCTACTCTAGTTCGGCTCGACTATGCCAAGAGCAATCTAACTTGGGAAGATCTTTATCCTGAATGGATTGACGAGGAGGAAGAGTCGGAAGTGCCAGTTTGCCCTAGTCTACCAGAGCCATCTACAAGTTCACGATTTGACCTAATTGCTGTCAAGCTTCCTTGTAATAGCTTAGCAAAGAACTGGTCAAGAGACATAGCTCGGTTGCACTTGCAGCTTTCCGCAGCCAAGCTTGCCGTAGCTTCAAGGAATGACCACCGCAAGGTGCATGTGCTTTTTGTGACCAACTGCTTCCCCATTCCAAACCTCTTTTCATGTAAGGACCTTGTTGTTAGGGAAGGAGACACTTGGCTATATGAGCCGGACTTGTCAGTTTTAAAGGAAAAGCTCCATCTTCCGGTTGGGTCGTGCCAACTTGCACTCCCTCTTAATTCTAAAGGTCAGACATGAATGTCTTTGCTTTCATCTTTCATTTATGAGCAGCATGAGGGGACATACTTGCACTAAATTCTGAAGGCCTAAATAGATGATATACGCCTTCCACCATGATTTTCATCTCCTAAAAAGCATATGGGAGTTAATATGATTTTGAGATCTCTTGCCATCCTAGATTGATTAAATAAGAATAATTTTTTTTCAATTAAAACATAAATGAGACTAGTAGATGAATTGGGTGGAAAGGCTTCAGGGTATATATGACTTTCTTCTATACATTTTATGCCATGGAGAATGATATCATGTTGCAAAACAATCAAGGTTTTAGAATGCAAAAGACGGCATTTCTAGATATCTGTACGTAGTAAAATATTTTCTAAGCTATACGCTTAATAATCCATGTGTTCTAGGGGCATTGTAGAGATCATCTTTGTAGGTAGACGGATTAACTATTGTTAGATTTCTTAGACAACCGTAAAAGGAAATTTATACTTAATATCACTTTTGTCTAGTCACTTTTTGAGAGGTTTGATATATTTAATACCATAATCTATATGCTAAGGTAGATTGGAACATCTCCTTTCTATCTTTCAGAGAATTTTAAACTGCATGGTATATATTAGGGTTTCTTCTTTCTATCTTTCAGATAATTATACTGCATGTAGTACACTATTTTAGCTGAATTTGTTTTATTTACGTCTCTGACATTTCCTAAACCAGCATATGAACCTTGAGATTTCAATCATGTTATTCTTACGAATAGTTTGCACTTGCAATGCATCATAGTTTTTTTTTTATAACTGGAAAGGTGCACCAGTTGCCTAGTAGGTAATGGCTCAAATAGAATAATTAGTACTTCTTTTGGGGCATTCATATTACTAATAACTAAATTGGAAATTTTCTTCAGTTATTTTTCAGTTGCATCACAGAAATCCTTATCGATCCCATCTATTTGACCTTTCAAACATTGTGCATGAAGTATGTATATTTACCTTCTGTCCTTTTCCCATAACAGTGAGACCACTCTCTGATGCCCGAAAACACAGAGAAGCATATGCCACAATTCTACACTCAGCAAATGTGTATGTGTGCGGTGCCATCACTGCAGCCCAAAGCATTCGTATGGCAGGGTCGACGAGAGACCTTGTTATTCTTGTTGATGAAACAATCAGTGACCACCACAGAAGCGGCCTCCAGGCTGCCGGGTGGAAGGTCCGCACCATTCAGAGGATCCGCAATCCGAAAGCCGAGCGTGATGCCTATAACGAGTGGAACTACAGCAAATTCCGCCTCTGGCAGCTCACTGACTATGACAAGGTCATCTTCATCGACGCCGATCTCATCATCTTGAGAAACATTGATTTTCTCTTCACGATGCCTGAGATCACTGCCACTGGCAACAATGCCACCCTCTTCAACTCGGGCGTGATGGTTGTGGAGCCCTCCAACTGCACCTTCCAGCTGCTAATGGATCATATCAATGAAATAGAATCCTACAATGGAGGAGATCAGGGGTACTTAAACGAGATTTTCACATGGTGGCACCGCATCCCGAAGCACATGAACTTCTTGAAGCATTTCTGGGAGGGAGACGAGGAGGCGATCAAGGCAAAGAAGATCAAACTGTTTGGTGCTGATCCACCTATACTCTATGTGCTTCACTACTTAGGGTTGAAGCCATGGCTGTGCTTCAGAGACTATGACTGCAATTGGAATAACGATATATTGCAGGAGTTTGCAAGTGATGTGGCTCATGCTAGGTGGTGGCAGGTGCATGACGCGATGCCAGAGAATTTGCAGAGCTTTTGCCTTCTCAGGTCGAAGCAAAAGGCAGGATTAGAGTGGGATAGGAGGCAGGCAGAGAAGGCGAACTACCGAGATGGGCATTGGAAGCGCAAAATACAAGATCCGAGACTTAGTATCTGCTATGAGGAGTTTTGCTATTGGGAGAGTATGCTTTGGCACTGGGGGGAGACGAACTGGACCGATGATACCCAAAAAACTACTGTAACTCCGAAGGCAGCGCTACCGAGTTTGTGATCTCTCTCCTTAGCAGTCTCTGGTACCATCATTAAATTCTCTCTCGTAGTGGTATAAATATGAGTATATTCAGTTTTCTTTTTTTTCCGTTTTTGTAGTTTGTAGCCTTGTTCTGATACCGGATACCCTGAAGACGATATTGTTATATCCTCTTGAGTGTAAAGATGGCCTGTTTTCGGTCTCATATACATGTATTGTTGATTCAGAGTGTTACGAGTTTATACAGATTTATTGTGATGTATACTTTTGGTGAATAATCAGTTCATATCACCAATTCTTTTATAAGAATGTTTGTGTGCATGTTTTTCCTGACATATATTTTTAACATAGAAATTGTCAATTTTACTGACCGGGTTAAGTGGTTTGCATGTTTGTAAATGCTACAGTACGTTTGCAATGGAAGATTTTCATATATATATATATATATATGAATCATGCTATTATGAGATGGTGAGTTGGGTGAGATAAAAAAACATTTTGAGATGAGCAATTTGGGTCATCTGAATATCGATTGTACCGTTCACATCACTCTACATATGATCAAGATGATGTGTTCCAAATTTCAAGCAATTCAGAGACTTGTAGCATATGTGTCAAGATGTTCAAATAAATCCGTATATATGTATTTCGTACCATCTTCATAACGTGTTGAATGTTTTGATGCATAGGCTAGACATCTCCAAGTTGCTTGAAATTTTGTACACACCATCTGGATGACATATACAGTGATGTGAACGGTATGATTGAGATTTAGATGACTCAAATCGCTCATCTCTGGAAAAAATATTTTCATCTCACCATCTCATATTAGCATTTATATCTACACACACACACACACACACACACACACACACACGGTTAACCGTACAAATGGCTAAATGATGGGGTCGTCCGGGTGTATGACCCAGTTTGAAGAGCTAAAGTTCCGCTCAAGATTTGTACGTTTAATTGGTTGGCTAGTAGAAATGCAATTCTTACTTGGGACAATTTGGTTAGGTGCAACTGGCAGGGGCATAGTTACTGTGTCATGTGTAAAGGGGCACTACAAACAGTAACCAAATGGCCGGCGTTTATTTACCAGAATGGCCGGCGTTTTGCAAACGCCGGGGATTGGTTAATGGCGTTCCGCGAAACGCCGCCGCAAGCGCCGTCCTTATCGCTGCCGGGGAATCTTATTCGATTCCCCGGCGCAAATGAAACGCCGGCCTTTGTTTTGAGAAATCCCCGGCGTTTCGAAACGCCGGGGATTTGCTTATTAATTTTCAAAAAATCCTACCGTTATTGAACATACCCCGGCGTTGGTAAACACCGGGGAATGTTCTATTCCTGCTTCACTACATTTTATCACAAACTCCACAAATTCTCACAAATTATCACAATTTTTGCACATTCTATTCCTGCTTCACTACATGTAAAAAGGTATTCATCTAGAAGTGCTTTAACTCTTCCAAATATCACAAGGCATTAGTTTATTAAAAATCTTACCGAACCTTTTAACTAAGGATCATGTATATATAGATTAATCATTTTGTACAAAACGCCGGCGAAATATACCAAACGCCGGGGAATATACGCCAGATATTCCTCATTCTTTTGTAGTGGGGATACTGAAACGGTTAAGCATCTATTTGTTAACTATTGTTATGTGGGACCTATTTGGGTGGATTTGCTGCACAGGTTGAGTATCTTTGGAGCATTTCCAGATATGGTCCCGTGTCTGTGGGGGAACTGGAGGGAAACCTATGTTAAAAAGGGCAATATAGACATGTAGGGTATTGTGGTAGCGGCAATTTGTTGGGCAATATGGTTAGAAAGGAATAGTAGAATTTTCACACAACACAAATACTGCATGCATCAATAATTATTATACATGATCATTTGCTAATATCACATTCTGGCATCAAACGACAGGTACAGAAATTTCTAAAAAGATCAAGGATATGTATGCAGATGTGGATACAACCACATATGAGGTGGAGTCTGAGGACATGATGAGGACCACGGATGGCGAGTGATCAGCTTGCGGACGAGTGCTCACCTCAGCTTCAGGATTAAGGTCTTCTGGGTCTAGTCAGACTATCTGTGAACCGATCTTTGTAAATACCTACCGTTAACGTTAATACATACATACATACATATATATATACATACATACATACATACATATATACATATATATATGGAACTGCAAAGTTGCAAACGGGTCTGTTTGCATAGACCCATTGCAAACTGATTTTCTGGCCGATGGACCGCTTCGATCTAGATCTAACGACCAGGATCGATCTTGCCCATTAGCCCCCCTCTTTCACTTAGGTGTGGAGGGGTAAATGCGGTATTTCACCCCAAAATAACTCTTCGACTTATTCAATCTCTCAGTCTCTCTTGCTCGCCGCTGATGAATTTGTAGTTTTTGGGCAAAAATTGAACCTGGGCCGTTGTTTCCAACAACGACCTAGGTACTTCGAAATGAGTTTTCGATCTTGGCCGTTGCTCCAAACAATGGCCTATGTATAACCTAGGCCGTTGTATGAAACAAAGACTTAGGTTATACCAGTGTTTTAAGATACTTGCACAAATTTTGCTCTTCTCCTATATTCTCTTTCACTCAGTATACTCTCTCTCTCCCTCTCTTTCTTTCTAGCGCACTCGGACCCATAGTCGAAATCCTAGCTCTTCCTCAACTTGACTCTCTCACTCAGTACTCTCTCTCTTTTCTTGAACTCTTGCTCTCTTCCATTGAATCTCCCGAATCAAAAAAACTCTAATCCTAACGAAATCTCCCAAACCCTAACTCTAACAAAATTAGCCAAATTTTACTCCTCATTCGTCTACAGCAGCGCAACCACCTCCCCTATCTCCTTTCTAAAAACCCACATTGTGAAAGGTATTAACTATTTTCTACTTTAGTAGATCTAGCTATGTTAATTGATTGATTTTTTTTTTTCAATGTTTTAGTCCACAATTTTTATATTATGCGTAGTTAATTATAGGTTAGTTTTACGATGTGTATTGTATATAGTTGTTTTTGTAGATGTAGATGTAGTATTAGTTGTTGTTGCTCATTATTAGTAATAGCGCATAAGTGAGATCTAAAAAATCCAAGATTTTGGAAGTAGGTCGGACTTACCATGCACAAGTCAGCTAAACTTGTAGAAGTGGGTTTGGATTCACGGTTGCGAGATATGGCCGTGTATCGTTTTTCATGCTTTTTCGTGAGTGAAAAGCGATACATTGCCGTATTGCTTAAACCGTGAGTCGAAACTCACTTCTACAAGTTGCGTTGGCTCGTGTGTGGTAAATTCGACCTACTTGCTACGTTTTTTGATGTTATTTGTGCGGATTTGTCCTGTATATCAAACAACAACAACAATTATACTTTGATATTTTTTGAGTGACTTTTCACTAGAAAACCGCACAAATAATATCCAAAAAATATGCAATTTTACGAGTATGTCGGACTCACCACACACAAGCTAACGTAACATGTAGAAGCAAATTTCGATTCACGGTTTGCATGATACGGCAAAGTATCGCTTTTCACTCATTTTCTATGAGTGAAAGCGATACATTGACTATCTTGCAAACCGTGAATCGAAACTCGCTTCTACAAGTTGTGTTAACTTGTGTGTGGTAAGTTCGACAACTCGCAAAATTTTGTAATTTTTTGATGTTATTTGTGCGGTTTTGTTCCGTATATCAAACAACAACAAATACACTCTGATATTTTTTGAGTGGGTGTTCACTAGAAAACCGTACAAACAACATCCAAAAAATACAAAATTTTATGAGTAGGTCGGAAATCACCACACACAAGCCAACGTAACTTGTAAAATTGAGTTTCGGCTCACGGTTTGCATAATACGGCAATGTATCGTTTTTCACTCATTATCGTTTTTCACTCATTTTCATGAGTGAAAGCGATATATTGCCATATCTTGCAAACCATGAGTCGAAACTCCTACAAGTTATGTTGGCTTGTGTGTGGTGAGTCCGATCTACTTACAAAAGTGTGGAATTTTTGGATGCCATTTATGCAATTTTCTCACGTATTTTGTTTCGTGTATATATATATATATATATATATATATATATATATATATATATATATATATATTGTATTGATCAATTGTTATAATTTTTTAAATAGAGAAATGGTTAGAACGAGGGGAACCGGAAGGCCGTCCGGTAGTGGTAGGGGCGAACCTTCCACAAATGTAAGTGCACTATTAGTTTTCATTGTGAATCTTGTATACGTAATATTGTATGTACAATAATAAAATTTTAAACGTTAGTGTAGGTTGGTGCGTCGTCTTCGGGGGAATTTTGCGGTCCAGGACCTTTACATCCAGACATACTCACTTTGCAAGACCACAGATCCGAGGAAGTGTGAAGAGGGACGACGCGGAATTGTAACTTTCGTATGCACGGGACATTGACGATGCACCCGCGTACCCACGAGTACCTTGTCGAAGTCGGGTTTTACGGAGTTGGTTTGATGGATAAGGTGAAACTAGACCGAGCACTTCTTGTAGCCCTCGTCGAGCGATGGAGGCCAGAGACACATTTTTCATCTACCGGTTGCGGAAATGACGGTGACATGGTAAGATATCCCCATGATTTTCAGTTTTCCAATAGATGGGTTGACCGTGATGGGTAATATAAATTACCAGAAAATAGAGTTGTGTAATGAGCTTCTCGATACAGGGTTTGATGATGATGAAGAGGATGATAATGGTATTTTTTGCGGACAATCAGTCCGACTATCACGGTTGAAGGAATATTTTGAAGGCAAATTGACTGTTGCTTCAAATGACTATGACGTGCAGTGCTACACTAGGACATATATTCTAACAGTGCTTGGAGGTGTACTCTTGCCCAACTCCACCGGAGATACCGTCCTGTTTATGTATCTACGATTGCTCGTCGACCCAAGCTTAGCCGACCGATATAGTTGGGGAAGTTGCATATTAGCCACCCTGTACAGGACTATCTGGTTGAACTATCCGGTATGTCAAGATTGGCAACGTAAGTCACATTATATAATAAGTTTTTTGTAACTTGGAATTTGTCAAAATTTTCAAAGTGTATATTCGCGCTATATGTTCTTCCAATGCCCATTGGGTCTTCAATTTCGGTATTCTCTCACGGTTACGATGATTTTCTTTATGTTCATTTTGTCTTTGCTTTACCAAAAATCTGTCGAAGATAACGGTAAATTCATGTAAAGAGTACTTCTTTTCTGTATGATGCTTCAAAGAAGAATGCATAGACTCAACCCCTTGGCTACTCAACATGCTAGCCCAAAATAAATCTCTTGCATAGATGGGTGCCCATTTATCACGAATTTCTAATAGATCATTCAACAATTTGTTATTCTCAACTCCATAGTTCAGAAGCACTAATTTCCATTTCTCTTCGAAATCATGTACATATTCAGAATCATAGATGACAGTCTTCATATCATCCCTAAATTTATCGACATCATTAGACATATGCACCTTCTGTGGTAACATATCCAATATGTGCCAAATGCAATACGATGCCAAGTCTCAGGAAAAACTTTCTTCACTGCGACGACGATCCCACGATCCTGGTCCGTCACGATACCGGATGGAGCACAATTCATTACTCCTAACCACTTTTCAAAAGAACCACAAAAAAGAAAATGTTTTCTCATTTGGAATGAACCCACCTCATAAGAACGTTGATTGTCAATGATGATTGATTCTGACAAATGGAACAAATAACATTCTATACCGGTTCATGTTGCATGTGACCTCAAAGTAAAGTGCATCCCCAAATTCTTCATAGTTCATCCTAGAAGTATCATCCACCCAAATACAATGAGATAACTGGCCTTCAGGATCTACATGAAAATCAGAAGAAAAAAAATGAAGGATCCGTCAATTTTTTCGATTCAAAAAAAGCAATGAGAATGTTCCCATCATGTCCTTTCATCGCTTCGTGCGATTCGCTAAGTAAATTTCTAGTATCCTTTTCGGTGAATCCTATTTTATCGTGACCACCACAGACACTTCCGAAGAAGATCATTTGTTTGCAAGTAGGGATTTAGCTGGGGTCATTTGATCCATTATTTTTCTGTCGGTATTCGACAACGAACGGTTTTGGGCAAAAGATGTCACCTACTGGGTGAAGTAAATACGTGATTGTGTGGTTCATGAAATAAATACAACACCCATTCATTACTTTCTTGGTTCAGTTTTACACGAACGACAACTTTGCAACCGGTTATAGGAGTAGTTCCCCGTCTACCTTCACTAGGTTGACTCGGTGAAGTCCTTTCTTTATTACACAAAAAAGACTTATCCAAGACTTGGGTTCCCTTGTTCTCACTCTTACGGATTGCAAAACCCCCACATTTAGCATATGACGAATAAAAGTTCTCGGCTTCATCTAAGGTATGAAACGTCATACCTACCTTTGGTTTGAGGTGCTCTTCAACTTGCAGCATGCATTCACCACTTTATTGTATACACATAAAATTATCGCCGACAATAGAATATCCTTCACCACTATCCATATCTAACATAAAAAATAATATAACAATTATCAATACACTGATCATATAGAGACAATCACATCATTTGCATATATATAGTTACGAAAAAATATATGAGAAAACCACACCAATGACATCCAAAAATTTCAAAACTTTGCGAGTAGGCCGGACTCACCACACACAAACCAACGCAACTTGTAGAAACGAGTTTGGACTCATGGTTTGCAAGATATGGTAATGTATCGCTTCATTTCAAATTAGAAGCAAACAAAGCGATACACGGTTGTATATTGCAAACCGTGAGTCGAAACTCACTTCTACAAGTTGAGTTGACTTGTGTTTGGTGAGTCTGATCTACTTGCAAAATTTCGTATTTTTTTGTTATTGTTTGTGCGAAAAGTCACGCAAAAAATATCAAAGTATAATTGTTGTTATTGTTTAATATACGGTAGAAACCCACACAAACGAGATCAAAAAGTTCCAAAACTTTGTGAGTAGTTCGGACACACCACGCACGAGCCAACGCAACTTGTAGAAGTGAGTTTCGACTCACTCATGAAAAAGAGTCGAAAGCGATACACAACCATGTATTGCAATCCGTGAGTCCAAACTCACTTCTACAAGTTGTGTTGGCTCGCATGGTGCATCCGACATACTCACAAAGTTTCGGAATTTTTTAATCTCGTTTTTGCGCCTTTACAAAAAAATCTAACGATATAATCTAATACTACAACTACAACTATAATTTGAAAAAATAACTACTTCTATAATTCAACCATCTACAATTATCGAAAAACTATATACAATATTGTTGCCACTGAAATCGGTGTGGGGGCAAACAGATGAATTTGTGGATTTTTGGGATGTTGAATAGTCAAACCTGAAACCTTTTCGCCGGATTTTGACCGTGATCTCCCGCCGTTAACATGCAAAAAGTGCGAAACACCGGAGTTGATCCTGGCGACGCACCCTCCGACGCTCAAGTCAGTAATCAGAAAGACTATGTATGAGCTTTGATTGACAAAAGATTGATTACCTGGTAACAGTGGGGGATAGGGGGTATTTATAGCTGCCTTAGGGACCAGTTTCGGGATAAGATCAAATCCCTACTTCCCAGTGAATAGATAGGAGGAATCAGGGCCGTTGATTAAGGTTAATCATAAACTCTAATTCCATCCAGCTGGATCGGGTTTCTTGCGGGATGGAACCCGCACCTAGTTAAGGTGGATCCGTTCGTGGGTGTTGGACCTTACAAAAAAGGATCCGGTACCCATTTCAGACCCGTTCGTAGGTGAAATTACCATTTTACCCCTGAGCTTTAAGATTCGTACCTAATTCGGACGGTTCCGATTTAACCCTATTTTTAGCCATATCACGAGCCCCCCACTCCCGAAGACTGAGTTTGATCAGCCTTTGAGGAGTAGTTTTACTATTTTAATGGCTTGCGGAGTCGTATCAGAGTCCAAATGAGAGGCGTCGAATCTTTGTATGAGGTATTATGGTGATTTTCAGAGTTAGTTGCGCCCTTAAGGATGTTCTTGAGCTCTCTTGAACTTTTGGTGATTTCTCTTAATTTTTATTTATTTTTCAAACCATTTATTTAATTTCGCGAAGCGGTGATTTATTGTTTGGGGGCATTAATTAATCATTCTAAGCAATAATTATGTTTTCAGGGACTCAAAAACATTTTCCCAAATTTATAATTATTTTCTAGAATTTTTAATTAATTTTCTTGAATTTTTAATCATTTTTCGCAATTTTTAAATAAATAATTCGATTTTATTAAATAAAAAATAAATTTTTATTACTATTTATGACGTGGCGCAATCTGGGTTGCCTATCTCGCATCAGCGCAAAGTTCCGAGAAATCGAACGGCTCGTGTCGCTTCAGCACTATTTTCTCCACGTAAGCAGTTCGAATCGCCAGTTGCTCGGATTCCGAGCAACGTGGTTCGGCGTTGTTTTCTTCATATGAGCAGCTCGGATCGCCAGTTGCTCGGATTGGGATTCCGAGCGACATGGGGTGATCTGGGCCGTTCATCATGGCGTGAATCATGAGGTAAGAGGTTCAGGTCACGAGAAAATGCTATCTTGTCGTTTTGTGGGCGTGGCGTGATCTAAGTCGCTAATCATCTTCCGACACGAATTTTTAGACTATTTGACGGTTGGGGTTGCTCGGTGGCATTTTTCATCAAATGTGCAACTCAGATCACCAATTGCTCGGATTCCGAGCGACGTTATGTTCTTCATGTGAGCGGCTCGGATCGCCAGTTGCTCGGATTCCGAGCGACGTGGTTCAGCGTTGTTTTCTCCATATGAGTAGCTCGGATTGCCAGTTGCTCGGATTGGAATTCCGAGCGACGTGGGGTGATCTGGGCCATTCATCATGGCGCGAATCACGAGGTAAGAGGTTCAGATCACGAGAAAATGCTATCTTGTTATTTTGTGATTGTGGCGTGATCTGAGCTGTCTGATTGAGATCTTGCACGATTGTTGAGGAGAAACTTGTTTTTCTCTAATACGCAACTTGGATCGCCAGTCGCTCGGATTTGGATTCCGAGGGACGTGGGGCGATCTGAGCCATTCATCACGAGATTTGGCACGAATCTCGATGTGAAAGACGGTGTCGATCTCGAGAAAATGCTATCTTGTCGTTTTGTGATCGTGGCGTGATCTGAGCCGTCTGATTGAGATCTTGCATGATTGTTGAGGAGAAACTTGTTTTTCTCCAATACGCAGCTCAGATCACCAGTCGCTCGGATTTGGATTCCGAGGGACGTGGGGCGATCTGAGCCAATCATCTGAAGTTCTTGTGCGGTTGTTGAGGAGAAACTTGTTTTTCTCCAATACGCAGCTCAGATCGCCAGTCGCTCGAATTTGGATTCCAAGGGACGTGGGGCGATCTGAGCCGTTCATCACGAGATTTGGCGCGAATCTTGATGTGAAAGACGGTGTGGATCTCGAGAAAACGCTATCTTGTTGTTTTGTGATCGTGGCGTGATCTGAGCCGTCTGATTGAGATCTTGCACGATTGTTAAGGAGAAACTTGTTTTTCTCCAATACGCAGCTCGGATCGCCAATCACTCGGATTTGGATTCTAAGGGACGTGAGGCGATCTGAGCCATTCATCCAAAGTTCTTGCGCGGTTGTTGAGGAGAAACTTGTTTTTCTCCATTACGCAGCTCGGATCGCTAGTCGCTCGGATTTGGATTCCGAGGGACGTAGGGCGATCTGAGCTGTTCATCATGAGATTTGGCACGAATCTCAATGTGAAAGACGGTGTGGATCTCGAAAAAAAGCTATCTTGTCGTTTTCTGATCGTGACGTGATCTGAGCCGTCTGATTGAGATCTTGCACGATTGTTGAGGAGAAACTTGTTTTTCTCCAATACGCAGCTCGGATCGCCAGTCGCTCAGATTTGGATAATGAGGGACGTGGGGCGATCTGAGCCGTTCATCCAAAGTTCTTGCGCGGATCTCAATGTGAAAGATGGCATGGATCATGAGAAAATGTCATCTTGTCGTTTTGTGGTCGTTGTCCAATCTGAGCCGTCTGATTGAGATCTTGCACGATTGTTGAGGAGAAACCTATTTTTCTCCAATATGTAGCTCGGATCGCCAGTTGCTCGGATTTGGATTCTGAGGGATGTGGGGCGATCCGAACCGTCCCTTGATAGCTCGGTAGAGTGCCTCGGCGGTTTAAAGGAATAGCCGAGCGGTGTGGCCGAGTCTGAATCGTCACCCTTGTGAACTGTCGCTTCTCTTTACTCTGTCGTTTAGCCTTCTTTAACGGGCTTGAGGGGGGCCCAAGAGTCGCAACTTTACGTTACAAAGACCAAGAGTCGCTTCTTTTACTATAAGTTTTCACCTCCCCCATTCTTTATCTCATTCTTTCACTTTCACTTTTACTTTCACTTTTACTCTTGCTAGCGGTGTTTTTGGCTCTCGAGTGGTGCTACTAGCTTTCGTGGCAAGGCGAGTTTAGACTCCGTCGATCTTTTCCAGCCATACACGTCACTTCAAGGTTAGTCTTTCCCCCTTCTTCTTGAGAATGGCTAGAATTTCTTCTGAGGATGAGACCTCCACCTCGAACCGAGACACCGACTGAGCGGTAGTGGCGAAGCCGAGGAAGGGGAAGGAAGTGGTTGATCCGGTCGAGGAGTCGACGATAATTGAGACTCCGAGGGGGGCAGAGAGCTGGGTCGGCTGCCGTCCGCATTGTCTAGTGTCGGGGGGGTGAGGAGTTACCCCGAGGACATCCTAGAGAAGGTGGTGCACGGGATGGCTTCAGCCTATGAGGAGAATAATCCGAGGGATCCTTCCGAAGTGGATGAGATCCCCTCGATCTTGACCGAGGCAGATCTGCACCGGATCAGGAAAGGATTCCGCATCCCGAAGGAGTACGTCCTACTACTCCCCGACCCCGGCTTTCGAGCGTGTACGGGGACGTGGGCAGACACATGCGTCTTCCCGTACGACGCACTTAACACCGGTCTTCGGCTACCACTGCATCCCTTCGTGGTCGAGGTGCTGTAGTGGTACGGCCTGAGCCCGGTTCAATTTATGCTGAACATGTGGCGGCATGTCATCGCCTTCGTCCTTCAGTGTCAGGCGGTCGGCATGCAATCGCAGCTCGTTCTGCTTTAGAGCCTCTATCGCATCTGCCGGATGAGCAAGATGGAGGATCGGTATTATCTGTCACCGAGAAGGGGGGTGAAGTTGATCGAGAATCCGGACTCGATCAACCACTGGAAGGAGAAGTATTTTCTCATCCGTGGTCCCGAGCCGTGGGGATTCCCGACGTTGTGGAAAGATGGGGTGCCAAAGTGGGGGAAGAAAGAGCTGATGCTGACAAGGGAGGAAGAGGAGGTGGTGGTGAAAATCCTCAGACTACCGACCCTCAGTTGGAAGGATATCACTGAGGGGGTCTTGTTCGGTGGAGGTCTCAGTTTGATCGACCCTAGTACTCTCTCTTTCTTTTTTCTTGCTAGTCTGAGTCTTTTAGTGTTTGTTTTTTTCTAACTCTTTTGCTCGGTTTTTTCTTTGTATGCAGAGACCCCCGGCATGGATTACAAGGCGTTGATGGCCAAGCGCGACGAGTTGACGGTGGAGGTTGACGAGTTGAAGAGGGTTACAGTCGACAGGAGCATCGAGGTTACTCATCTCCGTCGAATTATTGCCGATGGTTCGGGCGCCGAAGGCTCCTCTCAACTTCTTCACTTCAAGATAGCCGTGAAGGACGATTCTCTGAAGCAACGAATAGTCGAGCTAGAGGCGGAGGTTGCTCGCCTCAAGCCCCATTCGGGACCGATCAACGTCAGGAGCACTTCGTGTACTCGTGAAGAGAATGAACGAGGGATCTCGTTTTTCGAGCTTGCGACTCGTTCGCCTGTTGCTCGGCAAAGTCCAGGGGATGCCCAAAGTGGTGTGGCTGTCTCGTCGAGCGAAGCTTCAGCCGGCGCAACACTGAGAGACACTACTAAGCTCGCTGGTTTGGGGATCTCAATGAGTGCGGGATCGCAACGACAAGGTGTGCGGCGTCACCGCCTGTCTCTTAAGAGAAACACCCCCCTTCCTAAGAGTTGCTGAAGTAGTCTTGTAATTTTAGCTTTTCGAATCTTGTAACTCGTTGTAGATAAGAGTAACTGGTCTTGTAATTCGAGTTTCTTTGAACTTTAAACTTTATAGAAGTGAAGTGTTTATTCCTCTGTGCTTGTGTGTTGGTGCGTTCAGTTAGTCCCTTATGGTTGTAAGTGTTTCTGAAGGGCGGACCATTTCTAGCTCGCTTAAGAGCGCGGAGTAGAAGTTGGGCCTTGCCAAACTTTTGAACTTTGAGGGACGTGGCTTCATCGGATGTGATCATTTGTAGACCTTGAGCGGATCTCGACGTAAAAGACGGGGTGGATCACGAGAAAATGCTATCTTGTCGTTTTGTGGTCGTGGTCAATGAGGGCCGTCTGATCGAGATCTTGCACGGATCTCGACGTAAAAGACGGTGTGGATCACGAGAAAATGCTATCTTGTCGTTTTGTGGTCGTAGTCTAATCTGTGCCGCCTGATCGAGATCTAGCGCGGATTTTGGAGAGAAAGATGTTTTTCTCCAATACACAGCTCGGATCGCCAGTCGCTCGGATTTGGATTCTGAGGGACGTGGCATGATCTGAGCCGTCCATCTGAAGATCTTGCACGGATCTCGATGTAAAAGATGGTGTAGATCACGAGAAAATGCTATCTTGTCGTTTTGTGGTCGTGGTTCAATCTGTGCCGTTTGATCGAGATCTTACACAAATTTTGGGGAGAAAGTTGTTTTTCTCCAATACGCAGCTCGGAATGCAAGTCTCTCGGGAATGTATGCCTGAATATCTTCATCAGTTATCCAGCCAAGTGAAGCAATGGGGCATTCTTTCAAGCACTCCTTCAAGTATTCTTCTCCCATGTCTAGTATAGTTGTAGAAATTTCGTCAGTTATCCAGCCCAGTGGTCTGGACTCCGAACGCATCGTTCGAGTAAATTTCAATAGTTGTGGGAGCAGTTCTGAATGGCGAACCACTTCTAGCCCTCTTAAGAGCGAGCCTGTAAAGCAGAATCGAGCTAAGTTTGGGACTCCGAATACGTCGTTCGAGTAAATTTCAACAGTTGTGGGAGCAGTTCCGAATGGCGAACCACTTCTAGCTCGCTTAAGAGCGAGCCTGTGAAGCAGAAACAAGCCCTATTTTGGACTCCGAACACGTCGTTCGAGTAAATTTCAACGATTGTGGGAGCAGTTCCGAATGGCAAACCACTTCTAGCTCGCTTAAGAGCGAGCCTGCGAAGCGGAATCGAGCCAAGTTTTGGACTCCAAACACGTCGTTCGAGTAAATTTCAACGATTGTGGGAGCAGTTCTGAATGACAAACTACTTCTAGCTCGCTTAAAAGCGAGCCTGCAAAGCGGAATCGAGCCAAGTTTTGGACTCCGAACACGTCGTTCGAGTAAATTTCAACGGTTGTGGGAGCAGTTCTGAATGACAAACTACTTCTAGCTCACTTAAAAGCGAGCTTGCGAAGCAGAATCGAGCCAAGGTTTGAACTCCAAACACGTCGTTTGAGTAAGAGCAATTAAAGGCTTTAAACAGAGAGATAAAAGTAATCACAAGAGAATTATCAGGGGAAATAAGTTCTTTATTGATAACTGCTAATCAGCTGCTTCTAAGTTGCAAGCCGTTATTACAATGGGGAAATAAAGAAACAAGCACAAATAAAAAGATAGGAATGGCTCGACATTTGAAGGTACTCGGAGAGGCATTCAGGCGCTCTCTTGATACTTCAGTAACTGGTCGGCATTCCAAGTTCTGGGTATCTCTCTGCCTTCCAGATCTTCAAGACGATACGCTCCGGGGCGGAGTACTTTGGAAACCTTGTACGGTCCTTCCCAATTCGGAGCTAGCTTACTCTTTTGGCTGGGGAACGAGATAGCTAGCTTTCTGAGGACTAAGTCCTCTTCTTTGAGATTCGTGGGACGGACTCTTTTGTTGTAGGCTTGCTCGATTCTTCGCCAATAATTTTGCTGGAGCATTGAAGCTCTTTCACGGAGCTCATCAATCAAGTCCAAATTCGCTCGGAGATCTCTGGCGTTCTGCTCTTCATCATAAGCGATAAGGCGAGGGAATGGCAGACCAACTTCTAAAGGATTCACAGCCTCGAACCCATAGGTGAGATTAAAGGGCGACTCTCCTGTGGGGGTCCGTTTTGTAGTGCGGTAGTTCCACAATACGTTAGGAAGTTATTCTGCCCATAAGCCTTTGGCGGCCTTATCTAATCTCTTCTTGATGCTGGAGAGGATCTGCCTGTTGGCATTTTCTACTTGACCATTGGACTGTGGATGGGAGACAGAGTAGAAGCGATGCTGAATGCTGAGGTCTTCACACAAAGATCGGAACGCTGCCCCTGTAAACTGTGTTCCATTATCTGTTATCAGGACCCGAGGTACACCAAACCGACAAATTACATTTCTCCAGAAGAACTGCAACACTTTGTTCTCAGTAATGGTAGCCAATGGCTCGGCCTCGATCCACTTGGAGAAATAGTTGATTGCCACGACTAGGAATTTGAACTGGCCTGGAGCTGGTGAGAACGGGCCTAACAAGTCCATCGCCCACATTGCGAAGGGAATCGGGCTTGAGAGAGAGCTGAGTTGTGCTTGGGGTAGGTGGCGGATGTTGGAGAACTACTGACAAGGGCTGCATTGCCGGACATGTTGCTCGGCATCTCGAAGTAGGGTAGGCCAAAAATACCTATAGTTCAGAACTTTCCTGGCGAGGGACCTGGACCCTGAATGTGCTCTGCCTATGCCTTCGTGGAGTTCTTGCAAGGCGTACGAGGCTTCTTCCGGGGAGAGGCATCTCAAGTAGGGTCTGCCGTCTACTTGGGTATAGGAGCATTTGTACAAGACTCTTTCAACAAGGGTGTACCGCTCCGCTCTCATTCGGATTAGACTGGCCTCTTTTGGATCTTGGGGAAGGGTCCTATCCCTAAGGAATTCTATCAAAGGCTCCATCCAGTCGTCCCGGAGTTGGACGGGCAGCGACTCCATCGAGTCGGGGGCTTCTTCTTCTATGCTCGGTCTTAGGAGTACTTCGATGAGGACGGTCTGCTCGAGACCTTGGAGGGAGGCAGAGGCCAGTTTGGAGAGGGCATCTGCTTGGGAGTTCTCTTCTCTAGGGATCCGCTGGATTAGTGCCTCTTCGAATGAAGCCATGAGACTTTGGACCTTGGCTAGGTACTTAGCCATTCGGTCGTCTCGCGCCTCGTACTCCCCTAAGACTTGATTCATCACCAACTGCGAGTCACTGAATATTCGAATACGTTGTGCTCCTGCCTTGCGAGCCATACCCAGGCCTGCTATTAAGGCTTCATACTCGGCCTCGTTGTTGGAAGCTTTAAAGTTGATATGGAGGGAGTATTGGAGAACGAAGTCATCTGGGCCTGCCAGAATGAATCCGGCTCCGCTCCCTTTGGCACAAGAAGAGCCATCTACATATACTGTCCAGATAGGTGGCCCATTTGCGGCTTGACTCACTTCCGAGATGGTGCTCTCTACAATAAATTCAGCTAAGGCTTAAGCCTTGATTGCGGTCCGAGGCTGATAGGATATGTCATGTTGACTCAGCTCCATCGACCATTTCATTAGATGCCCGGATGTCTCGAGCTTGTGCAGAACTTGCTTGAGCGGCTGGTCGGCAAGAACGACCACCGAGTGGGATTAAAAATATGGGTGGAGCTTCTTGGCTGCCATTACCAAGGTGTAGGCTATCTTTTCCTACCTCGGATAGCGGAGCTCGGCATCTCTGCGAACCTTGCTCACATAATAAATAGGTTTTTGAGTCTTGTCTTCTTCCCTCACTAGGACAGCGCTGAGGGTTTGCTCGGAGGCAGCGAAGTAGAGGTAGAGTGTTTCCCCGGGAATAGGCTTGCTGAGGAGTGGGGGGTTGACCAGATAGGCTTTCAGTTGGTCGAACGATTCTTGCTGTTATTGGCCCCACTCGAAGTTCTTAGCCCCCCTGAGGGCTTTAAAGAAAGGAAGACACTTCTCTCCTGACTTAGACAGGAAGCGCCCTATGGCCGCGAGACATCCTGTAAGCTTTTGGACCTCTTTCACACTTGTAGGAGGAGCCATTTCCAGTATGGCTTTGATTTTCTCGGGGTTGGCTTCGATCCCTCTTTGACTGACCATGAAGCCTAGGAACTTTCCAGACGAGACCCCGAATGCATACTTGTTCGGATTTAGTCTCATATCATGCTTCCTCAATACGTCGAAGGCTTCTTGTAGGTCGGCGACATGGTCGGACCCGTAAATACTTTTCACTAGCATATCATCGACGTACACTTTCATGTTTTGGTCGATCTGATTCTGGAAGACCTTGTTGACGAGGTGCTGGTAGGTGGCACCGGCATTTTTGAGCCCAAAGGGCATCACTCTGTAGCAATGGAGTCCTTGATCAGTGATGAAGGAGGTTTTCGGGATGTCCGGGGTGAATATTCTGATCTAGTTGTATCCAGAGAAGGCATCCATGAAGCTTAGCAGCTCATGACCCGAAGTGGCGTCGATTAAGGTATCTATGCTGGGGAGAGGGAAGGGATCCTTAGGGCATGCCTTGTTCAAATCCGTGAAGTCAATGCAAATCCTCCAACTCCCGTTGGCCTTCTTGACCATAACAACATTAGAGAGCCACTCGGGATAGTTGACTTCTTGTATAAACCAGGCTTTGAGGAGCTTGTCCACTTCTTCCTTGATGGCCTGTTGGCGCTCAGGGGCGAATTTGCGCCTCTTCTGTTGGACCGGTTTAGACCCCGGAGCAACACTTAGGTGGTGGACGATGAGGTCTTTGGAAATTCCCGGCAAGTCGACAACCGACATGCAAAAAGGTCATGGTTCTTCCTGATGCATTGGACTATGTCGGAACAGATGGCAGATGGGAAGGTCTTACTGATGAAGAACTTGCGGTTAGGATCTTGCTCTAAAAAGAGCACTTCCTCCAGCTCTTCTACCGGTTCGGACATAGGCTATGTGTTCCCTTGGGGAATCTCGAGAGTCTCGAGGGAAAGGACAGATCCCCCGGTGGAGGTCATGTAACACTTGCGGGCCATCTCCTGACTACCCCTTACTTCCCCCACTCCTGCCTTGGTGGGAAACTTCATTTTGAGATGATAAGCAGAGGGGACGGCCTCTAAAGCTGCAAGGCCAGGTCGGCCTAGAATCACATTGTAAGCACCTGGGATGTCGACGACCATAAAATCCATTGGCTCCGTCCGGATAGTAGGAGTTTTGTCAGCGATTACGTCCAGGGTGATCACCCCTTCGATAGTCACTGGCACTCCCGTGAACCCATGGAGCGTATAACCTGCGGGCTTGAGCCTGTCCCGCGATAACTTGAGTCCTCGGATGGCAGCCAGGAAGCAGATGTTGACGGAACTGCCATTGTCCACCAGAATCCTCTCCACTTTGAAGTTAGCCATGTGAAGGTTAATTACTAGTGCATCACAATGGGGGGTTCAGACATCCTCTAAGTCTTCATCCAAGAAAGTAACCAGGACTCCGAGGCCTTTGGGAGGGGGTATGCCGTGCACAGAGTTGACTTCCCTGATGAAAGCCTTTCGAGAAGAGTTGGATGTTCCTCCCATTGGTCCTCCATGGATAAGGTGCAAGACGCGTTCTTCTTCAAACTCGGGAGTCTCGTCGCACCTCTCGGGATGCTTGTTAGCCCCCCTGGGGGAGGGGGAAGATCGATCCGTTCCTTTCTCACAAACTTGGATAGC
This sequence comes from Hemerocallis citrina, assembly GCA_017893485.1. NCBI lineage: Eukaryota > Viridiplantae > Streptophyta > Magnoliopsida > Asparagales > Asphodelaceae > Hemerocallis > Hemerocallis citrina. Next base: position 117,329,088 of record CM030361.1, on the reverse strand, counting down.
TGCCCTATCTGAATGAGGACTTCAATTTCATTCTTCAGACCCCGACAGTCTTTGGTGTTGTGGCCGTGGTCCCTGTGATATTGGCACCACTTCTCCTTATCTCTCTTCTTCCCGGGAGTATTTATCTTCGGGGCCGGAGGCAGGACTCCTTCTTTCTCAACCTCCATGAGAATAGTTAAAACATTAGTGTTGAGAGGGGTAAACTTCTCAAATCTGGGAGGCGGGCGGCGCTGACCCCCGTTGTCCTTCTGGAGCTTCTTAGCTCCTTCATCTTCAGCTACCTTTCGCTTGGTTCCGGAGGAAGACCCCTCGAAAGTGGGGCGATGTTCAGCTTCCTCTGCCTGGATATACTTCTCGCTTCTGAGAAGAAGGTCAGAGAAGTCTCGTGGGGGCTTTTTGGCTAGGGAGGACCGGAGGTTGGAGTTGAGGACATTGGACTGGAAGGCGGCTGCAGCGACCGATTGGTCGAGGGAGGCAATGCACGGGGTTTCCACGGTAAACCGCTTGATATAATCTCTTAGTTTCTCACCCTTCTTCTGATTGAGGAAGAGTAGTGAAATACTAGTCTTCTCGGTTCGGCAGCTACTCACGAAGTGGGTGACGAAGAGGGTTTCAAATTTTTCAAAGGAGAAGATGGAGCATGGGGCGAGGCGGGAGTACCATTCCCAAGCCGGACCCTTGAGAGTAGCCGGAAAGGTCTTGCATAGTAGAGCATCGGAAGCTTGGTGGATCAACATGAGAGTTTTGAAACTCTCGATGTGATCTACGGGGTCTGACTTTCCCGTATATGTTTCGAACTGTGGGGGCTTGAAGTTTGCTAGAACGGGTGCCTCCATGATGGTTCGGGAAAACGGGGGTCTGCTCGGACAGAGGGTCCTTCCTCTCAGTTCTTCTTCTCTATCCAGTTGGCCGAGGCACCTCTCCATCTCGTGGAGACGGTGGTAGACCACATCATCCCTTCGATGGTACCTCGGTGAGCCTCTGGACTCATCTTCGTACGAAGGGGAGCATGGAGTTTGGCGATGGTAGCTAGGGGAATGGTGAGGACTAGGGATGTGATGGCGGTGGCTCGGAGCTTGAGGAGGAGTTAGGGACCGATGGCGAGGACTTTGGACCGGAGGAGGGGTGGTGACCCTCTGAGCATTGTTGTTGTTCGGTCAGAGATTGAGGGCCTGCAGGATTGTAGCCTGGAACTCTTGAAATTCGGCTCGGGTGATAGGTCCGTTTTCGTCCCTCTGGGGCTGCCGACCAGCGGGAGAACGATGTCTTCTTCGATGGTACTCAGGGGACTCCCTCCGCCTCCTATGAAAGGGAGACCTCATGTGATCTCGGCGATGAGGAGATCGCTCATTTGGACGTTCTGAGCGGGTGGCTCCCTCACGGGCCTGCCTTTCATCCAAACGGCGGCAAAGGTCCTCTTCTTTCTGCCGGTTGATAAGGATGTTGTGGAGGTCTTAGGAGGACCGGGGGTTGTGAGATGCCATTGAGTCGGTTGATGGGTTATGTATGGAGACGTGGTCACGGTAAAGGGGTTGCTTCTGAGGAGGAGGACGAGAGGTCCCAATACCGGTGTTTTGGGGCTCGGCTGGAGCCCGCTGGTGCTGAAGATTCTGAAAAGGAGGTTGTTCCTGCTGCAGAGGCTGATCAGGCTGAGGAGGGAGTTGTCCCTACTACTAGACGGTTTGGAGGGGAGCCTCCTATTGCGGCTGTGGAGGAGTGGGCCCACGGTTGGACCCTCTAGATCTTAGTTTCCTTGGAGGCATGGCTGGAGGTGATCTTAACCGATGGAAGAGGATGGATTGCTTATTTGGTTTCCCACAGACGGCGCCAATCTGTTGCCGCTGAAATCGGTGTGGGGGCAAACAGATAGATTTGTGGATTCTTGGGATGTTGAATAGTCAAACCTGAAATCTTTCTGCCAAATTTTGACCGTGATCTCCTGCCGTTAACCTGCAAAAAGTGCGAAACACCGGGGTTGATCCCTCCGACGCACCCTCCGACGCTCAAGTCAGTAATCAGAAAGACTATGAATGAGCTTTGATTGGCAAAAGATTGATTACCTGGTAACAGTGGGGGATAGGGGGTATTTATAGCCGCCTTAGGGACCAGTTTCGGGATAAGATTAAATCCCTACTTCCCAGTGAATGGATAGGAGGAATCAGGGCTGTTGATTAAGGTTAATCATAAACCCTAATTCCATCTAGCTGGACCGGGTTTCTTGCGGGATGGAACCTGCACCCAGTTAAGGTGGATCCGTTCGTGGGTTGTTGGACCTTACAAAAAAGGACCCGGTACCCATTTCAGACCCGTTTGTAGGTGAAATTTCCATTTTACCCCTGAGCTTTAAGATTCGTACCTAATTCGAACGGTTCTGATTTAACCCCATTTTAGCCATATCAAATACACATCAAACAACTAACTCTGTATCACACACAAATTGTAGACTCAAAAGTTTAACACAAATTCAATCAACCAGCATAGCTACATCTACTAAAAGCTGGAGCAGAGTGAATACATTGCACAATCTTTGAAAAGGAGAGAGAGGAGGTGGTTGCGCTGCTGTAGACGAGGAGAGCTCGTTAGGGTTAAGATTTTTTTGGGATCGGGAGATTCAAAGGAAGAGAGCAAGAGTTCGAGAAGAGGGAGAGTGAGTGAGAGAGTCAAGTGACGGAGGATGAGTGGATTTGGTGAAGGAGGAGCTAGAGTTTCGAGTTTGGGTTCGGGAACGAGTGACACAGAGAGAGAAAGGCTAGTGTGAGAGTGAAAGGTAGAATGTATGAGGAAAGCAAGATTTGTACAAGTGTTTTAAAACACTTATATAACCTAAGCTGTTGTTCCACACAACGGTCTGGTTATACATAAACCGTTGTGTGAAGCAATGACCAAGGTTGGAAGATGAATTTTGTTCTACTTACGGCCTAGGTTCAAATTTGGCAAAAAAAATACAAGTCATCAGCGACGAGTGAGGGAGTATGAGCAAAATTCTAAGTGAATAGTTATTTAGGGGCAAAATACCATTTTTACCCCTCTGAAGTTAAGTAAGATAGTGGGAGAGATGGGCGGGATTGATCATGGCCGTTGGATCATGATCGAAACAATCCAACGGCCCATAGTCCAGTTTGCAAACAGACCCGTTTGCAACTGAGCATTTCCGTATATATATATATATATATATATCGAATAATGCTAAATGCTAATATGAGATGGTGAGATGGGTGAGATGAAAACATATTTTTGAGAGATGAGCGATTTGAGTCATTTGAATCTCAATCATACCGTTCACATCACTCTACATGTCATTTATGTTGAAATGTAGTAAGTACTAATATGTATATTCTGTTTCCTAATCTATAGGAAACAGATTCCTCAAATCTCTCACCCCTTAATTTTCTCTCAATCTTCTTTCTTCTCCTCCAATATTGTAATCCTTATATATAGATGTATACTGTAAAGAATAAAGAACAAGATGAATAAAAATTAGTTTTCCCAAATCTGTTTTAAACATGGTATCAGAGCCTAACAAGATCTAGGCTAGTTGAAGAAGAAGAAGAGACGGAAGCAATCGGATCTGATGCCTCCATCCGAACCCGACCAAAACCTGATCCCCAAACCTCCTCGTTGTCGTCCACAGATCCCGTCGCTGGCCCCCGCTGCTCTCCCTTTTTGCCATAGCCGGATTCATCTTCGTGTAGCTCTCCCCTTTTGTCGATGCCAGACCTAACCCACTATTCGTCTTCTCCGGCGACCTCCCGACCTTCGGCGCCCTCCTGTAGCACCGCCCTCCTCGTCAACACCTCCGGCGAGCCACCCCACTGAACTCCCTCAACCATCGAGCTGCCTTCCTCGACCGACCCCCTCCGCCCAGTAGCATCCCCACCGATGCTCATCGATCTCGCCCCCTTAACTGCTCCTGTTCCAGATCGACGACGCGACGCCTCCAGCACGCTGCCATCGACGCCTGTGTCGATCACCGTTCGACGATAGCACCACCGAGACCCTCGCTTGGCTATCGACGATGGCAACCAGCCTGTGTTAATTTGCTGTATTGATTTGCTGCCATTGGTGTTTGCCCTCTTCCCTATCGAAATTTGTTTGCTCTCTTCACGATCAACGCCTGTGTTGATTTGCTGCCATTGTTGTGTTGATTTTCTGTGTTGATTTGCCAATCGGCTCCTCTTCCCTATCGAAATCACCGTTCGACGCCTATGTTGATTTGCTATTGTACTCCATTGGTGTTTGTTGCTTACTGCTTGGCAGGCAACTTGTTCTCCTTATTGTGTTGCTATAGAACAATATTTGTATGAGTCAAGAAAGTGTATTCATTGTGACAAGATTGGCCACACGAAATCTCATTGTTATAAGATTGTCGGCCATCCGAAAAACTGGGATCATTGCAGGAATATTAGGAAGAAGACTTGCAATCAACCCAGTGTCACAGTTGGAGTTGCTGATCGTGCTGCTACAGGTAATGATGGTAAGGTTTTTTCTACCTCTGTTATGAATAATGCATGGATAATTAATTTGGGTGCTATCGATCATATGATTTTTGATTCTAGACAAGTCTGAAATTTTTAACCATCCACCAAATCAACTGTGTCTACTGCCAGTGGTGATCCTGCCACTGTTATTGTCACGGGTTCCATACCTCTCACAAATAACCTAACCTTAGATACTGTCCTATTTGTGCCATCCTTGAATTTTAACATATTATCTGTTACTCAAATAACTACCTCCTTACATTGTATTGTAGTTTTTTGGCCTTCACATTGTGTGTTTAAGGATATTCGGACTCATAAGACTATTGATTATGGGGTTAGACACGGGAAACTCTATTACCTGGATTTAGAATTTGAAAGTTCAAGCAAGTTGACTCAAGCTCTAAATGTGAAAGGATCCGAAGATGAGAAGAAGAAATTAGATATTTGGCTATGGCATCGACGTCTAGGGCATGCTTCTTTTGGTTGTTTAAAGAAATTATTTTCAAGTTTATTTTTGAAGTTGGATATTTCTGCATTTCGGTGTGATGTGTATGAACTCGCAAAAGGTCACCGTGTCTCTTTTTTCCCAAATCTAAGTAGAAGTTCTCTTCCATTTATAATTATTCATTCTGATGTTTGTGGTCCATTCAAAATCACTACATTTGGAGGAGCCAAATGATTTGTGACATTTATTGATGACTGTACTCGTATGACCTGAATTTGTTTGATGCAGTCGAAAAGTGAAGTTAGTGGCTTGTTTTAGAAATTTCACAAGCATGTTATGATTCAGTATAAATCACAGATTCAAGTTCTTAGGAGTGATAATGGTGGAGAGTACCTGAGTTCGAATCTACAACAATATTTGGAGGAACATGGTATTATTCACCAGACTACATGCTCATATACACCTCAACAGAATGGGATTGCAGAAAGAAAAATAGATACTTACTCGAGGTGGTCCGTGCTTCTCTTATCCATGGAAACATGCTACTCATTTATTGGGGGGAAGCCCTTGCTTTTGCTGCATACTTAATCAACCGAGTTCCTTCTAGTATCCTAAACTTTCTCACACCATTTCAAGCATTAACTGAAGCTGTGAATGCACCAAAAGTCGTCAACTTGCCACCTCGCATGTTTGGGTGTGTTGTATTTGTTCATCTTCATCAACATGAACGCAATAAGTTAACTCCTCGAGCTGTCCACTGTGTTTTCGTGGGATATGCACAGAATAAGAAAGGGTATCAGTGTTATCACCCACCAACTCAAAGAATGTTTGTGACTATGGATGTTGTGTTCCATAAAGATGAAATGTATTTTTCTTTTTCTACGACTGAACTTCAAGGGGAGTACCGAAGTGAAGTTCAGACTCTTAGGTATAATGAAGGGATTAGTGAAGTTCAGACTCTTGGGTATGATGAAGTAATTACTAGCCAGAAAAAACAACTAGATACAAATAATGGCGAATACTTGAATGAAGACCTAGCAAGGGAGGAAGACCCTCATGAAGAAGTGCAACCAAGGGAAGAAGACCTTCTTGTAGAAGACCCTCTTGAAGAATTACAACCAGTACCGAATTTCAGTGAGAGTGAACTATCAGAACCCCAAAACCAATCGACATCATTGTCCGAAGCTCCGAGAAGAGAACTCCTGCATCGTACTAATAGAGGTATTCCAAAACTCACTTATGAACCTGATCCCACTAGTAACGTTAAATATCCCATGAGTAATTATGCATCCACTCACCGCTTGTCGGAATCAAATAAGTCATTTATAAATCAATTATCTACTGTATGTATTCCTAATAGTGTGCAGGAAGCCCTTACTGATCCAAGGTGGAAAGCAGCTATGGATGAGAAGATGAAGTCCTTCAAAAAGAATGAGACTTGGGAGATAGTCGAGCTGCCAGCATGAAAGAAGCCAGTAGGATGTAGATGGATTTATACGGTGAAATATAAGTCTGATGATTCAATAGAGTGATACAAAGCAAGGCTGGTTGCCAAAGGATGCACTCAAACATATGGAATTGATTATGAAGATACATTCGCACATGTGGCGAAATTCAATACTGTTCGAGTCCTACTGTCACTTGCTGCAAATCTTGACTGGCCGTTGGAGTAATTTGATGTGAAGAATACTTTTTTGCATGGGGAATTAACAGCGGAAGTTTATATGGATCTTCTACCAGGGTCGAACAGACTAGTCCAACACAGTAATAAAGTGTGTCGATTGAGGAAGGCGCTATATGGTCTCAAACAGTCTCCAAGAGCTTAGTTTGGGAGGTTCACAAAATCAATGAGGACATTCGAATATTGTCAGAGTAATTCAGATCATACATTATTCCTGAAAAGGAAAGAAGGTAAGATTACTGCTCTCATTATATATGTGGATGACAAGATAGTAACTGGGAATGATCCTGAGGAGAGAATGGCATTAAAGAGCTACTTGTCACAAGAGTTTGAAATGAAGAATTTTGGCTCTTTGAGATATTTTCTTGGTATTGAAGTTTCTCGCTTGAGAAATAATATATTTCTGTCTCAAAAAAAGTATGCTCTCGATTTATTGAAGGAAACTGGAATGTCTCTTTGTCAGCCGATTGTTACACCATTAGAAGAAGGACTAAAACTTTGCAACGAATCTGATCATGTGCCTTGTGATAAGGAAAGATATCAGAGATTGGTTGGACGACTGATGTATCTTGCGTATACACGGCCAGATTTATCATATGCTTTAAGTGTGGTAAGTCAGTTTATGCATGCACATCAGGAACATCACATGGATACAATGTTGAGAGTTCTGAGATATATTAAGTCTGCTCCAGGAAAAAGGGTCCTAGTTGCGAAACATGGTCACTTGAAGGTTGAGCCATATACTGATGCTGATTGGGCAGGATCTATAATTGATAGGCGCTCCACTTCAGGATACTTCACCTTTGTTGGAGGAAATATAGTTACATGGAGAAGCATGAAGCAGAATGTTGTTGCACGCTCTAGTGCATAGGCTGAGTATCGCGGAGTAGCTCTATGTATAGCAGAAGGTTTATGGCTGAAACTCTTGTTGCAGGACTTAAGCTGTGGTCCGAATGAACCTATGAAGGTGTATTGCGACTGTCAAGCAGCATGTGATATTGTCGCCAATCCGGTTCAACATGATAGGACGAAACATGTAGAGGTAGATAGATTCTTCATCAAGGAGAAATTGGATGAGAAAGTCATTGAGATATCTAAAGTGAAGTCAGAAGATCAACTCGCAGATATCTTGACCAAGGCAGTTTCAGGTCAGCTCTTCTTAAAATTTGTTGACAAGTTGGGCATGTTCAATATTTATGCACCAACTTGAAGGGGAGTGTTGAACTGTAGTAAGTACTAATATGTACATTCTGTTTTCTAATCTATAGGAAACAGATTCTCCAAATCTCTCACCCCTCAATCTTCTCTCATTCTCCTTTCTTCTCCTCCAAGATTGTAATCCTTATATATAGATGTATAGTGTAAAGAATAATAAACAAGATGAATAACAATTATTTTTTCCAAATCTGTTTTGAACAATTTAGATGGTGTGTACAAAATTTCAAGCGATTTGGAGATTCTAGCCTATATATCAAAACGTTCAACACGTCATGAAGATGGTACGAAATATATATATATGCATTTATTTGAACGTCGTGATGCATAGGCTACAAGTATCTGAATTGTTTGAAATTTGACACACATCATATTGATGATATGTAGAGTGATGTGAACGGTGTGATCGAGATTTAGATGACTCAAATTGCTTATCTTTTCAAAAATATTTTCACCCACCAATAATTAAAAATGTTTAATACTACACTTTTGGAGGTGCACTTTTATATCGTGATGCCTTTTGATTTGTTTGTTTGTTTATGTTGAAGTTGAAGTTGAAGTTGAAACTGAAATTGGATTGGTCTTACATGTTATTCCATAAGCAAGAATTTGTGGGGTAGTAGCTGGGACACACTTGGAGCCTGCACTTTGCACAGGACCACCACTCATAGCCAGTAGTGCTTGGAAGCTCATCAGGATTATATCCATGATCTTGTAGGTAAATATCAAGTCCAACTGAGCATGTAATAATTTTGTGCACTCGAATATTTGAGTTTATTTTGTTATTATCCTATTAATAGAATAAGGTGGCGGCTATTCATATATCAGTGATTCATTTCTACTCGCTCAGAAAAATAAAATTATGTACGAAACAGTAGGCATGCACTATGAGGATCTCATCAAAATTTAGTACCTCCTAGACGAACTCTCATTTTCAAGAAGAGTGCAAGGTGACAAGGGTCTTCTACAGGGTGACCCAATGTAGTCCTGCCATTTTATATGATGAATCCTATGTATGCCCAACATGATGCCATCCTATTGAAATTTGGCAGTATGCTGAAGTCTTCAATGATCATACCATAAATTTAGGGGATGATTGGCATATGATTGGAAAGAATATAGTCTAGTGTGTAAATGATGGAAATTATATATCCTTTGCAAATTAAACTTGATGAAGGTTGACAAATACTATTGACAATATTGAGTTAGTTATCCCTCATTTTCATTCTTTTGAAAAGATATATAATTAAATTGAAGAAGTTGTTGTCCATGAAGCCACAATCACCTTTAATTTCAGAGTATGTTGACCAACTGTGCATAAGATGGAAGTGATTGTGAAATCGATGGTGGTTAATTGGTTGCTGACAAATTAACTTGGAAGTTCCAAGTAGACGACGGAAATTCTAACCGTTAATCTCGGACAAAATGATACCTGAATCAAAAAGTTGTAACCCTATTAGGAATTTTTTTCCAAAATGACCCTATTTTTGAAAGTTTTTTTCAAACTGTCCTGTTTTTTTTTTTTTTCCTGAACGCCCCACTTGCTTTTTGAAAAAGCGAGTCAGGGATAAATCCCCTCGCTTTTACAAAAAGCGAGTCTTAGGTTGCAGATTTTCAACCTCTCAAGACTCGCTTTTTGAAAAAGCGGGGGGATTTATCCCACACTCGCTTTTTCAAAAAACGAGTCTGGATTTTTTTGCCCAACAACACTCGCTTTCTCAAAAAGCGAGGGGATTTATCCCAAACTCGCTTTTTGAAAAAGCGAGTGTCGATTTGGGGATTAATCACCCCCCACGCCCGATATCAGATCTCATATTCTCTTTATTTCTCTATCTTCCTCCTCCTCTTCTAACCCCGAAACCCTAACTCATCTCTCATCTCAGATTCGTCAAAGTACCACCGAAATTTGTGGATTCACCCATAAAATTGCTTTGAAAACCTTAAACCCATCTTCCAAGAGGTTAAAATTTTGGAATTTTTGTATACTTGAAGAGGAAAGCAACTTCAACTATTTGACCCAAATATCTACGGTAAATTTCTTTTGAAATAATCTTGTGAAGGTATGATGTTTATTGCCCTATTATTTTGTTAATTTCCATAGGTTTTGTTTATGGGTAGATAATAACTCGTATTTTGGTATAAATTAACGTAGGTATAGATTTGGAGATTCCTATTTGGTTATACTTTGGTGGTGAAATAATTCGTGATCCAAAGATTGGTTGTTGTTATAGTGTATTGGATCCGAAAATAGTTTGGGTACCTCCTACCATTACATTTGCAAAAGTAGTTCAGAAAATGTATGAAGTTACTAATTGGGATAGGAATCAATGGAATGTGAAAATTTTAGCTCGATACGCAGCAGGAAGAGGAGATGGTCAGTATTTTATGACAGTGCCCGTATCTACTTATAATGCTATGAAGTCAATGATTGCTAGGACATTTGATCCCAATTGTTCTTGGTCTGCATTAGAGTTATATATTCAGCAAATTCAAATTTTGAATGCTCAGATGATATTCCTAGTTCAAGCTTCGTAAGGGTGGTACCTACACAGCAGATGAGGTCTAACCCCGCTCAATCATCACAACCAAATCTATTGTCCTCACAAGAAAACACCTTCACAAATACAACAAACCCGGATTCTACATATGTTGAGCTGCCACGCCAACCTAGTCCGGTTCCTGACTATGTTCCAAATGACAGTGTATTTGAACTCTTTCAAAATGCAGTCATTAACAACAGCTTATTAGACGATGATGAAGAAGAGGAAGAAACAGACGATGACGTTGATGATAGTGTTGAAAATGATGACGGAGACGAAGATGATGATGCAGCAAATGTAAATCCTACGAACAACAGTTCTAATGAAGTCAGAGCTACTTATAGCTATGCCAATATTGATCCTCATGTTACCGAGGAGAAGACACAAGATGCTAGAGTACACCATGTTTCACAAGAGTCGTCTGGTTCCTCCAATGTAGACGAATTGTACATTGGACAGGAGTTTGTAAGTAAAGAGTCGATTCAACAGGCTGTGAAGTTGTATTCTATCAAAAAACATCGTGAATTCGTCACCTTGAAATCTACACCGTCACTGTACACTGTTAAATGCAAAATGACACCTAGAAAACGTACCATTGAGGAGATCGTGCAAAGTCCCCTAGGAGTAAATGATGGTGGCTGCCCTTGGAGATTACGAGCAATTGTTCCAAAAGACGGGACGAATTTTGTGGTGAAGAAGATAGTTGGGCCTCACACTTGTACAAATCCCACGTTGAATCAGGACCACCGTAAAATTGATTGCAACCTTGTTTGTAATCTGATTGTTGATGTGGTGAAGAAGGATACCGGTTTAACACCGCGGTCAATTATTGAGATAGTAAAATTACAATATAATTATCAGATATAAAAAAGCTTGGATAGCAAAACAAAAAGCGATTGAGAGGTTGTATGGTACCTTCGAAGAAGCATACTCGAAGTTGCCTTTTCTACTGACAGCACTTCAAGCAGCAAATACAGGAACCGTTGTTCACTGGGATAAATATAAGTCTAGTCCTAGCGAGGAAACATTCAAGGGAGAATTTTGGGCATTTGGTCATTCGATTGAAGGTTTCAAGTCTTGCAGACATGTTATTAGTGTTGACGAAACTCACTTGTACGGTAAGTACACGGGTTATTTGCTAATTGCTGTTTTCCCGGATGCGAATGATTGCCTATTTTCTTTTGCATTTGCATTGGTTGATGGAGAGAGTATAAATACGTGGACATGGTTCATAAGTTACATTCGGTATTATGTCACCGATCGCACCGAATTGTGTGTTATCTCGGATCGTCATGCTGGTATAATGTCTGCTATGGATTTACAAAATGGAGCTTGGAACGAACCTAATATATATCATCGTTATTGTATGCGTCATTTTGCTACAAATTTCTTTAGTAAATTTGGTAGCAAGGCGTTGCGAAAAAATGCCAAAATTATAGCGTGTCAAAACCAACCTAAAAAGTTCATGGCCAAACTCGCTGAACTTGAAACCGTCAATGTCGAGGCGGCTAATTGGTTGAAAGAGAAGCCGGTTGAGAAATGGGCACTTTATGCAGATGAAGGTCGAAGATACGGCATAATGACTACGAACCTGTCAGAAGTCTTCAATTCAGTCTTGAAAGAAGTCCGTAGTTTGCTAGTAACTGCGATTGTTGAGACGATCTTCTTACGTCTGAACTCTTATTTTACTACTCGTCGACAGGAAGCCAATAAGCTTTTATCTGAAGGGACGCTTTTTGCTCGAAGAGTACATGAACTGATCGATAGTCGCCGTGAGAGAGCAAACCGGCATGAGGTTACAATGTTCCATCATCAACCTGGAGTTTTTTCTGTGAGAATGGGTATACGCATGGTAAGTGGAGAAAGGAAGGGTGGGAACTTGCACAGTGTGAATTTGGGTACGAAAACATGCACATGTATGAAATTTCATCTATATCATATTCCATGTTCTCATGTACTGGCAGCTTGTGCATATCGTGCAATCGATCACAAGCATCTGGTTGATAAATTTTACCTTTTAACTTCATTAGCACAAACATACACTCCCGTGTTTCATCCTATTCTAGATCCAGCATATTGGCCTATTATTGATGGACCAAGACTCGTACCTTATGCTAGTTTGCGACGTAAAAGGAAAGGCAGGCCTAGATCTACGTGCATTCGTAATGACATGGATGTGAGAGATAGGTCAAGTCGTGGTGCGGGGATGAAATATTCAAAATGTGGTTTGCAAGGACACAATAAGCGGCGATGCATTAATAGTGGAACTCAAAACAATTAACCATTGTATGCTTGTAACTGTACTTTTTAATTTGGACTTTGTAATTCTACTAAGTTATGAAGAAAGAGATTACAAAGTTTAATTTTGAAAAATCATTCGTATCGAGATTACAAAATAACTCGGTGTTTCAGAAAGCGAGTCTTGAGTCCAGTGTTATTCAGAGATCAAGCCTCTCTCTGGTTTTCGCCTAGCCCACACAGTCGCTTTCCGAGAAAGCATGGAAGTATTGACTAGGCTCGCTTTTTCAAAAAGCGAGTCTTAAGTCTGCTTGTAAAAAAGTATACAAACTCAAGGCTCGCTTTTTGAAAAAACGAGTTTAGTGAAAACAACCTCACTTTTTCGAAAAGCGACTATTGAGTGGTTTGTTTTCCAGAGAATACCTCACATCTGGAAAATGAAAAGCACAACACTCGCTTTTTGAAAAAGCACGCTGTTTACACCTCTTGGGTTTGTATGCAGAAAACACCAATAGATTATCTCTAGGTGGGACATAAACCCTACACATTTCTCGGACATCAGCTTCAACCCATTATTCACATCAATTTCAATTTCAATAACCTTTCAAGCGTATCCATTTCAACACCATCATACGTGAACCCAACTCTCACATCTATTTCAACTTCACCAACATCTCAACAACAATTTCAAACGAACATCACATTCACACACCACAAAACCACAAAATTACACAAAACCACAAAATTACACAAAACCATAAAATTAAAACATCACCCTCACACACCCCATACCAAAATTTTGTACTTCATATATTCCATGTTTCAAATCTTGAGTACATGATTGATATAAACAATAAATCACATTAACACATTAAAATTACAAACAATAAATTACATCAACAAAATATAAAGACGCTTCACGGGTCAGGGGTGAAGAATGTAGGAGGTCTCCGTTGTCGTTTACCTCGTGGTGATGGAGTTTTCTGTGTCACACCGGACATTATTATTGGATCCTCTTCCTCTTGTTGTTCTGCCCCTTCTACTTGAATCTCAGCCTCTTGTACTTCATCCTCTTGTTCTTCCTCGTTTCTAGGACGACGTGGTGGTTTGCAGACGACTTTCTTCATGCAAGGAGCACGTGCACTGGTTCGATGAGCGGGAGTGTTTAGAATAGCATCCAAGGTCGCCCCCTCTCCAACAGCATCAGCTTGTGCACGACAGGACGTTAGCATCTCGCGTGCGAAGTCCTTAACCGCATCGGCGACATTGCTTCTCAACACAGCAGCACATTTTTTGCCCATACTCCAAGTCTGGGTCATCTACAAAATATAATAAGTTGAAATATTAATTGCAGTAAATGTATATGTAAATCAAAATACTATAATAACTTTGATGAATATAACAGTACTTAAAAACTTACAATCGTACGAATAGCTGATGTCTTCGGTTGAAACATAGGCAAGTGCATTGAATGTAGATCTACTAGTTCGGCTGCCGATCGACATATCGGTACCACCACACCTGCAGGAGTCTGTCTTGTCGGAGATATATATACAAGGAAATAGTCGGAGATATATATACAAGGTTGATCAAAGGTATTTTCGTCAGCCATAGATCATGCCTATACAAGGAAATAGGCGGCAGTCGAGCTAGACGCACCTCCGTGTAGGACATCCACACTACGCAATTATCTGCCAACCTGTCCAACTCATTACGGAAGTAGGTCAGGCACCTGTTGGGGTTGGCAGTCCAAGTCAGGTTACCGGACCAGTACACACCAAGAGGAGGTAACATGTGCTGGTCCTCAGGGAGATGGATCTAGGGGGGTGATTGCTTCCTCACTACAGGACGACCCACGTGGATACGCTCCCAACTCCATACTTGAAGCAATATCATCGGTCCATTCATCTGCACGGAATCGAGACTACATAGGCACAAACTCCTGTAGAGGGACGCTAAGGCGGCACTACCCCAACTGTACTGACTGACTCGTCCTAGATCTGCAATCAGCGGGAGGTACATCAAGGGGACAGATTGTCCGCTGGAATTAGGGAACAACACCCCTCCAAACAGTGTCAGAATGTAGGCCCTGCAATAGCAATGGACCTCCTTATCAGTCGAATCATCTCTCAATCTGTTCTTGAATTTATCCTTTAACCACTTCAACCGAATTTTCCATTCACTGCTCCGGTCTCCACTTCGACACCGAGATATTGTTCCACTAAATATGTCGGGTCGAAGTCCATTGATCCTGTCAATGCCTGCCCATCTACTGGAAGGCCGGTGAGTACTGAAACGTCCTGCAACGACACTGTCATCTCCCTAACTGTAAGGTGGAAGCTGTGTGTTTCAGGGTGCCATCTCTCAAGGAGTGCTGTAAGCAGTGGCCGATCGCACTTGATGGAGCTCATCAGTGCAATACTGTACAGTCCGCAATCCCTTAAGGCACTATTTGGTTGGAGGGGAATGGAGGGAAGGGGAGGGGAGGAAAGGGGTTTTTTAATACTTTTCTTGTTTGGTTCAATTTTTAGGAGTGGAGGGGAGGGAAATGGAGGGGTGCAACACCCCTCCTGAGCCAATTTTGGCTCCCCTCCAAAAGTGGGGGGATTTGGAGGGAAGAGAAAATAAGGCTAATTTTTTAAAGTGGCTAGACTAAATTGCCCTTTAAAATCTAAATCCTAATATAATAAAAAGCCTCTCTCCATGGTTTCAGCTATTCACTGTCACCTTCTCCATGGTTTCAGCTGCACTCATCGAGAAGAAGAGGAGGGATTTGGAACTAAATTCGGGTGAAATACTATCGATATTTTGGATTGCGCGTCAGTTTCTCGTATTTGGGCTATCTGAGATGTTTACTGCGGTGGGATTGATCGAGTTCTTTTACAAGCAGTCAGTAGCAGGAATGCAGTCTTTCCTGACTGCGGTGACTTACTGCTCTTATTCATTTGGGTTCTATTTGAGCTCGTTGTTGGTGTCATTGGTGGGGTTGGTTAAGCGACAATGATTTGAATAAGGATAGGCTCGACTTATTCTACTGGCTATTAGCAGGGCTCAGCTTGCTCAATTTCTTCAACTATCTCTTTTGGTCGAGATGGTATTCGTACAACCCATCCCTTTCACTTAATCCACCACTGGGTGAAGATGGCAAGCAGCGAGAGCTAGTCTGAACTTTTTGTTCACTTTTTAAATTTGTATTGACTTTGTACCAAGTAAAGTTCGTAGGAAAAGAAGTTATAAAATATTTATAATGATTACGAAGATAGTAAGATAGCATGTTAGATATAGAAGCAAGTTTAATATGCTAAAAATCCATGAAAGATTTTCACGGATTTTAAAAGCAGAAAATGTATTGTAATGGTGTTGAAATGAGTGTTGTTTATAGGAAGTTGGGTGTAATTGGACGAAAAGAGAAACATATCAAGCACAAAAAAAAGGGTATAAAAGTAATTTTATTATAAAATCCATTCCCTCCCCTTATGAACCAAACAAGAAAATTATTATTTTTCCCCCCCTCCCCTCCTTTGAACCAAACAGAGTTTTCATTAAATCCCTCCACTCCCTTTCCCTCTCCTTCCCTCCCCTCCATTAAAATCCCACCCCTCCCCTCCCCTCCTTTGAACCAAACAGACCCTTAAGATCTGGTGAATCCGTGGGTGCATAGGTAGTGGATGACCCACACGGAATGTATATTCCTTCGAATCGCCTTTCCACACATCTTTCGAACGATGCCGCGACTGAAGAGTAAGAAGAGTGGGGTCGAGGGGACCTGGACCTCCAAGGGGAATGTAAGATGAAGAAGAGGCAAGAGAAGAAGTACCTGCCACATTTGGGTTACTTGGGACCTGTAAAATAACAACAACATTTACATCAGCAGGGAAATATAACATTTAATTGTATGATAATGAAATAAATCGAATATAGAAAATTATAAGCTTACATTAGTACGTGTGGTACCACCACGACGACCAGCATGTCCATCGCGAGGAGGTGGGCCGAAAGATGTACGTGGTTCATCGCCACGTTTAGGTCTACTACTAGATCCTACCTCCACATTTTCCATCGTCCGTGCCATTTTTAAAAAAATAGAGTATCCTACAGCTAAAAGCAATCGTTATTAACATTATCAAAATATATAACCAACAAATATAGAACACATACGAACATACAATTATTAATAACTATATCCAAATTTTACCCATAAATTCTACAATTATCCACTTCTTAAAACTAATACACCTCCACCTCCACCGACACTATCCAAATTTGACACCCAAATTACCCCGATATATTATCTCGATTTTTTCACAATATCAACACTATGCATATTGTACCTCCAATAATATCAAGCAATTTCTAACTAAATAATTCTAAATATATATACAACATTAAAAAATATATAGTTTGAGAAATATACCACAATCTTTAGGCAAGATGCGAACCACTACAATTACCCCAAATCGTTCACCCCCCAATTTGAAGAACGCCAAGGAAATCACCACCCAAATCGAAAAAACCAAGAAAAACGAAGTGGCCAATTAAACAGGGATGAGATAATGAAGATTTTCGGAGTGATTCGACAACTAATTTGATGGGTTAAGGGCTTAAATCAAAGCGTGAAATAATGGGTTAGGGTTTCGCGAGCAAAGAGGAGAAGGAAAAAGAGAAAGTGAGATCTGTTTGCGAGGGAGGGTTTATGACCCAAACGACACTCGCTTTTTGAAAAAGCGAGTGTGGGATAAATCCCCCCGCTTTTTCAAAAAGCGAGTCTTGAGAGGTTGAAAATCTGCAACCTAAGACTCGCTTTTTATAAAAGCGAGGGGATTTATTCCAGACTCGCTTTTTCAGAAAGCGAGTAAGACGTTTAGGAAAAAAAAAAAAGTAGTTCAGTTTGGAAAAAACTTTCAAAAATATGATCATTTTGGGAAAAAATTCCCCTATTAGTTAGGTACAACAATAAGATATAAAATGCACTTACAAAGAACCGAAGATACTGTAAATGATGGAACATGAGCAAACGAGCTCCCTTCGAATGTCAGTGCAATAGGAAGGAAATTAGATTTTTTTTTTAATTTTTAAAAATAATAAACTAAAACATGATGGCTAAGAGAAGATACATGCATCATGGGTGAATTTTGGAGTCTTGATCTTTCACTATCATCACAATTGTCCATAATTCAACAATTGAGTGTAAGTAACGACACAGACCAATCAATTATCAACCACACCGAAACCTAACGCGTGAATCAAGACGAGGGAAAGTTTGAAACCGGTCCAACCGAAGGATCCATTAAGCCGGCTTCTAGAATTTACTCAGATTTCAACCTCACCAATTAATTGTTATGTTCCGTAAGAAATTAACAATTGAAAATTAGAGTTAATATCTAAATCTAAATTGTTTGAGATATTTATACTAGATATCAAGATTGGAATACCTGCTATCACAAGTTAGTATTTATGGAATAAATACTGATTTGGGTATCGGGTTATAAGCCCACAAACCGGCGTTCTAATATCCAATCAATTGTACGTTCAATATACGTGTTACTCATATGCACATGCATGATTTATATATAAAGAATATACCCATATATTCAACATTAATTATCCATCAATAGAGGAAACCGGTAAAATATTCCGGCTTCTATTTCATAGTCGTGTCGTGTCAGTATCGTGTCAGAGATATTTCAGATGTAAAATCCCTATATGACACTAGTTAGAGCATATGTAGTTTCCCTATATTTCAAAATTTTAGAAAATATTGGGAAGAAACTGATGTAGTCGTTCCCTATATTTCTAAAATTTGGAAAAATATGAACAACGTCCATCTATATTCGAGAGATGGTATATGAATTTTTCAAATATAGTAATCAAAAGATCATCTTGCGTCCGTTCTAAAAAAAAATTCTTGAACGCAAGATGATCTTGCGTATGATCAATTTTTTTTAAAAAAAATATGTCGGACGCAAGATCATCATGCATCCGATCTATTTTTTAAAAAAACGTATTGGACGCAATATCATCTTGCGTCTGACCAAATTATATTTTAAAAAAAACAGGGAACCGACAGAAGACCTTCTTCCATCCTTGATTTTTTCGCCAAACTTAGAATTTTTTTTCTAAGGAATATGGCCTATAGGATTGTTATGCATATGAACTAAATTTGAGATTGATGTGAATTTTTTTTTTAATCAAGTTCTGAGATGGAATGAGCCTGTAGAAATTGTTATGTGTTTCTATGCGTACATATTTTTTTTTAATGAATATGTTGGACGCCATTTTTTATTTTTTATTATGATCTGAGGAGATCAATGGCTGAGATTCTAGAAACAAAATAGCATCAACCTTTCATTCAAATTTTTTGGTTTTAATAACTACAATTCCAATTCAAAATTTCTATTTGTAAAAGCCGAAATACAAAAAAAATGAGTTTCAACACTTTTTGTGTAGTTTTTCAAAAACTGTTCTTCGTTGATATGCATGTGACATTTATCATACAGTAACGTTTTTGTGACCGTATTCCGTATCTATGTTCTTACTTCTTAATTATTAGCCGTATTGTAATTCATCGTAGTTGGTTGAATAGATAAAGGACAACCTACAATCTGTGAAGTTGATCTGTTAGAGGAAGGTTTTAACCGCCCACAATTAGTTCAAGACAATTGGAAGTTTGACTTGGTCAGGGAAGACGAGTCTCAATTAACAAAGACCACTATTAAGTCCTCTTAGAATATATTCTAAATATTCCAAATTTCGAGGACATGCATGCAACGTAGCAGAACTCCTTAGAAAAAAATACTGCTGAATTTCTTCACTACATTAATATTAAAAAATGGAAGAAGAAAATTACATAGAATGTTTGTTCAATTTCATTTTCCTTTTATGCTTGGATTCTAAAACCAAGAGTCATGACCAAAAATTGAAAATTTTCGATTATTACCCCAAATGTGGCATAAATTAATGACCAAAATAAAACGCAGGAATTAATTGAAAATTTCCTTATTTCCTCAGGTGCAAAGTGTTACAGAAATTGAAGCTTGATGAATAAGTGCTATTTCTTAATTAAGGAGTGCTTGGATAAATTTTTAATTATTTTTTGTTTGTCGAGTATGTATAGCATTTGTGTTCTTAATTACTGAAAAATTTACATATATTAGCTGTACTGTGCCCACTAGCCACACACCCCCATCATTGGATTCATTTCATAATTAGGGATTCCTGCAAGTGAAAACTCGCAATCTTTGATGTTTAGAACAGTTTCAATTATAAGAAGCTATTAATTCCAGAGTAGCAATTCTATTTCTTCAAATCCCGAGCTCTGTTAGAGAGAGGTTGAAGCCTATGCAAAGTTACAAGTAATCAGCCGGAAAAAATGTTGAAAAGCCAAGTGTTAAGATAACATGGAGATATAGAAGGAAAATATGAATTGATATTATTGGACAATAAAGGCCAGTATATATATAATATAATATATAATCTCAGCCAGATGTCTCTCACAATAGATTTATCAATGTATCTAATAATATATATCTAACATCCCCACTCAAATTCACAGTGAATCTACCAATATGAATTTGCTCACTACATATCGAAATCTTTCGGAGACGGTTGCAGGCAGGAGCGGCTGCAGACGGGATCGGGACGATTGCAAGCGGGAGTAGTAGTAGTAGTAGTAGTAGTAGTAAGAGAAGTAGTAGTTTGGGATGGTCCTGGGCAGATGGGAAGGATGTCAAGGAGGACATCGGGATAGATGTCGGAGGACGTCGGAATGGCCCTGTCGGGGCGAACGGGATGGACCTCGGAAGACGTCGGGATGGCCTTGGGTGAACAACATGAATTTGGGATTGGATCTGGCTCTTGGATCTGTGATTGGTTTGGGACTTGTTGAGCCGACATACAATGTTCTCCCCCTAACGGCAAAGACAGGGGTGATCAGAATTATATATACTAGTAAATACACGTGTAATGCACGTCTGAACAATATTTTTTTATATTCTATTTAATATTTCTCTATATTATAATGGGAGAAGCACGTGCGGAACACGTAAAATAATAAACTGACATTCACTGTTCATGATCATTCTCCTACGGGACAGGTGCAGAGAGAGAGGGAGATGAAGAGGGTAGGATTTTTGGTTTTTTTGAGAGATAGGAAGAGGGTAATAAATTTGAACGTGTACTGTACGTATTTCATTGATTTATATTGTAGAGTTTAATTAAGCGTGCATTGCACGGGTTGGAATATGGACAAATTACACTAAGGCCTTCTCCCATTATAGCAGTAGAGATATAATTTAATTTAATTTAATTGAAAAAATTGAACTAGGGTTTTGGATTTGGAAGAATAGGATTAGGGTTTCGGGTTCGGAGTTTGGGTTAAACAATGGAGTTAGGGTTTTGGGTATTTGAGGATCCGATCGAGAAAAGGGATTGGGATAAAGATCTGGGATTTGATCTGCATTGGATGGGATGGATTTGGATTGGATCTAGATTGGGTCTAGATTGGATTGGATTGGATGGGATCTAGATTGAATCGGGATTGGATTGAATTGGATTAGACTAGATGGGATTGGATCTTGGGTTCGGATCCGGGTAATCAAAGAAAAACTAGAAGAAGATTTGGGTTGGGTCTGGATTTCGGGTCGAAGCCGAGAACTAGAGATCGATAGAGCAGCGACAACAACAACCATAGCAATCGGTTGTGGTGGTCGATGGGATGCAACTGTTAGTTTTCAATGGAAAACACAGATTGAATACATAGCGAAAAAATTACAAAAATATTGAAACCTAGCCATGGTTCCATACAAAAACCATAAATCGTGTTTAGGAAATATACTTTAAGGATGGATCTGCTGTTTCTAAGATATGTCGATCACAGCACTACAATATTGCGGTGCCTCTACGGTATCCACACGAACGGATCAAAACCAAGATTTCCTCACGCTGCGGTGCTAGCTACGGGATGGGGCCGTTGCTTACGATTTCTCTCTCACAATTTCTGTGGCGGCTAGGGTTTTCTCATATGTCTATTTTTTACAGATACATATCATATATATAGGTGCAAAAAATCGACCCTAAAAGAGTAATGAGGATTTTGGGCTTGCAATCTGACCTGGGTCAGATTCGTGTGTGGGCTTTGAACTTTAGTCGGCCCATTTAATCTAATTAAATGTCCAACCAATTCTAGGAGTCTAAGTCTTACTTGGATCCCCAATTAAATTCATCTTATGATTTTAAATTACAATTTCGATCCATTCTAAGTGTGTGACCCTGTAAGTTCCCATTATGTTGATTATAATATAAAAATCATATTCTAGTATTACAAACAGTGAGCAGTATCTAGCAATACATCACTACTACTCAAGTAATGGAAATGTTAGTAATTTGACATAACCTAACCGTGACCAATGTTACCATGTAGTCTAGTCCATTTGTCAACATATCTTAATTAACCAGAAGGCATAGAGTGTGTCACCCTTGTATAGTTCAATCTTTCATTTTTTGATGTCTGGGTAGACTTACTAAAACAAATGAGCTCAATATCTCATATTGACTCATTTGAGCACGGCCATGCATTTTGCAGTCTCACTCAATCAAGAGACTCATAGATATCACTCTTGTTATGTAAGAGGGACAAATCCTATCTAAGTCACTCACATCTCTCCACATGATTTATAGTATATCCAATAGTTGACTTTATAATCACTTTATTACAGATAAAGTTTGACGACATTAAAAAATATAACTTATCATGTAGGGAACCGTAGAGATTTCAAGTCAAAGGACTACGTACACCATGGTCATTATGAGAATTGCTTATGACACTCATGTAATGATTCATGTAGCGTTCTCATGGTGGGTCAGTCCAGTACATTATTACTCTAATATTTACCCATGTGAAGACTTGATATCTCATATTCATGACCCGTGAGATATGATCATCAGTCTGTGCACATACTAGTCTTTATTTATTATTGTCATCCTAATTCACAATAATACTTGACTAGGGATATTTAAGAATAGTGTTTTGAATACAATCAAGTCATGCACTTGATGTCTCATGGTATTGAACCTACTATTCTTAGGACTTTATTATGTCCAATTAATCACAATAAACAACACAATAAATAAAATGCCTCATATATGAAATAAATATCATAATGCAATAGTAATGTCAATACACAACTGGCCTCTAGGGCATACTCCAACAGCAACAACATAGGGTGGCGACAACAATCAGAG
Source organism: Hemerocallis citrina (assembly GCA_017893485.1). Taxonomy (NCBI): domain Eukaryota; kingdom Viridiplantae; phylum Streptophyta; class Magnoliopsida; order Asparagales; family Asphodelaceae; genus Hemerocallis; species Hemerocallis citrina. The sequence goes on along the minus strand of CM030361.1, from coordinate 117,306,252 downwards.
GAAGACAGAGAGAACAACGGATGACATCGGCAGTGACAATGATCACGGTTGGTGATAAAGCATGAGGAAGGAAGGAAGCTGCATGAGGTCGACGGTGATGGATGACGACAGTGGCTGCGAGGATTTGAGGAGGACGGAACACGATTGGGATTGGACGGGATCTTGTTTGAGATCCGGTCGGGAATGGGAGTTTGAGGGAAGTGGCAGCGGGAGTTCGGGGTCGGGGGTTCAGGAATTCACCTAGCTGTTGGCAGGCTTTAGGAGTTCGATTTCGAGAGTCGACGGGATCTGGATGACTGTGGGATTTGGGACTGAGGAAATTAGTTGTAGGTGAGCGAAGGTGGAGTGGTTCCAATGATGGACGGAACCACTCCACCTCGATGACGAGGAGAAAAATAGTATAATTCTTATGAAAGTAGAGTGATACAAGGTATCAAGAATCGAGTGGAGATTTCTGCCGATTTAGAACTCAAGAACAGAGATTTGGGGAAAACAGGGCAGATTGGGGAAGAACAGGGAAACAAATCACGAATGAGATCTGAGGAGGGAAAGAATCTTTTTATTAATTGCTTACACCTTCTATTACATTCCTCTAGTATTTATAGAGTTTGTTACAACGGCAATTTCCATTTCCCGCCATTTCCCTTCTTTAAAACCCACGTGCATCCTATGTAGACAACAAATACACGGATACATCCCTCTATCAGTTGCTAAAGTCGAAGTCTTTGAGCAATGCTGGCCTCCTCCTATTCCGAGCTGCTCTTACATGCCTACAACCCTCGCTGCATTCCCCAGTATGCCCCTCCTCATCATCTGCAGCATCAGCAGCATCGAAAACTTGGGCATCTTCTGCAGCACTAGCAATCTGCACAACCAGGGCACCATCTGCAATAATTTCAATTTGGGTATCATAGAGACTCTGATACAATGTTAAGATAACATAGAGATATTGAAGGTAAAGATGAATTGATATGATTGAGCTCTAAAGACCAATATGTATATAATGCAAGATATAATATCAGTTGTACATTTCTCACAATAGATATAGTAATATACCTAATAATAATACGTTTTGTACTGGACTACAACTACTACTACTGAAGAGCACCGTGGTGATCATCTGAGACGATGAACCTCTGCGAAGATGAACTCCAGGGATGTGGGCCCAACGAAGGGGTCTACAAAGCTCTACCTCCGTCGAATCCTTCACCCTCTCTGACTGTCCCCACCACAGACCAAACCATCCCCATTGTAGTCCCAACTTCACAGCCCTCTAACCCCCTCCCTCCCCCCCACGCTGGCCCTTCAAATCGTTCCCCCACACCTACTGCCCTCATCGCAAACGCAAACCCTCCCAATCCTCCTGCTCAACAGACTCCACTTCATTCTAACCTCCCCCCTCCCCCTCCCCCCTCCTCTGGCCATCTCACGATGTTGCCTTCCCTGCCTAACCCCCTCCCACATTGCCAATCGCCCATGAAGACGAGCATGGAGACTCTCAGAGATGCGCACACGGGGGCCCGTAGAGCCTACTACTAGATACTGGGGAAACAGATTTCTCATCACAGAGCCTCCTCACCTCAGCCTAGGGACAGGGACCTACGAGGGGGTGCCTTTAGCTACCCTGAGCAATCCAGGCACCACGCCTTCGATCATCGGGACTCTGCTCTTGAGGGGCAGGAGTATGGGAAAGGAAACGGACAGAGCTGTTCGAGCAAGAGACAAAGGAAGGAGTGGCACTATCCACCAAAAACTCACAGACACCACAAATCTTCTCCTACAACAACAGGAATTTGATCCATATTCCCTCCCATCATCAGCAACATACATTTTACCAAGAGTCAAGCCTTCTCATCACCAACAACAATTTTCCAAACAATCTCAGAAGCACCATCACAATCACTCTCATCAATCCTCCACATATCACAAACATCACTCAGTCGACTACCTCCCTACCCCTGGTCAATAGCAAAACTCCCCCCCCCCCCCCCCAACCGTGCACACCAACAGCGTGAAACCTGCAGCACCCCTGCCCTCAGTCCATCCACAGCCTATCATAACCTGTTCGGAGGTATTTAGGGCCACAGAGGAGGGTCCAATTACCTCAGAAGGTACTGATGGGCTAGGGGACAAGGGAGGGGAGGCGGCATGGGTGCAAGTGAAGCACAAGAACAGGAATCACTACAAGAAGATTGGGGAGGGAGGTATACAGTCCTAGAAATGCAAGGGGAAGAAGAAGGCGGTGCCATGCTTCAACTGTGGAGATTTGGGGCGCATTAGGGCGGATTGCACAAAAGAGATACGGTGCCTGAAATGCATGAAATGAGGACATGTATCGTATGTTTGCACTAACGTGCCGCCTAAGAAGGCGGAGGAAAGCAGAGTGGTATTGCGAGGTAAATTGCCGGAAAACCCTATCCATATCAAGCTAGCAATCTATCTAAGCACAATCAAACTGGAGGAGGGATGGCTCAGGCAGTGGTGTGCCTTCGCAAAGGTTACATCCGGCAGGCCGTCGGAGAATCACCTACTCGAAGCCCTTAATCAAAAGTGGCCGATGAGAGGGGATAGGGACTGGATTGTGAAGAAGATTTGTCAGCTACAAATTCTCACTTCATTCCCATCGCCAAACAAAATGCAAGAGGTAACCAACCTGGGAGAAATTGATTTTGGCCACTTTGCGGTGAAGTTCTCCCCTTGGACACCGCAGTTCGGAGCGGAGAGACCGCAAGGGGACACTTACAAAATTTGGGTTCACAACCTCCCCTTACACTGTTGGAAAAAAGAGGCAATCGAAGAAATTGTCTCAGAATTTGCAACGGTGGTCAACATCGATGCTAAGATAGTAAGGAAGTCAGATCTAATCTCAGCTCAATTGACTATCAAGAGTCCGGACATCAGCCGCATGCCGAGATTTCCAAAGATCTTCACACATGAAGAGGTGTACATACTTCGATTTGTGCTTCACGCAAAGGTGGAGCCACAGGTGGAGGCACTGGCCAAGCACAAGTGCAGCACCTTAAGAGACAACAGAACTTACAAACAGGCAGTGGCACTGGTGCTAGACACCACCATCGATGGTGTTCATGAGCTTGAGCGCGCTCATCGAGAACTTATCAAGGTGGCCAAGCAAGGTGAAACACGGCGAGCCCTGCCAAAAGAGGCTGTAACCCTAGCCATTGTTGCCAATGGTCCAGATCATAGATCTGAGTCATGGATCAAGGGCCAGGATCATGGTCCCATTGGTCAATGTCGTACAGGATTGGGTGAAAAGAACGAAGCTGGGAAGGAGTTCTCGATCAGTACAACGAATGCAGGAGATGGGGCAAAGGGGGGAAACCCTATTTTAGCAAAGCATCTCAACATCGGGAAAAGATCAGAGAATATAGGATCTCAAAATAGCAAAGAGAGTGGTCCGCGGAGTCATGTGGTGGACAAAGAGATTAGGGCGACTAGCAGTAAATCCGCTCATAGGCCAAACTCAAGTGGTAAGGGAGAGTCTGTCGTCGCTCCTAGCCTAAAAGAGGGAGAACACAAAAGGGAAAAGAAGAGCGAAGTTCTCGAGGTGGCAACAGAGGCCATCGACCTTATCCCAAAAGAGGGAGGTCAAGCGAAAGGGAAGAAAATGGGAGCTTTTGAGGCGAAAGCTCAATTTGGGGTGCTCTTCTCTGATTGTGGTTCAGAACGCCTAGAAGAGGAAGGCGAAGGAAGGGACGAAAGAGGTTATGAGAGCGGTGGGATCAAGGTGGCTACAGAGTGCGAGGAGTTGGCAGACGAGGCATCAACCCCTGCCTCTGTGCCACCCAATCAATTTGGGACACGTGGCAAGGAGGTAGCAGAAATCGAAGCGACTTCTGTAGAGACACGTGAGTTGGAGAGTTTTAGTAGGAGCGGTTTGTTTTCTATTGGGAAGGGGCCATTATTACTTACTTGTGAACAAATGAACACTGTTAGAACCAAGATGGATTGTATTGGCCTAAGCCCATTGTTAATTTGAGTGGGCCTATAGAAGGGTCCAAGACTCACAATCATTTTCCAAGTGTGGACCTTGTGTCTTACGTAGAGATTGGGCTAACAGAGGAGTCCAATGGTATGTCCATTGACACGGTAAGGAAGTTAGATGAACAACAAGTGCACAGACCCATGATGGGGGCCGCTAAGTTGGTGCATGAGGTAACAGCAGTCAATGATGATGATGAGGAAGGGCGCTTAAACTTGGATGAGGAGTTCTCATACTCGGATGAAGAGTCAGAAGATCTCGAGTTTATACCTGATACTCAGAGGGAAATCTTTCTAGGGATTGTTATTTCTACTTTTCCAGATTCATCGCCTATCTGTAGCACTGGGATCTCGAGTAGGGCAGTTGGTTTCAGGGTGCAGCGGCCGCCTAAGAGGGCTCATGTGGAGTCCCTGGATGACTACCTTGAGATTGCAGCGGCGGCCAAATCAGCAAAACACGATGATGGAGGTACGAGAATTTTTTTAGCATCTATTCTAAATTTCATGTCAGATTCTGATGTCTTTATCCTAGCTCAAGCTTGTGGCTTAGAGGTTTACGATGTAGAGCGTAATGCGCTACTGCTTAATAAAATTAGGAGTTGGAAAATTTAGTAGGCTAATGCTAACATACAAAGCGTCTCTAGGTCTAAGCCCCAGCCGGTGGAAGTCTGTGAAGAAGACTCCCGTCCCACGCCCACGAGCATTCCTGAGATAGGTCCACAATGAGTGTCCTATTCTGGAATGTTACGGGGCTGGGGGTAGAGGTAAGAGAGAGATGGTTAAGGATGTCATTATGAGCTCCATGGCAGAGGTGGTGGGGTTGCAGGAGACCAAACTCACACACGGTTTTAAACTCAAAAGAGTAGGGGGGTAACAGAGTCAAGGAATGGGTGATTCGCCCTTCCTCAGGAGCTTCTGGGGGCATTGCTATTGGGTTTAACCCGGACAGCTTCACATGTCTAGAAGAATTCTGTGGCACTTTCTTCTTGTCCATCCGACTGTTGCGTTGGTCTGACAACTGGGTGCACACGTTCACGGTGGTCTATGGGCCGAATTTGGCAAGCGAGCGAGGTGAGTTCTAGCAAGAGCTTATCGATATCCGACAACGATGGTCGGAGGCCTGGATCTTAAGGGGATTTCAATATCACTAGATTTGCCTTTAAGCATCGGGGTAGAGTTTCGAGTGACAGGAACAGGGAAGAGTTTAATAGGGTGATCACAGAACTGGAACTGATCGACATCCCAATTAATGACAGACTATTTACTTGGTCAAACATGCAAGCTTCCCCTATCATGGCCAAGTGGGACAAAATCCTCATGTCGCTAGATTGGGAAGCTAAATTCCCGTTGGCATCTGCTAAAATTGTTCCAAGACCTACGTCGGATCACGTTCCCATCTTCCTTGACATTGGAGATCAGGGGCGTCAGATCCCGAGGAAGTTCAGATTCGAGAAGGCATGGCTCGAAATTCAAGGCTTCCACCACATGGTAATGGAAAATTGGGCACTTCCTACTAAGGGTTTGGATGCGGCTGCCTAATGGTGTGAAAAACTCCGTAGATTGCGAAAGAGGTTGCGTCGATGGAATCGTTCTAGATTCTCAACAATCTAGCGGGCAAAAGATTCGATGTTACAGCGAATCGAAGAGCTGGAGAGATTGGAAGAATCTCGTGACCTATCCCAGGATGAAAGAAACAACTTGCTTGAGCTACGGGACAATATTGCTAATCTTTATAGGTTGGAGGAGATCAAGTGGTAACAGAGGTCCAGGATTTCGTGGCTTAAAGAGGGAGATGCGAATACGACCTTCTTCCATCGAGTGGCTAGTGCTAGACGACGATCTAACCTGATCCTATCTGTAACCCTTGTTTTTCATTTTGTGTATTTTTTGGTGTATTTTTCGTTTTGGTGTATTTTCTCTCTTGTATTTTTTCTGAACCATATTTTGGAGTTGTTTTCAATATATATTCGTTTATTTCATTTTGAGCTCTTTGTGTTGATTGGTTGTCTTTTTGTTTCGTTCTTCATCAAATTTTTGTTCTTTCTTTCATTTGGTTCTTGTCCTCTTTATTTTTGTTCTTGGGTGTTTATGGTGGTGATTGGTTGCTTATCCTATTCCCAATCCAATTATTTGATCCTTAATAAGATTGCCAAAGCCAAATTAAAATCCACAATCCTATTTGATATCCTATACAAATTGTATCCTATTTGAAGCTCAATTAAACAAATCCTATTACTACTCCTAATATACCCTCAACCCAATTAACCCATTAACCCAACTTATATTCAAACCCGAATCCTCTCACATATATATACTACCTCTCTCTCTCCCTAAACCCTAATTCTAACCCTGGCCTTCCCCTCAACACAACCCGGCCCCCTCCTTTTCCCTTGCGCCGCTCGCACACAGCGGAAACCCGATCCCCAGGCCGCCGGCCATCCCTCGGCCTGCATCTAAACTGCAACCCCCTTGGCCGACTACCTTCACATCCCGAAGACCATCACCATACAACCCCTCTTGCACCTCGACCCCTCTCTCTCTTGGTGTCCCGTCTGTGGCCGCAAGCCACCGTTACCACCATTTTCCTCTCTCTTGATCTCTTTTAGAGTTTTGTTCGTGTGGAGATTTTTGCTCGAGTTATTTGGATTCATTCGTTCGTGGAATTTCGTTCGTGAATTTTGCTCGTTGCCGGGAATCCATTCCCGTTACTATTGATTTTTGTCGTTCTTCATATTCGGTTAAGGCAAGTAACTTGTACTCAAATTTCTTTGTATGATACAAGTCAAAAATACCACCTATAGTGTAGTTGGGTCTAGAGACGACTCTTGTTTGTGTTATTCTTAATGGGTTTTGTCTCTATAGTGCTATTTGACCATAGATGACTCACAACATAAAATTTGACATGAGATAACTTAGGTTTTACCCGTTCTTGATTTGATCATGTATGTGGAACTTTTGTGAGAATTCGTGATTTTATTGAGACCTATGTGGTATACTTGGTGTGGACATGCTAGATACCCTAATTCATGATATTTGGACACTTGGTAGACTCAATTTCATGTTTGGTTGTGTTTTGAACATGTTTTGTATGATATATGTTGAGTTGTCGTTAAAGGAAAAAATTTGTATTTTGTTGCTGATCTGTTTTGTTTGCTGTTTTGGACTATCTTGAAGTCAGTATCTTAATTTTGATATAAATCATGAGTTTTAGAGAATTTTTTCTATTTTCAAATCCCTCTGACCTTGCTTGATTTCGTTTTCGTATGTGTGAGTTATAACTGATTTACTACAGAGATGTAGATCTTTTCCAGATTTCGTTTTCGATAATTTTTGATGACTAAATAATTTTGATACTTGTGCTACACATATTGTTTTGATCTAAAACTTTGGTCAGTTTTTCTATATCTATTTAGGGATTATTCAAAATTTTGGTGGATTTTATTGATGTGTTTTATGTGCCGTTTTATGCTCGTTTATGAAAACTATACTTACTGTATTTTGTCGCTGTTCTGTAAAGAATTGTATTTTCACCCTGATTCCTTTTACGGTGTGAAAAATGTTTGTGAAATATGAAAGTTAGTATATTTTATCTATTTTCATATCCTTTTAGCGGAATTGGATTTCGTTTCACTGGTTGCGAGATATTATAGTTTTCGTACAGCAGTGTTGGGAATTCTAGATTTGCCAAACTCTCGTTTATTGATGTTTCTTATTTTTGATGACTGATCTAATTTTGCTGGAAAATTATGAAACTTTTTATTTAGATACTGGACATATAGTGGAATACCCCAGATTTTTTGTGGATTTATTTATTGAGTTTTCATGCTGTTTTCCTGCTCTCAAATTCGTTTTTCTGATTTCCGGCTGAACCTATTTTCTGTATTCAAATTAGTTTTGAGCTATATTTTTGTGAATTAATATATGACTTATTTATACCCGCTGGATTCGATTGGGAGTCTATTTTCTAGAAGTTTCAACAAATTCAGATTTGCATGTCTGTAACACTAGAAATTACTGTTTTACTACAGTATGGTCTTGCTGTCCTGAACTTAAGATTTGTTTATGTTAGTCTTTTATGAGATATCTTGCACTCGTACATATTTACCTTGCAACTTGAACTTGCCACATGATCATGCCATGTTATTCTTGATATATTTTGCACATATATATGCTTGTTTGACATTAATAATAAATACCAAGCCGGGGTTTAAGGGACAAATCAAATAGTGGATAATTCAGAAATGTATACTTGGAAGAGGATCCACTGATCCTATGTGATTACTTAAGACATGATACTTGACACGTGATTACTTGATACTTGCACTCAAGACACGATACTTTCCACTTGCACAACTTGACACGTGATTACATGATATATGATACATGATACTTGGAGCTTGGAGCTCGATTACTTGACTTGTCCCCGAGTATACTGGCCTTTATGGTCCACTATGAAATCTAAAGCGAAACTGTTTGTTGTAGCAACCATGTAAGGTGGGCTGCATGAAGTGCTACCTAGATAGTAATCACTACAAGACTTGATACATGATACTCGAACATGATACTTGAACATGATACATGCTTGCTTGGTACTTGACTACATGATACATGAGACTTGATACATGACACTTGATACATGATTACATGATACTTGACACTTGATGCATGTTTACATGATACTTGATTACTTGACACTTGATTCATGCCATTTACACTTGATCACATTACCATGCTAGTTATTGATATTGACATCATACTTATACCATGTTGCTAGTTAGTTTCCCCATGTACTTGTATCCTACATTATAAGTGGCCCGTAACTTCCAATTGAAGGGTACTTGTTTTTCTCTTTCTCTTTTTCCTGCATTCGTTGAATTGCAGATTTTGGAGAACAGATTCCAGACAGTATTGGTGACATGAAGTATTAGTGCTGGATTTTTTTATTATTATTTCTTGTAGCTTGTTTGAACAATATTGTATTTTGAGACTTGAATTTATTCTTATATTTGGGCAATGTGACCCAAGATATTTGTTTTATTTAGATCATGACTATTTGAGATTTATAATTGGTTTCAAGTATTCTTGTTGGTATTTTGGTTCATATGTGCTTGTTGGTTTATACTTTTGCTTTCGACTCTGATGATTCTTGTGAATGTTGTAAAGATTCTTGAACAGCTTATGGATGATGAAAATCATTCGCTGGGCTTTTGTCTCGTATCCGTATTTCGTATTCTTTTTGGGAAGCGGAGCGTGACACTATCCATCCAAACTGAAGCGGATACATCCCAGGAAGAAACTGAAATTTCCAAGACCTTCTAAGACTATTACAAGGGCCTCTTCGGAACGAAGAATGAGTTCAAGGTACCTCTAAGGGATTAGTTTTGGCATGGTACCTAGAATGAGTCGGCTCACGCCCTAAAAGAATTGGAAGTAGCTTTCTCGGAAAAGGAAGTGCAAGAGGCGATCAACCAAATGGGAGCAGAAAAGGTGCCAGGACCAGACGGGTTCCCAATGATGTTTTTCCAGGTTTTCTTGGAAGAAATAGAAGGGGACATTATGGCTTTGATGGAAGATTTTTTCCACAACACTCTCAGAATGGGCATGTTCAATTTTGCTGAAGTTATCTTCATCCCGAAACGGGAAGAGTCCACTCGGGTGGGAGACTTTAGACCTATTAGCCTTATGAATTGCTTGGTTAAGATTATCACCAAGATCTTGGCAATCCGCTTGGGTAGCATAATGGACAACTTAATTAGCAATACACAGTTCGGTTTCATTAGGGGCAGATGTATCTTGGATAGTGTGGCCACCGCAGAACAAATTATTCACTAGTGTCATACTAATCAATCTAAGAACTTCCTTCTGAAACTTGATTTTGAGAAATCTTATGACTCAGTCGACTGGGACTATTTGTTGGAAGCACTCATAGGGAGAGGCTTTGGGGCCAAATGGATCAGTTAGATCAGCCAATGCCTACACACAGGCAAAGCGGCAATCTCAGTTAATGGGCGATCTGGTCAACCGTTTATATGCAATAAAGGCCTACGGCAGGGGGACCCTCTATCACCATTACTATTCACGATTGTAGCTGATGTCCTTAGGGGCATGCTAGACAACTATCGGTTGAAAGGATGGATCAATCCGGTTCCTAGCAGTGCCACCAGACAGGGGTGTACAATTCTACAGTATGCAGACGACACTCTCATTTTTGGAAATGGGAACAGGTCAGAAACAATTTGCTTTAAGGGGACTCTCTACTATTTTGAGGCTTGGTCAGGCTTACGGATTAATTTCCACAAAGTGCTCTGACCCCGATTGCACTCTCCGAAGAAGAAGCGGAAATCCATGCTAATATTCTTAACTGTATGAAGGAAGAATTCCCAATTAAGTATATGGGGCTGCCACTCAAACCAGGGAAGCTTTCTAAGTTCGACTGGCTCCCCATTATTGACAGAGTAGAGGACAGATTGATAGGTTGGAAAGGAAAGGCTCTATCTCTCGGGGGAAGAGTGGTCCTTATCAACTCTGTACTGTCTAATTTGCCCATTTACTACATGTCGGTCTTTGAATTGCCCAAGTGGGTGATCCAAAGGATTGACCGCATCCGCAAGCGATTTCTCTGAAAAGACACTGATATGAAGAGGGACGATTACCATCTCATCAAATGGGATATCGCATGCATGAAAAAGAAACATGGTGGACTGAGTATCTCGATTTAAGAGACATGAATCTTGCTTTCCTGGGCAAATGGTGGTGGAAGGTGTTCCACCCTAATGGCGAAGGTTGGCAAGAGTTCATTCAACCATACCTCCGGGGGAAGGGTACGAGAAGTTTAGGCTTCCGGGAAGGGTCCAAAGTTTTCCGGTTCTGGAAAGAGATTGCAAAATCCAGTGGGCCTTTCAACTCGGCGGTTACATCGGTTATTGGTAATGGGCGGTCCACCAGATTCTGGTGGGACAAGTGGTGCGGAGCCCATACCCTGAAGGAGAATTTTCCGGACATGTACGAGCAGACGAACCTCCCGAACGCCTCCGTGGCTAACACATGGAAGAGGGGAACCTGGAAACCATCATTCTGTGGGCACCTAAGTCCAAGGTTACAGCAACAGCTGAACGAGCTCCAAACGCACATTGCACAAAGTGGGGCGAGGTGCGCTCAGGGCCCTGACCAAATGCAGTGGGGATTAGAGGCCAAATGCTCCTTCACTGTTAGGTCTCTTTATCATCGTATCCACTTCCGAGGATGTAGACCCAGTTGGGCACATGTGCTTTGGAAGGCTAAAGCCCCCCTTAAAGTTAGGGTCTTCCTCTGGCTAGTTCTCACCAATGCCATCTTGACCAGGGAGAATCATGCCAAAAAACAAGCCCAGATTGCGACTACCTGTGGATTCTGTAATCTATACACGGAGTCCCGCAGCCACCTATTCATCGACTGCCAATGGAGTAAGGCAACTCTAGTTGAGGTGCTCCGGGCTCTAGGGACATGTGATTACCCCAATTTATACGAGGACCTGTGGGTTGGCCACATTTTTTCCTTTAAGCGTTACGAAATGAAGGATGCTAGGTACATCGCCATCGCGGCCACTACTTGGGTTTTATAGCTAGACATAAATAATTTTTATTTTCGGGCTTCATGTAATAGTATTTCTGGTAATCTTAGTCACATCATGCATCTTATTTTCTTTTGGGGCATAACTGCTGCACCAGGGATGAGAGGAAGGATTGCCAGAGTCTTCCAAGTGGACGACTTTAACGATGAGGAGATCGAGTTTGGCCCGACACTTGACTGAGAGGGGCAGGGGACAGGATATGGCTATGAGGGCTATTTTATACTTCTAGCTCTATTATGTTTGTGTCTTTTGTACTGTGGGCAGCACGTCTTGGTTGACCTACCTTCCAGGGCATTGTTGGAGGAGTATGTTTTATTTTCTGCATTTTATTTCATGTACTGTCTCCCGATACTCCAGGGATATTTTATTAACGTCTTATTAATAAACAGGGCGGCGTTATTCCAACTTTTTACTTAAAAAAAAAATATATATATATACCTAATAATAATATAATCTAACACCAGGTTCTTGGCTAAAGAGAAAGTGAAAATACTAGTAAGAGAGACTTCCAATCAAAGATCCAGGAAACCATTTTGGTAAGTTACACTCAAAAACAAAATTAGCCTCCACGGCAAGGGTATCAGAAACAAGAAGCCATCCATGTAAAACATGTGACCAGCAGTACAAAAGAAGTTTAATGTATTTTTTGGTTAAATTATAAGAAACTATCCTACTATAATTTTTTAGCATTTTTAAAAGAAAACTACTCTAACTAACCCTCCCAATCTTCTTTTATTTGCAAAAAACTATCTCGAATGGCGAAATTACTCATGGTCTATTTTCTTCTCTTTTTACCCTTTTAAAAAAAATCTTTTATCTCTTCTTTCTCGCTCATTTTTTCCATTTAATCTATTTTATCTACTTTCCCAAATTTCACAAACCCTTATTTCTTCCTGAAACTCAATTTCATTCACAACCCCGATTTTCCTCAATGGAATTGAGTTTGTAAAATAAGGATTAGAGAAATTAGAGTTTGTAAAAGAAATTTAGTTTTGAGGAGAAATTCTGGTTTGTGAAATTTGGAGAAGTAGATAAAATAAATTAGAATGGGAAAAAATGAGTGATAAATAATATTTAAAAATAAAAAAAATAAAAGGCGGGAGGGGGGGGGGGGGGGGGGGGGGGGGGGGGGGGTATCGGCTATTTTTATCATTTGAGGTAGTTTTCTGCAAATAAAAAAAATTAGGGGTTACACAAAATAAAATCTCGTTAGAGTAGTTTTCTAAAGAATAAGTATATGATAGGTTTTTTTTTTTGTTAATTTAGAATAAATCTTAATATCGTTGTTTGATTGTTTCTAGAAATCTCTAATGAAATTTGTTCATAAATTATGAAGAATGTTAGGATCAACTTAGGAATGTCCACACATGACTAGGGCTGCAATCGAGCCGAGCCGAGCCGAATACCTTCAGGTTTGAGCTCGGCTCGTTTACGAAACAAGCTTATTTTTGAGCTCGAGCTCGATTCGGACCGAGCTTTGACCGAGCTTTGACCGTATTCGATCCGAATAGCTCACGAGCTTAGCCTAAAAATAAAATAAAATTGAAGCTCGAGCTCGGCTCGTTTACGAAACGAGCTCGGTTCGAGCCGAACTTTGACCGAGCTCGAGCCGAATAGCTCGCGAATAGCTCGATTCGTTTGCAACCCTACACATGACACAACCTATAAGCACATGTAATACATTATACATATAAATTTTTTATATTATTATATTAAAGGTTTGAAATTATGTAAACAAATATGGTATATCTAAAATTCTCTCATTAGAAGTTTACTACATAAATTTGGAAGAGTATTAGGATAAACTCCATGTTCCATGCATGCCCTCATGCAACATGCATGAACATTCTCTATAATATATATATTTAAATCGCCCACTACAACTGAATTTCAATAAAGAAAGCCTCGTCCTAAACTTTTAAAGAATTATGTTGCCAAATTTCACCCAAAAAATATCGATTGCCAATTTTTAAAATATAAATAATATCTATTAGAGCATCTATAATCGCCGAGACTCAAATTTTGAATATTTAACATATAAAAAAGAAAATTTTGTATTTCAGCTGTAGTCGCCAAAATTTGAATTTTAATATATAAAAAATCGACGGACGATGAATGACTTCCCGTCCATTATTTTTTATTTATTCTTAAAAAATAAAAAACCAACAGACGAAGAATTATTTTCCGTCTGAGAAATTTTTTTATAAAAAAAATCAACTTCTAATTATTCATAATTAACTCTTAATTTAATCCTAATTAAATCTAATTAAATCTTAATTCATAATTAAATTACATTTAAAACCTAATCTATACACATAGAAATATTTATAGGCTTAGTCTCTTTGATTTTTTCCACCCAAATTGGAAAGAAAGAGCATGGGACGGTAGATCATCTACCATCCGACCCCGATTTTTTTAAAAATTCGATTAGACGGGAAATGATTTCCCTCTGAACGATTTTTAAAAAAAATTTGGATCGGATGAGAAATCATTTCTCGTCTGATATATTTAATTAAAATAAAAATGCAGTGACGAAAGATGAACTTTCGTCCGATTGAACAGACGAAAGATTCATCTACTATTTTTTCCAAATTTCTATATCTTTTTCCAAATATAGCGGACCACTGTTCACCAAAAATCCAAAATTTGGGTATATAGCCAATAACTACAACACCCTTTTTCCATTTTTTTCCTTCACATCTGGCACTTTAGCCAATGACAACAGATGCTCTTATTAAATTAGAAAAAATATATAAAGTTTTATAAAAAAATAGCAGGAGCACCTGGGTTCTACAATATATCTCTAATACTATAAATAGTGTTAATCTGTGCAAATTGCACATCCTAAAATAATTTTTGGAGACTCATAAAATTATATAGAACTCCAAAACAATGTGAGAGAATTGGAACAAACTTATAAATATCATCCCTATTGTAATTACTAAAATCTTTATTGTCATCCTCACATTAGAAGATGGTTTAAATAATCATGTCAAACCATAATGTTATCAAATTGAATAGTACTAAAACTGCTAGGGGACGAGAGCGGCTTGGGGGTGGGGCATTGGGTGGCGCGAGTGGCCTGTGTGTGTGTGGGGGGGGGGGGGGGGGGATGGGGGTACATGAGTAGGATATGGGGGTGGGTTTGGGAAAGAGCACTGAGATTTTGTGAGATTGAGAGAATGGGAAGGAAAGACACTGTGTTTGAGGGATTGAGATTTTTATTTTGTTTTAGTTTTTTAAATAAAGTCGTGCGTAGTGCACGTGCTAGTTAAATAGATATCCCTACTTGTCATCTCCTTTCTCTATTTCAAGAAATAGAGAAATGAGAGAGGGGTAGACTCTCTATCTTATTAGTATAAAATCTCTAATATTATAATGGGAGAGTTGGGGTTGTCATTTATAAACAACTTGTAGTTTGTAGATAATCAACCGTTCAATCTCAACCATTAATTTTTAAGTGGAAGTTATATTAACCATTCATTTACTCAATTGTTGTTAGTTACCATAATTTAAATTTATCTACGATATAGTTATTTACAAAAGTGTCACTCATATAAAACTAGCAATATGCATGTGCGATGCACGTCTTAAGATTTTATTTTATTTCTGCAAAAGTAAAGACTATGACGTTGTCTGCTATCGAACATGAGGAATCTTTTTACCCATCTCAAATCTTTACCATACTCTTTACAATTACCCCTAGTGGCAACCAACTTTTATTTTATATGAGTGAGACTTTTGTAAATAATTATATCGTAAATAAATTCGAACTATAATGTATTATGGTAACTGGCAATATTTGACTAAATGAATTATTAATATAACTTCTACTTAAAAATGAGTGGTTGAGATTAGATGGTTGATTGTCTACAAATTATAGTTTGTTTACAAATGACACAACCCCAACTCTTTCATTGATTAGAGATTAGAGATAATAGTTGATGCCACTAGAGATCATTTTTACTTTAAAAAAATATTTATTTGGACGTGCAAAGCATGTTCAGATTACTAGTATAGATATATGTGAGAGCTGGGTTATGTAATTTGTAAATAAACTGTAATTTGTATACAATCAATCAACTAATCTCAATCATTTATTTTTAAGTGAAAATTATATTAACCATTTATTTACTCAACTGTTGTTAGTTACCATAATAGCCTCAAAGTTCTAATTTATTTACGACATAATTATTTACAATAGCGTCACTTATATAAAATAAAAATTAGTGCCACTAGAGATAATTTGAAAAAAAAAGTGTTAAGTAAAGGCTACATAATATAGCTTTATGAGTTTCTTTCTCTAGATTTTCTAGAGAGAGAAGCTCAAAAAAAAAAACCCCCCAAAAACAAAACCTTAGTTCTGGAGAGGGGGGGGGGGGGGGGGGGGGGGATCGCGTTGCACCCTCCCTGATCTCCGTTCGACGGTGCCACCCCGTCCCCTCCACGTTTTCCCTTCTCCGATCTCCCCACCCGTCGGCGCCTTCCCCTCCTGTCTCCTATGTCGAGTCGCCTTCTTATGTAGCGCCGTCGACCTCCCCGTCGCGTCGTCGAAGGCCGTCGTGAGACACCCAGCCCCACCCTTCTCGCCCCTCTCCTAACTCCCTGACCTCCCTCGACGCATTCCCCCTCCCCGATCTCCCTTCCCTTGGATGCCCTGTCTGTCGTCGCACCGTGGTGGGCCGACGAGCGACGATCGACGACCAGATCTGTTGCCAGCCACCCTGTCGACCTCCTGATCTGTTGGTGGGGGTTTGGGGGTGTGTTGTTTGGGGTTGGGGTTTGAGTTAGGTTGGGATTGAGTGGCTTTGCTAGATATCTGCCCGGATGTTCTGTGCGCCTGCCACAATGTCCACACTCTTGGGGCCAATCACGGTGATCTACAGCTTTGATTTGGTTTTTGCAAGGGTTGGTAGTGCATGTGCAGATGCCGCGATTAGGTTGTCTTGCACGATTGTGGAGCTTGGGCCCAAAGATGGGGTCCCTCCGTGATGTGTGCTTACTTGTCTCAACTCTCGGGGTGCTTGGTTCAACTGTCGCGGAGCGACTATGTCGCGCCTGCTGTCGCGAACACCATGGATCTAGGGTTCAAGTGTGTGAGGTCGGTGGTTCAGTTTGGGGCCCGTGGGGCCAGACCGGTAGTTGTTGGTGTTAGGGGTGATGGGGTGTGGGGTTTGGGTTTGGTTGGTCCTACGATGTCGCCAGTGAAGTCTTCACAGTGCCTACTATCAGACTATTGACCTCCCTTCAGTCTAGGCCACTGGCTCGTGACAGCGTCAACTCTTCCCTCGAATTGGGAGTATGAATCGAGATAAATATGTGTGGTGAGAAATTGCTGGAAAGAGCTTGTGCGTGAGAGATGTGAAGGTATCCTCTCCACGGCTCTTTCCTGGGGCGTGGTGTTTGGTGGGGTGAGCGAGATAGTTGTTTGGTGAGAAATTGCCTGAGAAAGCACTATCGTGTGAGAGGTGAAGGTATCATCTTCATGGCTATTTCTTTGGTAGCAGCTGTGGAAGCTACTGGCACGTTTGTAGGATGAGTGGTGGAGATGGTGGGAGGGTGCGACGCTGAGCATGTGTCGTGGGGTAAGTTTTCGATCTGCGGGGCTTGGGCCCATAGATGGGGTCCCCCCATGCAAGGTGAAGGCAGGGATCGGCGGGTGATAAAATCGTGTCAGACTTATCTCAGGTGGGTGTGCATATGCCGTGGAGGCACTGTACGAAGCTAAACTGACGTATTTATAATTTTACTGGACCGAGCTTGTTTGTCGGCCCACTTTCTAGGGTTGTTGGAGGGATTTGTTGTTTGTACGCTTCATGTTGCTTCATGTATGTTTTATTTTCTGTCTGTAGTTTGTACTTGGGCCCAGTACTCTGGGTTTGTTTCGGTAAGCTCTTATTAATGAAACAGGGTTGCCAGATTGAATTTTTTACTAAACTATCCCACTTTTTGTAAGTATGTACGAAACTATCCCTGTTTGAAAAGTTAATACCAAAACATCCCTGTCGTTAACGGGGTTAACGACTTTGGTAATAATAGGCACGTTAACTGAGTTAACGTGTCTATACTTAGTGATTTTTATGTACAAAACATCCCTATCTATTTGTTTGTGAAGATAGGCATACACGTTAACTCAATTAACGGCCTTGGTAAAATAAGGCACGTTAACTGAGTTAACGTGTCTATACTTAGTGATTTTTTATGTATAAAATATGCTTGTTTATTTGTTTGTAAAGATAGACATACACGTTAACTCAGTTAACGGTCTTGGTAAAATAAGACACATTAACTGAGTTAACGTGTGTGAGTATCTCCAATTTTCAGAAATTTTCAACTTTCTGAAAACTTGAAATCTTCACACTTAACTCAGTTAACGGCCTTGGTAATAATAGGCACGTTAACTGAGTTAACGTGTCTATACTTAGCGATTTTTTACCCACACTCCTATTTGAGGTAGTGCCCTATACTGTCCCAACTATAAACGTTAACCCCGTTAATGCGAGTGGTTTAAATACTACCGCTAACGGGGTTAACGAGTCTCTATTGGATGAGTTTTTCTGTAAATTCCCACTCAAGAGAAAAAGTTGTATCTCCATCAGCACGTTAATGGGATTAACACTAGGGAAACTACTAGACTCGTTAACCTCGTTAACGACAGAGATGTTTTGGTATTAAATTTTTGAACAGGGATAGTTTCGTACATACTTACAAAAGTGGAATAGTTTGGTAAAAAATTCGGCCAGATTCCACCTATTCCTCATATATATTAAAAAAAAGTGCTGAGTAAAGAAAATATTTACGTTCCAAGCCAGATTATGTCTAAGTGTTTAATTAAATTTTTTTATATATTAGAATCTGCATCGTATGTGGAGATTACTGGTAGTATTAATTAATGTCATCTAACCGCCAGTAAGTAATCATCAGTACAATCTTCCTTGAATTTTCTGTTCCCACTCAAAACCTCCAATTTGCAAAACAACTTTATAATTATTCAATTCCTTAATAATTCCTCATCCTTTTGTGTTCAAATTTGTAAATCCAAACTTATTAAAGACCCATTCACCTTATAAAAACCTCCCAAAACCCACCCCCTCAAAACCCAAAATTCCAAATCACCCCCGA
Source organism: Hemerocallis citrina (assembly GCA_017893485.1). Lineage (NCBI taxonomy): Eukaryota > Viridiplantae > Streptophyta > Magnoliopsida > Asparagales > Asphodelaceae > Hemerocallis > Hemerocallis citrina. The sequence continues at coordinate 117,287,522 of CM030361.1, read as the reverse complement.
AAATGGCTTCCTTCCTCTTCTCCCTCTCTCTCCTTCTCACGGCCGCCGCCGCCTCCTCCCACCACCACCGCCATCCCACCGCCGTATCCCCCTCTCCGCCTCCAACCTCCGGCCAAATAATCGCCGCCTGCAACGCCACACGATACACCTCCATCTGTGAAACATCTCTCTCCCAATCCCACCTCCCTTCGAATCCCACTTCTAACGATCTGATTCTCACCTCCTTCGGCATCAGCTCGTCAAGTCTGAAGACTTCTCAGTCGAACGCGAAGTCGATTCTTGACGCATCGGCGTCGGATTTGAATCGGACGAATGCCGCGAAGAATTGCTTGCAGTTTCTGAGTTTGTCGGAGCATAGGTTGGAAGCGGCGAAACGCGCTGTCGGCGGCCAGGCGCTCGCCGACGCACGTGCGTGGGGGAGTGCGGCGCTGCTTTATCAGTATGACTGTTGGTCGGCGCTCAAGTATGTGAATGGCACCAACCAGGTAGATATTCGATTGTTTATTTTGCAAATAATTGACGAAGATGAAAAAAAAGCACTTTTAATTCGATTTTATTATTCTTGTCAAATTAGAATAGTTTTTTTATAATAAATAAGTTAATAATATTAATGATTTTTCTAACTACTATAGTAGAACTGAATTCAATTTTATATATATATATATATATATATATATATATATATATATATTTTAAACAATTGAAATTCCGAATTAATTAGTGTGATTTTTTAATATACTTTTCAATAAAAAAATTACTCACTTTTATGGAGATTTGATGGTAAGAGATGTACTAATTAATTCTTAGTTTAAAAAAAAAAAGTAAAAAGTATAAGAAATTTATTAATTAATTCAGAATTATTGGTACGTGAGTGCATTAGCAAAATCCTCAGATTTTCAAAAAATAGAAAAACCTCAGATCTAGGAGGGTAAACCTTTTCATATTCTATTTGCTAAAATTAAAAGTTTTTTTTTTTTTTTTTTTTTTTTTTTTTTTTTTTTTTTGGCATTTAGCCTAAATAGCTAGCTAGCTCCTTGGAACATATGTAACTTATATACTTGTATTATTTTCGTAGGTAGCGGAGGCCATGTCACAACTCATCTACCTGACCAACTTAACCAGCAATGCGCTGTCGATGGTTACCGCACTGCAGCGCTATGGAGAGGATACGACGAAGTGGGGCCCACCACAGACAGAGAGGGACGGTTACTGGGGCGATGCAGGGGTCCGTAATGGGGATGTTGTGTTTGAGTCGGGAAATGGAGTCCCGATGAGTTTGGTGCCGGATGTTACGGTCTGCAAGGAGGGATGCAAGTATGAGACGGTTCAGGAGGCAGTCGACCAGGCTCCGGCTTATTCTGCAGACCGGTTTGTGATTTATATAAAGGAAGGGGTTTATGCTGAAACTGTGAGGGTTCCTTTCGAAAAGACAAATGTGCTGTTTTTGGGGGACGGTATGAGTAAAACTGTTATTACCGGAAATTTGAGTGCCGATACGCCTGGAATCTCTACTTACAATACAGCTACAGTGGGTAAGCTTTTTTAACTTGCAAGTTCAATGAATGTTTCCTGCAATGCTACCCGTAGAATAATTTATTGATTCGTCGTAGAAAAATGGAGATAGAAAGTTTGTTGAATGCATCTGTGAGGTTACACAAATCAGACATTAAAAATAGTTCTAACTTCTAAGGTAGAAGTATCTAAGTTTAACTCTGTTTTTACAAGGGTCCGGCATAACATTAACTTGTCCGATCTAGTATTTTAGAATTTTCTATGTGGATTGAGTGTTTGTATTGCATTGTGTTAGTGTCAGCCATGCAGCATATTTGTATTTTATTTTTGCTTCTCTGACCCTGTCATATATTGCAGTATAATCTCCTAGGAAAATTTTCATATGTCACGGTTAGCACAATAGCAGTATTAAGCTGTAAAGTAGAGATTTTTTTTTAATTTTTTTTAATTTTTAATTTTATTTTGGGAACTCGAAGATGGCAAACACCACCGTGCTTCATTAATGAAAATAACAAGAGTTTATAGTACTTAATACATAAAATTAAAGAAAATGCAAGAAACAAATTACATAAATTCAAAAGCAAGTAAATGCTTGTCATCCTGCTTATTGCATAGCCGTCCCCTCTACTATTTGTGTTTTGCTTATTTCATAGCCGTCCCTTCTACTGTTGTTCCCTTTTTCGCTGTCTTCGTCGCTGGAGTGAGGCCTGACCAAGATATGATACAAACAAAAATGTGGTTTAGTATCTTAGGTAAAGGGGTGGATGTCGGTTTGAAACAAAAAATTATTTCAGTTTAGTACAACTATTATTTGCAGTAGGGTAGAGTATTTATATGTAACTACTCCAATATTGTTATAAAAAAATATGTAACTATTCTAAAATATTTGCAGTTAAGTGCAATTGTACTTTCTATAATGAAAACCAAAACTACCAGTTCACATGTTATGACAAGAGCACGAGTTCACATGTTACAACCACATACCTAGAAATCTGTTACCCACTCCCTTCATGTTTCCTTCAGTCCTTGGTAAATAAAAAAATGATGGAATCTTGGTCTTACGGCATTGATTTGTTTTCATGCTTGTCCTTAAGCCATTGCCCAACTGTAATACAGGCGAGAAAGGGAATTGATGTAAAACTAATCCTAAATAGAGAATTTTCAAGAATCTTAAAGGATTAATTTTATCAACATGTAATGCAGATCAAAGTTGAAATTTTAAACAATTAATCGATTTGATGGATTTTCAAGAATTGAATTAAGTGTCACAAACCAAATTAATAATTCAGTTATAACAATCAATAGTTAAATTCCTAAGCGTTCTTAGCAAGTAAAAGATTTAATACTGATTTGTACTCTAATTAGGCAAGTGGAACGCTCTCAATATTTGTGATCGACAGTTAAATTGAATAAAATAATATAGATGATAAAGTAGTATAACACAAATATTTGAGAATTGGAAAGAGTATACCGATGATTCGAAGAACTCAGCGTAGTTCTCGGGTTGAACACGAAGAGTACAACGATCAGCAACAATAGTAAGAGAAAGACAGCAGCAACAAGTCAGCAATGGCAGCAACCAAGAGAGGTGGCGGTTGAGTAGGGTTAGGGTTTGATTTTGTGATTTGGAAAATTAGGGTTAGGGATTTTGGGGATTAGGGTTTGGGTTAATTTTATTTGGGAATTTTAATTTTGGGGTAGATTTTAGAGTTAATCACTAATCCTAAAATTGTATTAGGATTTATCACAAACCCTAATTAATTGGATCTCAATTGTATCAGACGATGAAGAGCAAAATTCAACACAATAATTTTTTTAATCAATAATGGCATATCTTTCTCATTAATCTCAAGGTCTATATATAGGCTCAAAACAAATCAAGATACAAATCTCAGAATATTCTCAAAATCTAAAAAATATTCTCATGCATAAAAAAAAGATTACATATGGCTATAATTACCAAAAACAAATATGATAATGACATAAAATCCTAAACTAAATAAAATTGATGTTCTCATCAGGAATATTCACTTATTAAATATGAAATTCCTTGATCGAGAATAGTTCATGTAGTATGAGCTCTTCTTCTATGATTAGTAGAAGGTGATTGGTTTAAAAGTGATGGTGTTTTCAGTCTCATTGATAATATGAACTTTCCATGGTTAGTAGATTGTGATAGGTTAAAAAGTGATAGTAAATTATAATATTTCGATATTGTTGATATATTTGTGGGAAATCAGCACCACTAAGCATGATGTCTTTCTACAATCAAAACTTGTGGAGTAGCTTACAAGAAAAGAATAGAATGAGATTATAGAAGACCCTTAATTACTTGTTTGAAATATGAAGCCATTTCTTTAAAATTTTCGCTTTCCTTCCAACATCCATCATGTACCACTTAAAGGAACATGGGGCAATTATGTCTAAAATAAATCGAAGTATCTAACATACGAGAAGGCCTACTTTGAACGATTTTTAACATTAATTAGTTGTTTTGTATTTTAGGAGTTGAATTAGAGCTCACTTGGAAAAAGACATTTCCCTTGACATTGTAGATGAGCATTATGGCTTGCTTAAGTCGCGTTGATCTAGGGCAGGCTTCCTTGTTAATAGTAGTGGACATTGATATATCCTCATCGAAATATTACCCTCTAACTTATGTTATATTATCCCCCCAAGTCTTGTGTCAAGCCTACAAACATTGTCAAGCTATTGTTTTATTTGTGACCATATTGATATTATGGCTCCACATACGATACATGTGCTAACGTTTCTTTCTTCTGTCCATAGGCGTGAGTGGTGATGGCTTTATGGCAAGCAACATAACCTTCAGCAACACAGCGGGCCCAGATGCCCACCAGGCTGTCGCATTCCTCTCCGACAGCGATCACAGCATTCTAGATACAGTTGAATTCCTTGGCCACCAAGATACACTCTATGCCCACTCCCTCCGCCAACTTTACAAAAACTGTCGCATCTCCGGCACAGTCGACTTCATCTTCGGCAACTCTGCTGCTATTTTCCAAGATTCCCTCATCTTCATCGTCCCTCGTCAGCTCAACCCTGCGAATGGCGAGCAAAACACAGTGTCGGCCCATGGCCGAACTGATCCGGCCCAGTCAACTGGGTTTGTTTTCTATAACTGTGTAATCAATGGAAGTGTCGATTACTTGAATTATTACAATCAGAAGCCTTCAGTGCACAAAAACTATTTGGGGAGGCCTTGGAAGGAGTATTCCCGGACAGTGTACATCGAATGTTATCTGTCAGAGATCATAAGACCCGAAGGTTGGTTGATTTGGTCCGGAGATTTTGCATTGAGCACCTTGTTCTATGGTGAATATAAGAGCGCAGGCCCGGGTGCTAATGTTACAGCGAGGGTGCCTTGGAGTAATCAGATACCAGAAGAGCATTTGGATGTGTACTCTCCACAGAATTTCATTCAGTTGTAGAGATGATTTTTTAAGAACCAACATATATAATATGGGAAAGGATAAACAATAATGGATTGTTTTACATTTAGAGGGTAAACATTATGATTCTTGAGCTTGTAACAAAATTTTATTTACACGAGTCAATGTTGATCTGATAAAGCTGTCTTAGAGTGCAGTGCAGTGCAGTGCAGTATCTCCAACATTCTCAAACTCAATTAGCTATTCTGAAATAGAAGTGATATATCACCCTTATTCAGTGTATCAGTAACATTCACTGTTTCTATGAACTTTCTGACAATGAGGGATCTTTGTAAAATCAACTCCTAAATTACGTGTAAATAATCAGTCTCTATACGTTAGGTGCAACGTATTGAGTTTATGTCTTGCATTCTAAGTTCAATATGAAGTCGATGAACCGAAAAAGGTCAAAATGCAGGAGAAGCAAACATCATATACAGCGGGACAGCCGATTGACCACTCCCTTGGATTGGCGAGATGCTAGTCACAGTCGGCCGCATGTGTGTTAGTCGACCGTGTGCGGCTGAATGCAGTCGACCGTGTGCGGCCGAATGCAGAATTAGTGTTCGGGTCTGGGTGATTCGATTGAAATTCAACTCTACTCCAGGTTAGATCGTACGGCTCCTATCACACGGTTATCTCTTCAAGGATATCAGACGGCTATTGTATCAAAATATCAAACTAGGGTTTCTCTATATGTTTATATATTATTGTAATTGACCTATATTGAGAGCCAAGAAAGAGAATACTTTATTGAAGAGAGTTTGAGAGGTTTTACAATTGAAAACAACTACTATTTTCTGGTGAGGCTTGAAAGAGGGTCGTGGTGAGAGTTTTAACTCTTATATCTTCTCTAGTTGAATAATATCTCAGTTTTTCTTTTCTATATTAGGACTTTGCCAAAACCGGGGCAAATATTATGTTTTGTGAGTTTGGTGTGATCTTCTCTTTGCTTGATGATTTGTATTGATCATGTTGCATAACTCAGCAAGATCCGGCACATAGAATTCCTTGTTGAGTTCTAACTGCGGAATACCTCACCAACGAGATGCAAAACAATAGAAACAAAAGCAAACAAAAGCAATCACACAAGATTACACGAGATTTTTTTGAGGTTCACCCAATGTAATGACTACTTTCCCGCGCAGAGGCACTCCTGCGATTTTTACTAAAAATATGAAGAACAAGTTTACAAATCACTTAAGAACTCACCACCAAGGTGTAGGATTTCTCTCTATTTCCCTTTCTCTCACTGACGGCTGATAATATTTTATTTTCTTTTTACTTAACCCTAAAATCATACACAATACAATATATATAGGTTTTCACAAGATCTAATCTCAGCCGCAGATCAATCAGCGCCTTGAAGGCCGATTGCAACTCTTGGACGGTCGACCGGTTCATGCCTTCGACTGTACAAGATCTAACAAAGAGTCGGTCGGTCGACTGGTCGTTTCTTCAGGAATTCTGGGTGGTAACAATGATCGCGGTTGGCCGGGCAATCGGGCGAGCGGTCGGTCAATCGCACCCTGCATGCAGCTGCTTCTGCGTTGACCTGTTTGCTCCATCTTCGACTCTTCTTCTCGTCTGTATTCTTCAACCCCATTATCGTGTATTTGGATCCACAAATCCCAACAATCTCCCACTTGGAGACATATACACAAAGTTTTTAACCTGTTCTTCATTCTTCCATTGGCCTAGTCTAGGCCCGTGCCTCTGCGAGCATGGAGACAATCCAATAGCAGTATAGCAGAACTAATGATTCCTACTATCCACTACATTTGTAAGCATGTTATTCTTAGTGCCAAGAATCTTGGATAGCTTCAACCATTTCTTCTCAACCGCCATTCTAATAAAATGATACTTCATTTGAATGTGCTGAGTCCTAGAGTGATACGCCGAGTTTTTCGCCAAGAAAGCTGCACTTTGAATGTCACACCATAGTCACCTATGGGCTACTTTCTGTCCAACTGTTTCATAAGCTCAGAAATTCACAACATGTCTTTCGTTGCTTCTGTAATTACCATATACTCACTCGTGGTTGACTATGCTATAACCTTTTGTAATTGTGAAGCCCAACTAATATTTGTACCTCTAACTGTAAATACATACCCTGTAGTACTTCTGCAACCATCATGATCGCCCAAAAAATCTGCATCCACATAACCATGTATATGCAAAGAATCTTCCCCAAAATAAAGAGAATAATCTGAAGTACCTGCTAGATATCTAAGAATCCACTTTATTATATCCCAATATTGTTAATCTGAATTCTTCATGTAACGACTGACAATTCTCACTGCTTGTGCGATGTCTGGTCTTATAGACACCATCACATACATAAAACTCCCAACGACTGATGAATAAGGAATAACAGTCATTTTTCCATCTTTGCCTCTATTTTAGGACACAAGTTCATCAATAACTTGAGGTGAGCGGCTAAGGGACAAGTGACTTGCCCCGTGCCATCCATATTGAATCTCTTCAACACCATCTTCACGTAATCTGCTTGTGATAACCAAAGCTTCTTGCTTTTTCTGTCTCTACTAATCTTCATGTCGAGGATTTACTTTGCTTCACCCAAGTCCTTCATTGAAAACTCCGAAGCTAGCGCCTTTTTCACTTTCTTGATCTTCTCCATACATGAACCTGCTAACAACATACCATCAACATACAATGCCAAGGTAACTATATTATTGTTCTCATATCTATGAATATACACACAATGATCTGTTTCGCATCTATTGAAACATTTTCCTCTCATAAAGCAATCAAACTTCAAGTACTATTGTCGTGGTGCTTGATTGAGCCCATAAAGACTCTCCTTTAGTCGACATGCCATGTCTTCTTTTTCTTTAGCTTCAAAACCTGTGGGTTGTCTCATGTACAATTCTTCTTCGATATCACCATGGAAAAATACTATTTTCATATCCAACTGCTCTAAATGTAAGTCTTCAACTTCCACAATACTAAGTAGAACCCTGATTAAAGCCATCTTCACAACCGGTGCAAAGATCTCACTGTAATCAACACATTTGCTTTGAGAGAACGTTTTCATAACAAGCCTCTTCTTATAACTCTTACTGCCATCTGCCTCATGTTTGACTCTGGAAATCCATTTGTCATAAGAGCACGTTTCCCTACAGGTAATTTGGTCAATTTCCAAGTTTGGTTTTATTCCAAAGAGTTCATCTCGTTCCTCATGGCTAACTCTCACTGAATTTGAGACTCATCCTTCAAAGCCTCCTCATGAGTCTCTAGCTCTCTTGAATCTGTGTACAGAACATGCTCGTAAACAATACTAGCTGATAGATCAAATATCTTGGTTAGTCTTCTCTCTCGTGTTGATCTTCTCAATGTGGGTACCGATTCACTGACCGGTTCAGGTTCCCCAAACTGCTCTAGCTGTACTTGTTCATCTTGTATAACCTACTCATTCCCAATAGGCTCAACATGAGCCTCCTGTGCTGCCTGTGGTACCTGTACCTGTTACTGCATTGTCAGACCCCCACTATTAGGGCTGCCTTCTGAATCTGAATCAGAATATGAGTCTGAACTATAATCTGACTCTGAACTAGTTATACTGTCTTGACCAGTGTGCCTGTACTTGTACAAGACCTCTTCATTGAACACTACATTCCTGCTGCGAATGACCTTATTATTCAAAAGTCTCAAATTCTGTAACCATACTAATTGTTGCCGTAGACAATGAATACACACTTTCTGGATTTCGAATCCAGCTTCTTTCTTTCTTCTCTGTTAATTAGTGAATATGTAATACAACAAAAAACTTTCAATTGTGAAAAATTGACAGTTTTACCTGACCATAGTTCTTGCATAATGGCCCCATCAAGGGCATTAGATGAGCAACGGTTAATCAAGTACACTGCTATATCCACTGTAGCGGCCCAAAGATGGACCAGAAGATCTGCACGAAGTCTCATGTATCTCACCCTTTCGAGTATCGTGCAGTTTATTGTTTCTGCTACACCATTCTCTTGTGGAGTCTTAGGAACTGTCTTGATTTCTTTAATACATTTCTTTGCTATATAATCAACAAACTCTTTACCTATGTACTCACCACCATTGTCTGACTTTAATGCTTTCAACTTTCAACCCTAACTTTCCAAGCTTTGAATGCCTCAAACACTTCTGATTTCTTGCAAATTGCATAAACCCAAACATTCCTTGTAGCATCGTCAATGAATGTGACAAAGTATCTCTTACCACCATAAGAGAATTCTTGAGCTGGATCCCATACATCTGTATGTACCAACTCTAGCTTCCTAAGCTTCTTCTCATGCCCACTCAACTAAAAGCTAACTGTCTTCTGTTTTCCGATCACACAATTCTCACAGAAATCCATCTCAACCTTCTTAAGCTTTGACAAAAGATCCCTAAAACAAAACTGCTTGACACCCTTTTCACCAAGATGCCCCAACTTGACATGCCAAAGAATTGAAGAAGAACTACCTGGTGACGTTATAGCAATGATGTCACCTGAATCACCTCCTCTGAGTAAGTACAATGTGTCACCACACTTTCCTTTTACTACCAACCTGACACCTATAGTAACATTCCATTCTCCATGCTCAAAAGTTGTTATGAATACTTCTTTGTCTTGTTTGCTAATCGAGATTAGGTTTTTCTTCAAGCTCGGAATATGTCATGTGTCATTCAAGACCAACTGCCCACCATTGCAAGCCTTCACTCTCACTGTGCATCTACCTATAACTAGACATATTTGCCCATTACCAACTAAAACTGTACCAAAATCACCAGTCCCATAATCTTCAAAAATAACCTTCATGGGGGTATATTGATAAGAAGCACCTGAGTCTATACACTAATCATCTTGCATAATATTAAATCCAATAGATAAACACAATTTATCTAGACGGGGTTCCACATTGGCTACCTGTAACCCTGCTTGTTCTTTCTTATACTCCTCGCATTGGTCTAACCCGTGTCTCGGCTTCTTGCAGTACTAACACTAACCTTTGCGATGTTCTGTTCTTGACATGGACCTATGATTCCTATTTTGCGACTTTTCTCTGTTGTTACTTCTACCACGGTTATCAACTGACAGCTCAACATTGCTAGGATATGACATCGAAGTCTCTCCATGTCTCTTCCTTATTACATCCCCATTCATGATGCTACTTATAACATCCTTTAGATTTATCGTATCAGTCATGGTGCTTGTAACAGTCTGCTCTACTGTGCCGTAACTATCAGGAAAACGGGATAGTAACAACAACGATTGTGCCCTTTCCTAAAACATTAAATCTGATGATTCCATCTGATTATAAATCATACAAAAATTGTTGATGTACTCTGCAACCAAACCCTTTTCGATAACTTCATGTTGACCAACTTCTTTAGGTGAAGAATCTGGTTCGCTGCATTCGGTTTCTCAAACATATTTGTCAAGATCTCCATTGCCTTTTTTGCGGTCTTTGCATTCTAAATGTGAAATAGCGACTTTCTACTCAGCGACAACTGAATCTATCCAAGTGCTTTCTGATCCAATCTAACCCAAGCTGCCAATGAAACTGCATCTACCTCCGCCGCTTCTGGCTTCACACCAAACAATGGATCATCAAGATCCTTCTGTCAGAGATACACTATTATTTGGATTTTCCACATTGTGAAATCTATTCCATCGAAATCTTTGACTCTACTCTTGTCCCCCATCTGAATGCTACCAACCTGGTACTCTGATACCAATTTGTTAAATCCTAACTGCGGAATAACTCACCAATGATATGCAAAATAAGATATTTAAAAATCAAGAGAACAAAAGCAATCAAAAGCAATCACATAAGAATACACGAGATTTTTTTGAGGTTCACCCAATGCAATGGCTACTTCCCCGAATAGCGGAACTCCTGTGATTTCCACTAGAAATATGAAGAAAAAATTTATAAATCTCTCAAGAACTCACTACCAAGATGTAGGTTTTCTCTCTCTCTCCCCCTCTCTCTCACTGACAACTTATAATAATTTCTTTTCTTTTTACTTTACTCTAAAATCATACACAATACAATATATAGGTTTTCACAAGATCTAATCTCAGCCGCAGATCAATCAGCAGCGCGACGATCGACCGCAACTCTTGGATGGTCGACCGGTTCATGCCTTCAACTGTACAAGACCTAACACAGAGGTGGGTCGGTCGACTGGACGGTCGATCGATCGTTCCTTCAGGAATTTTGGGAAGTAATAGCGAGCGGGACAGTCGACCGTGCGGTCAACTGTGCGGTCGGGTAGTAGGTCGATCGGGCATGCAGCTGCATGCTGCTTTGACCTGTATGCTCCATCTTCAACTCTTTTTCTCGTCTGTCTTCTTCGACCCCATTGTCGTGTATTTGGATCCACAAACCTCAACATTCTTAACAATCGATGTCAGAGCTTCTACAAATCCTAACAATTGGTATTAGAGCATCAAGTTCATGGATTTGTTCAAGTTCCTTGGAGAAGATGACATATCAGATCATGAAGATCAAGCAGTTTGACGACAACACCAACTTTGATCTCTGGATGGTGAATATGTGTGATACATTGGTTCTAGATGACTTTAAACTAGCCATAGAAGGAAATAAATGGAGAGCAATCAGCATAAAGTAGGAGAATTGAGATGAGATTTGTTCTGAAGCCTTGGATTTTATCCAGAAGTCATTGAGAGTGAAGTCAGGTGCAACCTCATGGAGGTGAGAAGCATGGCAAGTCTGTAGGCAAGACTCAGATCTGACTACTTGGAATTGCCATTACAAGATCAGATGTACTAGAAGAGAAAGTTGTCCAGTTTCTCAATGAATGAAAGTACTGCTTTTCTAAATCATACAGTGGAGTTCAATATGGAGTTATCTTGTTCATCCTGATACCTCGAAATTCATCGCTATTAACACATGATTAACATTGAGTGTAATACACAAGTACAACTTTCCACGAAATAAAAATTCGTTTATTGCATGTTCATTGAAAACAAATTTCTTTTTAAATAGATAAACTACATAAAAATCTTTAGGTATTCTAAACCCGCAATCTAGAGTTTAGTCTTCGCAAATCCTGTAAAACTAGACAATTGTGGGTTCGTTAGCTCGTGAAGCTGACGATAAACTGTATAAAAGACAAAACTATTGCTCCAGCTATTAGTTTAATATTTATGATTTCAATCAATTTTCATTTCATAATTCTTCAATCAATAATACTACTCTTTATAATATCAATATATTATAATATTGTCATTACATTTAGATTTCTACAGACTCTTTGCATATTTTCATAATAATCTACTAACCAAGACAAGTTATAAAAGATGCCAGTGAACAATGCAGTGCTTTAATGGAGGCCTATGTCATCCGTGCAAAAGAAACTTCCTAATACAAACTATTAAATGCACTCCACATTGGGATTAAACCCCCATAATGCCATGCATAATTTTCGCGTAACTTATTATCTTGTCGATACTGCTGAGTACCCAATGGGCTGCAGACATTCCAATATGCTCTCTCTCTATATATACTAGTAGTTAACACGTGCGATGCATGTTTTAATAAATATAGTCTTTTAAAATCAAAATTTAGACGTAGTCTTGATTTGAACCTAGGACCTCCTTTATAATAGTTATGCACGTATGTTGCACGGGTTGGTAGAATGACAAAACATTTACAAATAACACTAAGGCATTCTCCCATTATAATTAGAGATGTGTGTATCAATTATACAAAAGTGCTTACAGCCAGCTTCACTGGGAGTCACTAATTGTACTTGTACCACAGAGGAGCTTAGAGCTGGTCACCGTAGGGAGTTACTGAGGTACATGCGCTTCGGATGAGCTTACAGCCGACCAGGCGGGGAGTCACCAAAGGGTACCCCCTCCAGGTTTACCCAATCTACAACGATCTAGTCCCCTCGAGGACACGTTGAATATCCTTGTTCTGTTTTACCCTTTAGTGTCACCCATAGAGCAGCCATCAGTTCTTACCAACTTGATTCACTTATGGGAGAGTATCGAGATTAACGACATTGAGGAATCCTCACATCCTCGCCCATGCCAAACATTTCAGTCACAAACACCTTTCTAATGCAGAGCAATATTATCCTAAAATTCAAAGCTGTTATGATACAGATAGTCTAGCATTCCTCTTGGCTTTTTCATTCTATTTCAATGTTGTCTACATTAAAAAATTATCACTCCATTGGAGGAGTTCCATACATTCAATATATTTTGAGAAATACAAAATTAAATATGAATGTAATAATCAAATACAAACATGGACTTATATATACACATCCATAAGTAAATATATGCCTATGTGTATAAAAAAATATATAAATTCATATATGATGTATTGTAAGGTAGTCAATTGCAATGCAATTAGTTTTGTGATATGGAGTTTATGGGTGAAAATTTATATATATATATATACAAGCATCGGTCAAATTTACAAAGGGGTAAAATCGAAAGAAAGCTCCAAAATCGAAATATAGCGACATAATAGGCTATAGCAGATAAGAAATCTATGACATACCACAACACTCACAGAAAAATAAGAAATCTGCCAAAGACAACAGCAACCACAACAACAACAAAAAGAAGAGAAGTGGACGAGAGTAAACATTTGATGCCTGAATCGGGGCACCACAACAAATAAAGCGATGAAGCACAGGGCACACAGCCCAGAAAAAACAAAATGCCAAAAGGCGTTTGCGAACGTTGTTGTGCGGAAGACGAATGAACTACCAATCAAAGAGAGAAATAGCGAAAAACAGAAAACAAGCAAACACAAGGACACAAAGATTTACGTGGTTCGGCAAACAAGTGCCTACATCCACAGGGCGGTTGGGGTTTCTTCTTCAAATAATCACCAATGGGCGAAAACAAACCCTTACAGAGATGACGGCTGCAAAATTCGAATAGAGGTGTTCATCTTTACAAAACCCTAACGGGTGTATTTATAGGGAAACTACTGGGCCTTTCGAAATGGGCCTATCCTGGTTTACAAACCCGCCGACAGTCGACTGGTCTTCTTATCAGTCGACTGGTAATTGTTCTGGACAGTCGACTGAGATCCATATTCAGTCGACTGGTGAATCCCTGCTACTGTATCCTTAGCTCCTTTGAAAATTCCTTCGGGACAGTCGACTGAGACCCATATGCAGTCGACTGGTATACTGGAACTTTCGATTGCTGTAGATACGACGGATATAAACAACTGAACCAGAATCGAGCCATTATCCAACAATCTCCACCTTGGCGAGATCTTCCAAGTATCCCAATCAATCTCCAAAAATACTCCAAAACAAATGCTCATCACCAAATGTAACAACAAACCAAACTCCACCTTAGTATGATATCACATACTAAGCAAACAAATAAATAGCGAAGCACCATTCCAACCGCCCATTCCAAATCATCAAGCATGCAAAATATTAGCCAGGTTCATGCAATGCTTGAACTTAGCTGCCCCAACAATTTTGGTCAACATATCAGCAGGATTATCAGCTGTCCCAATCTTCACCAGAAGAATATCACCATCCTTTATCAAATCACGCACAAAATGATAACGGACATCAATATGTTTGGTCCTCGAATGATGAACTTGGTTCTTCGCTAAATGGATAGCACTCTGACTGTCACAGTGTACCTCCACCTTCTCCCGATGAATTCCCAAGCTCTTCAAAAGTCCATGAATCCAAATGGCTTCCTTCATGGCCTCAGCAACTGCCATGTATTCAGCCTCAGTAGTAGACAATGCTACAGTGGACTGCAAATTGGACCTCCAACTTATAGGTGCTCTAGCCATAGTAAACAAATAGCCTGTAGTAGACCGCCTCTTATCTAGATCACCTGCATAGTCAGAATCAACATAACCCACCAATAACCTGCTAATATTGTCATCCCTTTCAAACTTCAAACAAACAGAATTTTCCTTCCCAGCAATCTTATACCCATCTAGCTGCAACATATAAATTTCTTCATCTAGGTCCCTATGTAAGAATATAGCCTTCACATCCATCTGTGTCAATTCAAGATCAAACTGTGCTACCAATGCCAACAAAATCCGAATAGAAGGATGCTTCACAACCGGAGAGAACACTTCATTATAGTCAATTCCTTCCTGTTGAGCTACCCCTTTGCAACTAGTCTGGCTTTGAACCGAACACTGTCTTTTGGACCTTCTTTCTTCGTATATACCCACTTGCAACCGATGGCTTTCTTCCCCTTTGGCAATTGCACTAGATCCCAAGTCTTGTTCTTATGAAGAGAGTTCATCTCTTCATCCATAGCAACTTTCCAATCTGCATTTTCAGAACTTCTAGTAGCTTCTTTGAAGTTGGAGGGAACTTCATCATCAACAATGGGAAGAGCAAATGCAACTGTTTCTGTAAAGCGAGATGGTCGTTTGATATCTCTTCTTTGCCTTCTTGCTGCAATTGATTCTTCCTGCTGGAGAGGGTCTTGGATAGGAACTTCTTCCTCATCCTCAGTATCAACCACATCATCTTCATTTTGGGCAGGAGTAGGATTTTCAACTGAAAGCTTTTCTAACTCCACCTGTTGGAGAACTCTCGCACCAGTCGACTGAGAGCACTTGTCAGTCGACTGTCCCGAGCTAATCTTCTGCTTCTCCTGATCACCAGTCGACTGAGAGCACTTGTCAGTCGACTGTCTCGAGCTGATCATGCTGGTCTCATCAAAGGTAACATCCCTGCTGATTACTAACTTCTTCTGTTCTGGACACCACAACCTGTAACCTTTGACACCAGTACTAAAACCAACAAATATAGCCTTTTTGGCTCTTGAAAATAAGCAGGACAACCAAATATATGCAAAAAACTATAATCAGATGCAGGTTTACCACTCCATACCTCAATAGGCGTTTTGCCTTCAAGTGCTGCTAATGGTAAACGGTTGACGATGTGGCTTGCATATATAACAGCTTCTGCCCAAAATGTCTTCTTCAATCCAGACTGTGCTAGCATACATCTCACCTTCTCAAGTAAGGTTCTGTTCATCCTTTCTGCAACCCCATTTTGCTATGGAGTCTTCCTAACTGTGAAGTGCCTCTGGATCCCTTCATCTTCACACAATTTCAGAAACGGATCGTTCTTGTATTCCCCTCCATTATCTGACCTTAGAACCTTAATCTTCCTTCCAGTCTGGTTTTCAACTTTCTTCTTCCAGCTTGTGAACAATGTCAAAACTTCATCTTTGTGTTTCATGGTATATACCCAAACTCGTCTGGAGTAGTCATCAACAAATGTAACAAACCAGTGTCTACCACTCATAGAAGGTGTCTGAGTAGGGCCCCAAACATCTGTGTGCACATAATCGAGGATACCCTTTGTCTGATGTACAGCTGTACCAAACTTCACCCTGGTTTGCTTACCTAACACACAATGTTCACAAAATTCCAGCTTGCAACCTTTAGCATCCTTAAGCAATCCTTGCTTCACAAGCCCCTGCAAGGCCTTTTCTCCTGCATGCCCGAGTCGCATATGCCACAACCTTGTAGAGTCGGGAACAACCTGTTTAGGCTTTTCAGTTACACTGGCAGCCTGACCCAAATACGTTTTTCCCTGCAAGAAAAACAAGTTCCTTTTTCTTTTCCCTTTCATCACCACGAGTGATCCGTTAGTCACCTTCAGAATGCCATCTTCACTAGCAAATTTCAATCCACTGGCCTCCAAAACACCAAGTGAAATCAAGTTCTTTTTCAAATCTGGAACATACCATACATCTGAAAACTCCCTAATAAGACCATCGTGCCTCCAAAACACCAAGTGAAATCAAGTTCTTTTTCAAATCTGGAACATACCATACATCTGAAAACTCCCTAATAAGACCATCGTGCATTAGCAATTCAATTTTTCCGATTCCTACCTTCTTACAAGGTGCATCATTTCCCATCAAAACTACCCCACCATCCATATACTCTAAGGAAGTAAACCACTCCTTTTTCCAAGACATATGATAGGAGGCTGCTGTATCAAGAAACCATACTTCTTGATAAAGTGAGGGACTAGCAGCAAGTGCAAAGGAAAAATCATCATCACTATCTAAATTATCAACAGTCACATTTGCAGTCGAATTTCCCTTATTTCGTAGCTTAGGACAATCCTTTTTCCAATGCCCCTTTTCATGACAGAAAGCACATTCATCTCTGGCTGGTATCTTTCTGTCCTTTGAAACTCCTCTCGATTTGAAACGAGATTTGTTTCCTTTATTCCCAGATTTGGTCTCAGATCTGGTCTCAGTTCTGCCCCTTACAATCAATGCTTCAGAAGTTTCTCTATCAACCATTTTATCCCTTCTCCTAGTTTCATTATTCAACAGAGCATTTACAATATCTTCATATTTAACAGTATCTTTTCCATATATTAAAGTTGTTGCTAAATGATCATAACATTCGGGTAATGAATTCAACAGAATTAGGGCTTTATCTTCATCTTTAATTTGCTCATCCAAATTTAACAAATCAGCCAATAATTTATTAAATGATTCAACATGAGCGTTCATAGACATACCTTCAGTATAGGTGAAGCGAAAAAGTCTCTTCTTCAAATACAGCCGATTCTCCAAACTTTTCCTCATGTATTTGTCTTCGAGTTTCTTCCACAACACCGCAGCAATGGTATCCCTCATCAAATCATACTTCTGAGCCTTCGCGATAAAGAGCCGAATAGTCTCACACGCAACTCGGTTCAACTTCTTCCAATCTGCTTCGGACATATTCTTTGGTTTTTCTACCTCCAAAGCAACATCTTGTTCTTGTTGAACAAGAACATCCAACACCTCACACTGCCACATCCCGAAATTATTTGTTCCATCAAATTTTTCAACTTCAAATTTTGCGTTGTGAATCGTTGTTCTGGACGAACTTGATCCCGCAACATCCTTGGTTGCATCTGCTTCACTCGCCATCTCCCTCTAGGTCGAACCCGACGCTCTGATACCACTTGTTGTGCGGAAGACGAATGAACTACCAATCAAAGAGAGAAATAGCGAAAAACAGAAAACAAGCAAACACAAGGACACAAAGATTTACGTGGTTCGGCAAACAAGTGCCTACATCCACAGGGCGGTTGGGGTTTCTTCTTCAAATAATCACCAATGGGCGAAAACAAACCCTTACAGAGATGACGGCTGCAAAATTCGAATAGAGGTGTTCATCTTTACAAAACCCTAACGGGTGTATTTATAGGGAAACTACTGGGCCTTTCGAAATGGGCCTATCCTGGTTTACAAACCCGCCGACAGTCGACTGGTCTTCTTATCAGTCGACTGGTAATTGTTCTGGACAGTCGACTGAGATCCATATTCAGTCGACTGGTGAATCCCTGCTGCTGTATCCTTAGCTCATTTGAAAATTCCTTCGGGACAGTCGACTGAGACCCATATGCAGTCGACTGGTATACTGGAACTTTCGATTGCTGTAGATACGACGGATATAAACAGCTGAACCAGAATCGAGCCATTATCCAACAAACGTAAGATAGCAATCAGCAGATAAGATCAAAACTAAAACGACACCGAATGAAATAGTAGGGGCCTGCCTCTGAGAGGCATCAACAACCTGCAAAGAAATTCACAAGGAGAGCCCACAAACAGGCTAAAATAAAACCAAGCAACACAGAGCAATCCAGGCTAACTGCTAACAGGTGCAGAACAAACTAAGCAACCTGCACCAACAGAAGAAAGAAAAATATAGTCAGTAGGTGAACAAAATGAGCGAGGCTACATAATAAAAACTTAAGAGCGATATAACCAGATTAGAAGAACATGCAAAAGAAGGCTAAGAAAGTAAGCGATAGAATTTGAGCTGAAATGCACAGAATTTGACCATAACTAAAACCCACAGCAGCCATCACACCAACACAGAAAACTCGAGAGCCCTCAATAAAACTTAAATATTTATATGAGAGTAAGGATCCCATGAAAATTTCACATAAACAAATAAGTGGAGAGTGAGGCGGAGTGTACGTGGCTTAAGAAGGAGACATCAAGTTGTGATAGCTTAGGCATAGAGAGATTTGTGGCATCCTATAAACTAGGTTTAGGTGGTTATAACTAAGAAGTGAACATATTTATAAATATGTGTTATTAGTAAAGAGGCTAATTTTGAAGAGGGCGAACTGAGTGAGAGCGAGGGAACATAGAAAGATGGGGAACTTCGGGAACAAGGGCAATGAAAATAGAGTAGGTGATGTTAATCAAGGTGGTGATTTTATAAGGTAAAGAGCTACTACCTTTATGCTCTAATTGAGACAAGTTAGCATTAATTTGTTAGAATTGGTTTGTGATTAATTGGTTTGCCATTAAAGGAGCTATTTTTTAAGGAGCTCTACAAGTGGGTAACTATTTCTTTACCTCTTAATTAGTAATATTCATGCAAGATTGATTGAATTATGTGTAGGTTGTGTTAATTATTTGTGTAAAATTATGATAGAAAAGTGAACTAAAAATTGATGAAGTAAGAGGTTAACTTATAGTTTTTGTCATGAACTTTGAGCTTACTTCTAAAAATTGTTCTTTCTTAACTATATGGAATTTGAAGGTGAAATTTTTATATGTGAATCTAGTATGTGTCTATAACACCCTTACAAAATTTCATGAAATTCGGATGTCATAAAGTATTTTAAATAAATCCAAAAGTGAATATTGGCCTGGATTTTTTTGTATAGTCACATTCTGACCCTATTATAGTTTTCTGAGATTTCAGGTAAATATATGCAATATTTTGTACAAACTTATGAGTACAAAGTTTGAGTAAACTTTTATAGCTTTGAATTGAGCTAAAAAACATCAAAATTGATTAAATGTGGGATTTATGATGATTTTCACAAGTTTGAATAAACTATAGTAACTTAGTAGTTCTGTAATTGCTGTATACCTACTTATTTCCGAGCATTTTTCATCTCTAATATGAAGTATTATGATGAAACTCAAAACTAAACATATTTAGTATAATTTCATATCTACAATTTAAGATAAAGAGTGTCAATTTTTGATAAAAATATGATTTTATATGATTTTACAATTGTCAGCAACTATAATTTATTTTGTCGAAAAACCGAGTTGACCGGATTCCCTGACTGAAACTTAAAACCACCATAAGTGCTTATAAATCATGTAGCAGTAATTAGTTAGTATTTTTCTCTCTCTCACACACACACACACACATATATATATATATATCTGTTTGTTAGCTACAACTTTTATGTAGAACACGTCGCAATTAGTGTAGCCGATTTAAATGAATTTTGTAAACCGACTGCATTAGTCGACCTTACAGTGAAACTGAGTCGACTAGCTGCTACTTGAAACCTGTATACAGGGGCGTATCTGAGTTTTAGGGGGCCCTAAACAAATTCTCAAACGGGGCCTTTTGCAAGTTGACAAAATAATACTGACAATTATTTAAATGCAAACAAATTTGGAGCATTAGAGACCAAACTATATAAATGAAAACAAATTTATATATATGCTTCCAAAAAAAAGTTAAATGATAACGTATGTACGTTTTTTATATGAAATGCCTCGTGGCCAAAAGGAACCCGGACAAACTCTAACAATAAAAATGAAATATGTTATCTCAAAGAGGTAAATATGATATATTAGAACACACGATCAGAATGAAATGATGATGATTATATGTATATGAGAATACTAGTTAGAAGCTTAAAATGTAGAATAACCATATGCACTTGAAAATTTGGTTTTAAATTTATCAAACATATAAATATGATATACCATAGAATATTGAAAAAATATCATAGAGTGACATACATGGGCTAAGTGAAAAATAATATTAAATTTATAAAATGGTAAAATAACATGTATGGCTATGTGAAAAATAATTAGTTTTAAAAAGAAAAAATGATTGAAAAATTAATTGGCACATGCAAGTTTTGAAACCTACAACTTTCACATTACTAACACAATACTTTAACCAACTAAACTAATATGGCAACTATTAATATAATGTAATTATATCATAAAATATTCCATTTTACTTTTTTAACATGGTAAATACTTAAAAAATATGCGGCCCTATAAAATTGGGGGCCCAAAGCAATTGCTTGGGCTGCTTGGCCCCAGATCCGCCCATGCCTGTATAAATAATTTTAAAACATGCAAAAGCAATTAGTTAGTATTTTGTACATGTAGGAAAATATATTGGCTACATCTTTTATGGAGAATTTATGGTAATTTGAGTTGCCGATTAATTATGAATATTGTAACATAAGTTACCACAGAGACAATTGTAAGGTAAAATTGCTACAAACACATGACTGCATACAAGTGTTGGTTGTGACTGACCATAAATGCTAAGTTGATCAGTTGTAACATAAATAGTATCGAACACTTAAAAATGAGAGATAATAATGTCTAGGCATACCCTGAAGCCTATTGAACGTATGGAACTTCAACTTAGCATTTATGGTCAACCACAACTAACACTTGTTTGCAGTTATGTGTTTGTAGCAATTTTAGCGCACAATTCACACTGTGCTATCTTATGTTACAATACTTGTACGAATTAATCGACAACTCAAATTACCATAAATTCTTCATAAAAGATGTAGCTAATATATAATCGTACATGTACAAAATACTAATTAATTGTTTCTGCATGTTTTAAAAGCATTTATACAAGTTTCAAGTAGCAGCAAGTCAACTCATTTTTACTGTAGAGCTAACTAATGCGCAGTCGGTTTACAAAATTCATCCAATTTAATCAGTCACTCTAATAGCGACATGTTCTACAGGAAAGTTTTAGCTTACATATAGATATACATGTGAAAAATTCTAATTAGCTACTACTGCATGATTTATAAGCATTTATGTAAGTCTTAAGAGCATCCACAATGGTTTGCTATAATTCTCATTTTGCCATTTTTTTAACAAACGAGCGCTGCACTGGTTTGCTATATTTCTCAAATTTGTCATTTTTTAGCAAACCGATCAAATCTGTTTCTCAAATATGAGAAACGATTTGAGAATTCTCAAATTATAAAGGACGGGGAATGATTCCCCGTCTCTTATATTTTAATATTTATTTTTACGTACAGACGGATTATCATATACCGTCTCTCAACCTTTTAAAAAAAAAATTGTTTTTTTAAATAAAATCCTCCTCAAACGGGATATCATTTCTCGTTTGAGCCAAACGGGACATCATCTCCCGTTTGAGAGGTTTTTATTAATTAATTAATTTTTTTTTTTTTTAAAGAACGTTCCTGATTGGTCGAAAAAAAAAAAAAAAAAAAAGGACTTTGGTCAAACGGGGAATGATTCCCCGTTTCTCAAAAAAGTCAAAAGGTCAAAGGGTTTATAGTAGTTAATTAGGTGGGTTAGGTTTAATAATTAGGTTTAGTTATTATTATACTATTTAATTTAGTTAATTAATTAGGTTTAATAGTTAATAAGTAATTTTTTTTATAATTAATTTCTAAAAGTTGAGACGGTATATCATATACCGTCTCACACCTCGTTTGAAAATTTTGACAATTTTTTAGCAAATGACCACTGCAGCATTCCACTCTATTTGCTATTACTGTAGATGCAAATTATAGCAAATGAGAAACAACCATTGTGGATGCTCTAAGTATTTGTCACTGCATCGGGTTGACTCATTTTTTTGACAAACTAAATTATAGTTAATGAAAATTATAAAATCATAGAAAATCATATATTTATCAACAAATGACACTCTTTACCTTAAATTGTAGATATGAAAGTATCCTAAATATGTTTAGTTTTGAGTTTTCTCATAATACTTCATGTTAGAGGTGAAAACGATCAGAAACAAGTATTGAATTTTATGTCTTGCATACTTACTCGGTGTGAAGAGAAGATGATGATACAAGTAA
The DNA here is from genome assembly GCA_017893485.1 of Hemerocallis citrina. Taxonomy (NCBI): domain Eukaryota; kingdom Viridiplantae; phylum Streptophyta; class Magnoliopsida; order Asparagales; family Asphodelaceae; genus Hemerocallis; species Hemerocallis citrina. Next base: position 117,264,672 of record CM030361.1, on the reverse strand, counting down.
AGAGTTTGAAGCGAACGATTGAAGAAGAAGGAAATAGTTAGCAGCAACAACAGTGTGAGAAAGGCGACATGTCGACTGTCACCTACTCGGGTTGGAAGACTAGGAGTTACGGTCGACCGCAACTTAGTGCGGTCGACCGCCCGCGACGCTGATGAAATTTTTGGGTCAGGTCGGCTGATTCGTTAGAAGCCCACTTCATTTTTTGGTTAGATCGCATAACTCTAATTGTATGTTTATTTTTTCAGTATACATCAGATGATTATTGTATCAAGATATCTAAATTAGGATTTCTCTAAATCTGTACAATCAATTGTAACAACTCCTAGAACGATTTGATTCTATTGAGTGCCAAATAGAAGAGGAGAGTACTTCATCTGAGAGGGTGAGAAGTTTCTCCATTGTAAACAGCTAGTAAGTTCCAGTTAGGCTTGAGAGAAGGTCGTGGTGAGAATTGTAACATTCTTGTATCTTCTCTAGTTGAAATAACATCTCGGGATCTTCCTCCCCCGGATTATGGCGAAATTTCCAACCGGAACAATTCTTGTGTGCTTTGTGTGAATGGTGTGATCTAGTTTTGCTTGATGGTTTGTGTTGATCGTGTCAAAGACTTAACAAAATTATTTTTTATCTAACAAGTGGTATCAGAGCAACCAGGTTCGTGGGTTTGTTCGAGTTCCTTGGAGAAAATGACAGATCAAAAGACGAAGATTAAGTGGTTTGAGCGTAAGATCAACTTCAATCTATGGAATGAGGACATATATAATGTATTAGTTAGAATGACTTGCACCTTGCATTAGAGGAGAAGAAACCAACTGACATGAAGCAGGAGACACTAGTAGAAAATGCTACAGTCGCAATAGAAATTTTCCTTGTAGAAGAGTACAATTCCATGGTTAGTGTACATTTGCAAAGGATTTTTCTTCATTCCCTTGTAATTGTGCTGTTGCGAAATCTCTCTTGGTTAATGTACACATTCGCAACGGAATTTTAACTATCCCTTGCGAATATTAGCCACAATAGAATATCTGCAATGGAAGTTGTACCTTGCTATCTCCATATACAAGAGAATATTTACAACAAATTCGTCTCTTGCAAGTATGTTTTAAAAGGGATTTTTTCCGTTGCTGATGAACTATTGCTACAGAGATTTGCAAGATACCGATTTCCTTGCAATTGCTACCTCGCAAATGCAATTGCACACATTTTTTCTTCATTACTGATTATATTTGAATGGCTTAACCAAATTTACAAATTAAAACAATGTATTTTGACAATGAAGAACATATAATTATTTCACATATTGATTCACACAATTATATAAAGAAAACACAATAATGCAAAATAAGTTTGAATATTATATAATTCAGAACCTTCTCATTACAAAATTTTTTGTTTGTTTCATAGTGCCAAAACAACAATACATTTTAGAAGAAAAGATAAGTTGTGAAACTCCAAGAAGCAAAATAAAATGTTTTTAAAATAACTTTTAACCCGCTGCTGCTTCCATGTATCCCTAACTTCACTTTTCACGTAAGGTCTTCTGCATGTTCCTCATTACCCACTGTCTCATTGTCATCGCCACTACATATAGACTACATGAAAAAGAAACAATACAAAATTAGAACTCGTTATTCAATATATATAGATAATAATATATTATCCAATTGAGGCAATTAAATATATGGCTACCTCTTGTCGTATTTGACTGTTGGATGAGTCGACAGTAGTATTTTCCAACCTTTGTTTCAAGGCTTCCATCTTATCAGGATGCAGCTAAAAAAAAAGTCGTCTATATCACCTCACTGCAAGATATAGGTGATATTTAACCAAATAAATAGATATAAGATGAAAATTTATTTCAAATATATACAACTCTTATAAAAATGAATACAGTATGCACTTACCTGTCTATTTTGCATTGGTTTAAATCTGACTCTTAACCTTTTTCACCAGGATGGTGTGGCGTTATTGAAAAAAAAGTACTTCAGAAGAACTGCAGTAATGGAGGAATGGCGACTTGACTTGAGCCCCTGCAAACATTTTTGGAAAAAACGTATAAGAGCATGTACTCAACAAAATGTTTGTCAATCCTTTACATAACAAAAAATCCACCAAAATAGAAAAATAAGTTGTGGTTTATGGAGACTGTCTTCCTACAGTATGAAACAAAATGAGATGGCTGTAAAAGATGTTGATGGTATTAGATCAAAGCAAATGTCCCCTAATTACTATGAGCATGCATGTAGTAGTATATCATATGTATAATGCATGTAGTAGCAAAAATTGATAGAGATAAGCTTCACATACTTGCACTGAACAGATTAACAAGAATATATGTTGGATGTTAACCTGACAAAACAAACTGGAGAAAAAGTATTCTGTAGTTGACCCCAGATTTCGGGATAAAAACTTGTTTTGATATCGTTGCATATTTTCCAAACTACATGAAAATATGTTAATACAAATTTTGTTTTAAAAGTGGTTATAAAATTGAACTACTGTGAAGTAAAAAACTCAAACCAACAAAAGAGTTTCTGTTCACTCCAAATTGCATACTTCGATATTCATCATATGTCATCATCAGACTGCTTGCTTGCAAGTTTTGGAATCACAAGCAACATATATTTGATATTTTGATCGAAAGAAATTTACAGATAAATAATTGAATCTGCATGTAGTCTTTTTAATTAGGTGTTCTATCACTTTTCCCTACTTTGCTTTATTAACATGAAAACTTAAAGACATATTCTGTCATGTACCTTACATCAAATAAATTATAACATTGAAAATCTTAGAATACACCATTAATCTGTTTATGTTATACCTAAAACTAAGCATTTAACACAAAAGATTAAAGAGTTTTTATACCACATATCCTCTGAATTCAGCCTGGATCGCAGTCGCTGCAGCATCTTCCTTACATCCACCAGAGAATTTCTTAAATCTCACGACCTCGCTCTTGTTGTCATCAATATTCCTAAGAAACACCAACTTATTGTCCTCCTCGGTATGAACGTTCTCTACACAAGCCATCTTAACATCCTCTTCATTGTGATCATTCTCACTGTAAGCAAGGAATTTTGCACAATTTTTATAGTTTCACACGACATATAAACTCACAATTTAGTCACTGTGCGACTCCGACGATGCCCAGGGGATAGGGGGCTGCTACAGTGGGATAGGAATAGGAAATTAGGAATAACTATTAAGTATATTTCATTACATAAGTATAAGTGTATAAATATTAAGTATATATTTTTTAATTCATTTATTTATTTATTTATTTTTATTTTTATTTTTTACATATAACTTGCACTACTGAATTAGTAAGCAACACACTCAAATTCAAATACATAGCATAGCACCAGAAAAAGGTTGGGAGTTACAATGGCAATCTAAGTTACTCTAAACTGACAAAACCCATCAATCTACTAATAGATTGAAATCCAAGTAACACACATGGCAACACACAATCAAATTTGGTCACAAATGCAACCAAACAACCGAAAAGGAGGCTACTACTACTACTACTACTACTTATCTTTGGTGGCAGGGATCCCATACTTGTCCTGCATCTTCTGAATCTCCTCTTCCTTCTTTCTCTCATCGAACTTCTTGCTCATCTTCGCCTGCTGGTAGTAGAGCACAATCAGATACCTATTCGCGACATTGAAACCCGAAAGATGATCCACCGTAGTCTTGGCATTGTAAATGTCCTCGTAAACGACGAAGACCATGCCTTTGGTGTTCTTCCCGTTCCCCATAAGGATCTGGCGGATGGCGCCGTACTTGCCAAAGATGTCGTACATCTCCTCGCTCGAGATGTTAAAGGGCAGGTTGCACACGTAGAGCACGCGGTTCACCTCCGGGGGGGAGCCGGGTGTTCGCTTTGCGGAGGCTGATGGTCGCCATTCAAATTTAAGGATTTTGGGGTTAGGGTTTGGAAGGGAGTGGAATTGGAGGAAGAAGAGAGAAGCGAACTGGGGAATTTTTTTTATTTTTTATTTCCTCTTTTTAGGCGGTGGGAACTGTGGATCCGACCCGAACATTAGGTTACCAAAAAAAAAGTATATGTATTAAGTGTATATGTATTAAATTAAGCGGATATCCGTATCCGAATCTGGTTTATTTAGGGATATCCGTATCCGTATCCGTATTCGAATTTTTTTGGATTTGGATATCCGAATCCGAATCCGTATCCGCCCGGATACGGATTTTTTATATCGTATCCGCTAAAAAATCGGATTCGGATGCGGATCGAATCGAATATATCCTTATCCGAGAGCATCCCTACATAAGACCCTATCCGATTCATCAAAAAAAAAAAAAAATTAATTCCTTGGATACGTACCAGACACGTATCTGACGCGTATCCTATGCATATCGCGTCCGATACGTCCAGGTTACTTGGTACGTGATCCCGAAAGAGTATCCGTGGTTTATAGGGGTTTATGTTTTGGGGGGAAGGTCATGGGTTTTTGTTATTTTTTTTCGCTTTTTGATTTTGGAAGGGGAAAGAAGATTGTGTTAATTGATTTTTTTTTCTTTTTACCCGCTCAGTATTTGAGAAGTGAGGGTAATTTTTTAACATCAAATTGTTGGGTGGCAAAATTATCTATGTAATGCACGTGTTTATATCTAATTTATTTTTAAAAATAAATATTTTATTACTACTTTGGTAATGGAGTATTGTTTGTTGCAATTGTTCCCTTGTAATTGTCAACACTTGCAATGGTTGAATAAAATCTCTTGCGGATGTCAAAATATTTGCAATGAATGGATTTGTTGTGAGTAATTTGTTGTTGATAGTAACAACTACAAGGAATTTTTGGTGCTTGCAAATAATCCATTATTATTGCAAGGTTTTCTACTAGTGAGAAGTGTGATGTGATTTGTTTGAAGGCCTTGAGTTTAATCCGCTTGTAATTAGTGGATGAAGTCAAGTGTAATATTCTTAATGAGAAAAGTGTGGTGAGTCTTTCGGCGAGACTCAAATCTGACTATTTGGGATCATTGTTGTTAGATCAGCTGTACTAGAAGAGGAAGTTGTTCAAGTTCTCAATGAAGGAAGGTACCCATCTTCTAGATCATATTGTAGAGTTTAATAAGGTAATATCTAAACTGAAGGCGATTAACACTGATGATCTTAGAGAAAAGGATAAAGCTTTCAACTGGATTTATTCACTGCCAACTTTTTAAGATCACTTGATAACTACCATGCCACACTAGAAGTCAGCCAAGGAGACACTTACAGTATCCGGGGTGATTAAGGGTCTGAAGAAAGATGAACTAAGAAAGAAGACTCATAAAGGAGGGTCTATTTCTGCAGGGTATTTTGTGGTGGATGGTGATACTTCAATTAGAAGGGAGAAGGCACACAAGAAAAAGATTTATTACCATTACTGTAGAGAAGTTGGGCATTATAAGAGAGACTGTTACAATTGGTTAAGTCAGAAGAGTGCTACTAAAGGAGGTAATTAAGTCAACGTAGTCGGCGCAACTAATTCAGGTATATCAGGCGAATCTGATACCTTCGATCTATGTCTTCTTGTTTCAAGTTCTACAGATGTAAATTCAAGTTGGTATCTTGATTCGGAAAGTTCTTCTCATATTTGCTCAAAGAGAGAGATATTATCTACTTACAAGTCGTCAACAGGCTGTAGTGTGAGAACGGCTAGATGAGAGATTTGTAAAGTAATGGGTGAGAGAACAGTTTAATTAGAGACGGCAGATGGTAAATGGTTCACACTAGAAGAGACCATGCATATTCCTTCGATACAGCAGAATCTGATATCCTTGGGGACTCTTGATGCTCGCGGCTATAGGTACACAGCTCGAGTTGGACTTTTGACATTTTGGGATAGTCGTCATAAGGTAATGAAGGGTATGAGGGGGATTAAGCAGGGTCAGCACAACCTCTATCTGTTTTGTGAGAACAGGAAAACTCGGCTGAGTGTATGGAAGCCCATTGTTCCTAAATCATCATCTACTAAGCCGTCACTAGAATTATCAATTCGAGACTACACAATTTTATTACTGTTGGAAGGTGGAGAGAGCCTTGTGGTAGGTGAAGTTCGTGTGGAGGGTGGCACCTCCATGATTATATTTACTAGGGTATGCTCTTGAGGGGGCATACATCTTGAGAAAAACAGGTGGAGGTTTGCTCAACTAGTAGGAGAAGCCATGGAAACATGTTGTTTACAAAGCGGAGATGAAAGATCTAGAAGAATTTTAATCACACAGTTGTGCATTCATGCGTATACAATCCAAGGTGGAGATTGTTGAGTTTTATGTCTTTCATACTTATATGGTGTGAAGAGAAGATGGTGAAACAAATAGAGAGTTCGAAGCGAAGGATTGAAGAAGAAGGAAACAGTCAGCGGCTGCAACAATGACAGAGAGGTGACAGGTCTACTGTGCGGTCAACTATCTCCTACTCGGGTTGGATGACTGAGAGTTGCGGTTGACCGTAACTTTGTGTAGTCGACCGCCCGCGATGCTGATGGATTTTTTGGGTCGAGTCTGGTTGATTCTTAGAAACCCACTTCGTCTTCTGGTTAGATCGTACAACTCTTTTTTATGTTTATCTCTTCACTATACATCGGATGACTATTGTATCAGGATATCTGAACTAGGGTTTATCTTGATCTATATAATCAATTGTAACAGCTCCAGTGCCGAATAGAAGAAGAGAGTACTTCATCTGAGAGGGTGAGAGATTTCTCCATTGTAAACAGTAAGAAAGTTCCAGTTAGGTTTGATAAAGGCTTGTGGTGAGAATTATAATATTCTTGTATATTCTCTAATTGAAATAACATCTCAGTTTCTTCCTCCCTCGGATTAAGGCAAAAGCCCAAACCGGGACAATTCTTGTGTGCGCTTTGTGTGATTGGTATGATCTACTTTTGCTTGGTGGTTTGTATTAATCATGTCAAAGACTCAACAAGATCCTCTTTTCCCCTAACAATAAGTAGGTATACAATAATTATAGAACTACTCAGTTATGGCAGTTTATTCATAATTGTGAAATCACCATAAATCCCACACTTGATCAATTTTGATTTTCTTTACCTCAATTCAAAGCTATAAAAGTCTACTCAAACTTTGTACTTATAAGTTTCAACCAATTATTGTATATATTTACCCGAAATTTCAAAACACTACAATATGGTCAGAATGTGAAAGTACAAAAACTTTCAGACCAGTAATCACTTTCGGAATTATTTAAAATACTAAATGACATCCATATTTCATGAAATTTTGTGGGGATGTTATAGACACATACTAGATTTGCATATGAAAATTTCACCTTCAAATTCCATCTAGCTAAGAAGAAATAATTTTTTGAAGTAAGATCGAAGTTCATGACATAAACTATAAGTTAACCTGTTACTTCATCAATTTCTAATTCATTTTAATATCAGAATTTTATAAAGATAATTAATACAACCTACACATAACTCAATCAATCTAGAATGGATACTAATTAATCGGTAAAGAAATAGTTACCCATCTGTAGAGCTCCCTTCAAAAAATAGCTCCTGTAATGACTTCAAACTCTCAACTTGAAGTCCCTTTTTACATGTTCAGCATCAAACCAATTAATCACAAACCAATTCTAACAAATGAGTACAAACTAGTCTCAATTAGAGCTCTTTACCTTATAAAATCACCACCATGATTAACATCACCTACTCTTCTTCATTGCCCTTGTTCCTGAAGCTCCCTCTCTTTCTTTGTTCCCTCATTGTCACTCAGTTCACCCTCTTTAAAATTAGCCTCTTTATAATAACACATATATTTGTACATATGTTCACTTCTTAGTTATAACTACATAAACCTGGTTTATAGGATGCACTAATCTTTCTATGCCTAAGCCAACACAACTTGATGTCCCCTTCTTATGCCACGTACTCCACCTCAATCTCCACTTATTTGTTTATGTGAAATTTTCATGGGATCCTTACTCTCATATATATATATATATATATATATTTAAGTTTTCTTGAGGGCTCTCGAGTTTTCTTTGTTGGTGTGGTGGTTGCTTTGGGTTTTAGTTATGGTTGATTCTGTGCGTTTCAGCTCAAATTCTACTGCTTACTTTCTTAGCCTTCTTTTGCATGTTCTTCTAATCTTTTTATATCGCTCTTAATTTCTTATTATGTAGCCTCCCTCATTTTGTTCACCTACTGCCTGTACAGGTATAAGTCCATGTTTTTATTTGATTATTACATTCATATTTAATTTTTGTATTTCTCAAAATATATTCAAATATATATATATATATATATATATATATATATATATATATATATATATATATATATTATAAAAGGAAATGAGTATTACATATATGAACTGAGCGCGATTAACGTAGATGATCTAAAAGCTTCAAACTTATATATTCATCACCAGATTTATCCAACTTGACAACCACCATGCTTGATGGGAAATCTATCAAGGAAAAGTTTTTGGCAGTAGGTGTGATTGGGGGCTTGGAGGGGCATGCACTTAGGAAGGATTGTCAGAAATCGGTTGTAACCCCTATTTTCCCAAAAATGTATTTTCTATGCATTTTCGGTACTTCAAATTTTTGTAAACTAGTTTTCCGCTTTCGAACTATTTTTGTTAAAATGTATTATTAGACTTTCTATTAAAGTCTATTTTTAATCAATGGTTTTATTTGTTACTATTTTCCAATGAATTTATATTATAATATCAATCTTATTATTTTTATTATTACCTGGGTCTCAATTATTATTACTACTATTATTGTTTTTATCAATTTTCTTATTATTATTATTGTCAGTATTATTATTATTACTGTTATTTTTAATACTATTATTATTATAGTTATTGGTATTGTTTTTATTATTATTAGTGTTTCTATAAAATCCTAATTGTATTTATAATAATTTCAAATAAATTTCATATTGTAGTACAATTTTATTTTGTAATATAAACCTACAATTTTATTGATTATTTTATTTTCTAATGGATTTTATACCCTATTTTTCCCATTGGATATTTTTCCATGACCCTATTAAAACCCATTTTTATTCTCATGGATTCAAACCCACTTATATTACCCCAAAACCTACTAGCCAGTTACTTATACCCATTTATAAATTACCCAAACCCATTTACTACCCCACCCGAAACCCACCTAAACCGTAACCCAACTTACTGTTCCTAACCCTACCCGTTATATTATACCTTACCTACTCAGCCGTTACCCCTATTCACTTAAAAACCCTAATCACCTATACCTATATATTAACCCATCTTTCCCTGTTCATCATCCCTACCGCTTCATCTAACCCTTACAGCCGAAGCCTCTTCATCTTCCTGTTCTCTCCAACTCCCGACCTTCTCATCCCCACTCCCGATCACCCCTGCACCCCGTCAGCCGCTCTCCCCTGTGTTTATCCATCCCTATCTCTCCTTCTCCCCTGTCTCTTCTTCTCCTCTTGGCAACAGCAGTGCTCGCCAACCAGCGAGTCTCGCCAGCCTGTCGCGACCTCCCTGTCGCACCGCACGAAGGCAGCGCAACAGCACCAGTCGCCAATCGCCACCCTCTGGCACCCCGACGTTGTGCCGACCCCGCCTGCAGTGCCCTGTCTCCCCTCCGTCGTAGCCACCTGCGGTAGCCCCCCTGCCGCACTCAGCTGCCCTCGTAGTCTCCCTCTCTCCTTCCTCCTGTGCTGTCCCCTTAGTCGAGCCGGCCTCGCCTGCAGCGACCCTCATGCCGTTCCTCCCCTTTGACGCCCGACAACAAGCAGCGACCACAGCAGGCACAGTAGGCTTCCTTCGCGGCACTCCCCATCGCTAGTTCCTCGCTGTCCGTCGTCTCTCCGTCGTGGTGCTCACACCCCGACCCCCTCTTGCTCTCTTGGTGGTTCGTGGAGTACGTCGTTCTTGGGTTGTTCGTTGTTCGGTTCATTGGTTTGTATTCGTGGTTGTTGCTCACTTTTGGTTCGTGTGATTCGTTTGGGCTCGTCCGTCCGTCGTGTTCGTGCCGGGATCCATTCCCGTTATTCTTGTTCTTGCTTTGTTCCCGTCGTCGTCTCTCAGGCAAGTAACTTGTACTCAATTCCTTTGTAAGATACAAGTCATAAATTCCGCTTGTAGTGTAGTTGGGTTCTAGAGACAACTCGTGTGTGATGTATGTTTGATGAATATTGTCTCTATAGTGCTATTGACCATAGCTGCCTCACGAAACAAATTTGACATGAAACAACTTAGGTTTTGACCGACCTTGATGTGATTATATTTGTGAGATAATTATGAAAAATCGTGTGTTTGTTTGGATCCATGTGATATACTTGTTGTGGACATGCTATATACCCTATTTTATGATGTTTTGGATACTTAGTAGACTCTATGACATGTTTGGTTGTATTTGGGATTCATATGTTGTATATTGATTTGTTGTTAAGAGAAAAATCTGTATTTTGACGATAATCAATTTTGATTGCTATTTTAGACAATATTGAGATCAGTATCTTAACTTCAGTATTAAACATGATTTTTAGAGAAATCCGTCTTCTTTCCAAACTCTCTGACCTTGATCGATTTCGTTTTCGTATGTGTGAGATATGATTGTTTTACTACAGAGGTGTATTTCATTTCCAGATTTTGTTTCTTGATGATTTTGATGACTAAACTATTTTTATACTAGTGTTAAACATATTATTTTGATCTGAAGTTTTGGTCAGTATTTCTATACCTATTTAGGGATTACCCAAAATTTTGGTGGATTTTATTGATAAATTTTATATGCCGTTTCATTCTCGTTTATAAAGACTATACTTGCTGGATTTTACTCGCTGTTTTGTAAAGAATTGTATTTTTAACCTAGTCATTTTCCTGTATGAAAAATATTTACGAACTATGAAAGTTAGCTTATTTTGTCTATTTTCTTCTTCCTTTGGCAGATTTGGGTTTCGTTTCACGGTTTACGAGATATTATAGTTTTCGTACAGCTGTGTTGGGAATTCCAGATTTGCCAAACTATCGTTTCTTGATGTTTTTTTATTTTTGCTGACTAAACTAATCTTACTGAAAAATTATGAAACTTTATATTCTCGTACTAAACATATAGGGAAATACCCCAGATTTTTCCTGGATTTATTTGAGGTGTTTTGATGTTGTTTTCTTGACTTTGAATACGACCTTCTGATTTCTGGCTGAACATATTTTTTGGTTTCAATTCAGTTTTGAGTTATGTTTTTGTGAAATACTATGTGACTTATATATGTTTGCTGGATTCGGCCGGAAGTCTATTTTCTAGAACTTTTGACGGATTCAGGTTTACATGTTTGTAACAATGGGAATTTCAGTTTTACTGCAATATGGTCTTACTGTCTTGAACTAGAAATTTGGTTACTTTATCCTTTTATGAATTATCTTGCACCGGTACATGTTTATCTTGCAAATTGAACTTGTTAAACGATCATACCATGTTATACTTGATATGTTTTTCACACATACATGCTTGTTTGACATTAATAATAAATAATCAAGCCGGGGTTTAAGGGAAAGATCTAATAGTGAATAATTCAGAAACGTGTACTCGGAAGGGGATCTATTGATCCTACGTGATATTTGGAGCTTGATATTTGTTTATTTGGAGCTTGACATGTGATTACTTGCACTTGCACACTTGACACAAAGCTTGATACTTTGGGTATTTAGAGCTTGTTTGGAGCTTGTTATTTAGTTATGTGGAGCTTGTTTATCTGGTTATTTGGAGCTTGTTATTTGGTTACTTGGAGCTTGATACTTGTTTACTTGAGAGCTTGTCCCTGATTACACTGCCATCTATAGTCCACTATAAAATCTAAAGCGAAACTGTTTGATGTAGCAACCATGCCGTATGGGTATGAAGTGCTACCTAGATAGTAATAACTACAAGACTTGATACATGATACTTGAACATGATACATGCTTACTAGATACTTGACTACATGATACATGAGACCTGAAACATGACACTTGATATATGATTACAAGATACTTGACACTTGATGCTTGTTTACATGATACTTGTTTACTTGACACTTGATTCATGCCATTTACACTTGATAACCTTGCATGCTAGTTGTTTATTTTGATATCATGCCTATTCCATGTTATTAGTTAGTTTTTCCCATGTACTTGTATCCTGCATTACAAGCGATCCTTAACTTGCATTGACAGATACCTTGTTTTCTCTTTTCCTCTATCCTGCAATTGTTAATTTGCAGATTTTGGAGAACAGGTTCCAGATGGTATTGGTGATATGAAGTATTAGTGCTGGATATTGCTATCATTATTTCTTATAGCTTGCTTTGAACAATTGTAATTTGATACTTGGATTCATTGTATTTGGGCAATGTGATCTAGGATTTTGACTTATTCAGATCATGATTATTTGAGATTAATATATTTTGGTTTCAAGTATTCTTGTTGGTATTTTGGTTCATATGTGCATGATTGGTTGATTCTTTTGCTTCTGACTCTAATTATTCTTGTGAAATGTTGTAAAGATTCTTGAACAACTTATGGATGATAAAAATCATTCGCCGGGCTTTTATCGCGTATCCGTATTCCGTATTCTCTTTTGGGAAGCGGGACGTGACATCGGTGTATACTTCTGTGAGTTGCTTGGAGCTGGATGGTACTTCAAATGGAAGGTCAAGTACACATAAGGGTATGATCCGTTGCCATTTTTATAAGAGGGTTGGACATTACAAGAAGGATTGTCACAAGTGGTTGAGTCAGAGGGGCGCCAAATCCAGTGCCGTTGAATCAGATGATAGCTTAGAAAATTATCTTGTTTCAAATTTTATAGATGTGTATTCTGGCTGGCTTTTTGATTCGGGGAGTTCTTCTTATATATGTTCCGAAAGAGAGATGTTTTCTACTTACAAGTTCACAGGAGGTCGTTGTGTGCGAATGGTGGTTGATGATATTTGTGAAGTAGTGGGTGAGGGAACAGTTGAGTTGGCTAAAGAATGTTCTGCATATTCCTCAGTTGAAACATAATCTCGTATCATTGGGAACTCTTGACGCACAGAGCTGCAGGTACACAGCTCAATGTGAAGTTATATCAGTTTGGAAATGTCATTGTATGGTGATGAAAAGAAGGAAAGGGTGTTCAGCACAACTACTACAAGTTTTGTGGGAACGGAACTTCCGCAAGTGTTTCAAAGTCCTACATTCCTAAAACACTATCTAATTTGTCGTCACTAGAATCATCTGAGCGACATTACCACAATCAAATATCATCGAGAGGTGGAGAGTGCCTAGGAGTAGGTGGAGTTCGTGCGGAGGGCGGTGCCTTCGTGTTAACACCTACTGGGGTGTGAACAAGTGGAGGTAGATTCAACTAGCAGAAAATGCCACAGAACCAGGTTGTTCGCAAAAGAAAATAAAAATACTCTAGAAGATTTAAATCACACAGGTATGGATTCAAGAGTATGCAATCTAAGGTGGAGATTATTGAAATTATGCCTTGCATAATAAGGTGGAGATTGTTGAGTTTATGCCTTGCATGGAAGCGAAAGAGGTTGAAATACAGGAGAAGCAAACAATAGTAACAGTAGCAGTTATAGTCAATTGTCCAAGTGGGACAGTCGACCGACCACCCCTTTGGATTGGCGAGATGCTAGTCACAGTCGACTGAATGTGTGGCAGTCGACCATGTTCGGCTGAATTCAAAAGTGGGGTTCAGGTCTAGGTGATTTGATTGATGCCCAACTTCTACACCAGGTTGGACTGTATGGCTCCTATCGCATGATTGTCTTTTTAGGAATAACAGATGGCTATTGTATCAAGATATCAAACTAGGGTTTCTTTAGATCTCTATATATTATTGTAATTGGCCTCCATGAGAGTCGAGAGAGAGAGAGAGAGAGAGAGAGAGAGAGAGAGAGAGAGAGTACTTCATTGAAGAGAGTTTGAGATGTTTTCCAATTGGAAACAGCTAGTATTTTCTGGTGAAGCTTAAGAGAAGGTCGTGGTAAGAGTTGTAACTCTTGTATCTTCTCTAGTTGAATAATATCTTGATTTTTCTCCCACGGATTAGGGCTTGCCCAAACTGGGACAAATATTATGTGCTTGTGTGTGGTTTCTATTTGTATGATGGTTTATATTGAGTGTTCTGCATAACTCAGCAATATCCAATGCATAGAATTCCTAACAATTGATGACAGAGCTTCCGCAAATCCTAACATAACACGAATCAGTACAAATGTAGCGCCTCAAATTTCAAACACAAGAATTTCATGACTCATCCAGAATCTTTACTTTAATGTAATATAAACACAGTACAAAATACATGGAAATTCAAAACTTTTATTACATTAACTCTGTTTATAAAACACAACAGAACTATTACACATTAATTACAACTTGTTACAATATTCAAACTGCAGTCTTCACTAGATTCCATATCTTAACTTGCATCCATGCCTCTCACTAACAATAGTCCTGCAAAAACTATTAAACTGTGGGCACGCCAGTTAAATGTAACAGACACAATACTATAGTAATAGTGATCTTCCAATTCTCAAAACCACAAACTTGATGAAAAAAATAAAAACAATAAAGATAAATAAATAAATAAAACAACAAAGTGAATCTAGTCTAAGTGTATGAGTGTATGTCATGAAAAAGGAAATAAAATGCATAAAACAAACGCATGAAAAAAAACAAATGCACACAATGCTCACTAATGCATACTTGTCCGGATTCTATGCTGCCCATATAACATCGGTCCGAGGGCAAGCCCTTAGCGTTCACCTCATTATAGGGTTAAATCCCTTGTTATGCAATCCTAACTCGATGACTGTACTCCAACATGCACCCCCAGGATCGTGGACTTTACCGGCCTACCCCTAGCTAGCTTAACATTAGTGGATTTACCGGGTGTATCCTAGGTCTAGACATTCCTAGGAACCACAACTCTTTACCGGACATGCTCGTTAACCCTGGCAAGTCGACCACTCCATAACTACAAACAGGGCCTACCCCTAGCCAACTCTCCGTGGATTTACCGGGCGTATCCTATCCATCCCGAACATTCCTAGGAACCACAATTCGTCGATGTTTCCAATCATAACTTCATCTAGTGCCTGTCTTTAGGTTCAAACATAAATTATCCACGACCACCTAGAGCTAGCTCATCCTACTGGACTTTAACTCAAACATCCATAGGAGCTCTAGCCCAAACCTGACTAACCCCCACATTTTTATTAATAACAACTTGCCAGTATCTAGGGTCCTGCTTAGCCTCTGGAGCCCTCACAACTCGAAACATTAACACATTTATTTTTTTTAAATTCTAAATTCTTTAAACAACTAGATCACAATGAGGTCTTCTTCTCTCGAATAAGTGATTTTTTTCCATAATTGTTTTAATTTTATCGTCCACATTTATAGAAACGATCCATGAAATTAGCTAGTTTAAATTGATTACAACATTTACATTTCAACTTATAGGATATCTTTCCATATTTGAAACTCCATGCATTTAAATCTGAATTTTAATCAACTCAAAACTGAAACAAATCAACTCCAAATTTGAAATTTATGCTCCTTAAAACATGAAACTATATGTTTCCCAAATATGAAATTTATATACACCAAATGAAAGAATCAAGATCTGAAACTAAAAAAATTCTTTATAATCTGAAATATATATGCAAATCTGAGGTACCATGAATGCTGAAACTAACAGTATTTAAATATGAAATATAGGCAAATCTGAGAGCAAATATGAAATATAGGCAAATCTGAGAGCAAAAGAAAGCTGAAACCAACAATATTTAAATCTGAAATATAGGCAATCTGAAAGTATGAAAATCTGAAGATATATGCACATATGTGACTAGTGAAACATTATCAAAATCTGAAAATATATACACATTCTTAAGAGATTAAATCTGAAACTGAACATATCAAATCTAGGTATTCTACAACTAAACATATCGAAATCTAAAAACATATACACATACTTACGAGATGAAATATGAAACTTAACATTTCAAAATCTGAGAATATTTATATATATACATCTGAAGGTACTAAAATCTGAAACTATAAATATCAAGACCTGATATATAAAAGAAATCTAAAATTAACTCTGAATAAATTCTAGAATTTACTCAATCTGCAACATATAAAAGAAATATTTGAAACATAAGGAATCTGGACTCAAAATCTGGGATCATTCTTTATCAAGATCAATCTAATTGACTATACAAACATTTAGCCAAGAAATCTTGGAAACTCGTGACTTAAGGGGTTCTACCCGAACCTGCCTATACCCAGGCCGAGCCCCCCTATTTTTCTGTGGATACTTGCAACCCCCTTACTGTGAATACCTGCAACCCGACAGCATACAAATCCCATACCCGCAAACTATATTTCATCCATTAACTATCATAGTTTTGAAAAGAAACTTAGAATTTGAGTATGGGTTGTTTGATTAAAATTTACAGTAAAACAACTAATAACTTATAAAAACAACAACTTTTTTATCAATCAAACAAGGGGTTTCTGTGCATACAATGGTCTATAATTTATCTTGACATATACCCTTAAATCCCTACACGATCCATAAACACAGAAGCACTTTATAAATTAAAGAAGTTCTTTTATGCATCACCAGTCCCCAATATCAATAACCAATCTATACATAAGCACTTTACATCTCACTTATGATTCTTATTTCATGAAAGATATAACACCCACATTTGTTCATCATGCAATACGTCAACTATTTAGGAAGCACGGATACGGGTACTCGTATCCGATACGGTATGTATCGGATACGCGGATACGTCGATTTCTTGAAAACTAGGATACGGGTACGTTAGGATACGCTTAAATAAAATAAATAAAAAACAATTAATAATATATATTATAAATAAAAATTGAATTCCTTAAGTTATACATAGACAATATAAAATTGCATTAATAAAAATATACATACATGAGTGAGATACTTCTTATCTGTCGTTTTCAATATTTGAATAACTATGTCCAATTGTCCATTGTTATCCAATTGTTATGCAGCTAATAATCAATAAATTTATCCTGAAAGTGAAAGCAAAGTTAAATTTAGTTATAAATAGGAAACTAAATAAGTAGTTAAAATAATTTGAACAATGTAAGGCTGTAAGATATTATGTTTTCTCATCCAATTTTATCTAATGCAAGTATTTAAACTATTTTTTCTCATCCAATTTTTCTATGTTAAACAGGTTGCAACTTGCAAGCAGGACAAAAAGAAAGAGGCCTATACAGGGATAACTTACAATGAGTTCATGAATACCATTTGTTAAATTTATGACAATTATGTAATGTTATTTTGTTTTGGTAATATTTTCTTAAAGTGGCATGTATGTGAGAAATGAGAATCACTCTAGTATCCTCTCAAAAACATTACTAATTAGTAATTACTAAATATGATATAAACTAACTAACAAGTAACAATCCCTAATCTGTAACAAATGAGAAATTGAGAATTACTCTAGTAACAAACTAACTAACATTACGAAATGAGAAATGAGAATCACTCCAGTAACAAACTAACAATCCCTAATCTAGTCTATATGTCTAATTAACTAACATTTACATGATACATCTTTCGATATAGTTCCTCCAATCATTTAAATTAAAATTACAATCAACAGAAAACTAAATTATGGCAAAAAAGTATGAATTTGTAGTCTAAATGTCTAAATGTTTAATACTCTAAATTCCTAGCTCCTGTGGTGTGGTTATTACAACAGTTCATTATTTCCATGCCACAATCAAGTTCGACCACAGCAATGCATCCACACATTTATTAAAATGATCCTGTATATATACCCAAACATACATCATTAAAATGATCCTATAAAAACCACAACAATGCATCCCCAAGCATACATCATTTTCCAGAAAAGTATTCCCTCTCATCATTTTTAAAAAGTGACTTATTATGGCAAAAAATTCCAATCTCAGGCTAGTAGGCTACTTCAGGTTGCACTCTAATAACAAATCAATAATTGAAAATCTGCACTCTAATAACAATCCCTAATCCAGTAATCCCAATATAACAAATGAATAATTGAAAACTAAAAATTTAAAAGTACCTTTAAGCTTTATCTGAGGGTGAGAGAGAGAGAGAGGAGATTTCGGTCTGAGAGAGAGAGGAGGTTTCGATCGCCGATCAGGGTGAGCAAGAGAGAGAAGGATCGGGGTGAGAGAGATAAGAGGATCGGGGTGAGAGAAGGATCGCCGATCAGGAAGAAGAGGGTTAGCCGGCTAGGGTTTTCGGTCGGGGTGAGAGAGAGAGAGAGATGGATCGGGGTGAGAGAGAGAGGAGCGCTAGGGTTTCGAATCGTAGATTGGGGAGAGAGAGAGAGGGGAGCGGTGAGAGAGAGATCAGGTGAGAAAGATAAAAAGAAAAAGGGGGAAAATGGGCTTGGGCCGGGCCGAATGAAAAAAAATAAAAAAATAAAAAATCGTATCCCCGGCATATCCCGCTGTATCGGCAGAGTATCGCCGCGTATCGGGAGAGTATCAGATATTTTTTTTATTTTTTTATTTTTTAATTACTTCTGATACGTATCGGGTACATATCGGGCGCATATCGTACGCGTATCGTGTCTGATACGTACCAGATACTTGGTACGCGACCCCCCGCAGAGCATCTGTGCTTTATAGTCAACTATCATTAGATTCATTCATTCAAAAAAAAAAAAAATCATATAAACAACTCTAGAGACTAGAAAAACACCCATCTTAACGTTAAGATTTTCGAATGAAAATTCAAGAAAGTCCTCCTCCAAGCTTGCTCCAAGAAGGATAGCCGAAAAAAAAGAAGAGAAAGAGAACCTCCCTCTATATTTGGTTGGCCACACTTTAAATTAGGGTTAAGGTTCTGTTAGAATTTATTCACTTAAGTCCTTGATATTGTTTTGATTTCTAATTTACAAAATATTTAATCCTTAATTAACCAAATCACTCCCTTCCTTATCAACCGGCCATATGCCGACCAAACTCCAAGGATTTTGGAACGGGCCCATTTAGGCCAAACACCTAATTATATGTTTTCTTTTCTATTCTTTTATTAACCCTAAGTTGTGTGATTAATCCAAAAACATCACTCTCCACCCAAACAAAGTAAAAAATAATAATAAGAAGAATATAGGTATCAACAAATGGTAAATTTAAAAATATAATCTCATTATACTACACGTGTTTTGCACATGTGATAAAATAGAAATCAAAGAAATATAATAAAAGGGCCAATTAATGAATTTGATAATAAATAGTAATTCAAAATAATATATTTTATTTTGCAGGATGTTATAACAAAGATCCTTGAGTTGCAATCTTTTCTCTTCAAATTAATTCATAATTCTCTTAGGGGGCGTTTGGTACGCGGTAATGTATAAGGGAATCTAGGATTACCCTCTCGATCACCTGGTTTGGTAAGACATATGTATAGTTTTGTAAATAATATTAAATTCCCAGGGTTATCAAAATAATTATTTGGGAAAGATAAACATTCCCCTTGAAAAGGATGGGATTTGTGGATTCCTTCACATAAAAAATGAGTGAGATTATTGCATAACCAAAACACCCTCCAGAAAAAACCGGACCCAACCAAATCCACCCAAATATCACACTCCTCTTCCCGTCTTCTTCTTCTCTTCGAAAAAAAAACAAACGAAAAAATCCTTTGCCTTCTTCTTCTTCTTCTTCTTCACCACCGACGAACTCGCCTTCAGCAACTTCCGCGGCCTTCCACACCGCCTCTTCAGCAGCGCCACGTCATCCTCCTCCTCATCCTCTTCAAGAACCGGCTCCTGCTCACGCTTTCATCCTTCTGCGGCCTCCCCTGCTTCCTCTTCGGCGCCTCCGCCTCGCGATCCACGTCAGCATTCGGGGTCAGGTGATCGTCGTCTTCTTCCGCTTCGAGTTTGACCTTGACCTCTGCCGTCTAGAATCGAGGCCCGACGTTGGGGGTGCGAGGGTTAGAGATGAGATCGGGAGTGCAATCCATGGATCGGAGCTCGAAACCCTAGGGTTTTGAATACAAACGAACGAGATGTAGAAGGTGGGAAAAAATGGGGATTTAAGCCTTCTTTTGTTCGCTCTCTCCTCTTAAAACCCTCAAAACCCTCTCCATCATCTCCTTCCTCTCCTCTTCACTCCTATCCCATGTCAACCTACTCTTCCAAATCCAACAAACGCCTCAAAAATAAAATCTACCATCGAGAACCCAACCTCGACAAAGCCATGGACTATAGTAGGAAGCTGCTAATGAATGTTGATAAACTATAGTAGTTTCTGTTCAGAAATTAATGTCAAAGTCATTTGTTTTTTTTACATTGTCATGGAGAAGCATGTTTCTCACATTTAGGTCTTCAGGGTTTTTTCGGTAATGTCTACTATAGAGATGGACTGATAGGAATGAATTGTTCTATACCAAACACGGTAATAAAGTATTCCCAGACATGTAATGTCGTATACTAAACACAGTATTACAACATTTTCGGGAATCTTTATTCCCATCCTCATATTTCTGTGAATCCACCAATTTTTGGGAATTCTCCAATCTGCGTACCAAACGCACTGTGAAAGATTATTACAGGCTGAACAGCGACCGGAAAGTCTAACCACTAATGGCTGGTAGTATAAGAGAAATATAATAAATTTTACTTAACCACCCTCAGTTTAAAACTGAGGTTTGACACTTAACCGTCCTTTTTTATATTTTCATCGATAAGCCACTATAAATATGTTTTGTCAAACCACCACCTTACGGAATAGTGGCTCCGTTAATTTATGTACTAAAATGTCCACTTTGTCCTTATCTTTAACTATTTAAAACCTGGGGTTGGTTATGTGAAATTTCTCTAGGTTTTTAAAACCTCGGATGGTTAGGTGATATTTTTTGGGATTTTCTTTTATTTTATTATGCGGTAATTTATTGATTAAAACTTTTTTCCCAAATCATATTTGGATTTGTGGTAAAATTCATATTCTTAGTTGATTAGTAACAACAAATTACAATAAATGATAATAATCACACGTATTATTTTGGGTTGGAAGTTTGTGTGGATTTCGTCGGAGATAGAGAAGAGGAGATGATAGGGAGAAGAACAAACACTGTTTGAGCTCAGCTCACATTCGAGCTCATACAGGTTTGTCTAGGCTTGGCACTATTAAGGCTCGTTTAAGATAATAATTTAGCATGCCCGTCCCTGACAAATACATGATATATCCCTCATAAATATGTATTTTCATATTTGTCCATAATAATATGTGCCACATTTCTTAATCACCCGTCTTGTTAAAAAAACTCAAAACAATGGAGAATTTTCGGTCATTTTTTAAATGGACTTGATGGAAAAAAGACGAAAATATTATCTTCTCTACCATTCAAACTTTATCTTCTTCCTCATTATAATTCCAAACAATTTTTAAACCATTTTTTTCAGGAAAATGCACAAACTAACAATGCATCTTTTGAGAACTACATAATATTCCCCACGTTACTTCCCAAGATTTGCCATCAATCTTGTTTTTTAATAATAGATTATAAGTTTCCTTATTTATTTTCCTTAAAATTCTTAAACCATTTCTCATTTTATTGTCTAATTCGATATTTTAATTTGATTTCTATTTGTCTCATAAGGGTTAAATCATGGTTAACTTAGTGATATCTAACATAGGGATAAGTATGAAATAAAGTACAAATTGTTAGGGATATATACGAAAATACATATTTGTGAAGGGTATATATGATATTGTCATATCTGTTCGGGATATACATGTTAAAAACCCCTTTTAGGTATAGACCACGTATTAATTAGTGAAAATACTTACTCCCACCATCCCACAATGTATGCCGTTCCGGTCATTATTATTTTCAAAATTTATCACTTTAGGTTTTCAAGGAAGATGCATTAACCTTTTTAAATTCACATTAAGATTTTTTATATGAGATTTCTAATTATGCCCTGGTTAAGGATGGCATCGGGGCCGGGCTGGCCCGGGACCGGCACCCCCCCCCCCCCCCCCCCCCCCCCAAACCGGGCTAGCCCCTGAACCGGCCCCTATAGACCAGGTTCAGGTCCGGTCCCATTTTTTGCCATGGTAGCCCGGTCAAGCCCGGCCCGTCTGAGGCCCGGGACCGGTTGAACCGGCCCGCCCGGGCTCGGGCCGGGCCGACCGTTGGATGCCTTTTTTTTATATTTATTTATTTATAATTTTATTATTATTTTTTTCCAGAAAATAATAATAAAAATTTTAAATTACGAAACTACCCCCCAACGGATTTATAACGGCTAGTTTTGGGGGGTACTTTAGGAAATCAAAAAAATTGCATTTTCTATAATGACAACAATTAAAGATTTGCAAAATGACCATTTTATTGGAGATATGGTTAATGTGGCATATATTATGTTTTTGAAATATTTTCATCCAATTCCTATGTTATCTTGTGTAGCTAGTGTAATGAATCCTATGATTAAATTAGAAGGTACAAAAAATTTAATTGAAATTTTCTACACTTATGCCCCACACGATGCAATACTAGATTTTGATCATGTTGCTTTTACTCGTAAATTTGAGAATATTTTGACTAGGTTATATGATTCTTATGATAGGATTTATTCAACTAACACTATTCAAATACAAACACAAAATGTTGAATCTTCTTCTTCTTCTTCCTCCATATTAGCAAAAGGAAAGAGTCAAGCTAGTATTAGTATTTTAAATCTTATTAAATCGAAAAAGGCAAGAACCAATTCACCTAATGAGTTGAATTGGTATAATGCACAAAGTGCAGTTGAAGATGTAAAAGATGTGTTACAATTTTGGAAGAGTAATGAAGCAATTTTTAATATTCTTTCTCGTATGGCTAAAGATCTGCTAACAACACCGGTGTCCACTGTTGCATCGGAAAGTGCTTTTTCTCTTGGTAGCAGGATAATGAGCCCGAGCAGGAACCGATTGACAGCCAAAAATTTGGAGATGCTAGTATGCGCCGAAGATTGGATGAAAGCGGAAGAGAGGACCCAAGACTTACTTGAAGCACAAGCTGGAGGTGGATCAACAAGTAGCGATGAATGAACGATTACATTTAGTTAATTTACATTAAAATGTTGTTCAATTAATTGTAATTAATTGGAAAATTTAGAGTGATGAGATTCTATATTTAGGTTAAGTTGAAGTGCACGACAATAGTCCAATGCCTTCTCTTCAATCTAAGTAGAGGCCATCTCGATCTTTAAATTCAAGTAATCCCTTGATTTGTAATTTGATGATTTGATCTAAATAGACAAATTTGTATGAATTTTATTCATGTACTTAATTTTATTCAAGAAGTTCAAATTTATTTAATCATATACTTTATTTATTCATGTACTTCAATTATTTATGAAATTTTATTCTTTGCAATTGCTATGAAATTACAAATCCATATAATTGTTCTTTAACAACACTAAAAAAAAAACCCTATACACGAGCCAGGCCCGGCCCGCGAACCGGCCCGGCCCCCACACTAGGGGCTAGGGGCCAGGTCCGGGCCAGGGTTCCTTACCTTCAGCCCGGCCCAGCCCGGCCTGTGTTTGGAGGAGCCCGGCCCGGGTTAGCCCGGGACCGGTCAAAACTCGGCCAAACCCGGCCCGGCCCGGCCCGAATGGCCCGAATGCCATCCCTAGCCCTGGTGTAGCCACTTTTTAAATGTACATTAATATTATTCTATGAGGAGGGCAAGTTTGGAAATTCACAATAGTAGCTTATTAAGAGTTTCACTAATCATGAGTATTTTTTTTCTTTTTTACTTTAATGCTGACCTAGGGTATTTTTTAATATAAGTGTAAAAAACTAAAGGGTCTGTTTGGTTCAAGGGAGAGGAGGGGAGGGGAGAGATTTTAATGGAGGGGAGGGAAGGGGAGGGAAAGGGAGGGAAGGGATTTAATGAAAACTCTGTTTGGTTCAAAGGAGGGGAGGGGAGGAAAAATAATTATTTTCTTGTTTGGTTCACAAGGGAGGGGGGGAAGGGGGGGAATGGATTTTATAATAAAATTACTTTTATACCCTTTTGCATATAATAAGAAATTCATACAACCACTTCATACAATAAGAATTGAAACAACAACGAAATAGAGAAATTTTTCTCTTCTTTTTCTAGTTCATCATTCCGATACAGACATTTTAGTTTGCTATAAAATTGTATCATCATATCATATTTCAAATTTAGGATAACATTTGTTTTTGACTTTAGGTAAGATGTCATACG
Organism: Hemerocallis citrina; assembly: GCA_017893485.1. Taxonomy (NCBI): domain Eukaryota; kingdom Viridiplantae; phylum Streptophyta; class Magnoliopsida; order Asparagales; family Asphodelaceae; genus Hemerocallis; species Hemerocallis citrina. The sequence goes on along the minus strand of CM030361.1, from coordinate 117,240,377 downwards.
TTTTACCAAGCTATGAGCTTGTTTTACCAAGCTATGAGCTTATTCGATAAACAGTATCATTACATAGATTTACTTACAATTTTGTAACCATATTAGCATTCTTGTACTTAATAGTCAAATTCCTCATGAAGTTCCTTGCAGAACAAAAATGACTAAGGGGTCTAAAAACAGAAATTTCAGACTTTTGTATTTGTCAATAGCACAGATTTGTGAGTCATCTACTTGCACATGTAGTACTATTTATCTCTGTACCTCATAAATTGGATGGGGAGAAAGACATGATGGGAATTGTTTAAGAGGGAGTTGTGAACAAAAGCTTATGCTCAAACATTTGTTCATGGACTGTGTTAACAATAAACATTTTCCCAAACCTTCAAAATCAATACAGTAAAACGTCAAGGTAAAATAATTCGTTAAATGTTGAATCTCTCTTGAACCTTCAAAATCAATGGACTGAAAATTCGGTAATTTTTTATTGAATTCTCTCTCCATCCTCCAAGCCTGTAACGAATTAGAGTTATGGAATTATGAGTTTCTTCAAGTACACGATTTCTAGTAAATTGTTTTTTATTATATTAGGATTTAGATTTAAAGGGCAATTTAGTCCAGCCACTTTAAAAAATTAGCCCTATTTTCTCTTCCCTCCAAATCCCCCACTTTTGGAGGGGAGCCAAAATTGGCTTAGGAGGGGTGTTGCACCCCCCCATTTTCCTCCCCTCCCTTCCTAAAAAATGAACCAAACAAGAAAAGTATTAAAAAACCCCTCCCCTCCCCTCCCCTTCCCTCCATTCCCCTCCAACCAAACAGTGCCTAAATAACATACATTTGGACCGAAGGGAGTATCATTTAAAGCATAGAATAAAGCTTCTGGTTCTAAGCATTCTCAACTCAAGCAAAGAATGTAATGCAATAGTGGCACTGGAGTATGGGAAGCTATGGGATGTATTAATTTATTCCTCCATCTTGACGATTGAATTTAGTCTTTTTTTTGTTAGGAATTTGTGCTAAGTTTTGCGACAACCGATCCGATGAATAAACCACCAAACAATAGTAGATCAAATTAAACACACAAAAGTGCAAAACTTTGTCCTGGTTTGGCGAACCCTAATCTGGGGGAGAAATATCTGAAATATTATTCAATTAGAGAATATACAAAAATTACAATCACTCTCACCAAGAACCTTTCTATCTCTCTAGCCTCACTAGAAGATAATTTACTGTTTACAATGAAAAACTCTTAATGAAGTACTAACCTCTCCATGGAGGCTTTACAATAATATATAGAGATCTAGAAAAATCCTAGGTTGTAGTCTTGATACAATAACCGTCCGATATACTCTGAAGAAAGAAACACAATAGGAGCTGTATGATCTAACTTGAAGAAGAAGTTGGGCTTCAACCAGATCATTTAGACCCATGCCCAAACTACTACTGCTTCAGCATGCGGTCGACTGTCCCAAAGTGCAGTCAACTGTAATGCCCCTAACTTAAGTCAGAGAGCCACAACAGTCGACTTCCCTTTAGGGCAGTCAACTGCTGCTGCTGCTGCTCTTTCTTCGCTTCAATCCTCTTCTTGATTCAGCATGTTCTTTTCACATCGAACCTATTATGCAAGATATACACCCAACAATCTCCACCTTGGATTGTATACTCATGCTTCCACATCTGTGTGACTAATTTCCTCTATCCTCATTATGTTCCCTTTTGTAAATAACCCGGTTCAGTGCCTTCTTCTACTACTCGAATCTTTCTCCACCTGTTATTTCTCCAATAGTATGCCCCTTCAAGGGAATACCCCAGTAGGTGTTTTCACGAAGGTGCTAAACTCCGCATGAACTCCACCTACCCTGAAACACTCTCCACCTCCTGACAATATTTTAACGTCACGACCTCGCTTTGGTAATTATAGTGGCAGCAAACTAGATAATGCTTTAGGAATGCTGGGCTTAGAAACACTTGACCATGATTTTCCGTTCTCACAAAGCTTGTAGAGGTTGTGATGAACACCTCTCATTCCCTTCATTGCCTTATGATGACCTTTTCAAACCGATAGAACTTCACATCGAGCTGTGTACATGTAGCCCCGTGCTTCTAGAGTTTCCAATGATATTAGATTCCATTTTAGCAAAGAAATATGCATAACCTTCTCTAATATGAACCATTTTCATCTGGTATCTCCAACTTAACTATTCCATATCCACTACATAACAAATCTCTCCAATCCATGTTCTCACACAATGCCATGTTGTAGATTTGTAAGTAGAAAACAACTCACTTTCAAAGAAAATATGAGAAGAACTACCCGAATCAAGATAGTCTAAGTTATCGCCTAATTTAGTAGCGCTGACAATGTTGACACCCTTCTAGTTCAACCACTTGTGATAATCTCTCTTGTAATTCCCACTCCTCTTGCAATAGTGGCAACATATCTAACCCTTATGTGTACTTCCCCTTGCAATTGATGTACCCTCCACCACCAAACAATTTGTGGGAGGAGACTCATAACTTGTGGAAGTAGACCATGATTTATGAGTTTCCTTTCTAAGTTCATCCTCCTTCAATCCCTTTACCACACTGGCCACCAAAAGACTCTCATTACTAGATTTTCCGTGTAGCATGGTGGTTATTAAATACTCGTACGAATCTGGTACTGAATATATCAAGTTGAAAGCTTTATCCTCTTTGCCTAGATTATCTACGTTGATTGCCTTTAATTCGGATACACCTTATCTCACTACACTATGTGATCTCGAAGAACGGTACCTTCCTTAATTGAGAAACGAAATAGCTTTCTCTCCAGTACATCCAATCCAGTAATGGCAATCCCGAGATGTCAGATTTGAGTCTCCCCCACAGACTCACTGTGCTTTTCTCCTCAAGGAAGTTACACTTGACCTCGTCTGCCAATGACACCCAGATTAAAGTCAAGGCTTTCAAACAAATATCATTCCACTTCTCCTGCTTCAAGTCGGATGGCTTCCTTTTATCTCCATCTTGGGCATGATGCAAGCCCATTTGAACTAATACGTTGTACATGTCCACCTTCCAAAGATTAAAATTGATCTTACCGTCAAATTGCTTGATCTTCGTGAAACCTGAATCTGTCATTTTCTCCAAGGAACTCGAACAACCCATTTTTGCAACCTAACTCTCTAATACCAATTGTTAGGAATTCGTGCTGGGTTTTGTGACAACCGACCCAATGAATCCATAAATCCTAAAAATCTTCAACTTTAAGACATATACATGAAGTTTCTAACATGTTCTTCATTTCTCTCTTGGCCTATTCAAGACATGTGCCTTTGCGAGTCTCCCATCAATCAACTTGGATACAATCCGATAGAGGAATAGCAAAACGATGCTGCTTGCAATCCTCTACCTTTGTGAGCATGTCAGCTGGATTCTTTGTGCCAAGAATCTTTGATAGCTTCAACCACTTCTTTTCAACTACCATCTTGATAAAGTGATACCTTATCTGAGTATGTTGAGCCCTAGCATGGAACACCTAGTTTTTGCCTAGAATACTACACTCTGACGGTCACATCATAGATCCCCTTTTGGTTGCTATTTACACAACTGACCTTGAGTTCCGAAATTCATAACATGTCCTTCGAAGACTTTACAAATGCCATATATTCTGACTCTATCATTGATTGTGCTACAACATTCTGTAACTTAGATGCCCAACCCACAGTTGTATCTCCAACCGTGAACACATATCTTGTAGTACTCCTACAATCATCACGATCACCGCAACTACATCGACATAATTACGTATATGCAAAGAATCGCCCCCAAAACATAGAGAATGATCTAAAGTATTTGCAAGATATCTAAAATCCACCTCACTATATATCAATGCTTTTACATGGATTCTTTATCTACTAGCTAACAACTTCTACTTCATGTGTGATATCTAGCCTGGTAGACATCATCACATACATAAGACTGCCAACAAACTGCAGTCATTTCCTCACTTTCTGCCTCTGATGTAGGCTACAAGTCCATAGATAACTTGAAGTGTGCACCCAAGAGACAAGTACATGGTCACACGCTTAGGCATTTTCTTTACATAGTCCTCTTGTGACAACTAAAGCTTCTTACTTTGCCTGTATCTAATAATTTCCATGCCAAAAATTTGCTTTTCCTTCCCAAATCTTTCATAGAGAAATGAGAAGCTAGCAACATTTTTACATCATATGTTCTTCGGAATAAACCTGCCAATAGCACATCATCCACATACAAAACTAAAATTACCATATGATCATCGCCATACCTGCGCACATAGACACAATGATCCGATTCACATCTTTCGAATTACTTTCTGATATGGCTAAAAATAGGGTTAAATCGGACCGTCCAAATCGGGCACGAATCTTAATGCTTAGGGGCAAAATAGTAATTTCACCTACAAATGAGTCCGAAATGGGTTCAGGGTCTTCTTTCTAAAAGGCCCCACAACCCATGAACGGATCCACCTCAACTGGGTGCGGGTTCCAACCGACAACAAACCCGGTCCAGCAGGATAGAATTAGGGTTTCTGATTATACTTAATCAACGGCCTTGATTCGCTCTATTTTTTCACTGGGAATTAGGGATTTTATTCCTAAACTGATCCCAAAGGCGGCTATACATACCCCCCATCCACAACCATTAAGAGGTAATCAATCTTTTGCCAGTTTACGCTCTTTCATAATCTTTTCTGGTTATTGACTTGAGTATCAGAGGGTGCGTTGCCGGGATCAACTCCGGTGTCTCGCACTTCTTGCAGGTGAACGGCGGGAGTCAACGGTCAAACTTCGGTGGAAAGGTTCCAGGTTTGCTATTCAGTTTCCCTAAGAATCCACAAATTTTATCTATTTGCCCCCACACCAGATTTAGCGGTAACAGATTGGTGCCATCTGTGGGAACCCACGAATAGCACTCCTACCTTTTCCCTTGGTTAAGATCATCTCCAGCTATGCCTCCCCGAAAGCTAAGATCCAAAGGGTCCAACCGTGGACCCACTCATCCTCAACCGCAACAGAAGATCCCCCTCCAAACCATCCAGCTGCAGGGGCAACTCCCACCACAGCCAGATCAGCCCCCTCAGCAAGATCGACCTCCTCTTCAGAACCTTCAATCCCACAGGGCTCTGCTCGAGCCCCAAAATGCCGCTGCAGGGACCTCCCGTCCCAATCCTCAGAAACAACCCCTTCATCATGACCACGTCTCCGTGCACAACCCCTCTACTGATTCGATGGCATCTCACAACCCCCGAGCTTCTGAAGACCTCCACAATATCCTTATCAATCGGCAGAAAGAAGAGGACCTCTTAGCCGGTGAGGAAGCCTCCCGCCAAGAACGTCCAAATGAGCGATCTCCTCGTCGCTGGGACTATCGGAGGTCTCCACCTCACAGAAGACGGAGAGAGTCCCCTGAGCACCATAGGAGAAGGCCTCACTCACCCGCTGGTTGGCAACCCCCGAGGGATGATACTGCACCCATCACCCGTGCCGAATTCCAGCAATTCCAAGCAACCGTCTTGCAAGCCCTCAACCTCCGGCCGAACAACAACAATGCTCAGAGGGTCCTCACTCCTCCTCCGGTCCAAAGTCCTCGCCATCGATCCCTAACCCCTCCTCAAGCTCTGAGTAACCGCCATCGTAGTCCTCGCCATTTCCCTAGCTACCATCGCCGAGCTCCGCGTTCCCCTTCTTACGAAGAAGAGTCCAGAGACTCGTTTGGCTACCATCGAAGGGATGACACTATCTATCGTCATCTCCACGAGATGGAGAGGTGCCTCAGCCAATTAGATAGGGAAGAAGAACTGAGAGGAAGGACCCTTCGTCCCAGCCGACCTCCCTTCTCTCGAACAATCATGGAGGCACCCGTTCCAATAGGCTTCATGCCCCCACAGTTCGAAACTTACTCCGGAGAGTCGGACCCTGTGGACCACATCGAAAGCTACAAGACCCTTATGTTGATCCACCAAGCTTCTAATGCCCTACTATGCAAAACCTTCCCAGCTACACTCAAGGGTCCGGCCCGGGAATGGTACTCTCGCCTTGCCCCATCCTCCATATTCTCCTCTGAACAATTTGAGACCCTCTTTGTCACCCACTTCGTGAGTAGCCGTCGCACAGAGAAGACCAGCATTTCACTACTCTACATTAGTCAGAAGAAGGGGGAGAAGCTCAGGGACTATGTGAAAAGGTTCACCGCGAAAGCTAGGTCCATTGCTTCCCTCGACCAGTCGGTCGCTGTCGTAGCCTTCCAGTCAAATGTCCTTAACTCCAGCCTTCGGTCCTCCCTAGCTAAGAAGCCTCCTCAAAACTTCTTCGACCTCCTCCTCAGGAGCGAGAAGTATATTCGGGCTGAGGAAGCTGAGCATCGCCCCTCCTTTGAGGGGTCTTCCTTCGAGACCAAGCGAAAGGCAGCTGAAGAAGAAGGAGCTAAGAAGCTCCAGAAGGACAATGGTGGCCAGTGCCGCCCCCCTCCCAGATTCGAGAAATTCACTCCTCTTAATGCCAATATTTCCACCATCCTCATGGAGGTTGAGAAGGAAGGGGTGCTACCTCCAGCCCCGAAGATGAACACCCCTGGCAAAAAGAGGGATAAAGAAAAGTGGTGCCGATATCACCGGGACCACAGCCACGACACCAATGATTATCGGGTCCTGAAAAATGAAATCAAGGCCCTCATCCAAAGGGAGCAGCTGTCTAAATTTGTGAGAAAGGACCGGATCGATCTTCCTCCTCCTCCCAGGGGGCTAACAAGCATCCTGAAAGGCGCGAGGAAACTCCCGAGTTTGAAGAGGAACGCATCTTGCATCTCATACATGGAGGCCCCATAGGAGGCACCTCCAACTCCTCTCGAAAGGCTTTCATAAGGGAAGTCAACTCAGTACATGGCATGCCCCTTCCTAAAGGTCTCAGAGTACCGGTCACTTTTTCGGATGAAGACCTCGAGGGTGTCCGAACCCCCCATTGTGACGCACTAGTCATCAACCTCCATATGGCAAATTTCAAAGTGGAGAGGATTCTGGTCGATAATGGTAGCTCCGTTAACATTCTCTTCCTTGCTGCTTTCAAAGGACTCAAGCTATCCCGGGATAGGCTGAAGCCCGCCGGCTACACACTCCACGGGTTCACGGGAGTGCCAGTGACTATCGAAAGGGTAATCACCCTCGACGTAACCACTGGCAAAACTCCTACTACCTGAACCGAGCCGATGGACTTCATGGTCATCGATGTCCCCGCTGCTTATAATGTGATTTTAGGCCGACCTGGCCTAGCTGCTCTAGAGGCCGTCCCATCGGCTTATCACCTCAAGATGAAGTTCCCCACCAGGGCGGGAGTAGGGGAAGTAAGGGGTAGTCAAGAGATGGCCCGCAAATGTTACATGACCTCCACCAGGAGACCAGTCCTTTCCCTCGAAACCCTTGAGATTCCCCAAGAGAATGTCCGGCCAACCTCCGAACCGGTGGATGAATTGGAAGAAGTGCTCTTCTCCGAGTAAGATCCGAACCGCAAGTTCCTCATCAGCAAGACCCTCCCATCTGCCCTATGTTCCGACATAGTCCAATGCATTAGAAAGAACCGCGACCTCTTCACATGGTCGGCTGCCGACATGCCAGGAATCTCCTAAGAGCTCCTCGTCTACCACTTGAGTGTTGCTCCGGGGTCCAAACCGGTCCAACAAAAAAGGCGCAAATTTTCCCCTGAGCGCCAGCATGCTATCAAGGAAGAAGTGGACAAGCTCCTTAAGGCCCAGTTCATCCAAGAAGTCAACTACCCCGAATGGCTCTCCAATGTTGTTATGGTTAAGAAATCTAACGGGAGTTGGAGGATTTGTATCGACTTCACGGACCTGATCAAGGCATGCCCTAAAGACCCATTCCCTCTCCCAAGCATCGACACCTTAATTGACGCCACCTCGGGTCATGAGTTGCTCAGCTTCATGGATGCCTTCTCCGGGTACAACCAAATCCGAATGTTTCCCCCAGACATTTCGAAGACCTCCTTTGTCACCGATCAAGGGCTCTACTACTACAGGTAATGCCCTTCGGGTTAAAGAATGCAGGTGCGACATACCAACGCCTTGTCAACAAAGTTTTTCAGAACCAAATCGGCCGAAACATGAAAGTGTATGTCGATGATATGCTGGTCAAGAGCATCCATGGGGCCGATCATGTGGTCGATCTGCAGGAGGCATTCGATGTATTGAGAAAACATGATATGAGGCTCAACCCGAACAAGTGTGCGTTTGGGGTCTCATCGGGGAAATTCCTAGGCTTCATGGTCATCCAAAGAGGAATCGAGGCCAACCCCAAGAAGATCAAATCCATACTGGACATGGCTCCTCCCAAAAGTGTGAAAGAGGTTCAGAAGCTCACAGGGCGCCTCGCGGCCATAGGGCATTTCCTATCTAAGTCAGGGGAGAAGTGTCTTCCCTTCTTCAAAGCACTTAGGGGAGCTAAGGGCTTCGAGTAGGGTCAACAGCAACAAGAATCATTCGATCAACTGAAAGCCTATTTAGTCAACCCCCCGTTCCTCAGCAAGCCTATTCCCGAGGAAACACTCTACCTCTACTTAGCTACCTCCGAACAAACCCTCAGTGCCGTCCTGGTGAGAGAAGAAGAAAAGGCTCAAAAGCCCATACACTACTTGAGCAACGTACTTTGAGATGTCGAGCTCCGCTATCCAAGGCTGGAGAAGATGGCGTACGCCTTGGTTATGGCAGCTAGGAAGCTTCGCCTTTATTTTCAGTCCCACTCGGTGGTCGTTCTATCCGACCATCTGCTTAAGAAAGTTCTGCACAAACCCGAGACTTTGGGCCGGCTGATGAAGTGGTCGATCGAGTTGAGTCAGCATGACATATCATAACAGCCTCAGACCGCAATCAAGGCTCAAGCCTTAGCTGAATTCATTGTTGAGAGCATTATCCCAGAGGTCAGCCAAGCAGCAAGCGGGCCTCCTATTTGGACAGTATACGTAGATGAGTCCTCTTGCACCGAGGGAAGCGGAGCCGGGGTTATTCTGGCAGGCCCAGATGATTTCGTTCTCCAATACTCCCTCCGCATTAACTTTAAAGCCTCTAATAATGAAGCGGAGTATGAAGCCCTTATAGCCAACCTCGGTATGGCTCGCAAGGTAGGGACACAATGCCTCCGGATATTTAGCGACTCGCAGCTGGTCGTGAATTAAGTCTTTGGTGAGTACGAGGCAAGAGATGACCGAATGGCTAAGTACCTAGCCAAGGTCCAAAATCTCATGGCTTCATTTGAAGAGGTGCTAATTCAGCAAATTCCCAGAGAAGAAAATTCCCAAGCAGATGCCCTCTCCAAGCTAACCTCCTCCTCCCTTCAGGGTCTCGAGCAGACCGTCCTGATTGAAGTGCTCCTCAGACCGAGCATAGAAGAAGAAACCCCCGACTCGATGGAGTCGCTACCCGTCCAACTTCAAGACAACTGGATGAAACCTCTGATAGAATTTCTAAGGGATGGAATCCTCCCTGAAGACCCTAAGGAAGCTCGCAGAGTCTGAACCAGAGCGAAGCTGTACACCCTCATTGAGGGGGTATTGTACAAACACTCCTACACCCAAGTAGACGGCAGACCCTACTTGAGGTGCCTCTCCCCGGGCGAAGCTTCATATGCCTTGCAAGAGCTCCATAAAGGTGTGGGCGGAGCACATACAGGGTCAAGGTCCCTCGCTAGGAAAGTGTTGAACTATGGAAACTTCTGGCCTACCCTCCTACAGGATGCCGAACGACATGTCCGGCAATGCAGCTCTTGTCAACAATACTCCAACATTCGTTGCCTACCCCAAGCGCAACTCACTTTCCTATCAAGTCTGATCCCTTTCGCAATGTGGGGGATGGACTTACTAGGTCCGTTCCCACCAGCTCCCGGCCAACTCAAGTTCTTAGTCATGGCAATCGACTACTTCTCAAAGTGGATAGAGGCCGAGCCTTTGGCTACAATCACCGAGAACAAAGTGCTACAGTTCTTTTGGAAGAACGTCATCTGTCGGTTTGGCATGCCTCGGGTCCTAATAACAGATAATGGAACACAATTTACAGGGGCCGCATTTCGATCTCTGTGTGAAGACCTCTCCATTCAGCAACGCTTCTCCTCCGTCTCCCATCCTCAATCAAATGGCCAGGTGGAAAATGCCAAACGTCAGATCCTCTTCGGTATCAAGAAGAGGCTGGATAGATCGGCCAAAGGCTTATGGGCAGAGCAGCTTCCTAATGTACTGTGGAACTACCGCACTACGAAACGGACCCCCATAGGTGAGTCGCCATTCAATCTCACCTATGGGTCTGAAGCTGTGATCCCCTTGGAAGTCGGGCTACCATCTCCTCGCCTTATGGCCTATGAAGAAGAGCAGAATGCCAAAGAACTTCGGACAAATTTGGACTTGGTTGATGAGCTTCGTGAAAGAGCTTCAATTCGCCAGCAGAATTACCGAAGAAGAATTGAGCAGACTTACAACAAAAGGGTCCGTCCCATCAATCTCAAGGAAGGGGACTTGGTCATCAGAAAACTAGCTATCTCCTTTCCCAGCCAAAAGAGTAAGCTAGCCCCGAATTGGGAAGGACCCTACAAGATCGCCAAGGTAGTTCGGCCTAGAACGTACCGTCTTGAAGACCATGAGCGCAGAGAGATACCCAAGACTTGGAATGCTGACCACCTACTGAAGTACCAAGAGAGCGCCTTAACGCCTATCTAAGTGACTTCAAGTGGCGAGCCATATCCATCTTTTCACTTGTATTTTGCTTCTTTATTTTCTCATTGTAATAATGACTTGCAACTTAGAAGCAGCCGACTAGTAGTTATCAATAAAGAGCTTCTTTCATATTTTTCTTGTGATTGCTTGCATCTCTGTTTTTAATTTCTTTTACTCAAACGACGAGTTCGGAGTCCAACACTTGGCTCGACTCCTCTTCGCAAGCTCGCTCTTAAGCGAGCTAGAAGTGGTTCGCCATTCGTAATTGTTCCCACAACCGTTGAAATTAACTCAAATGACGAGTTCAGAGTCTAACACTTGGCTCGACTCCGCTTCGCAAGCTCGCTCTTAAGCGAGCTAGAAGTAGTTCGCCATTCGGAATTGCTCCCACAACCATTGAAATTAACTCAAACAACGAGTTCGGAGTCCAACACTGGCTTGACTCCGCTTCGCAAGCTCGCTCTTAAACGAGCTAGAAGTGGTTCGCCATTCGGAATTGCTCCCACAATCGTTGAAATTAACTCAAACGACGAGTTCAGAGTCCAACACTTGGCTCGACTCCGCTTCGCAGGCTCGCTCTTAAGCGAGCTAGAAGTGGTTCGCCATTCGGAATTGCTCCCACAACCGTTGAAATGCACTCCACCGCCGCACGCGAAGCTCCTACAACTAGACTAGACTGGAGAAGAGTACTTGGAGGAGCTAACCTTTGGTTCTTATGGTTCATTTAAAGTTGGAGTTAGACAAAGAAAGATTTGCTTCTGATTATAAGTAGTTGTTAAGAGTTGGAGGAGTTGTACTTGAATAGACGCCGACCAACAAGACACGAGAGCGCAAGAGAGTAAACAAACTTTCATTTCATTGCAAAGGTTCAACATACAAAGAAACCCAAACTGTTCTACTACAGAAGACTACAAAAGCTCAAAGAAGCATAATTACACCGACTCATTCAACGCTTCTTCGAAATGGGGATGTTTCGGTTCAAGGACACCTGGGGACGGTGCTGCCTAACCTCCGAGCTCGTCTCTAAACCAACGAACTGAGATGCCTCTTTGGCACTACCTCTGACGGTGGCTCCAACCGAAGCGCCGCTAGACGAAGCAGCCACTCCACTCTGAGCATCGGTCGGGCTCTGCCTAACGGCAGGCAAACGAGTCGCGAGCTCGTAAAATGAGATCCCCCTCCCTCTCCTTGCGAGTACACGACGTACTTCGGACGTTGATCCTTTCAGGCTGAGGTTTGAGGCGAGCAACTTCCTCCTCGATCTCTACGATCCTATCCTTCAAAGTGTCGTCCTTCACAGATATCTTAAAATGAGGAAGCCGAGCACAGCCTTCAACGCCAGAGCCATCGGCTATAATTCGACGAAGGTGGGTCACTTCGATACTTTTGTCGACTGTGACCCTCCTCAGCTCGTCGATCTTCTCCGTCAGATCGTCGCACTCGGCCATCAACTTACCCACTGCCGAGGCCAACTCCTCCTCATCCGCCGAAAGTTATTCTTCTGCTATCTTCAGGTGATAAACCTCCGCCAGCAGTTTTCCTTTCTCTGTCTCAGCGTCGAACAGCGCCTTTCGGAGCGATTCCACCTCGCCTTCAAGATGAACCTCACGAGATCGTCTTCGTAGTTGTTTCAGCTCGGAAAAATACCCTCTCTCCGTTGCCTTAAGATCCTCTAGGTCCAACTTACTCTTGAGGAAGCACTCCCGACTACGAGAGAGGGCCCGCTTCGCTGCTTTTAAGTCAGCACGAAGACGAGCAACTTCGGCTACTAGACTCGGCTCGGTAACCTAAAAAGCAAAGGCATATCAACACGAAGTACAGAAGGCGATGCCTAACACTTAGCCAAATTTTGAAGAAATTCCATTTCAAAACACTTCCACACTTAGTCGAATTCGAGAAGAGATTTCAAACAAAACTTTATTCATATCAAAAAGCAGTGGCCAGTTCGCTACAAGGCAGTACATCAACAGAGAAAAAATAAATTACAAGAATGAGGAGATCAGGGGTCCACCTTGGGCGGTAGCTCAGAAACAGGTGCCTCGGTGGACGGCCCCTCGCCCCCCGTCACTTCGGCTAAGGGGTCGGCCGCCACAGTCTCAGGATCGGCAAGTGCCTCGTCATCGTGCTGCTCGTCCTCCTCTGCTCCCTCCTCCTCTTCATCATCTTCCTCACCACCGGGCCATAGCCTGTACCCCACCCTCTCGAAGCCGGGGACACGAGCCTCGACGTGATCGAGCGCTCTGGCATAGGACAGCTCCATGTTCGACGCCATGTGTTTTTTGGCCTCTGCCTCGATCTTCACCCTCTCCTTCTCCACGACCTCGGCCTGTTCCTGCTTCACCGCCTCCAACGCCTTCGCCACTGTTGCCCTCTCCTCGGCTGCTTTTTCCCTCTCCTCGGCCGCTTTTGCAACCTCCGAAGCAAGCTTTTCCTTCTCTTGTGCCAAGGCCACCTCGAGGTCGGCGACCTGGGCCGCCAGACCGTCCGAGCGACACTGCTCGGCTTCGAGCTGTTTCACAGCCCTCGCCCTCTCTGCCCGGTCCTTGTCGCTGAGGGCCTTCAACTCCCTCTCCTGCTCAGAATACTCCTCGAGGAGATGGCCAAAGTGTCAAGTGGCCTGCACGAAGAAACAATTAGAACACCACAAGAGCCGAGCTAAAGACAGAGAAAATTTTTGCCTAAAAATTCGGAAATAGCCTAGAGACTTACCGACATAAGTGACCGAGCAACCTCAAGGGCATCGTCGCCCCTCGTCCCCGCTTTCAGCGCAGCTCGGTCCTTCGGGGTCGGCAAGTGTCGAATGGCTTGCATGCTCATCCCCGAGTCTCCCAAGAAGCCATCGTGATTCTTCACTCGCCAGTCGGGGACGAACAACTTCTTGTGGGTCTCGGTTAGAATAACCTCGGCATGTTCGGTCAGAGGCAGAAGGGGTCGGCTGGACAACAATGGCCGAGGACGGCTCCCGAGGAGAAGAAGTGACGATCGCCGAAGGTGCCTTGGCGGGTCATCCGGACGAGGGACCCGTGCTCGTCCTTTTCCTCTTCTTGCTGTCGCTGGCTTTGCTTCGTTCAGCCATCATTCCCCTGAAGTCCATATTCGGAGCCTCTGTCGAAGAGAAAGAAAGTCAACTTAGAAAAAAAACACAAGGCATTAAAGATAGTAAAGCAGAAAGAAGAGAAGAGATGTCAGGAGCGTACTCGGGTCGATCAGACTAAGGCCCGACCCGTGCAATACCTCCTCGGTCATTTCCCTCCAACTCAACATCGGAAGACCGACCAGCTTCGCCGCCACCTCTACCTCGGCGGTGGTCAACACCGGCTCGGTCTTTGCATACTTCGGCACCTCATCCTTCCACCGGGTCGGGAAGTCCCATGCCGAGGGCCCCTTTATCAAGAAGAACTTCCCCTTCCACGACTTTATCGAGTCAGGATTCTTTATCAACTTAACCCCTTTTCGAGGCGACAGGTAGTAGCGAGGCTCGAGCTTGCTCATCCTGTTGATTCGATATAAGCTTCGGAGGATGACGAGCTCCGGTTCCACTTTGGCTATTCGGCATTGCAGTAGGAAACCGAGAACATGGCGCCACGTGTTCGGCATGAACTGTACGGGGGCCAGACCGTACCACTGAAGGAATGTCGTCACGAAAGGGTGGCGGGGGAAGCGCAGACCGGCATTCAGTGTGTCATAGGCGAGGACGCAGGTGTCTGGAGGGAAGGCGGTGTTCGCTCGCACTCCGGGACCGGGGAGGACCAGTATGTACTTCGTGGGGATGGCGAACCCCTTTCTAATCTGGAGTAGATCCCACTCGGTTAGCACCGAGGGGAGGTCGTCCACCTCGAAGACCTCCCTCGGATCGTTCTCCTCATAGGTCTCCGTGCGACCGATGACGACCTTAGTCAGCAGCTCGCCACTGTACTGCCTTATCCCAGCATGACCGGACAGCACGGTCGGCATCCGACCCGACTCACCTGCCTGCCTAACGGTCTCCACCACCTCCTCGACGATCGCGGACCGGACCACCTTCTTCCCCTTCTCCTCGGCTGCAGATGATCCTACTACCTCCTTCCCCTTCCTTCGGCTTACTACTTCTCTCCCCTCCTTGGCATTCCGACCTCCCAAGGACGATGCCTCACTACCCGAGTTTACTCGTGACATCTCGAATAAATATCTAAGGCAAGAAAAACTGACCTTGAAGTGATGTTCATGGTCGGAAAGAGTTCGCCGGAAATCGCCTGGCCTTCGCGACAGCTAGTGCAACCGCCCTTGAGCTCAGATCTCCGCTAGCAGAGCAACTCAAGAGCAAAAGTAAAAACTTGAGAGTAAAAAGTGAAGAATGAGCTAAGGGGTGAGGGGGTGAGAATTTATAGCCAAAAGGCGACTGTTGGGCTTTTGAAACATTTAGTGAGGCCCATTAAGGGAGATGAAACGACAAAAAAGAGAAGGCTGCGACTGTTCAGCAGAAAGACGCGTCGGTTCACTTAAACATCGCCGCTCGACGACTCATAGCTTGCCGAGCCACCGAGGCTTTCTGATGAGCTACTGGGGCACCGACCTCCACATATGGAGAAAAATGTCGCCGAGCCACTCTCACCGTCAGACTGTCTCAATATTCGTGCCCAAATCTGATGAACGGTTCAGATCACGCCACGCCCACAAAACGACAAGATAACGTTTTCTCGTGATTTGAACCCATAATTTCGAGATCCGCGCCATGATGAACGCACCGGATCCAGCCACGTGGCTCATCAGTTCGTGCCGAGCCGAGCCACAAAGACACTCTGCCGAGCTACCGGGGCACCGACCTCCACATATGGAGAAAAAGGCCGCTGAGCCACTTTCACTGTCAGATTGTCTCAATATTCGTGCCTAAATCTGATGAACGGCTCAGATCACGCCACGCCCACAAAATGACAAGATAATGTTTTCTCGTGATCTGAACCCATAATTTCGAGATCCGCACCATGATGAACGCACTGGATCCAGCCACGTGGCTCATCAGTTCGTGTCGAGCTACCGGGGCACCGACCTCCACATATGGAGAAAAAGGCCGCAGAGTCACTTTCACCGTCAGATTGTCTCAATATTCGAGCCCATATCTGATGAACGGCTCAGATCACGCCACGCCCACAAAACGACAAGATAACGTTTTCTCGTGATCTGAGCCACCCTTTTCGCGATTCGCACCATGATGAGCGCCCCAGATCTTGCCACGTAGCTCGGCAATTCGTTACGTGCCGAGCCACCGGAGCGCTCAGCCGAGCTACTGAACAGCTTAGTCGAGCCACCGATCTATTAAGAAGTAGGGGTCGGACTGCCGAGCCACCAGTCATTTTGCCACTAAGCTACCGAAGGAGATGACCGACCCGCCGAGCAGCCGAATAGCGACGGCCGAGGTACTGAGGTACCGACCTCCACATATGGAGAAAAATGACGCCGAGCTATCCCAGCCGTTGGATCGTCTCAAAAAACGTGCCAGAACATGATGGACGGCTCGGATCCCGCCATACCCACAAAACGACAAGATAGCATTTTTTCTTGATCTGAACCGCCCTCCTCGTGATTCGCACCGTGATGGACGCTCCAGATCTTGCCACATAGCTCAGAAGCTCGTTACGTGCCGAGCCACCGAGTTACAGAGGACGGGGTGCCGAGGCACCGCCCTCTGCATACGGAGAAAAAGCCTGCTGAGCTAATCCATCCGTCCGATCCCTCAACTAGGCGCGCCGCAGGCTGACGAAGGTCCAGATCGTGCCACGCATTAAATCGGATTAAAAAATTAATTTTTATTTATTAAAATCGATTTATTTATTTAAAAATTGCGAAAAAATGATTAAAAATTTGGGAAAATTAATTAAAAATTCTAAAAAATAATTATAAATTCGGGAAAATATTTTTGAGCCCCTAGATAAGTAATTATGGCGTAGACGAGGCAATTAAGATCCCCGAACAACGAATCACCACTTCGCAAAATTAAATAAATGGTCCGAAAAATAGATAAAAATTAAGAAAAATCAACAGAAGTCCAAGAGAGCTCAAGAACAACCTTGAGCACACAACTAGCTTAAAAAATCACCATAGTACCTCATACAAAGATTCAGCACCCCTCGTTTGGACTCCGATACAACTTCGAAAGCCATTAAAACAATAAAACTACTCCTCAAAGGCTGATCAAACTCAGTCTTCAGGAGTGGGGGGCTTGTGATATGGCTAAAAATAGGGTTAAATCGGAACCGTCCAAATCGAGCACGAATCTTAACGCTTGGGGGCAAAATGGTAATTTCACCTACAAACGAGTCCGAAATGGGTTCAGGGTCTTCTTTCTAAAAGGCCCCATAACCCATGAACGGATCCACCTTAACTGGGTGTAGATTCCAACCCGCAACAAACCCGATCCAGCAGGATAGAATTAGGGTTTCTGATTATACTTAATCAACGGCCCTGATTCGCTCTATCTTTTCACTGGGAATTAGGGATTTTATTTCTAAACTGATCCCAAAGGCGGCTATAAATACCCCCCATCCACCACCATTAAGAGGTAATCAATCTTTTGCCAGTTTACGCTCTTTCATAATCTTTTCTGGTTATTGACTTGAGCGTCGGAGGGTGCGTCGCCGGGATCAACCCCGGTGTCTCGCACTTCTTGCAGGTGAACGGCGGGAGTCAACGGTCAAACTCCGGTGGAAAGGTTCCAGGTTTGCTATTCAGTTTTCCTAAGAATTCACAAATTCTATCTGTTTGTCCCCACACCAGATTTAGCGGTAACACTTTCCTTGCATGAAACAATCAAAATTTAAGTATCATTGCCGTGGTGCCCGTTTGAGCCCATATAGACTCTTCTTCAATCGAAAAACCATGTCTTCCTTTCCTTTGACTTCAAAGCCTGTTGGTTGCTTCATGTATAACTCTTCTTCTACATCACCATAGAGATAAGCTATTTTGACATCCATCTTGCTCTAAATGTAAATGTTCAACTGCCATTAGACTGAGCAAAACCCTATTTGAAACCATCTTCACAAATGGAGCGAAGATCTCACTATAGTCAACACCTTCTTTCTGAGAAAATTCTTTGACAACAAGTCTTGCCTTGTACCTTTTGCTACCATCTGCCTTATCCTTGATTCTGAAATTCACTTATTCACAAGAGCATGCTTTCCTGCAAGTAACTTTTGGTCAACTTCCAAGTTTGGCTCTGTGTCAAGGAGTTCAACTCGTCCTTTATGGCTGACTCCCACATAATTCGAGCCCTATCTTTCAAAGTCTCATCATGAGTCTCTAGCTCACTTGAATCTATGTATAGAACATGCTCGTGAACTGTGCTGGTTGATGGATCAAATATCTTTGTCGACGTGCTCTCGCGTATCAACATTCTCAAAGCAGGTACCGGTTCACCGATTAATACAGGATCCCCTAATGGCTCTGGCTCAATATTTTCATCCTGCTAAACCTCAATAGGCTCATCATGAGCCTCCTATGCTGCCATTAGTATTGTCACCCCTTGTTTCTCAAAATAAGAAAGTACGGGCACGTAACTAAGACACAGCGAATGACATACATCATTCATAAGCTGTAAGGTTATAACTGAACAATATAATTATAATCACAGCCACACATGAAATAAAATAATCAAATAAAAAGGGAATAAACTTAAGTACTCCATTAAATAACAAATGCCTGGATGTACAATGTACGAAATGAAAACAATAGTAACTGGGGAAAAATATAAAACAAGATAAACTAATGTAGGCTAAAACCGACTCCATCCTTTAGAAGATTTGATCGATAAGTCCTTATATTGGTTCCTTTTCGGTACATCTAGAGTTTGGGGGAGGGGGGGGGGGGTCATTAGAGCAAGTTACGGATGACAAGTCATATAACGAGAAATAATGTATAACATGGAAAGAAGCAAAAACTGGTAATGCAATGCAAGTATTGGGCTGGTGTGTGTTAGGTTTCGATGAAAATCAAAGATTAAAAAAACACAGTGGAAAAATCACAAAATATCGAAACCTAGCCATGGATCCAAGTGAAAAACTATAAATCGTGTTTAGAAATTATACCATAAAGATAGATCTGGTGTCTCCAAGCTATGCTAGTCACAACACTATAAAGGTTGTGGTGTCTCTACTGTATCCACATGAATGGATCAAATCAAGCTCTCCATCCCGCCGCGGTGCTAGCTGTGGGAAGAGGAAGTCCTTCACAATCTGTCCCTCTCACAGTTTTTGTGACGGCTAGGGTTTTCTCATATGTCTTTTTCACATAAATATATCATATATATAGGTGCAGAAACAACCCTAAGAGACTGGTGAGCTGGTTGGGCTCACATTCTGACCTAGGTCAGGTTCGTGTGTGGGCCTTCCAACTTTAGTTGACCCATTTAATCTAATAATTACCCAACCATGTCAGGAATCCAAGTCTTACTAGGATTCCCAGTTAAATTCATCTCATGAATTTAAATTTCAATTTCGATCCATTTTAAGTGTGTGACCCTGTAAGTTCCCATTACGTTGATAGTAATACCAAAATCCTATTCTAGTGTTACAAACAGTGAGCGGTATCTAGCAATACATCACTGTACTCAAGTAACGGGAATGCTGGTAATTTGACATAATATATCCGTAACCAATGTTACCATGTAGTCTAATCATTTTGTCCACATATCTTAATTAACCACATGACATAGAGTGCACCCTTGTACAGTTCAATTTTTGGTTTCTTGATGTCTGAGTAGACTTACAAATGAGCTCAATATCTCATATTGACTCATTTAAGTACGACCATGTATTTTGCAGTCTCACTCAATCAGGGGGCCTTAGATATCGCTCCTGTTATGTAGGAGGGACAAATCCTATCTAACTCACTCACATCTTTCTGCATGATTTATAGTATATCCAATAGTCAACTTTATAATCACCTTATTACAAGAAATATTTGATGGCATTAAAACATATAACTTCTCATGTAGGGAACCGTAGTGACTTCAAGTCAAAGGACTACGTACACCATGATCGCTATGAGAACTGCTTATGACACTCATGTAACGATCCATGTAGCGTTCTCATGATGGATCGGTCCAGTAATTATTTCTCTAATATGTACCCACGTCAAGACTTGATATCTCATATCCATGACCCGTGAGATATGGTCATCAGTCTATGCACATACTTGTTTCTATATATTATTTTTATCCTAATTCACAATAATACATGACTAGGGATATTTAAGAATAGTGTTCTGGTTACAACCAATAGGATCTCGCAATCATGTCATGCACTTGATATCCCATGGTATTGAACCTACTATTCTAAATACTTTATTATGTTCATTTAATTACAATAAACAACACAATAAATAAAATGCATCATATATGAAATAAATATCATGATGCAATGTAAACTAGTAATGTCAATACACAACTGGCATCTAGGGTATACATTGACAATTTTCCACTTGCACCAGAGTCAATCAGACATACATCTAATGCCTATAGACTTAGTGTGACCCTCATGCTTTCACTGTGCAAAAGGTTTTGTCAATGGGTCTGCTATGTTATATCTGCACATCTCCTCTATCGATGATCTCTTGAATGAGATGGAAGCGCCTAAGTATATGTTTGGATCGCTGGTGAGATCTGGGCTCCTTAGCTTGTGCAATGGCCCCATTGTTATCACAATAGAGGTTCATCGGGTCTACTATGCTAGAAACTATGCCAGGTTCAGTGATGAACTTTCTTATTCAAATAGCCTCCTTTGCTGCATTGGAGGCATCAATATACTTAGTCTCTGTGGTAAAATCGGCTATTGTCTCTTGCTTGAAACTCTTCTAGCTTACAGCTCCACCATTTAGGCAAAACACAAAATCCAATTGCGATTTGGAGTCATCCTGATTGGATGGGAAGCTAGCGTCAGTGTAACCCTTTACATCAAGCTCTTCCTCGGCTCCATATACTAAGAACGAATCCTTAGTCCTTCTTGAGTACTTAAGAATATTCTCGACAGTATTCCAGTGTCTTTCACTGGGATCTGACTGGTACCTGCTCGTCATGCTCAAAGCATATGAGACATCTGGACGAGTACATATCATGACATACACAGATGCATATGGAATCTTAGTCATGTGGTCTCTATCATTTTGAGTGGAAGGACATTGAGCCTTAGACAGGCTTACACCATGCAATATAGGGAGAAATCCTTTCTTGGACTCTTGCATATTGAAGCGTTTCAATACTCCATATATGTACTCTGACTCTGGCCAAACAGTCTCCTTAACCTATCTCTATAGATCTTGATGCCTAATACATAGGTATCTTAACCTAAGTCCTTCATGGAAAAATATTTTCCTAGCCAAGTCTTTAAAGTGTAAGGTAGGGATGTCATTTTCGATAAGTAGTATGTCATCTACATACAATATCAGAAATACAAATGTGGTCCCATTAACCTTCTTATAGACACAAGGTTCATCTTCGTTCTTGATGAAACCATAATCTTTGATTGCATCATTGAAACAATGATTCCAGCATCTAGAAGCTTGCTTTAATCTCTAAATGGATCGTTGCAGCTTACACTCCTTTTCAGCATCATTTGGAGTGACATTACTCTCAGTTGTGTCATGTACACATCCTCGAGAAGATTTCCATTTAGTAAAGCAGTTTTTACATCAATTTGCCATATTTCATAATCGTGACATACTGTAATAGCAAGCAAGATCCGAATGAATTTAAGCATGGCAACTGGAAAAAAAGTATCATCATAGTCTACACCATGAACTTGCTTGAAACCTTTAACCACCAACCGCCCCTTCAAGGTATGCACGTTACCATCCATGTCAGTTTTGTTTTTGAAAACTCATTTGCACCCAATAGATTTTACCCCTTCAAGTTGGTCTACCAAGATCCATACTTAGTTGGCATACATGGATTCTATATCAGATCTCATGGCCTCAAGTCTTTTCTCAGAGTCTGGGCATTTTACAGCTTCCTCATAAGTCATAGTCTCATCTTGATCCATGAGCAATACATCACCATGTTGAGTCACGAGAAAACCATATCCTCGGGTTGATGAGGTATCCTACTAGACTTACGTAGGCCTTGTGCTACTTGAGTAGGTTGTTGTTCCACAATGATTTGTGAAGCATAGTCTCTTTTCACCATTGGTTCGCTGCTTCTTTATGAAGTTTGAATTTCTTCAAGTTCTATCATTCTCCCACTAGTTCTTTTGGAGATGAATTATCTCTAGGAACACAGTAGTCTGTGTGACAAACACTTTGTCGTATGTGGGATTATAGAAATAGTATCCCTTGGTTTCCTTGGGATATCCTACAAATAAGCACTTATCAGATTTGAGACCAAGTTTATCAGAGACTTGGAGCCTTACATAGGCTTCACAACCCCAAATTTTCATAAAATACGCACTAGGACGCCTCACATTCCATATCTCATATGGTGTCTCTTAAACCATTTTAGATGGAACACGGTTAAGTGTGAAAGCAGCCATTAATAGAGCATATCCCCAGAAGGAGCTTGGAAGATCAACATGACTCATCATGGATCAGACCATGTCAACAAGGTCTGATTCCTCCTCTTAGAGACACCATTCCATTGCGGTGTTCGATATTATTGCACACTCGTTTAGATGGTCATCAAAATGTTGGCTTAAGTACTCATCACCTCGATCTGATCGAAGGGCTTTAATACTTTACCAAGTTGGTTTGGTACATCGTTCTTGTATTCTTTGAACTTTTCAAATGACTTTGATTTGTGTTTCATTAGATACACAAACCCATATCTACTGAAATTATCAGTAAATGTAATGAAGTACTGAAAACCTCCTCTAGCCAATGTGTTGAAAGTTCCGCATACATCATTATGTATGAGACCTAAAAGTTCACTAGCCCATTCACCTTTCCATGTGAATGGAGCTTTTGTCATCTTTCCCAACAAACAAGGTTCACATACCTATATCATTCAAAATCAAACGCGTCCACGAATCCATCTTTATGGAGTTTAGATATGCTATTCTCATTTATGTGGTCCAAACGACAATGCCAGAGGTAAGTTGGGTTCGTATCATTTGACTTCAACCTCTTAGTATTTATATTATAGACGGGAATTTCGGTGTCGAGAATATAAATTCCATTACTCAGTTGTGCACTACCATAACAAATATCATTCAAATAAATAAAACAACTTTTGTCCCTTATTATAAACGAAAAACCCATATTTTCCAAACAAGAAATATAAATTATATTCATACTAATAGCAGACACAAAATAACAGTTTTCTAACTCAATGATAAGCCTAGTGGGCAATGATAAATGACAAGTCCCTACAGCTAAAGCAACAACTTTTGCTCCACTTCCAACTCGTAGGTCAACTTCGCCCTTAGCCGATGGTTTACTCCTTTTGAGATCTTGCACATTTAAACAAATATGAGATCCACATCGAGTATCTAATACCTAAGATGCAGAAGTAGATAAATTGACTTCTATAATCAAAATACATGTAGTGGAAGTCTCACTTCCTTTCTTCTTCTTAAGCTCCTCTAGGTACTTATGGCAGTTCCCGGTCTCACCACAATGGAAGAATGTGTCCTTCTTGGCCACCCCATCCTTAGATTTCAAGCCGGAGTGTTGAGCTTGAAATTGAACTCGCCCTTCTCCTTGTTCTTGGGTTTCTTAATCTTTTTTTTTCCATGCCCTTAACTTTGGCCTGTTGAACCATCATAATGGTCTTTCCCTTACTAATATTCTACTCAATAGTTCTCAACATACTTAGAAGTTCTGGTAGAGGTTTTTCAACTTCATTCATGTTGTAGTTCATGATGAATTAACTATAACTTTCTGGCAACGATTGCAGGACCAAGTTAGTGGCCAAGTTTTGACCCAAAGGGAAACCAAACCTTTCAAGGTTCTCTATGTACCCAATCATCTGGAGCACATGAGTTCCAATAGGGCTTCCTTATGTCAGTTTGCACTAAAAGAATGCATTTGAGACCTCAAACCTCTCATGCCTACCATGCTCTTGAAAAAGCCTTTTGAGGTGTACGTTCTTATCGTAGGCATCCATATTCTCATGTTGCTTCTGAATCTTAGAGTTCATGGTGGCTAGCATGAGACAACCAATGTCCAAGGCATCATCTTGATGCTTCTTATGAGCATCATTTTCGGTGTGAAGGGCACTTGTAGTAGGTGACTCAGGAACAGGCTGCTCTAGAACATACAGTTTTTTCTCATGCCTGAGGACTATCTTCAGATTCCTATACCAGTCTAAGAAATTTATCTTAGACAAGCTGTCATTCTCATGGACATATCACAATAATAGGTTATTTGATGTGTTGGATGCCATGATAATCTATCAACAGAAATATTCAAAGTAAATATCATTTCATTGAAATATTTAACAGAAATATGCAAAATAAGAAATATTTAAACATTAACAGAAATATGCAGAGTATGTATCATCACATTGAAATATTTAACATGGACTTTTATTAAATATACCTCATACTATTTTTATTCAAATCAACGACCCTCATCATTGACTTGGAAAATTCCATCGTAAAATTTTCTAGTTGGCCAAGATCCATATTTGACAGTTCTGAGTAACTTTGGCTGGTCACCAAAATTTTGTTATTTGGGTAGGGAACACTTCCCAGTTACATTGTTTGCAACTTTTGGATAGTAGGGTGAATAACGCTTATTCTAATCTATCTCATAGACTAAAGCCCAACTCTATGTCTTTAAACTTTCAATTCTATAAAAATATTCTAGTTAAATCAGAACCAATGGTTGGCAGTTGAATATTACTTTTATCCCATCGCGTCTCACCAGAATAGATAAAGACACTCTGCTTTGGCAGTCCTACACTTAATTGATCCTAACCTAGATGAGTGTCACGCATTGGAAGATATCTTATTATGACATAACATTTATTTTGAGGGATTTTGTTATTTTATTAATTTATCTCACCAGCTAATATTCATTAGCAGGCAACAAAACGAAAACAATGCATCTCATACAATATAAAAGCATAAAATATATGTGACATGGTTGTGGACCCTAACACATTTATACTCCCAAGACAATGAGAGTATCAATAATCAAACATGGGGATTATAGTGTCTTCTCCAGGCAGCTTCCCAGTCAAGTCCTTGTATAGTTGCCAATTTCTTGCCTCCACAGTTAGATTACATTTACATATAAAGAAAGAATGTACAATTAGAGTGTAGAGAGAAAGGATTACATTCAGAATGTAGAGAGAAAGGCACGACACGCAGGCCATATTTAAATTACAATTAGAATGTCGAGAAAGGCACGACACGCATGCCGTATTAAAATAGCAAAATATAAACCATTCATCACAAAACATAAACCATGCATCACAGAACTAAGGCCACAGCCATGCACCACGCATCACATAACATAATAAACAAAGAATATGTTGTTATGATTTTATTTAGTATATTTAAAAAAAAGGATAGGTTTTTGGGGAATCGTTATTGTTATCCTATGCAGAGTTAAAACAGGGATCCCTTGCCACTGCCAGAGCATGAACTCTTCATCTCTTGCCACCGCAAGAACAAGAACTCTTCATGTTTTAAGAAACCCTAATGCCACTGCAAACGACACAGGTGCATGAACTCTTCATGCTTTAAGAAACCCTAACGTCACTACAAATCACATCTTGTTGCTTCAGGGTTTTCAATGGTTCCAAACCGAGGGTTACCCTGGTGTGGCATCTGTGTTAACAACTAACACATAAACAAATCCTTATATTGCAACTTTTGCAAAAATCTATCACATATGAATCTTTCTTCCAAAAGTACGAATATATCATGAATAATCACATATTATACATAACCAAATTATGTTTTCGCAAGTGGCTCTGATATCACTATTAGGTTTCAATGGCAATCACAGATTAAAAAAACACAATGAAAAAAATCACAAAATATCGAAACCTAGCCATGGATCCAAGCGAAAAACCATAAATCGTGTTTAGGAATTTTACCTTAAAGATTGATCTAGTGTCTCCAAGCTATGCCAATCACAACACTGTAAAGGTTGGGGTGCCTCTACTGTATCCACACGAACGGATCAAATCAAGCCCTCCCCCACGCCGCGGTGCTATCTGCGAGAAGACGCTGTCCTTCACGATCTCTCTCTCACAGTTTTTATGACGGCTAGGGTTTTCTCATGTGTCTTTTCTACAGAAATATATCATATATATAGGTACAGAAAAATAACCCTAAGAGAGTGGTGAGGCAGTTGGGCTCACAATCTGACCTGGGTCAGGTTCGTGTGTGGGCCTTCCAACTTCAGTTAGCCCATTTAATCTAATTAATTACTCATCCATGTTAGGAATCCAAGTCTTACAATAATTCCAAATTAAATTCATTTCATGAATTTAAATCTTAATTTCAATCCATTCTAAGTGTGTGACCCTGTAGGTTCCCATTACATTGACAGTAATACCAAAAATCCTATTATAGTGTTACAAACAGTGAGCGGTATCTAGCAATACATCACTGCTAGTAACGAGAATGCCAGTAATTTGACATAACCTATCTGTGACTAATGTTACCATGTAGTCTAGTCCTTTTGTTTAGATATCTTAATTGATCACAAGACATAGAGCGTGTCATCCTTGTATAGTTCAATCTTTAGTTTCTTGATGCCTGAGTAGACTTACTAAAATAAATGAGCTCAATATCTCATATAGACTCATTTGAGTATGACCATCCACTGTGCAGACTCGCTCAATCAAAGGGCCCAAAGACATCGCTCCTGTTATGTAGGAGGGACAAATCCTATCTAAGTCACTCACATCCCTCTGCATGATTTGTAGTATATCCAATAGTCGACATTATAATCACCTTATTATAGGCAATATTTGACAACATTAAAATATATAACTTCTCATGTAGAGAACCGTAATGACTTCAAGTCAAAGGACTGCGTACACCATGGTCACTGTGAGAACTTCTTATGACACTCACATAAAGATCCATGTAGCGTTCTCATGGTGGGTCTGTCCAGTACATTATTACTCTAATATGTACACATGTCAAGACTTGATATCTTATATCCATGACTCATGAGATATGGTCATCAGTCTATGCACATACTAGTCTCTATGTATTATTTTTGTCCTAATTCACAATAATAGTTGACTAGGGACATTTAAGAATAGTGTTATGATTACAATCAATAGGATCTCACAATCAAGTCATGCACTTGATATCCCATGATATTGAACCTACTATTCTAAGGACTGTATTATGTTCATTTAATCATAATAAACAACACAATAAATAAAATACCTCATATATGAAATAAATATCATGATGCAATGTAAACTAGTAATGTCAATACATAACTGGGCTCTAGGGAATACACCAATAGTGTGATCATGTACAATATAAATAATGACGGTAAGATAAAACAATCATAGCTGAGGTATAATCAATCAATATGCAATGGTCAAAAAAGAATAGCCGGTGACAGGATCAATAGTCGATAATCAATGATGTAATGGCCGATAAACAATAGCTGATAATCAGTAAATGGTCAATAAACAATAGTCAATAATTAGTAATGCAATGGTCGATAAATAATAGTCGATAATCAATAATGCAAGTGTCGATGCTTAGAATTTCAATCAATAGATCATTATTTCAAGTTGCTTACGGGATGATACATCTCAAACAGGGAATCTGGAAAACCAGACGTTGCAGCACTAAAAGTTGAATAACTCACAACCTACAAGTCGGTTTGCAAACAATAAGATAATCTGGAATCTACACTCAGTGGGCTACATGATACATTTATAAAACACTAATTTTGGTTACAGGGACTGAGTCTAATCCTCTATACAAAATCATGCAGACAACATGGTTGAAACAACCATTACTTTGTTTTAGAATAACAATTCACAAAAATATAATTCTATACTCAGACATATAACCGCATATATTAGTAATTAGATCGGAACTATACGGTTAACATGACAGAAAATTACAACTTCTACAATATCGAATGTAAGGATTTAATTATACTACCGCATTGAAACATAATCAAAATAAAGCTTGAATCATCATATATGCTGATGTGCATATACATCTCTAAGTCATGTTCATGCGGTGTATGCAATGATAATGAAGTTTTATGATCTTTCTATGGGTACCAAATCGACGGAAGTCAAATAGAACGATTCAACATGGCATATAATGAATGGTTCAAAAGCATGAAAGGATTACATGAGATTCGATAATACGATGGATCAACAACAATAATCAAATTCAATGAGTTACTTGCGAGAGTTCAAAGGAGTGCTTGCATGAATATGGGCAATGACTAGAGTTTACGAAACGATAATCAAATTCACTGAGCTACTTGCGAGAGTTCAAAGGAGTGCTTCTCTTTATCGGTGAATAATAATGTGGCGAGAACAACAGGATGAAGATGGAGCAATGTCGATAACGAATGGTAGCACAACATCGACAACAATAGTGCGCAATGGCAACAACAGCGAGAACGGCAGCAAGGCAGTGAGCGATGGCGACAACGAACGTAGCAACAAAAGAACAACAGCAAGGGGTTGTTCGGGTTGAAGAAGGGGTTGATGGCAAGGAAGTCGGTGGTGTGTTTATATGGAGGATGTGAGGCTCGGTAGTTGGGTGCTGTTGATGGTGCTTCGCTGATTGGGTGTAGGGAGAAGAGGGTTTCAATGGAGAGATGTAGCTTCGTGTGTGCAGCAATAGGTTTCGGGTGGAGAGGATGGCAGTGCCGGGATCGAGTCGGGTGGCTAATGGCGAGGGAGGAGATGTATGGAGTGGTGTTGGTGGTCGGGGTTTGTTGGCAGCAAGGTCGGGCTTGGGTTGTTGAGTAAGGGAGCAGTGGAGGAGAAGGTGGTGTACGAGATGGTGGGATTAGCAATGAGGAGGTCTGGAAGATGAGTTTGATGGTTGTGGCAAATTGATGGAGGTGATCGGTTGTGCTGTTTGGGGGAGGCAGTGGGTGAAGGAGATGAAGGATATCATGTGAAGAAGATGGCAGTGGAGAAGGAGGGAGTAGATGGAGGAGTTGAAAAGGAGGGTTGTGATTGTGTTGAGTGGTCGGGTTGGTGAGGAGGGGATGAGGATGAAGGTAGGTGGTTTAGAAGATGGAGTAATTAGTGGGGGGTTAGTGGGTTAGTTGGTGGTGGGGGTTTAGTTGAGAGAGATGGATTAATGGAGATTATGGGGGGTGCAGTTTGTGTAGTTGAAGAGTTCGGGTAGGGTTAGGGTAGTGGGCTTCAGGTTTGAATTAGGATTTAAATGTGGGCTTGGACTTGAAATGAAATAGGAGATTAACAATATTATAAAAATTGAGATTTAATACTAAAATGAGTTTAAGAGAATCAAAAATTATAATTAGTCGAAATACAAGAATACATAGAAAAAAAACTTGTACAATTGAAAACGGGAGTTACAGGTGTCAATACCTATAATAGACGATCAAAGCTAACATGCTGCACTGTAGGGGCCCCAACAATGGGACCATGTTCAGAATCTGAATTTGAACTTGAATCTAAATCTGAACATGTTGTATCGTCCTGACCTATGTGCTTGTCTTTATACAGAAGCTCTTCATTGAAAGCCACATTTTTGCTGTGAATGACCTTGTTATCAATGAAGTTCCAAAGTCTGTAACCATACTCATCGCTGCCGTAACCAATGAAGACACACTTTGCCTCAGTTCTTCTTCTTCTTCAAATTATTATTTCTTATGTATCAGATCCACAAATCCTAACAATAATTACTAGAATTATTACAATCAGAAGCCTTCAGTGCATAAAAACTATTTGGGGAGGTCATGGAAGCAGTATTCATGGACAGTGTATATCGATTGTTACACAGAAGGTTGGTTGATTTGGAATCAGTGATTTTTGCATTGAGCACCTTGTTTTATGGTGAACAGAAAAAAAAGACCGTGGGCCAATGTTACAATGAGGGTGCTTTGGAGTAGTCAGACACCGGAGGAGCATTTTGATGTGTATTCTATTCAAAATTTCATCCGGTTGCAGAGATGATTCAGTGGAACCAATATATACAATATAGAAAAAAGGTAAATAATAATGGATTATTCTGGTCTGGGATTTTAATTCGATGTGAATCGAACACACAACATTCTGATCTAGAGTCAGACGCACTACCACCACACAAACCCCTTCCTCCCCTCCACCTCTGCAATCTCCTCCCCAAACCCCGATCTCCAAATCGAAATTGTTGGGGCTCCAGAGGGGAATCCTGCAAAAGCAATTCGAGTTACGGGAAGGGATATGCAGAATGTAGAGAAAGAAGAACCAGGGATCATGGTGATAAGCAAATCAACCATGAGAAAATTAGTGGAAGATAAGAGAAAATCAGTGGTAGATAGTGTTAACAAGATGTCGAGGAAGTATCATAAAAGGAAGATGAAACCTGTCTCATGTTTCTACTGTAGGGATTTGGGCCATGTTCGAGCTGATTGCTAGAAGGATGTAAGTTGCCTCAGATTTTTGATGTGGGGGCACATGTCATATAAGTGCACTAATGTGGTGGTGAACCAAGAAGAAGCCAATCGGGAAGTGAAATGGGGTAGATTGCCAGATAATCGGACCCAAATTAGGTTGGCCAGTAGCCTCGTCAGCATCAAGAAATAAGAACAGTGGATTAGAGCATGGTATACTACTGCTAGAGTCAAGAGTGACCGACCTTCAGAAAACCAACTCCTCGAAGAACTCAACAAACGGTGGCCAATGAGGGGTCACCGGGATTGTGTTGTTAAGAAGATGTGCCACCTCCAATTCCTTGTTTATTTTTCCTCTCCAGAGAAGATGACAGAGGTGGTAGAGATGGGGATCGTCAATTTTGGTTACTTCACAATGCAATTCTTTCAATGGTCGCCGAGGTTCGGAGCTGAGCTACCACATGGGGAGACATTCTGGAATTGGATCCACTACGTCCCCCTCCATTGCTAGAAGAGAGAGGCACAAGAGGAGATAATCTTCGACTTCAATACCGTGTTTACATCGATCCTAAAATGCTCAGAAAATTGGAGCTTATCTCAACAAGAGTTCAGATTGGAATCCCCGACATCGGAATGATGCCACGATTCACAAAGTTCTTTACTTTTGAGGAAGCGTACATCATTCGCTTTGTGCTTGATGCTAATGTGTTTTCCGAAGCGCGTTTATAGGGTGCAAACCCTAACATCGCAAGTTCTTTCGCTAACCAACCCCCAATCGCCGACTGGGTCCGTGACTCGATGATTGATGGGGTGCATGAGATAAAAAGAGGACATAGAGAGTTGATCCATACCACAAAGGAGTTGGAACACTACCGAAGATCACCAAAGAAGAAAACCCCCCTTAGGATTTTGGAGGGCAAGGATCTTGCACCTTGATCCAAATCCAGGGGCCCAGATGGAACCGAAAAAATGAGTCAACAACAGGATGCCTCTACTCAGAAGTTACCAGATCCATATTTGGATAAAGCACACAGCTCTAAAGCAAAAGCAAGAAGGGAAGTGGTGGAGGCTGCAACCACCTCATGGAAAAGCAAGATTTTAGCTGCTAAAAAGACTAAGAATGAGAGCAAGGTTGGTGTTCAGAGCTCAGAGCTCAGGAAAGATTAAAGAAGAAAGAAGAAAGCCAACAATTTTGAAGGAGCTTTAAGAAGGATCTGGAATTAGAGGGACATAGAGACGGTGAGGGTCAAAATTACCATTGTGCCCCTTTGATCCATCGGATTCTGCTCCCGAGCCATGTGCCTGTATCCAACTAGCGACACATGTTGCTTCACGTGCTCACCTCTTGAATTCCCCACCCGCAATAGCACCAACTCTCCCGCCTCTTGCTTTTACATGTGATGCACGTGCTATGGAGTTGGCAGTTGGGCTTGAGCCTACGAAGAGGTCCACTGCTGAATTGTCTTCAGGTGTGGCTCATAATTTCCATAATGGGTCTTAGCCCACTAAGGGTTCTAGTGTGGTCTCTTTGACTATTTCTTCTCTTGATAGTCTGAATTATAATGTTTTTCGCGACAATTCTGCTCTTGGGCCCAAGACAGGGTCTAGAGTTGAGTCTCCCCCCTTCTCTCCAATTAAAGAATATGAATGTCTTAACTTAGAAGATGATGATACGTATATGGAGGAGGATTCAGAGTTTGAAGAGGAGATGGTTGAAGATACGCAACAATAATTGGCTAGGGAGCAAGCATCTATACTTTCTCTATCCCCAAAGGTGGTGCCCTCCACTTTTCCTAACTCTCAGTCCAGTTTTGAGGGGCAGCGGCAGACACGGGGCTTCAAGCTTCAGTTAGTGCACTAAAGGACCTATACAGAGTCTTTAGATGATTACCTGGAGATTCCAGTTGTAGATAAAGCTTCCAGGACCGACGATAGAGGCACGCGTAATTGGTTATCATCTATTTTTAATTATGTGTTAGATGCCAATGTTTTCTGTCTAGCCAAAACATGTGTTCTTGCATAGGGGGATATTGATTGTAACGCTTTACTTCTTAATAAGATTAGAGGGTGAGAAATGGATAGGGGGACCCTTGTGGCTAATACTGAACCCACCACCTCACGTAACTCTCAATCAGTTAGTAATGATTATGCTAATTTGGAATGTTACGGGTCTGGGCGGGCTAGGGAAACAAGAGATGGTTAGGGATTATATTAACTCTTCCAAAGTAGACATCGTCGGTCTTCAGGAGACCAAACTTTCGCATGTTTCTTGATTCAGGAGACTCGATGGGTATAAGATCCCTATTTGGAGAAACTGTCTATTTTTCGTGGCGTCTAGAGGCATTGCTATTGTTTTTAACCCTAATCTCTCTACTTGCCTTGAGGAATTCTAAGGGAAATTCTCTTTATCACTCAGGCTTCAACGACGAAAAGACAATTGGACCCAAATTATAATTGTGGTCTACGGACCGAACCACCAACCCATTCAGAGCTACGTTCTGGACAGAACTCCACTCAATTCAAACATGGTGGCATGACCTGTGAGTGGTAGGTGTGACTTCAGCATCACAAGGTTTGCCTTTGAGCACTATAGCAGTGGGTCTAGCGATACAGATAGGAAAGAATTCAACAAGGTCTAGCGATACAGATAGATTTCTTATGTCGATGGACTAGGAGGTGAAATTCCTGCTTGCCTATTTCAAGTCCTTACCAAAGCCAACATCTGATCACGTGCTCATGATCCTCTCATCTAGCGAACACAACCCCAGGAAAAAGCCAAAATTTAGGTTTGAGAAAGCATGGCTAGAAGTTCAGGGCTTTCACCACCTGATCATGGAAATTTGGTCTCTCACGGGGTACTGAAGCAGTTGCGATTTGGTGCGAAAGAATCTGCAGGCTTAGGTCTAAGCTCATAAAATGGAATTGCACCATGTTTGCTACAACCTGGCGAACAGATGAAGTCATTATGGAGGGCAATGACGTACTGGAAAGACTGGAGGACACTAGAGTCCTCACACAAGATGAGCGAAATCATCTTTTAAATCTAAGGGAGGAAATAGCTCAACTGTATACGCTTGAAGAGATCAAGTGGTAGAATTTCGTGGCTCAAAGAGGAAGATACAAATACGTTAATTTTCCACAAAATGACTAGTGCAAGACAAAGAACCAACCTCATTCCCTCAATCCAGACAAGAACGGGTGTGATCCAAGAGGATCTTCCAAACAGACCGACTTTCTAGTCACACTTCAAAAACCTATTCGGTTTCCAAGTAGAGTTTAGGGCTCCCATAAGAAAGGAGTTTTGGCAGAGCAATTCGCCAGACTTGGGGCAAGATTTGATGGCGGTGGAAAGTCCTTTCACTAAGGAGGAGGTCAAAGAGGTGATCTCACAAATGGGGAGTGATAAAGCTTCAGGCCCAGACGAATTTTCTGTCTTATTTTAACTAGTCTTCTGAGAAGAAATCACGGATGATGTCATGGCGGTCAAGTCAGAATTCCAATCATAGACTGAAACTTGGTAAGCTCAACTTTGCGGAGGTGGTGCTTATCTCCAAAAAAGAACTCCCATAGGGTTGGGGACTTTCATCCCATCGGCCTTCTCAATTGTTCGGTCAAAATAATCACCAAGTTCATTGCCAATTGGTTAGAAAAAATGATGGATAGTTTGATCATCTGTGAACAGTCCAGATTCATCAAAGGCCGGTGTATTCTGAACTGTATGGCTACTGTAGAAGATGCGATTCACAGTAGGAGCTATCTGCTAAAACTTGACTTCGAGAAAGGTTACGACTTTGTAGATTGGGATTTCCTATTGGAGGCTCTTAGGGGCAGAGACTTTGGGGTTAGATGGATCAGATGGATACATCACTGCTTGACAACGAGTAGGACGTCTATCATGGTTAATGATATGTTTGGGTCTCCGTTCTAATGCAGAAGAGGTTTAAGGCAAGGTGACTCCATTTCCCCTCTCCTATTTACTATTATGGTGGATGTCCTTAAATGCATGATAGATAACTGCAGCCTAGCAGGGTGGATCACTCCGGTTGTAGTCAAAACTGACCGGGTTGCACAATCCTACAATACGCTGACGTCAACTTACTCTTTAGAAATGGGGAGTTGGGGGAAACCATTTCCTTCAAAGGAACTCTGTACTACTTTGAAGCATGGTCCGGACTACAAGTAAACTATCATAAGAGTGCCCTTATCCCTATTGTCATGACAGATAAGGAAGCGCAATTACACGCATCCGTCCTGAATTACCAACTTGATACATTCCCACTCATATACCTGGGTTTTCCGATTCGACCAGGTAGACTGAACAAGTCGGATTGGTTACCAATCATTGATAATGTTGAATCCAAACTATCAGGTTGGAAAGCAAAATTCCTTTCTATTGGTGGGAGAGTAACACTTATCAACTCGGTATTATCAAATCTCCCAACCTACTACATGTCTTTCATTAAATTGCCAAAATGGGTAATCCAGTGGATCGACCGAGTTCAGAAGATATTCCTTTGGATATGTGCTGATGCAGACAGAGGACGGTATCATATTATCAGGTGGGAGAAGGTCGGCATGAAGAAGATACATGGTGTGTTTGGTGTTATCGACCTGAGAGACATGAATCTGGCCCTCCTTAGTAAATGGTGGTGGAAAACATATCACCAGAATGGTGAAGGATGGCAAGATTTCGTCCAGTCTTATTTTCAAGGAAAGGTTTCGGGGTTTTAGGGTGGGCCCCAGGGTTTCGTGGTTTTGGAGAGGTATTTTAATAGCTCATGATACGTTTTGTAATGGAGTAGAATCGTTCATAGGTAATGGCATGCCTACAAAATTCTGGTGTGACAAATGGTGTGGTGCTCAAACCTTACGTGACATGTTCCTGGTCCTTTATGAGATAGCCGCTCAACCTCACATTTCAGTGGTCAAGACTTGGAAAAAGGAGTTGTGGAGACCCTTTTTCAAACCCCGCCTGACACGGACCTAAGGGAGATTAGTAGCGCTGCAGGAGTTTATTACACAATCAGGAGTGAGGTGCTCACAAGTAGTAGTGGTATCGGGTCGGGTTGTGAGATACCCGGACATTGCCTAATGGCAACGGGTTCGGGTCCAGATCTGTATCTATTTAATTTTTCGAGTTTGGTTTGGGTCCAATCGGTTCCCGGGTACCCAACGGGTCTAATAATATGCGACAATAATTTTTTCAATGTTTACAAAAGTTTTCAATATTCAAATTCCTAACATATTTTTTTTCTTTAGAGTACCACATGAATTAGCTACATACTAAAAATGAAAGTAAAATTAATTAATATGTAAATGAATATGATTAAGTTTGTTTTATAAAATAAAGATTATGAGATGCAAATTGGGAGTAAAAAAAATTGCGCACTCTTTATGAAGTTATATGAACATATTAAGCTTTAATTTCTACCAAAAAAGTAAAAAAAAACAAAATTGACTCATACAACTATCTTGTTCCAACTCACGACTGATGGTCAATCTTGATCCAGTCTCTGGATCTGATCAAGTCCCAACACGAATGGCATCAGAGTAGCCATTACAACACAAGAGAAATAGTCGAAGTGAGGAGTATCGGTGCATATCAGTCCCTGAACTATTTTGTTTCTTTGTTGGACTTTTGTGTAAATATTTGTGATCTTTCATAAAAGCCCAACCATTTATAACGGTTCGCCAACAGTGTAATACCCCGTATTTCTGAACAATATGTTGAAATGAGTTATCAAATGGGGGCCCACCGTGGGTTGAAAAATAGCACAAGTTCTGTTGATGTGGTGTTGACTACGGTCAACATGGCATGTTGACGTGGCATGTCACCATGGGGCCCGCCATTTGTGAAAGAAACGGGAGTAAGGTAGGGTGTTTATATCCCATATCGGTAATTAGCTTAAAATAAAATATTAATAAATATAATTAGCCAAGGATCAAGAGTCACCTAATTGGTTAACCATCTTTTGAGAAGCAGCCTGTGGTGGGCAGTTGTACTACATAGTATCTAATTTGTATTCTAAAAATATTAAAATTGTCTGAGTATTGGGGCGGGGCGTTACAAAATGGTATCAGAGCCGACTTTCGACACCGGGTGTGGAAGAGGGCCTCAGTATGATCCGCGGTGTTGAGAGTCATTTATCTCCGGGGTCGGGTATATTCTGCGGTATTGAGAGTCATTGATCTCCGGGATCGGGTATGATCTGCGGTGTTGAGAGTGATTGATAGCCGGATATCTGATCTGCGGTGTTGAGAGTGATTGATTTCCGGGATCGAGGACGACGCCACATCGGCTAGAAAGGCGGATCCTACACTAGATGTGTGCCCTGTACTCAGCGAGGACGCTGATTTCTAAGGTGGGGTGTATGTAATACCCCATATTTCTGAATAATATGTTGAAATGAGTTATCAAATGGGGGCCCACCGTGAGTTGAAAAATAGCACAAGTTCTGTTGATGTGGTGTTGACTTCGGCCAACATGGCATGGTGACGTGGCATGTCACCATGGGGCCCGCCATTTGTGAAAGAAACGGGAGTAAGGTAGGGTGTTTATATCCCATATCAGTAATTAGCTTAAAATAAAATATTAATAAATATAATTAGCCAAGGATCAAGAGTCACCTAATTGGTTAACCACCTTTTGAGAGGCAGTCTATGGTGGGAAGTTGTACTACATAGTATCTAATTTATCTTCTAAAAATATTAGAATTTGTCTGAGTATTGGGGCGGGGCATTACAAACAGTCGATAGATGGTTGGGGGTTCTAATAGCTGGATCCCTTGTAATGGTCTAACGGCCTGTCTAAACACGCGTATCGCCCGTGTTCCTCTCTTCTATAAATACTCTCCCTATGAATAAAGAATATTATTTATGCTATTCATCTTATCCTTCTTCTCGTCTCCACTATTGTAGCTTGCGATCAAATTGATGCCTAGGAAGAAGGCTCCGGTGACCAGCCCCGTCGACGACGGTTGGCCTGGAACAATGGTATCAGAGCCTAATCCTAATCAAGATGGGGCCGACAATCAAGAATTCGATATTGAGATTTCTCGAGATGCTTAGAATCCCACTGAATCTAGTACCTGGACCTAGAGATCGGGATCAGAAAGCACGAGAATCTGCCAATCAGAGCGACGATTCTCACAAGCTTCTCAACATTGAAGAGCAGTTTGATCGATTGGAAATTGCTTTGGATCGTTCACTCCAAGAACCAAAAAGTCATTCTCGCTCATGCCATTAGAGACAATCTTGGAGCTTTGATGAGGGTGATAGTGATTTTGAAGATAATCATCACTATAGGGATCGAGAAGGTGGTCGACGTCACCATCCAAGTTCTAGGCAGGCGTGAGGAGGGAGTTTGGAGAATCTTGATCGACATAGGCAAAATTACAGAGCTGAAATGTCAAGATATGAGGAACACCAAAGATCTGGTAGCACTAGCAATTTCTTGGATGGTAATACTTTTTTCCCAAAACACCCTGAAAATAGATTTGCCTAGTTTCGATGGATGTGGAGACATTACTAATTGGGTATATCACATGGGACACCACTTCTATACACAAAGAATTAGTCCATTTGATAAGCTGCCATTTTGCCTTTATTATTTGATAGGAGAAGCTTATTGTGGTGGAGATGGTTTAAACAGTAAGAAGAAATAGATATTGATTGGGAAGTTCGCAAGAAAGAGTTGTTGTTGCAATTTGGGTTGTCGGAATTGAATGATCCCGAAGCCACACTATACAAATTGCAGCAATTCAGCACTGTTGCTGAATATCATAAGAAGTTCTTGAAATATAGCCAACTCACTAAACCATTGGCTAAGTCTTTGTTGATTAGGTGTTATATATCCGGTTTGAAGAGCGAATTGAGAAAGGAAGTTAAGATCACGAATCCTTAAAGTGTTCTTGCAGCTTACAGGGAGGCCATTGCTAGGGAAGAGATCATCAATGATCAAAGAAGGGTTTGGAACCCAGTTCATCTACCAAAGGTAACTCTTCTTTGAGTACTTCCACTATGTTCCCTAAACCTGCAATGTCTTCAAGTTCAACAGGAAACAAGGCCACTATGGGGAGTAGTGTGAGTTTTAGTACTACAATTCCCAAAGCTAAAGACCAGCAATTGTTACAATTTATGAAGGAGAGGAGGGAGAAGGGCTTAGGTTTCCATTGTGACAAAAAATTTGTAAGAGGACACATATGTGCGGAAAGGTCCTTCATGCGATTGGCACTTGTGAAAATAGCGTCTTTATGCAAATGATTGGGGCTTTGGACAAGGATGCAGAGGAGCTTGGGACTAGATCAGATGAAGAATTAGATACTAGTGCAGTTGATGAGAATGGTGAATTCAAGCCACCCAAACCTGCACGTTCCTCAGAAACCGTAGCTATTTCTTTGCATACATTGACAGGAAGCAACAACCCCAGAATTTTCAGAGTTCAAGGTAGCATTTTGTCCAAACCAGTATGTGCTTTTCTTGATATGGGGGGCCACACACAACTTCATTGATGAGCAAATTGTCAAGAAGATTTGCCTGCTAGTTAATTAGCCGGTCCGTTTGGAAGTAACAGTGGCAGGGGTAAATAGCTTCAGTGCTTGGGATTATGCAAGGAGGTAACGTTTCTATGCTAATGTGTACCTATTGTAGCTGATTTCTATGTTTTATCTATGGATACCAGCCAGCTTGTATAAGGTTCACAATGGATAGAAACATTGGGTGATGTGGTTTGGAATATGAAAGAGAACCGGATCAAATTTCAGTTGGGAAGCCAAGAAAGAGTGATGCGCGGTATTCCTCCTCAAGAATTTGAGTTGTCATCACCCAAATCCATGTCTAAGGCCCTGTTACAAATGAAGACTGGGTGGTTATTACAAATGGTGGGAACAACTAGCAAGGAAGCAAACACAACCTCAGTTCATCCTTAGTTGCAGCATGTTTTGGATCAGTATAGTAATGCATTCAAAGAAGAGATTGGTCTACCACCACATAGGAGTTGTGATCATGCTATAACTCTTCTTCTAGGATCAGAACCTGTTAGTCAACGCCCCTACATGCACTCGTGACATCAAAAAAATGAGATCGAAAAGTTTGTTCAGGAGATGTTAAAGTCAGGTATCATACAACCCAGTCATAGTCCGAATTCTTCTCCTATTGTTATGGTGAAAAAGCCCGATGAAAGTTGGCGTATGTGCATTGATTATAGGGCTTTGAATGATATAACTGTAAAAGACAAATACCCAATTCCCATAATTGATGAATTGCTCGATGAACTTCATGGTGCAACGGTGTTTAGTAAGTTGGATTTGTGTAGTGGTTACCATCAAATTAGGATACGTGTAGATGATGTGCATAAGATAGCTTTTCGGACCCATGAAGGAATTACGAATTCCTTGTCATGCCTTTCGGGTTAACCAAGCCCCCATCGACTTTCCAAGCTCTCATTAACTCTATTTTTAAACCCTATTTGAGATAGTTTGTGCTAGTGTTTTTTGATGATATGCTGTTCTATAGTGGCAGTATGGAGTCTCATGTTCAACATTTAGTGGCGGTCTTACAAATTATCAATGAGCATCACTTGTTCGCTAAGCTTAGCAAATGTTCTTTTGGGGTGAATGAAGTTCAGTATGGGCCATGTGGTGCCTGCTCAGGGTGTTTTTATTAATCAAGAAAAGGTCAGGGCCATTCAAAATTGGCCAGTTCCCAAGTCGTTAAAAGCGTTGAAAGGATTTCTTGGTCTTACGGGTTATTATCGCAATTTTATTGCCAATTACAGCTCCATTGCTTGGCCTCTCATCAAGCTAACGAAAAAGGGTGCTTTTCAATGGCAAGAGGATTCTCAAATGGCATTTGACCACATGAAGAAGGTAATTACTTCTCCAGTTTTTCGACTCCCTAATTTTTCTATTCCCTTTGAATTGGAGTGTGATGCTTGTAGGACGGGGTTAGGAGCTGTTCTATTGCAACAGAAACATCCTATCACTTTTCTCAGTTAAGAGTTGAAAGTAAAGAATAAACTCTTGTCCACATATGAGAAGGAGATGTTGGCTATTTTGTTGGTGGTCAAAAAGTGCCGAAAATATCACTTGGGAAGAAGTTTTATTATTAGAACCGATCATAAACCATTAAAATACCTGCTATAGCAATGACTGTACACTGATGCACAACATGTTTGGCTTATAAAATTGCATGGTTATCAATTTGTTATGGAGTATAAGAAGGGTATGGATAATGTAGTTTCCAACAGTCTATCGAGGCAATTTGAAGACGAAGGGGAAGCTTCTTTGGTTGCAAGATTGTTGCTCTGTAGGGTACGAGGTTGTGTTTGAGCTCCACTTTCCATCCTCAGTCTGATGGCCAGACTGAGGTGGTGAACATGGTTTTGGAGACCTACCTATGGTGTTTTACAGCTTATAAACCCCACGACTGGTCGGAGTGGTTAGCATGGGCTGAGTATTGCTATAACACTTATGTACACAGTTCCATGCAGGTTTCCCCCTTATCAAGTTGTCTATGGAATGCCTCCTCCTAATGTTTTGACATATGTGCCTAAGATTACAAGGGTGCAAGCTGTTGAAGATTCTCTGATCTCTTGGGATATTACTTTGATGTTGCTTAAAGACAATTTGTTGAAGGCCCAAGGTAGGATGCAATCAAGCTAATCTACATAGAACTGATAAAGAATTTACAGTGGGCAGTTGGGTGTTTTTGAAGCTGCAGTCCTATAGGCAGATTGTGTATTTGGATGTATTTTTCTTTTTATTCATCTCGTATCACTTTTGAACCGTGTATTGGATCTTCTTTTTTTCAATATATTCATCTATTTGATTTGTCGTCTTTTATGTGATCTTCTTGATCCGATTGTCAGTCTATTATTTCATCTCTGTTTGATCGGGCCATTATTTTTTATCCTCATTTTAACTTGTTCATGCCCTATATTATTTATTTATTTTTGTTCCCATCTTTTTATTTTGGATCATCCTATTTTTATTTGGGTCCTTCATCGTACCCTAATATCCTATTCAAATTCCTATTGGATCTTTTTTTTACCCATTAAAACGTAATAGCCTTATAACCCCTCTACCCGATTGCACCTAGCCGCCCATCACATCAAAACCCTAACTAATCTGCATATATATATGCTATCCTATATATATAATTACCCTATTCATCCCCTAATATTCTTGAAACTCTACTTCAGCCGTCATCATCCCTGTCCTCCTCCCGAAACCCTTCTCCCTCTCATCTCCCGATCTCTCCTAAACCCTTTACCCACTCTTGACCTCTCCTCCTCTTCACCACTGTGCGCCCTGTGCTCTGCCTAACCCGAACCACAGTGCCCTCACCTACACCTTCGAATCCTGGTGCTCCCCCTCCTTATCGCGAACACAGCGACAGCTAGTGCACAGATCCTCTGTGCGCCCTCTCTTCTATCACGACGACAGCAGCAGCGCCAGCCAGCAGCGATGCCAGCCAGCGCCGCTGTGCGGCCAGCCCCCCTGCGCGCCATCTTCTACCTTGCCCGCTGTCTGCCGTCCCTCTCGATGTGGTGCACCTCCGCCATTGCTTGGCTTTGTGTGCGGGTGTTGATCTCTTGTGTGCATGTGCTCATAGCTCGTGGGTTCGTTGTTCATGGGTTCATTCGTTCGTTTGCTCGTGCCGCGAATCCGTTCCCGTTATTCTTGCTCTTACTTCGTTGTTTCCATCATCGACTATAAGGCAAGTAGCTTGTATATTTTTCTGTTGCATATAGAAATACTAAATACCGCCTGTAGTGTAGTTATATTCTAGAGACAATTCTTGTACAAAATCTCTGTTATATCTTGTCTCTATGTGTTGATTTGCCCGTAGTTGTCTCATTACACACACGACATGAATTTAGACTTAGATGTAATTAATCCCTGTTACATGAATTTAGACTTATGATGTGTGAATCTTGCATGCTTGATGTGTTAGTAGTAGTATATCCGGTTGTCGATCTGTTAAATACCCTATACCATGTTATTTGGACATCTAGTATACCATACTTCACGTTTGTTATGATTTGGATATGTTTCATATGACATAGTTGATTTTATACATGAAGAATAATTCTGTCTTTGTTGTTACCTCGTTTTTGTTCAGTATTTTAGACCCTATTAAGGTCAGTATATGAAAATTATTTGTGAATATGAATTATAGAGAATTCTATCTACTTTCCAGATTTTCTGACATATCTCAGTTTCGATTTGTGAGTTGCAAGTTATGGCTATTTTACTACAGATGTGTAGAAAATTCCAGATTCAGTTTTATATGAATTCTGGATGATAATTATTTTTATACTGATGTTAAAGATAATATTTTAATCCAATATTTTGCTGAGTACAACTAAAACTGATTTGGATTAACCCATAACTTTTTTGGATTTAATTGATATCTTTTATACACTATTCTATGCTTGCAAACAACCACTATACTTGCAGAATTTTCATGCTGTTCTGTAAAGAACCTTAGTTTCAACCTGATTCTACTTGATGCTTATAAAAACTTTGTGAATATGAAATGTATCCTACTGTATCTATTTTATCACTCTTTTAACGGATCTGGATTTCGATTTATATTTTGTAATCTATTGGTGTTTTAGTACTGCTCTGTTTATGATTTCAGATTTACAAATCTGTTGTATCTTGCTGCTCTCTGATTTTATTTGAGTATACTATCTATGTTGGAAAATTATGAAACTTTATTTTTTGTTACTAAATATACTAGGGAATACCCCAGATTTTTTATGGATTTAAACAATAAGTTTTTGTGCTGTTTTCCTGTTTATGAATACAAACTTTTGATTTCTGGCTTAACATGTTTTCTGGATACAAGTCTATTTTGAGTCTTGTTTTTGTGAAATACCATATGACTTATATATATTTGCTGGATTCGGCCGAGAGTCTATTTTCCAGGTTTTCTGACGGATCCAAATTTGCACATTTGTAGCAACAGAAATTCCAGATTTGGTATAGGACTGTCTTGCTGTCTTGAACTAGAATTTTCATTGTTCTACCCTTTTATGAGTTGTCTTATATGTACATATTTATCTTTCAATCTGAACCTATTACTTGTTTATACCATGTTATTCTTGCTCTGTTTTGTGACACGTACATGCCTGTTTGACAATAATAACAGATAACCAAGCCGGGGTTAAAGGAAAGATCCAGTAGTGGATAATATAGAAATGTGTACTTGGAAGGGGGCCTGTGTTTCCCACATGATTATCTATTATCTGTTACGTGTGCATGACTACATGATACATGATTCTGTTATCTGATTACGTGATTGCACACTTTCCTATAGGAAGGTGTACTCAAAAGAGAACCCGTAGGTTCTATCTGTCTGTATTTGTATCTGTTATCTGTTATCTGATACCTGAGCACACGGCCCTACACAGTCCACTATGAAATTTAAACGAAACTGTCTGAATGTAGCAACCATGTGGTAAATGGATGGAACGCATAAAGTGCTACCTAGATAGAAATAAATACAAAACTTGGCATAATCTGATATCTGTTATCTGTTTATCTGTTACATGCTACCTGACATCTGTTATCTGTTTACCTGTTTGCATGATACTTGATATCTGTTACATATCACCTGTACCTGTTAGCATACCATGTTACTTGATTCTATTTTTCTGATTCATGTTAGACATTCTGTTTCGCTTTGTCATATCTACTCCATGCTATGTTTGTTTCTGTTGTTACTCTATATCTGCTTATTTCATTCCTGTACTTGTGCATGTACTACAATCGACCCATAACTTGCATTGACGGGCGTTTTGTTTTTTTTCTCTTCCTGCAATTTGCTAAATTGTAGATCATGGAGATCAGTTGCCCGATGGAGTAGGTGATCTGAGATTTTACATGATGGAGTTTTTGCTATTATTATTTTATGTTGCTTATTCGAATAAATGTATCTATTACTTGGATTATTTTGTATTGGGCAATGTGTCCCAGAATTATTGACTTGTTTAGATCTGGTTTATTTGAGATTTATTAAGTTTTGTTTCAAGTAAATTCTGCTGGTATATTGATTTATTTATGTATGCGTGGTTGACTTTTTCTTGCTTCTTACTCTGATATTCTTGTGAAGTGTTGTAAACATCCTGACAGCTTATGGATGATGAAAATCATTCGCTGGACTTAGTCATGTATTCGTATTCCGTATCTCCTTTTTGGGAATCGGGGCGTGACACAGGTGTCGGTTGGGAGTCACCGTATTCATAAACTTACCTCACTATATTATGGTCCATATAAGGAGGTTGCAAGGGTGGGCGCAATGTCCTATAAGCTCAAGCTTTCTGCAGAGTCATGTATTCATGATGTGTTGCATGCTTTGTAATTAAAAACTCACATCAGTTGAGATGGTCAATCTGTTAGGCCTTCTTCTGCATTGCCTTCATATGGTTAATG
This sequence comes from Hemerocallis citrina, assembly GCA_017893485.1. NCBI lineage: Eukaryota > Viridiplantae > Streptophyta > Magnoliopsida > Asparagales > Asphodelaceae > Hemerocallis > Hemerocallis citrina. Next base: position 117,195,733 of record CM030361.1, on the reverse strand, counting down.
CAGTTACAGAAGATATTGTGCTAAATAGAGCAGAATGGAAAACTAGTTAGGAAAAAGGCTTTGTTGTTGTTGTTGTTGTTGTTGTTGTATACAACTATCTTGTTCTAGTATATTAAAAATTAAGTTGTTGGTCTAATAACGGGACCATGGGTAGGGCCGGGTCCAAAATCATCGGACCATAATCATACCTGTCTAGAATCGGGTCGGTTCCGGTCCAATATTGGGTCAGGGTCTCGGGTGAATGTGACAATGCTACTCACAAGGCCCAGATCGGAAAACATGGGAGCTGGAAAAATTGGGATCCTTCGTGGTACCTTCTTTTTGTAACTCCATCCATTCTAGGGGTTGTAGACTAAGTTGGTCTTTGATTCTTTGGAAGGCAAAGCTCTTTGAAAATTACAGTATTCTTGTGATTAGTCCTAAACGATGATATTTTAACTAGAGAAAATTTAGTGAAAAGACTTCCACATGTTGGGACCAACTGTGGCTTTTGCAGTGCTGACCTAGAGTCGAGAAACCACAGTTTTTTAAATTGTCATAGGAGCAGATTGGTATTATGCGAGGTCCTTAGTGCCCTCAGCACATCGGCGTACCCCCAATCATATGAGGAGTTGTGTCGGGAATAAAAATCATGAAAGAAGCGTGCTATATTACTATCGTCGCAACGACCTGGGTTTTATGGCTAGACAGAAATAACTTTTACTTTCGTGGGACTTGTAATAGTATTTCTTGTAATCTAACTCATCATGCATCTTACTTTTTTTGGTTACAATTGTGGCATCGGGTCCTAGGGGGAGGATCGCCAGAGCTTTCCAGGTTGATTTGGACGACGAGGAGATTGTTGTAGGCCCTACTCCTGATTGATCGGTGCACTGATACCCACCCTCCAGGGTTGTGTTGGAGGGATCATCGATCTTTGTTTGTACTCTCTATGTTGTTACTTTGTTGATTCCGGTTTTTTAGATAGGTCCCACCCTCCAGGTATTTGTTGGAGGCTTCGTGATGTTGTTTTTTTCTTGCTTAGTATTTTTGTATATGGGCCAAGTACTCTGGGTTTGTTTTGTTAAAGTCTTTTTGTAATGAAACATGGTGACCATACTCCACCTTTTCTCTATAAAAAAAGGGTTAATGGATTATTTTACATTTAGAGGGTGAATAACTGGATATTATGATTGTTGAGCTTGTAACAAAATTTTATACATAGATGAGCTACACTAAGAAAAGCATGTAGCAAAGCTGATCATATAGTTACTGTCTATAGCAAATCGTCTAGTTGTTTAATTAGGTGGGAAAAGATTACAAATTTACTTTTCCATATCCTCTAAAGCTTCCAGTTATATAACAAACATGTACACAGAGAAATTGATCTCTGAAAAAGTCATGGACTCGCACTCCAAATTCATCCCCCATTTCATCAATGAAAAGTTAAGTTTGTACACAAAACTTGTGTACATGGTACCATCTTTATGTAAATGTTTGTACCTATATAAAATTACTAGCAGCTCTCTCAATCAAGAAGATAAAGATTTCCACATTTATTTATTTTTTAATGCAATTTAAGGTATGATATGTAGGGTTTCTTCAAGGGAAAGAAAAGCAATGCAAAATAACTTATTGGTGCATACCTTTTTTTTGCTTAAAAGATTTGATTAGAGTTTAGATATCTATGGTTTTAACTTGTAGGTGAGAAAATAAAGATAGAATAACCTTAAAAACTATTCAATCTGATCAAAGTTTGAGCAAATTCTGATATCTCTAATCTCTGATCTCTAATCTCTAATATTATAATGGGAGAAGGCTATAGTGTCATTTGTCATTTTGTCATTCTACCAACATGTGCAACGCACGTACATAACTAATATAAAGGAGGTTTCCGGTTCAAATCATCCATATGTCAGAGTTTTTATTTTTATTTTTTGAAATTATTAAAACGTGCATCGCACATGTAAATTACTAGTACAAATAATCATGATTTACTTTAGTCACTTTTGTAACTAATTCTTAAAAAAAATTTAAAAATTAAAAAAAAAATTGTGACTAAGTATGCCTTCCGTTTCTATTTTTTTTTTTTAAAAATTGTGAAATATAGTCATTATATTTCATTAATTAGTTTTATTTTTGGATAATGCTACACTCTATCAATTTCACTACTTTTCTCTTCACTATCTTAGATGACACACTCCTATTTGGAGATATCTACCACGTCTGTTGCTGTATGCCTTAAAGGTCAGTTGTATATTGACATTACTAGTTTATATTGTATCATGACATTTATTTCATATATGATTCATTTTATTTATTGTATTGTTTATTGTGATTAAATAAACAGAATAAACTTTTTAGAATAGTAAGTTCAATATCATTATACATCAAGTGCATGACTTGATTGTGATATCCTATTGGTTAAAATCAGAATGCTATTCTTAAATGTTCCTAGTCAAGTATTATTGTGAATTATGACAACAATAATACATAGAGACTAATATGTGCGTAGACTGATGACTATATCTCGCGGATCATGGATATGAGATAAAGTCTTCATATGAGTACATATTATAATAATAATGTACTGGACTGACCCACCATGAGAACGTTGCTGGATCGTTACGTGAGTGTCATAAACGGTTCTCACAGTGACCATGGTGTACGTGGTCCTTAGACTTAAAGTCACTACGGTTTCCTACATGAGAAGTTATATGTTTTAATGTCGTCATACGTCGTCTATAATAAGGGGATTATAGAACCGACTGTTGGACATGCTACAAATCATGTGGAGGGATATGAGTGACTTAGATAGGATTTCTCTCTTACATAACATGAGCGATATCTACGGAACCCTTGATTGAGTGAGATTGTAAAAATGCATGACCGTGCTCAAATGAGTCAATATGAGATATTGATATCATTTGTTTTAGTAAGTCTACTCGGACATCAAGAAACCAAAGATTAATCTGTACAAGAGTGACACGCTCTATGCCTTGTGGTCAATTAAGATATCTGGATAAAATGACTAGACTACATGGTGGCATTGGTCACGGATAAGTTATGTCAAATCACTAACATTACCGTCACTTGAGTAGCAGTGATGTATTGCTAGATATTGCTCATTGTTTGTAACACTAGAATACGATTTTAGTATTACTGTCAACATAATGAGAACCTATAGGGTCACACACTTAGAATGGATCGAAATTGGGATTCAAATTCATTAGATGAATTTAATTCGGATTCCAAGTAAGACTTACGCTTCTAAAATTGGTTGGACAATTAATCAGATTAATTGGGCCAACCCATAATGAGAACCTATAGGGTTGCACATCTCACTACTCACTACTCACTTAGGATTTGCTACACACACACACACACGTGTGTGTGTGTGTGTGTGTGTGTGTAGGATGGTGAAGAGAAAACCTTATCCATCACAAAAAGTGTGTGTGAGAGAGAGAGATCGTGAGGAACATCTCCTTCCCGTAGCTAGCACCGCAGCATGAGGGGGAGCCCAATTGGATCTATTCGTGTGGATACTGTAGAGGCACCGCAACATTGCAGTACTCGTGATTGACATACTGTGAAGACAACTGATTTATAGTTAAGGTAAAACTTTTAACACATTTTATGGTTTTCGCATGGATCGATAGTTGGGTTTCAAATTTTTTTTATATTTAATTCCACTGCGTATTTACTCTGTGATTAACCGTGAAACCCAACAGCCACCTACTCTCCACCTACTTTTCAACATATTTGGACTATAAATAATAGTGAAGATATTGATAGTGAAATTGATAGTGTGTGACATTACTTCTTTTTTTCTTCCTTTTACAGATTTCTACCATATATATATACTAGGTATGCCCATGGGAACGTGCCTATGGCACGTCTTTGGAACGATGCAACATATGAAAAATCATGTAAACAGTAAGGGATGATTTATATAGATATTTTTTTGCTACTAGACGTTGATGTATTAATGTACTTTGAAGTAGGATTATGGAGTGAGCTTGATGTTTATTGGTTTGTATATTGCAGGATTATCTGTCAGCAGTTCGGAATTCAAAAATAGTATTGTGAATCTACAACAGTAGTGGACCAAAAATTCCTTGCTATGTGTGGCTTGCTGAAAAAGAGATTTTTTTTATTTAGTTGGAGTAGCAATTCATTTTCTAATGCAATGAACGCCTCAAACTGCATGAGTTAGTTCATCCTTGTTTGTTTTTTTATGTAGTTAACCATGTATGAATTTAAAAGAGAAAATTTGTTGTGATGTATATGTGAAGTGAAATTACAGCAAAGCAGATCAAGATACAATTTTGCAGCTACTAAAATCCGAAATACAGGGATTAAGCACGATCAAGCGAGTTAATGAAAGAATTTGCAACGATCTTTCAAAGCAGCAAATGCCCATATATTCAAAAAAAGTATAATCTGAAATTGCATAATAATAAAAATGCATTCGAATTAAAATTAACTTAGTGAAGCACAATTACATCTCCATATCAATAACTCAGTGTATCCATATAATGGAGAGCCTACTACAACTTGATCTGAAACAGGTTTGTTGATATATTTCAGTGTATGAGATATTTTAAATTCCTGAATATATTTATAGATTAAAAAAAGAGGTACATGCCCGTGTGGTGGACAATATTAGCCCCAACTCGCCAAAAATAATTACAAAGTGATTAACAAAAAAACACATAAGCCTAACTATCAGGCATTTTACCAGTAAAATAGACAGTAACATAAAGAGAGAAAAAAGCATAAAAACATTCTGAGAACATGAAGGTAAAATAGACAGTAACATAAAGAGAAAAAGAAAGCATAAAAACATTCTGAGAACATGAAGATTGCAGATGGATAGACGACTGAACCCGCTATAATGAAGAGACCTGAAAAATCACGATCAAGAATGAAAAATCATTTTAATGAAAAAGGAATCAATCAAGTCAAAAGTAATGAGAATTTTAAAAACCAACACTAATAATTTGTAGGAAAATTTATTTTCAAGCCAATACCTTTCAAAATGACTGATGTACAAAAGAAATCTCCCTCAAACTCGACGGTTTGAACCAAAAATGCTCTTCATTACCCCAACAGATCTGCATAATAAACCTTACTATTAGCTTACTATTACCATGTATGAAATTAAATTTTTTTCTTACACCTACTCAATTAAATTTTCATTTATATTCTAGAATACTAATAAGAATTTTAGTAAAAAATTCGACAGAGTTTCCCCTAAAATATTAGCCCCTTTACAACAATTCCTTACGGAATTCTGCTAACAATCAAAAATATCACATCACAGGCAGTTAATGTCAATCCTCCCCAGGCCAATCTAAGCAACATCACACAGACATCATATATATAAGGCTCTGGGGGAAAAATCTTCATATAATGCAAGATACAAAATAAAAATCAAGATTTTGTTTGAAAACATAATAGATTTTTCGAAAAACCTTTAAAAACCTTTGAAAAACCACACACAGAACCCAATACTCCACAACTTTGCTGGTACGGGTTTTAACATACTATATTCCACCACTATATATCATCATCCCATACATACTTTACTTACATAAATATTACACAGATTTTTTCTCTCTCTCTCTCTCATTCTACATAACTTTAAGTTAACAAAATATACAACTAATAACTCATACACCAACCATATTACCGAAGAAAGTAAAACTACCAAAATTTTGAATGTAAGTGGACAATTATAAGCTTCACTTATTGTTTTTTTCTTACTATTATTTCCAAGTCAGCATCAACCTGTAAGGTATGAAAGTAAACATTATAATGTGAAGAACACAAAAGAAACAATTTTTTGATCTAATATGAAAGAGTTGTAGATGCCATTAAAAAAAAACTAACATGGCCATATATAGTGATGTTATCCATTGATGTTGTTTAATTCTGATGAAGTAGTTGATTTGTATATAAAAGAGGGGAAATTACTTACAGTTAAACCAATCAATAACTTACAATAGCTAAAATCTAACACGGAATTTGGATAGCCAATAGATGACCCAGTTTTAAGCTAAACGAATCAATTACTTATATTAGCACATTTACTGAAGATTAAGACATAGGAATTTAACTGTATTCAACATAATGTCACTCTAGTAATGTAGTGAAATTGGCATAATTTACAAATGATCTTCATCAGGCATGAACACAAACTCTCAGTCCCAGATATTCTACTTGTATCATCTCCACATCTCCACATCAATTATTCATGTTAATCACAATTTTTGTAACTTGCAATTAAAATGCGAGCATCACTTCAATTCCACTGTATTCTTTTGGATTCTAATACAACATTTGCACTGCAAATTTGATTAGACTGGTTAAGAATCTCAGGATGGCAGATTGACATTTTTTTAATGTAGAAACTATTCTTTCACCAATATGATTTCTTTAACAAATAAAATGCAACATAAAGTGACCTCTTCTTCACTATATCGACTAAGTTTGATTATAACTAAAGGCATAGCATTCATAATTTTTGGTTAAATATGAACCTGCTATCAATATGGACATAAATTTTTGTATTCAACTTCTGTATTCAACTTTTAGAACACAATTATTTGAAATCTAACACATCTTCTATATTCAACTTCTACATTCAACTTCTATGTATTCAACTCATCAAAGAACTAATCAACTTCTGTATTCAACTTCTATTTAATAAATCTGACTCATCACAGACAAAGAAAGAAAGAATCAACTTCTACAAAGTATTACGAAAAAATTGTACAACACAGTGGACTGTTGAACAACCTACTAACTTGATATCCAAATCTAACTCATCAACATTCAACTAATCATTTTTAAAATGAAGAAACAACATACCTCAGAATCCTGCGAGACTGCGACTTTGCGAAATCATGAATCCTCTCTCATCAAAATCAATGGCGGAAACACCTACAAAATTTGAAATGATCAAAATTTTATCATCCAAGAATAAACTTTAGATAGAGACTAAAGTCAAACTGTATAATAAAATTTTGAAATAATGTACGCAGCCAGAGAGAGAGATTAAACAATAAAAGTGAAGATATATCAAGCTTATCTAACTTTTGTATCCTAAATTATGAAGCTAGAAAAAATCTGAAATGAAAGCTAGAAACATTTCAAATTAGTTAGATTGTTAATTACATTGTGTTTCTGCTAAATATGAGACATGCCTTGCCAATTTTGTCAATATGATTGATAATTACACATGCTAATTACACATTGTGTTCATGTTAAATAGCAGACCATGCCCTGTCATATTGTTAATTACACATGCAAAACCCTCATATACTATGGACACTATTTTTTCAATATGATTTGGCAATTTTTAGGTCTTCATATATGCTGCATTTGGCAATCTACAGGCAAACCTAGACTCAAACCAAATTGAAGTATACTATTTTCACCAATACTCTTTCTCAAGCAAAAATAGAACTCATAGCAGATTAAAGTCGCAACAGAATGTTAATTTGATTCATGCTCAATAATTATCATCAAATACAATTTTCTACTTCCAAATGTCAATGCCTAAACTTATTGAAGTCACATCTATATTTTTTTTAATTTTCAAAGTGTAGATATATGATTGAACTTTTCAATATTATTCAGTGACCGTCAAAGCTTATGGGTTGACTAAGTTGGATTTCTTTGTGATCCCATACTATTATCTTTTCTAATTTTTAACATTGATAAATCATTAAACATTTCAATTCTATTCAGTGATTGTCGATGCTTATAACTCGACTATGTTTGACGTTCTGACATTATATTGCAGTTGGATTATAATAGCTTCAAAAATTCTGATTACCAATTAAATTTATTGAAGTCACATCCTCCATTCTTGCAGGAAAAATACCTTTACTCAGATTTTCTAAAAAAACAATGGATCATCTGGAGTATTTAGAAAAATGAATCTGCATAGACGAAACATAGCGTTGCCTTCATTATAAACATAGTATATAATGCAAAGTGTGAATATGATTAAGGAACAAAAATCTCCTATGCGCACCAGCTTATATGCTATCCCATCTTAATATCAGGCTGGAGAACATAATTCCTAAGAACAAAGGAAGTGTAGTCCTAAGAGACTGGGTAAACTATGTATCATCTATAGCATCGACACATATTAACTACAATGAGCTACAGAATAGTAGCCATTTGAAAAAGAATCAGCAAACACAAAATTCAATAAGAAAGAAAAATTAAAAATTAGAATCTGCATGGAAACACAGCATTGCCTTTACTATAAACATAGAAACACCAAACACAGTGTCAACATGAGTATGGAAAACTAATCTCCTACAGACACCTCTTCTGATGTTATTCCATCTTAGTATCAGGTTGGGAAACTCAACTTCCTAAGAACAAAATAGTCCTAAGAGATTCAAGAAGTGTAATGCTTTGTATTTTTAGATAGCATTTACTCCATCTATTTATACCAAGGTAGGGAAATCAATATCTTCTCCAATTTGACTCAAAATTTCAATACCCAAATAATACTACTCCAAGTTTATCTATAACTAATAATATCCTAAAAGAGTCAATATAACCAAACAACAATAAAAAGAATCTCACATATAATTCAACTTTTCATTACAATTTTCATTAAAATCAAAGAGGTCTGCCCGTTGAAATGAACAGGCAAACCGACAAACTTTTCATTACAATTGTCAATGGTCAATCCTCTTTGATTTTCATTACAATTTTCATTAAAATCAACGGACAAACCTATCGCAATTGGCATTAAAAATTCAACCAAAAAATTTGTGACAGATACAAACACAGAGTGTACAATTGTGAACGGGCAATCCTCTTTGATTTTCATTACAATTTTCATTAAAATCAACGGGCAAACCTATCGCATTTGCCATAAAAAATTTAACCAAAAAAATTGTGACAGATACGAACACATAGTGTATTAACACAGAGTATAAACTAACACATTTTCAAATAGTTATACAATCCTCAGCCGTACTCAACTCTAAAATCAAAGAGGAAACACTAAACGTTCTAAACCCCAATAACCAAAGCTAAAAATTTAAAAACCTGCAACCATAAACAGTATCAATTTCGGGATTTCTAAACAGTATCAATTATTAGTATCAATTTCTAAACAGTATCCCATAAAGATCACTACACATCAAGCTTATCCTAATCCCAAAACCATACCTTTACATCAAAACCCCAAACGACTACTATCACTTCCACAAAGCCAATTGCATTACTAACAAAATTAGCCTTTTATATCAGAACCCTAATCATTTCTACAAAAACCAACTACATTTCTAACAAAACTATCCATGAAACCAACAAAAAAAACATTTCCAAACATGTCCACAACCCACCAAATCAAGATGCACCAAATTTCAGCTCATTTAATACTTTAAAATGTTACACAACCACATTGCACTCATCAGGTCGTCCAAAACCTTTGGGAACAACTACTTGGATTCTTTCTCTCTATTCACCTTACAACAATCTTAAAAGTCACATTTGTTAAATGATCAACTATTTATGCCTAAAGTGATGTTCCTTTAGACGACAATATCATTTTTGCATCATATACCAAAATTTGAAATTCATATAGATTTACTCGCACCCTTAACCACTGAAAATCACTACACACACCTTTAGATCAAGACCCAATAACTACTCTCACTTCCACAAAACCAACTACATTACCAACAAAATTAACCCTTTATATCAGAACCCTAAACCATTTTTACCAAACCAACAATATCAACCACAAAGTCTGCCAAAAAAAGAACTTCCCAAAAATGTTCACAACCAACCGACCAAATCAAAACAAAAACAAAAACCAACCCGAATTAGTGCAGAGGGTGCTGGCACTACTGATCGAAATGCAACTCTTCATCAACCTAAACCTAATCCAGCACCCCGCCCCACTCTCCTCCTCCTCTGTAATCTCCCCCATTCTTTATCAACCTAAATGTGTTTTGCGAGTATCAATTTCTAAATAGTATCAATTTTGGGATTAGATGCAAAATTAGATGCAAAATGGAGTTTAACTTATTAGATGCTTAATTAGAAGCAAACAGTATCAATTTCGGGATTAGTATCAATTTCTAAACACTATCAATTTCTAAATAGTTCAAAATGGAATTGAACTTACAGTGACGGTTGGGTTGTTGGAGCTTCGAGTGCGGGTTTCGCTGAGGTGGAGGTTGGGTTGACGGAGCTGACAGAGCTTCGAAGGAGCTGATGGAGCTGATGGGGTTTCGCAGTATCAATTTCTAAACAGTATCAAAATGGAGTTGAACTTATAGTGGGGGTTGGGCTATCAGAGCTTCGAGTGTGCTGAGGTGGAGGTTGGGTTGACGGAGCTGACGGAGCTTCAAAGGAGGTGGAGCTTCAAAGGAGCTGACGGAGTTGATGGGGTTTTGATGAGGCGGGGCTAATAGGTTTCGATAAGGCGGGACTGATGGGGTTCGATGAGGCAGGGCTGATGGGCTTCGATGAGGCGGGGCTGATGACTTTGATGAGGCAGGATTTCGGGAAGAGGGATAGGGGGAGATGGGTTATGAGTTGGGGAAGAGAAAGAGAGCGGGGGAAGAAAAAGAGAGAGAGAGAGCGAGAAGCGGTAGGGGGGTCTGAGCTGAGAGAGAGAGAATTGGTTTTGGGGTTCAAAATTTTGGGGTTTGAAATTTTGGGCGGAAAAATATGTTTTGTGAGAATGAATCTGGGCCATTGATTTTAGGGGAGATTGAAGCATAGCCACTTGGTAGCTTTCTTTGTAATTTATTTTATATATATATATATATATATATATATATATATATATATATATATATATATATACACACACATTAGATTTTCCCGTGGGCACGTGCCTAGGGCATGTCTTCAAAACGATAAAACATATGAAAGTCTTGTAAACAGTAAAACAACAATTATGTAGCTCAAGTTTGAATAGTAAAACAATAAATAGTTGTAAATAAAACAATAATTAGTTGTAATTAGTTATATATATATAAAATAGATTTTCCCGTGGGCACGTGCCTACGGCACGTCTTCAAAATGATACAACATATGAAAGTCTTGTAAACAGTAAAACAATAATTATGTAGCTTAAGTTTGAATAGTAAAACAATAATTAGTTGTAAATAAAAATCCATGTTTTAATTAGTATATGTTGAAAAATAATTATAAATGGGGGTGTAAAATCCAATTTCTTTGAATTTTGAGTGTGGAAAATGATGAATTTTAACTGTTGATGAGATATTTGCTATTTTCAATGTAACATGAGCAATAAAAAAAATGCATAAAAAATATGAAAATTTACAAACTTGAAATCTGAAAATATAAATTTCTAAGTAAATAGAGAGAGAATGAGTGAGAGAGAGAGAAAATAAATAAATAAATAAATAAATAAATAAAGGAGTTGTTTTTGGGGATTTGAATTTGAATTTTAGGGGAAAACTTTTGGACGGGAAAATATGTTTTGTGAGGTTAAATCTGGACCATTAATTTCAACCTTATTGAATGAGCTTTGTGTTTTATTACATAGATAACAAAAGTGTGAAAACAAAAGTTAGCTTCCTAATTCCCAAAATGATCAGTTCACTCACATTCCATCTGCTCACACACCACCTTACAAAAAAGTCCCAAAACCAACCTCCAAAATCTTAAATCACATATTCCCTTATGGCTTCCTCTCCTCTTCCTTCTCCTCCCACTCCTCCTCATGTCTTTCTCCCTCTCCTCTGCCGTCTCTGATCAAATCAAGAAAGCATGCAAAGCCACCCGATACCCATCCATCTGTGAAACAGCACTCTCCCCATCTCAAACCCTCCCTTCAAACCCCAAACCTAAAGATCTCATCCTCACGTCACTTTCCATCTCCTCTACTAATTTAAAGACAGCCCACATTGTTGATTCTTGGTTTTGACGACTACAACACAATGCAAAGTTATGCTACTTCTTATATATTGCAGGATGTATTAATGTCAATACAATGTGTGATACACAAAGGCAAAGGTTATCCAAAGAAGCTCTCAAAGGCAATTTGATCAAGCTACAAAGTTCTAAGTTCAAGACAGGGTTGATCAAGCAAGCTTCAGCAACTAAAGACAATGGCTCAAGCTTAAATTCAAGACTCAAGATCAAGACAAGATTCAGTGATTCATTGTGTTTTATTAAATGTATTGTAAACAATTGTAATTTTATTTCTATGAGTCTTACATAGATGTAATAGCCTTGTCACACACACACACTCACACATATCTTTATAACTGAGTGTTTTTCACAAGTTTAAAGGTCGAAACAAGCTTGATTAAGATCATTTGTTGAGTACCAGTCGATCGCTGTTTGTCACCAGTCGATTGTACTAGTACGAAACTGTCTGAACTTTTTCAAACTCTGGCCATTCGACTCATCATGGCAACCCAGTCGACTGTTCAAGTCGTTTCGACAGATTTTAGAATTTAAAACTTGTTTTTCAAATTCAAAAGTTTTATATCCGTTTTAAATCAGTTTTATTAACTATTTTACAACGTCCTAGTGATTCCTCTCTATAAATAGAGCCTAGGAATCACCATGATAAGGTTCCAAGTATTTTGATAAAAGTTAAGTTTTTGCTTTTGAAAAAGAGAACAAGTATTCAAACAAGCATTCACAATCTTCTAAGTCTTGGTTCTCTTAAATCAGTCTAGTATAACAGTGAATTCGTTAGACTGATTTTGAAAGTTGACATATTAGCCTACATACAAAAATCAGAATCACAACAAGGTTGTAGGTTGTTGTAACTTTTTTATTATTTTCTTTCACTCTCGGGTTGTGAGAGTGGTCCTCTTGGTTGGAGAGTAGGGCTCTCGGTTGGAGAGTCAGGTTTTTACTCTTGGTTGAAGAATGGGTTTGCTCTCTCTAGTGGTGAGAGAGGTCTACGGGTTAGACAAGAGTGTTGTCTAAACGCCGTAGGGTATTCTTGTATTTTTTCAAGAACAGTGAAAAATCTCAAGTGGGTTGCTTGGGGACTGGATGTAGGTCAGGAGGACCGAACCAGAATACATCGATGTATACTCTGTGGTTGTTTCTCTCTATGGTTGTATTTTCTTTACTTGCATGTTAATTTCTCTGCGAAACTTTTCTGGCAAGTCAACTGATAGATTGGTATAACATAATCTTTGAAAACTTTTCTGACAAGTCGATTAAGTTTCGCTATAAGTCGACTGATCAGACTTGTATAAAATATTCTTCTATTCTGACGCCCCAATCGACTGTATTCCCTTTTCTAGTCGACTGGATAGTAAGAAAAAGTTCAATTTCGTTATTATTTTTTATACAACACTATTCACCGCCCCTCTAGTGTTTCTTGCCTTGCCTACAGGATCCAACACTTGGTATCAGAGCCTGGTTGAGTGCAATGGCAACTACTTCTAATGCAAGCCAATACCATGAAGGCCAATCCATACAAAGGCCACCCCTATTCGATGGAACCAATTACAACTATTGAAAGTGTAGAATGAAGATCTACCTTCAGTCCATCAATTATGAGATATGGAACATGATGGAGACCGAGTACACCGCTCCTACCATTCCATATGCACAATGGAACGACGACATGAAGAGCGAAACAATGAACAATGCAAAGGTGATGAACGCTCTATTATGTGCCCTTACCAAGGAGGAGTTCAATCGTGTGTCCAATGCAACAACGGCGCATCAAATTTGGCACACACTCGAGGTAAATCATGAAGGAACTAATAAAGTTAAAGAGTCTAAAATATCTGTTCTTGTTCACAGGTTTGAAATGTTCTGCATGAAGGAGAACGAGAATGTGTCTGAAATGATCACAAGGTTCACGGATATTACAAACTCTCTTGTGGCACTTGGAAAGAGGTACACTCAAGCCGAAATGGTGAGGAAAGTACGTCGTGCACTAACACCTGAATGGGAGAAGAAGACCACCGCCATAGAAGAGGCCAACGATTTAACACAACTCTCTCTTGAGAATATTGTGGGAAATCTTATGGTATATGAGGTACAACTTAAAAAACACAAGAAGGATCTACAATCTCAACAATCAAAGAAAAAGACTCTAGCATTCAAGGCCATGTCGGACTCCGAGGATGAAGAAGAAGATGAGGAAGAGATAGCCATGTTCACGAGAAAGTTCAAAAAGTTTCTAAGGAAAGGTAAATTTATCTCAAAAACTAAGGATACTAATGAACTCTCAACTTGTTTCAAGTGTAACAAGATAGGACATATGAAGAAGGATTGCCCACTAGAGAATGCGAAGTCTAAACAAAGGCTTTCAACTTCAACAAGGAGAAGTACACCAAGAACAAGAACATGAAGAACAAAAAGGCATATCAAGCAACTTGGGATGATAGCGACTCTTCATCGGAACAAGAAAGTGAAGAGACAAATGAGGTTGCTAATGTATGCTTTATGGCTTCACAAAATCAAGTAAGTGATGATTATGATTCAAATGATTTATTAGATGCTTTCAATGAGATTTTTCAAGAGCTTAAAAAAGAAAAAATTTGAACAAAAAACTTGGAGAAAGTAAATCAAATACTTTCTCAAGAGAATCTTGACTTAGATAAAGAAGTCAAGTCTTTAAATTCTTGACTTTCTAGTTTGGATATAGATCTTGTATCTCTTAAGAAAAATTATGAAGAGATATCCAAAAATGTATCTAAATTTAATAAAGGGAAGGAGAATTTAAATGATGTTCTCCAAAATCAAGTTCAATCTAATAAGAGATTTGGACTTGGATTTCAAAAGTCTCTTGAAAAACCTCATGTTACTAAGAACACTAGTGTAAATAAGCCTGAATCTATTTCTAATGTTAAGAATAAACTATATGATTTTTTTGAAAAACCTATAACTGTAGTTTTTAATGAAAAAAGCAATTCAGTAGTTCAGACCAGTCGACTGAACCCAAATTTCAGTCACCTGTCCAGAGGTTCTGAGTCTTATTCAACAAGACGAAAACCTCAGATAAGCCGACCTATTACACCTCCCAGTCGAATGGATTCCAGTAACAGTCGACTGAAAGGTTCGATAAAGTCGACTGGACAGAGCAAAAATATATGGGTTCCAGTCAAACTGAGTCAGGAAGATGGAGTTACTTATATAAAATCATATATTCTTGCTGTATGTAATTCTGTAGATTATATTCCTACATTTGGTGTAAAATCAAACTCACTTTGGGTTTGGTTTCCCAAAAACTAATCTCTTTTGGATCCAATGAAAAGGGTACCATATTCACTTTGTAAATTTTATAGGTACCTAAAAGAGAACGTTGGATACTTGACAGCGGATGCTCAAAGCACATGATTGGTCATGCCAACCTCCTATCTTCCATTCAAGAGATTGATGGAGGAACAGTCACATTCGGTGATAACAACAAAGGGAAGGTTATTGGAATAAGCATGGTCGGTGAGCACACTAACTCTTCAATGGAAGATGTTTTACTTGTTAATGGTCTTAAGCATAATTTATTAAGTATTAGTCAATTGTGTGACAAGGGATATAAAATTATTTTTGAAAAAGATGCATGCTTAATTTATGACTCTACCATGTAAAATATAATTTTTCAAGGATTTAGGAAGAATAATATTTATGAATTGTGTTTAAAATCAATTGAATTTTCGAATGATTTTTGCTTAGTAGTTTCTAATAATGATTCTTGGCTTTGTCATAAGCAATTTGGCCATGTGAACATGAAAAATATTGCTAAATTGTTTAAATACAACCTAGTTAAAGGGCTGCCAAGTTTATCCTATAAAAATGATAAGTTATGTGATGCATGTCAACTAGGTAAACAAATCAAATCTACTTTTAAGACAAAAGAAGTAATTTCTACTAGTAGGTCTCTCGAATTAATCCACATGGATTTATTTGGCCCTACTAGAGTTGCTTCTTTAAATAAAAGTAGGTATGTATTTATTTTAGTAGATGATTTTTTACGATTCACTTGGGTTTTCTTTTTAAAACATAAGAATGATGCATTTGATGAATTTAAAAATTTTTGTAAATGGATCGGATTCAAAATCCAAAGTCTCTAACCATAGTCACTATTAGAAGTGATCATGGTGGAGAATTTAAAAATAAAACATTTTCAGAATATTGCAACAAGAATGGTATAACACATTCATTTGCGTTTCCTAGAGCTTCACCCAAAAATGGAGTGGTCGAAAGAAAGAATAGGACTTTGCAAGAGTGTGCACGTACCATGCTTGTTGAAAGCAATTTACCTACGTATTTTTGGGCTTAAGCTATTGCTACAGTTTGTTATGTTTTAAATAGAATTTTGATTAGACCTAAACTTAAGAAAACATGTTATGAACTATTCTTTGATAAAATTCCTAAAGTGTCTTATTTCAAAATATTTGGATGTAAGTGTTTCATTTTAAACACTAAAGATAATTTATATAATTTTGATCCTAGATCTAATGAAGGTACCTTCATTGGATACCCAAACAGGAGTAAGGCATATAGGATCTTCAATAAGTCAACTTTGACTATTGAAGAATCCATGCATGTTTCATTTGATGAATCTCTGACTTCATCTATTGTTATTAAAGATGATGAAACTGATTCATCACCTTTAAATAACATCATTAAATCTTTAGAGCAGACTACCCTAGCGAATAAGTCGACCGATAAGAAAATCAAGTCGATTGATATGAATCGGTCGACTAATGGATAAGTCAAGTCGACTGATCCTGTTGTGATGACTCAAACTTTACCAAAATCTTTTGTTGAAGTTAGAGATCATCCTCATGACTTAATAATTGGTGACATCTCACGTGGTATCCAAACCAGATCTCATGTTAACATGATTTCTCATACGGCTTTCTTGTCAGATTTTGAACCTAAAAATATACAAGAAGCTTGTGAGAATGAGTTTTGGATGAATGCCATGTAAAATGAATTAAACCAATTTATAAGAAATGATGTATGAGATTTAGTTCCACGACCTGCTGACCATACTATAATTGGTACCAAATGGGTATTCAATAAATTAGATGAATCAGGACAAGTTGTTAGGAACAAAGCTAGATTAGTTGCTCAAGGATATAATCAAGAAGAAGGCATAGATTTCGATGAAACATATGCTCCTGTTGCTAGACTAGAATCAATTAGGATCTTGTTATCTTTTGCTTATTTTATGAACTTTATACTTTTCCAAATGGATGTTAAAAGTACTTTTCTTAATGATTTTATAAAGGAAGATGTTTATGTTAAGCAATCACCTGGTTTCGAACATGAATAATTCCCAAATCATGTTTTTAAGTTTAAAAAGACTTTATATGGTTTTAAACAAGCAACTCATACTTGGTATGATCGATTGAAAACTTTTCTTTTAGAAACTGGTTTTGAAATAGGTTAAGTAGATACTACTTCATTTATTAGGAGAAAAGAGACCGATATTTTGATCTTACAAATATATGTAGATGACATAATCTTTGGTTCTACTAATAGTAATCTATGTCAAGAGTTTGCTAATACCATGAAAAATTAGTTTGAGATGAGTCACATGGATGAACTCAATTATTTCCTTGGACTACAAATTAAGCAGTCACCAAATGGCATATTTATTAATCAAGAAAAATATGCTAAGGAATTACTCAAACGGATTGGCATGAATAGCACGAGTAGTAAGACTACACCTATGGCTACTACCACTACCCTTGACAAAGATAAATTAGGTAAGAGTGTCGATTAAAAACTCTATCAAGGTATGATTGACTCACTCTTATATATAACTACTAGTAGACCAGACATTATGTTTAGTGTATGTTTGTGTGCTAGATATCAGTCAAGTCCTAAAGAGTCTCACTTAAAAGCTGTGAAACGTATTTTAAGATACATTAAAGGCACGTCTGAGTATGGTTTATTTTATCCATGCCTCGATAATTTTCAACTTTTGTCGTATAGTGACGCTGATTTTGCTGGCAGTAAAACTGGCAAAAGTACTAGTGGAACATGTTACTTTTTGGGACACTCCCTAGTTTCTTGGTTTAGTAAGAAGCAAAATTTGGTATCTCTATCTACTACAGAAGCTGAATATATTGCCGCAAGTTTGGCTTGTGCCCAAATTTTGTGGATGAAACAAACTCTATTAGATTATGGTATTTCATTTTTAAAACCTTCAATAATGTGTGACAATACTAGTGCCATTAATTTATCTAAAAATTCGGTTCAACATTCACGTACAAAACACATTGATATTAGACATCATTTTCTACGTGATCTTGTTTTAAAAGCAAATATATCTTTAGACTTTATTTCTACTGATAAACAAGTAGCAGATATCTTTACTAAACCACTTAAGACACATTTATCACCTTAAGAAGAGAACTAGGAATTTGCAGTTTTTATGATATTTCTTAATTTATTTATATGGTAAGTCGACTTAGCAATAATATTCGATCGACTTCCCAAGTATTTTTCGAGATTTATTTTTTCTGACTTTTTTAGTGCTCTAGACAATCGACCGTGAACAGTACTCAGTCGACTGCTAGAAGTATTACTTGAGTTTTTTCGTTTGTTTTATTTTCTCTCGACTAAGTCGACTGTTCCTCAAAACCAGTCGATCATCGCGCTTCAGTCTGTCTTTTAGATTTGAAAATGGCACACCTTTTTAGGCGATTTCTTTTACCCTTTCTTACCCTTTGACCGATCTAATCCCTTGATTACTCTTAGACTCAATCTCAGCCTTTGATTCTAAAGTAAAAACCCTAGTTCCCCTCTTTTTCACTCTTTTAAATCTCTTTGCAGATATAGACAGTCCGCTGCTCCTCAACCTGACGATTTCAGATTTTTGAAGCTCACAAGTTTAAGACTTCGTTCAGATTTCGAGTCAAACACTTGCTGAAGTTCTTTCCCCAAGATCTCTTGAAGTCCTGTGCTTCTCTTTGCCTCTCATTGTTGGTATAACTCCTTGATTTCTTTTCTTGTTTAGTGTTTTGGGTTTGAATCATGCCTCCTAAAAGATCACGTAATTCTAATGTTGAGGAAGGACAATCTTCTAGCAATTACCTTCAATATCTTAGGAACTCAAACCTTGTTGAGAAATTTTTCTCATTTGTCAAATTGCTATCTTTCCAGGGAGATTTGTAAATTTTCCTGATTTAGAAAGATTCCCTTTAGCCCTATTTTTTGGACAATGTGGGTTATTTAAGTTGTTTTCCCTTGTTAATCAATCGTATTACTATCCACAACTTATATATTTGTTTTATACAAATATGAGAGTTGTAAATTCCAAAGATGGTAACGAAATATTTATTGTAAAAAATATTCGTATGAGGTTGACTCCTGCAAAATTGGGAATTATTTTTGGTATTCCATCTGAAGGATTAGATTTAGGGGAGATTGATATGGATGACGACTCTATCCATTCAAAAGTCTTTTTGCCAAATCGCGGTCCCCTAATGTCTAGCCAAACAATAACACCGCTTGCTAAGCTAGTTGTAAGAATTTTGTCGCATAACATTATCCCTAAAACGGGGAGTTACGATCAATTTTTCCACTAGTGACAACAAGCTGTCTATGCAATTTTTGGCAACATTCGAGTAAATTGGAGTCGAGTCATTTTCAATCGTCTTCATAAGGCTCATACTTCTTTTCTTCCATTTGGTGCAATACTTACTCTTCAATTTCTATGAAGTTGATCTTACTTCTGAGTCTAGTGTTGTTACTCATTATGAGTCTTTTGATCGTGTGAGTTTAGCTCGTATGAAGATTCTTCACTCTCCACCTCGAAGAAATACCCCTCCTATCCCCTTAGCCACTTCAGCTCGTCGGTCTTCTGCTTCTAGTTCACATCATCCTCGTGTTGATTTTGATGATCCTAGGAGTCTTTACACTTCTGCAAATTATCTCATGGATCGTCAGGACACCCTTGAAGCCAGTATTTCCCATCTTACTCACTTGTTCACTTCCCAGTTTCCACCTCCACCTCCTCCCTCTCAAGGTGCCGCAAACGATGATGAAGATGAAGATTAATTAGCTATATTTTTTTCTATATTTTTCTACTTTTTATGTATTTTCTATTTTATGCTGTCTTTTGAACAATGTACTTCGAATTTCATATGTCTAAATATGCTTTGGTTTTGACTTGTGTTTGTTCTCTTGCAATATGTTCCTCTTTATTTTTTTTCTCCTTCTATTTTTTGTTGATGCCACAGGGGGAGAAAAGCTTGTGTATGTTATATGTGTATATGTTGTTTGCATTTGGTGCATGTTTGTGTGCATGTTTTTAACTTATGCATATTGTACATTAGTTAGGGGGAGCATTTGTATTTTTATTATTATTGTAAGCTATTGTGTTTTCATCATCAAAAAGGGGGAGAATGTTGATTCTTGGTTTGGATGACAACAACACAATGTAAAGTTATGCTACTTCTTATATATTGTAGGATGTATCAATGTCAATACCATGTGTGATACACAAAGGTAAAGTTGATCCAATGAAGCTCTCAAAGACAATTTGATCAAGGTACAAAGTTCTAAGTTCAAGACAAGATTGATCAAGATAGCTTCAACAACTAAAGACAATGGCTCAAGCTTAAATTCAAGACTCAAGATCAAGGCAAGATTCAGTGATCAAGAATGCTTCAACAACTAAAGACAATGGCTCAAGCTCAAATTCAAGACTCAAGATCAAGACAAGATTCAGTGATTCAGTGTGTTTTATTAAATGTCTTGTAAACAATTGAATTTTATTTCTTTGAGTCTTAGATTGATGTAATAGCCTTGTCACACACACACACTCACACATATCTTTATAATTAAGTATTTTTCACAAGTTTAAAGGTCGAAACAAGCTTGATTAAGATCAGCTGTTGAGTACCAGTCGTTTGCCGTTTCTCACCAGTCGATTGTACTAGTACGAAACTGCCTGAACTTTTTCAAACTCTGGCCAGTCGACTCATCATGGTAACCCAGTCGACTGCTCAAGTCGTTTTGACAGATCTCAGAATTTAAAACTTGTTTTCGAATTCAAAAGTTTTATATCCATTTTAAAACAGTTTTATTAACTATTTTACAACGTTCTAGTAATTCCTCTCTATTAATAGAGCCTAGAAATCACCATGGAAAGGTTCCAAGCATTTTGATAAAAGTTTAAGTTTTTGCTTTTGAAAAAGAGAACAAGTATGCAAACAAGCATTCACAATCTTCTAAGTCTTGGTTCTCTGAAATCAGTCTAGTATAACAGTAAATTCGTTTTAAACTGATTTCGGAAGTTGACCTATTAGCCTACATTCAAAAATTACAATCACAACAAGGCTATAGGTTGTTGTAACTTTTTTATTGTTTTCTTTCACTCTCGGGTTGTGAGAGTGGTCCTCTCGGTTGGAGAGTATGGCACTAGGTTGTAGAGTCAGGTTTTCACTCTTGGTTGAAGAGTGGGTTTGCTTTTTCTAGTACTGAGAGAGGTCTACGGATTGGACAAGGTTGTTGTCTAAACTCCGTAGGGTATTCTTGTATTTTTTCAAAAATAGTGGAAAATCTCAAGTGGGTTGCTTGGGGATTGGATGTAGGTCGGGAGGACCGAACCAGAATACATCGCTGTGTACTCTGTGGTTGTTTCTCTCTGTGGTTCTTTCTCTCTGTGGTTGTATTTTCTTTACTTGCATTTTAATTACTCTGTGAAACTTGTCTAGCAAGTCGACTGTCCCTCTTCTATAAGTCGACTGATCAGACTGGTATAACATAATCTTCGAAAACTTTTCTGACAAGTCGACTAAGTTCCGCTATAAGTCGACTAATCAGACTTGTATAAAATATTCTTCTATTCTGACACCCCAGTCGACTGTATTCCCTTTTCAAGTTGACTGGACAGTAAGAAAAAGTTCAATTTTGTTATTATTTTTTATACAACACTGTTCACCCCCCCCCCCCCCCCCCCCCCCCTCTCTCCCCCTGCGCCCCTCCCTCTAGTGTTTCTTTCCTTGCCTACAGGATCCAACATACATAAATGTGCAATCGATTCTTAAGAGCATCCACAGTCGTTATGGTTAAAAAACGCATAAATGGATAAATGCTGTAGTCGTAGAATGCTATATTTTACCATTTTAAATTAAAATAATATACAGACAGAGCTTCAGATTGAGTCCGAGAGAAAAAAAAAATTAATTCGGTCGGATGCAACATGTCCTTGCGTCGGAGAGGAAAAAAAATATTTTCAATGGTGGGACGGCACTTGAAGTGCCATGGGGGGGGAAAAAATCGTACTCGAAGTGAAAAACAAAAAATACAAAAAAAAATACAAAAAATTACAAAAATTACAAAAAAATAATAAAAAATTACAAAAAACTACAGAGGAGGCCTGGGACGCAACTTCAAGTTGCGTCCGAGTTTTTTTTGGTTTTTTTATGACGAAATTTTTTTTTTTTTTTGAGGGACAGCACTTCAAATGCCGTCCGACCATTAAATTTTTTTTTTTTTTTTGCGACGGCACTTCGAGCTCCGTCGTTTATATATGCATAATTACCATATCCTCTCTCAGATATAGCAGTATCCTGTAGCAGAATATGCATATTATACATATTTAGCATACAACTGCAGCTAGTTTTTTACCAAAATATACATAATATGCATATATAGCGGATGACTACAGATGCTCTAAGGCCTCAGCATCTGATCTTAGTCGAACTAATGCGGCAAAAAATTGTATAGAGTTTTTGTCATTGTCTGATAAACGAACTATCGGCTACTTACAAAGCTGTTGGTGGTGGGATGCACGTGCATGGGGTAGTGCTGCCTTGCTTTATCAATATGACTAGAATTTTTTCCCAAAATGACCCTTTTTTTGAAAGTTTTTCCAGAACTGCCCTGTTTTTTTTTAAAATTCCCTAAACGACCCACTCGCTATTTGAAAAAGCGAGTTTGGTTAAAAATAACTCGCTTTTTCAAAAAGCGAGTGTTAAACTTTTAATTTACGAAAGGTTAGACTCGTTTTTTGAAAAAGCGAGTTACCAAACTCGCTTTTTCAAAATCGCGCTTGGTTATTTTGATAAATATTATCGAAAGTGGGTCAGTTTGGTAAATACTTTTAGAAAGTGAGTTAGTTTGGTAAATAATTTCAGAAAGTGGGTCAGTTTGGTAATAAATTCTTTCTATATCACATTGTCACTTCATCTTCTTTAGACTACTATATATGAAATCGTTTGTCAGGACTTTTTATATCACATTGTCACTTCATCTTCTTTGGTCATGATTTTATGAAGTTAGCAACTGTTTAGCAGTAATCGAGAATATACATAACTTGACATTATTTCAGTATACACATAATTGGTGTGTTTTAAGTTGTCGAGAATGAGCCCATAGATACTATCAATCTCCGGTATACACATAATTGGCTTTTGACCTGTCAATCATATGCGCTGAGTTCTTGCGCCAAAAGTCTCACACTCACTTTCTGAAAAAGCGAGGGTGGTTAAAAGAGTCCATGATTTTTTTTTGTATTTCACATTGGCGGAAATGACTAAGTTATCCCTTCCTTCATATAACCAGATTATCACCTTAGGGATAAATGGGTCATGCGGTAGTGATAAAAGGGATATAACCAGATGACTACTGTTATACATAATGGTAGACCACAAAAGCCTGACGTGGTAATTGATGAGACATGGTTCTCTAGTTCTGAATATTATCAGCAGACTAAGGTTTGCTCATAATATATTGTTTTGTATTTCTTGCACTTATTGGTAGGAACATCAACATATGCCAATTCAGTATTTGGGTGGATAAATGTTAAAATTGTTGTCGAGGCTCATATCTGTTAACCATTGGATCTGATTTCTAAGATCGTGGCCTAATGGTAAACTATTTTGGTTGATAGGTGTGCTGATGAAAAAGAGATGAGGTTTTAACTACCCTTGCTTTTTCAGAAAGCGAATGTGAGACTTTTGGCGCAAGAACTCAGCGCATATGATTTACAGGTCAAAAGCCAATTATGTGTATACCGGAGATTGAGAGTATCTATGGGCTTATTCTCGATAACTTAAAACACACCAATTATGTGTATACTGAAATAATGTCAAGTTATGTATATTCTCGATTACTGCTAAACAGTTGCTAACTTTATAAAATCATGACCAAAGAAGATGAAGTGACAATGTGATATAGAAAGTCCTGACAAACGATTTCATATATAGTAGTCTAAAGAAGATGAAGTGACAATGTGATATAGAAAAAATTTATTACCAAACTGACCCACTTTCTGAAATTATTTATCAAACTAACTCACTTTCTAAAAGTATTTACCAAACTGACTCACTTTCGATAATATTTACCAAAATAACCAAGCGCGCTCTTTGAAAAAGCGAGTTTGGCTAAAAATAACTCGCTTTTTCAAAAAGCGAGTCTAACCTTTCGAAAATTAAAAGTTTAACACTCGCTTTTTGAAAAAGCGAGTTATTTTTAACCAAACTCGCTTTTTCAAAAAGTGAGTGGGTCGTTTAGGGAATAAAATAAAAAAATAGGTTAGTTCTGGAAAAACTTTCAAAAAGAGGGTCATTTTGGGAAAAAATTCATGTGACTGTTGGTCTGCTCTGAAATACGTAAATGGCATAAGCCAGGTACTAGTTGGTTCTTGGGATATTAGTTCGTCTGATTTTATAGACGATCCAGATCCATTTAAATGACCCCTTTCTCGATTTGAAATTAAAATTTCGCTGGCATGGGAACACAACCTCATAGTTTTCTGTTTTTTTTTTAGTTTTATTTATTTATTTATTTTTCTTTCTGAAAATGATCTCGTACTTGCGTATTCATTACACGTAGAGCTGGTATCAGGTCCTCCACTATTCGAACCGAGATCCGATACCTCACGGATCCAAAAATTGTACTCGGACCCGGACTTGTAAGAACTGGGTCCAGGTTCTAGTTAAAAAAATGTATCCGTCGGATCCGGTAGCTAAGAATAAATTTGCACCCGATATCTTACAGATCCAACAATTTTTTCGCTTAAGTACATAAATAAATATTATATTTACACATCTATATTCAACAATTACTATATATATATATCCTATAACACTCTTATACAAATACTAGGTTTGCCCGTTGACACGTGCCTACGGCACGTCTTCGGAACGGTGCACCTGGTTTGATTATATAAAATAGTTTTAGAGGTCCAGCAAATTAATTGAAGTAGCACACATATAATATGAGGAAGCAGTATATCTACCTTTAATCTCAACCATCGCCTTCTTGATTATTAGCTTGAACTTACCTGGATAGCATATAGTTTGTTAGAAATACTGCATAGAGTTTATTTTTTTTAACTTCAGCATCACTTTTAGATACTTGTAATCGTTATGTAAAGACATTATCATATAGGTTTTATAGAGCTTACTCTAATCCCATAACCACTATGAGCATGTATAAATACAATGATAACGCAAGTGCAGGTGTGAAGGTATCTACAATACCAATAATCTAAATATTTGTTTGTCTGAGACTCAGTTTGCAATTAAAATATCTTTTATTATTATTTCAACCAAAATGAAATACATGAAGTTCTCAAAACTCAAATTCAAGCTAATCATTTCATTTATCTCCACTTTGTCTTTCCATTGCACATTTAATAATAAAAAAATCAAAATGGATAAATAACAAATTTACTTTAGCTGTCTTTCTTGAGTGGAGAGTTAGCACCCTTCACTGGTAAACTCCATTCATTCCAATCATATATATCCAAACATACACTAAAAGTTCTTATATGTTATATTATCCATGGTTTCTAATAACCAGTGAAGGGAACACTTCACGATAGTATATTCTCTTTTAGTAAAGAAATTAATGTTGCAAATAATCCATCTCTCACTTGCGTACACCTTAAATCAAAACTAATAAAAAAACTCATCAAATAAATCACTAAATTAAAAATTTTTAACCCAAAAATAAAACAATCATACCTCTCTGAACTTAGATCTCATGCACACACAAAATTCAAGTCAGCAAAAAACTAAGTAATCCCCTGCACACACAAAATTAAAAATTAGAATGAGAATTCGGTTAATAAGATGAAATTAGAGTCGTTGTATCGCATATAGAGGCTCTCGATTCGGTGGAGGGGAGTCGCCGATACGGAGTCGATTGATATTCGCGATCGATTTGGTGGAGGGGAGTTACCGATAGAGAATCAACAGCGGATCAGAAATCAGCGACGACCTCTTGATTGGGGTTCGACATTGGATTTGGATTTGGATTTGCTTTGAAATCTTTATTCAAAATTTCAAAATTCAGAATTCTTAAAATTTTTTAATTTTTTTATTTTAAAATTTTTTAAAATTTTTTATTTTTTAAAATTTTTTTGAAAAAAATTTAAATTTTAAATTTTAAATATTTTAAAATATTTTTATAAGTTTTTGAGTTTTTTTTATTTTTTTTGATATTTTTGAATTATTTTTAAAGTTTTTAAAATTTTTAAATTTTTTTTGTTTTTTATTTAAGTTTTAAGTTTTTCATTTTTTAAAATTTTTTAAATTTTTATTTTCTTAATTTGTTGAATAGGAGAGAGAGAAAGAGTGAGAGAAATAATTAAATAAATAAAGGAGTTGTTTTGGGTGGGGAATTTGAATTTGAGTTTTGGGGAAAACTTTTGGGAGGGAAAATATATTTTGTGAGGTTAGATCTGGGCCTTCGATTTTGGGGGGATTGAAGGGGAGCCACTTGATAGCTTTCTTTGTATTTTATTATATAGATTTTTTGAGGTATTTTTGAACGGGTCTGGGTTCGGGTCGGGTCGGTTCTATTTTGAGCGGACCCAGACATGGATCCGGAAGTGCATCAGATCTTATTTTATGACTCAGACCCATTTAGATCGGATCGGTTCTGGTCCAATGTCGGGTCCGGGTAGCGTATTTCTTATACTTCTGCTATAAACTCCTTTACAAATGACTAGTACTATTTGTAGTGCTATATTGTTTGCTCATGTGGACAGCTACAGTGGAATGTCTTTTTCTTTTTGATCGTTTGTACAGTCGAATGTCAGTAGAACAAATTATATAATAGTGGGCACTTTTTATTTATTTATTTTAAATATCAATATAGAAGAAAATTTATTTATAAATAAATACATAGAAAATACAGAATTTAAATGATTGCTAAAAAGTTTCTTTTTATTTCATTATAAAGGTATCAGAGGCCATGATATCTCTAGTCCACTTGCCCAACCTCACTAGCTAGGGTCAGCCCTGAGTTCCCGGGGGCCCAAGGCGAACTTCCGAAATGAGGTCCTTGTTGGGTTTATTTCTTGCATACTATGTTGAATAAGAAGACGATGAGATGATGGAGGAATCGAGAGGATCAGAGACGGAGTGGAAGCAAGGGAAACAGTCAGCAGCATTAGTAGCATGTGGAGTTGCGGTCGACCGTACTTGGGGTGCAGTAGACTGCCTTACTCTGCAGAAGTTCTCAGAGGGGGACGGTCGACTGACCTTGTGGTGCGGTCGACCGAACACGGTGCTGATGGATTATTTGGTTCAGGTCTTGGTAATTCGTGAGAAGCCCAACTTGCTCTTCAGGTCAGATCTTACGGCTCTTATCGTAGGGTTATCTCTTCAGTAATATCCAATAGCTATTGTATCAAAATATCAAGCTAGGGTTTCTCTAGATCGCTATATATTGTTGTTATTGGCCTCCAGTGAGAGCCAAGAGAGAGAGTATTTCATTGAAGGAGAGATTGAGTGATTCATTAATTGTAAACAACTAGTACTTATTAGTGAGGCTTGAGAGAGGGTCGTGGTGAGAATTGTAATATTCTTGTATCTTCTCTAGTTGAATAATATTTTGGGTTTCTTCTCCATCGGATTAAGGTGAAAGCCCAATCGGGACAAATTTGTGTGTGTTTTGGTGTGTTTGGTATGATCTCATATGTGCTTGGTGGTTTGTGTTGATTGCATCGAAAAACTAATAAGATCCTAAGAGGGATTTTCGGTAGAAATCCCTAACAGTTGGTATCAGAGCTTCGGGTTCAAGGGTTTGTTCGAGTTCCTTGGAGAAGATGGCAGATCAGATCACGAAGATCAAGCAGTTCAAAGGCAAGATTAATTTTGATCTCGTGAAGGTGGACATGCATGAAGCATCGGTTCAACAGGACTTGAATCGAGTCCTAGAAGGAGATAAAGGGAGACCAATCGGCACAAAGCAGGAGAAATGGAAGAAGATATGTTCAGAAGTCTTGGGTTTAATCCGGTTTTCATCGACGAGCGAAGTCAGGTATAGGAGAAGCACGGCGAGCTTTGGGCAAGATTCAGAACTGACTACTCGAGATCGTCATTACAGGGTCAGATGCATCAGAAAGGAAAGTTATGGGATTTCTTAATGAAAAAAGTACCGCTCTTCTAGATCATGTAGTGGAGTTCAATATGGAGTTATCTGAACTTAGGGCGTTCAACACAGATGAATAAAAGGCTTACAACTCGATATATTCACTACCAAATCCATCCAACATGATAACCGTGCTAGATGAGAAATCTACCAAGGAGAAGTTTTTCATAGCAGGTATGATCGAGGGGTTGGAGGAGGGTGCACTTAGGAATGAGAGTCAGAAATCGGCATCAACTTCTATGAGTTGCTTGCAGGTGCATTGTACTTTGATTGGAAGAGAAAGTGTATGTAGGAGTAAGGTCCGTGGCCACCTGTGCAAATAGATTGAGTATTACATGAGTGACTGTTGCAAGCGGTTGAGACAGAGGGGTGCAAAATCAAGTGCCGCTGAATCAGGTGATGACTTAAACAGTACTTTTGTTTCAATTCCTTTAGATGTGATTTCCGGTTGTTTTTTTTTTATTCGGTTAGTTCTTCTCAAGTTTGCTATGAGAGGGAGATGGTTTCTACTTTCAAATTTGCATCATATCGTTGTGTGGAAACGAAGGTTGATAAGATTTATGAAGTAATGGTTTCTACTTACAAGTTTGCCTCATGTCGTTGTGTGGGAACGAAGATTGACAAGACTTGTGAAGTAAGGGGTGAGAAAACTAATGAGTCGAAGATGATAAACGGAAGGGGACACACACTAGAGGAGGACATGTATATTCCTTTGATGAAGTAGAGCCTTATATCCATGAAAACTCTAGAAGCTCGGGACTACAGGTACACAGATTCAGGTGGAGTTCGTTCAGTTTAGGAAAGTTATTGCAAGGTGTTGAAGGGTGAGAGGGGGATTGAGCAGTGTCAGCACAACCTCTACCAGCTTTGGAGGAACAGGAAACCTTGGCCAAGTCATTTGAAACCCATTGTTTCTAAAGCATTATTTAGTTTGCCGTCATTAGAATCATCCAAGCAAGACTGCAATGTTCGAATATCGTCGGAAGGTGGTGAGAGCCTTGAGGTATGTGGAGTTCGTGTGGAGGGTGGCACCTCCATGATTGCATCTACTGGGGTGTGCCCTTGAGGGGGGCATACAGCGGGAGAAAAACAGGTGGAGATAGATTCAACTAGCAGAGGAAACCATCGAAATGAGTTGTTTGCAAGAAAAGAATGAAAAGAATGAAAAGAATCTAGAATGTTTTAAATCACACAGGTGTGGATTCATGAGTATGCAATTCAAGGTGGAGATTGTTGGGTTTATGTCTTGCATACTATGTTGGAAAAGAAGATGATGAGAATATGGAGGAATCGAGACGATCGGAGACGGAGTGGAAGCAAGGAAAATAGTCAGCAGCATTAGCAGCAGGTGGAGTTGCAGTCGACCTACTTGGGGTGCAGTCGACCGCCCTACTCTGCAGAAGTTCCCGAGAGAGGGACAGTCGACCGACCTTGTGGTGTGATCGACCAAAAGCGGCGTTGATGGATTATTTGGGTCGGGTTTTGGTGATTCGTGAGAAGCCCAACTTGCTCTTCAAGTCAGATCTTACAGTTCTTATCATAGGGTTATCTCTTCAAGAATATCCAATGGCTATTGTATCAAGATATGAAGCTAGGGTTTCTCTAGATCTTTATATATTGTTGTTATTGGCCTCAATTGAGAGCCAAAAGAGAGAGTACTTCATTGAAGGAGAGACTGAGTGATTCTCTAATTGTAAACAATTAGTAATTGCTAGTGAGGCTTGAGAGAGGGTCGTGGTGAGAATTGTAATATTCTTGTATCTTCTCTAGTTGAATAACATCTTGGATTTCTTCTCCCCCGGATTAAGGCGAAAGCCCCAACTGGGACAAATTTGTGTGTGCTTTGGTATGTTTGGTATGATCTCATATGTACTTGGTGGTTTGTGTTGATTGCATCGAATAACTCAACAAGATCCTAAGAGGGGTTTTCGGTAGAAATCCCTAACAGCCCCCATACATTTATTAAAAATATATATATATATATATATGTATACAAAAATTTGCACATTGTTCAAAGTAAAATATGCAAAATATATATCATTGAATAACTGAGAAGAAAGAGCCAAAGAGGGTTGTGGGTTTCGGGAAACGGGTTGAGGGTAAGGGTTTCAAGTTTGAATTTGAATGTGGGTTTCGGGTTTGAGTTTCTATTGATTTAAATGTGGATTTGTTTTTAAATCACCCAAATTTAAAGTCTTAAATTCAATCAAGTCCTAACCCAAATAATTTAAACAAATATCTAAAGACCCAAATATTTATTTTTGGGAGCTCCTAATAACAATTTTTTTTTACGCGCAAAGTATGTACATATATTTACAAAGGGTCCGGGGGCTTGAGGCGGCCGCCTCACCGGCCTTAAGGATGGGGCCGGCCCTGTCACCAGCAACACATTATCAATGGTGACTGCATTGCAATGATACAATGACACCTGGAAGTGGTACCCTCCACAAACGGAGAGGGATGGTTATTGAGGCAATGGTGGGGTCAGTAATTACCTGCAGACTAAAATTAGAGTACCAACACGCTTGGTGCCAGATGTTAAGTTGCAAGTATGGGATAGCTCAGCAGGCGGTCGATGCAGCTCCGGCTTATTATTGTCAGGGCCAGTTTGTGATTTATATCAAGAAAGAGGTTTATGTGGAAACTGTGAGGGTGCCTTTTGAGAAGAAGAATTTGGTGTTTTTGGGTGACGGCATGGGTGAATCTGTGATTACTGGGAATTTGACTGCGGACAAGGTGGGCATGTCTACTTGCAATTAGGGCTGCAATCGAGCCGAGCCGAGCCGAATACCTTCAGGCTCGAGCTCGGCTCGTTTACGAAACGAGCTCAATTTTGAGCTCGAGCTCGGTTCGAGCCGAGCTTTGACCGAGCTTTGACCATATTCGAGCCGAATAGCTCGCGAGCTTAGCCTAAAAAAAAAAAAAAATAAAGCTCGAGCTCGGCTCGTTTACGAAACGAGCTCGGTTCGAGCCGAGCTCTGACCGAGCTCGAGCCGAATAGCTCGCGAATAGCTCGATTCTTTTACAGCCCTACTTACAATACTGCTACTGGAGGTGAGTTTCTGTGCCTTCATTTGCTGCCATTCATTGATAACAAGAGAATTCGAATAGGCAAAATTTTCAACTAAAGCTCGCTATCTATTAAGATTTGATACCATGCTTAATGAATCATAGTCACAGAAATCTAAGATCACATGACATGTTCTATTGTTTATTTCTTCAAAATTCACATGCAGTGTGCGCGCCAAATATTGTCCGGTATGTATGTATGATCTGTTTTTTTTTTCTCTTGTCCACAGGTGTAAGTGGTGATGGGTTAATGGCAAGCAACATAACCTTCAGCAACACTGCAGGTCCAGATTCGCACCAAGCTACTGCAGGTCCAGATTCGCACCAAGCTGTTGTTAGGGATTTCTACCCCCACTTAGGATCTTGTTGAGTTATTCGATGCAATCAACAAAAGTCACGAAGCACATACTAGATTATACCAAATGCACCAAAGCACGTACAAGTTTGTCCCGGTTGGGGCTTAGACCTTAATCTGGGGGAGAAAAAATCCAAGATATTATTCAACTAGAGAAGATACAAGAATATTACAATTCTCACCACGATCCTCTCTAAAGCCTCACCAGCAAGTACTAGTTGTTTACAATTCACTCAATCACTCCTTCAATGAAGTACTTTCTCTCTTAGCTCTCAATGGAGGCCAATAACAACAATATATAAAGACCTAAAGAAAACCTAGTTTGATATCTTGATACAATAACCACTGGATATTCCTGAAGAGATAACCCTACGATAAGAGGCACACGATCTAACTTGAAGAGCAAGTTGGGCTTCTCACGAATCTGCCAGACTCAAGCCCAAAACTCACCAGCGCCCCGAACAGTCGACTGCACCAACAAGACGGTTGACTATCCCCCTTTTGGGAGGACACAGTGCAGAGGTCGGTCGACCACACATGAGTTACGGTCGACCGCAACTTCCTTTGTTGCTGCCACTGACTGTTTCTCGCCTCCTCTTCATCTCCAATCGTCTTTATCCCTCCATCGTCTTATCGCCTTCTTATCCAACATCGTATGCAAGACATAAACTCAACAATCTCCACCTTGGATTGCATCCGCATGAATCCATACTTGTGTGATTTAAAACTTTCTAGACTTTTTTTCTTTCTTCTTGCAAACAACTCGTTTCAATGGCTTCCTCTACTAGTTGTACCTATCTCCACATGTTTTTCTCCCGATGTATGTCCCCTTCAAGGGCACACCCCAGTAGATGTAATCATGGAGATGCCACCCTCCACACGAACTCCACCTACCTTAAGGCCCTCTCCACCTTCCGACGATATTCGAACGTCGCAGTCTCACTCGGATGATTCTTGTGACGGTAAACTAGAAGTGTTTTAGGAACAATGGGCTTCAAACCACTTGGCCAAGGTTTCCTATTCCTCCAAAGCTGGTAGTGGTTGTGCTGACCCTGCTCAATCCCTCTCTCACCCTTCATCACCTTGTGATAACTTTCCCAAATTGAACGAACGCCTTCTGGATCTGTGTACTTGTAGTCCCGTGCTTCTAGAGTTCTCATGGAAATAAGGTTCCGCTTCATCAAAGGAATATGTATGCCCTCCTCTAGTGTGTGTCCCCTTCCGTCTGTCATCTTCGACTCATTTGTTTTCTCACCCCTTACTTCACAAGTCTTGTCAATCTTCGTTCTCTCACAACGACATGAGGTAAACTTGTAAGTAGAAATCATTACTTCACAAATCTTATCAAGTAGAAAACAAGTCTTGTCAATCTTGTCAATCTTCGTTTTCACACGACAACATGATACAAATTTGTATGTAGAAACCATCTCCCTCTCGGAGCAAACTTGAGAAGAACTAACCGAATCAAAAGAACAACCATAATTTATATCTAAGGAATTTGAAACAAAAGCACTGTTTAAGCCATCACCTGATTCAGCAGCACTGTATTTGGCGCACCTCTGACTCAACCACTTGCAACAGCCTCTTATGTAATGCTCAATCCCTTTGTACTGGTGGTCACGGACCTTACCCTACATACACTTTTCCTTCCAATCAAAATACAATCCACCTCAAAGCAACTCACAGAAGTTGATGCCAAATTCTGACTCTCCTTCCTAAGTGCATCCTCCTCCAACCCCTTGATCATATCTGCTATGAAAAACTTCTCCTTGGTATTTCTGATCTAGCACGGTTATCATGTTGGATAAATTTGGTGGTGAATATATCAAGTTGGAAACCTTTAGATCATCTACGTTGAACGTCCTCAGTTCAGATAACTCCATATTGAACTCCACTACATGATCTAGAAGTGTGGTACTTTCCATCATTGAGAAATCTCATATCTTTCCTTTATGATGCATTCGATCCTGTAATGACGAACCCGAGTAGTCAGATCTGAATCTTGCCTAAAGACTCGTCGCGCTTCTCCTATACCTGACTTCACTCATCGAATACATATGGATTAAACCCAAGGCTTCAGAATAAATCTCCTCCTAATTCTCCTACTTTGTGTCAATTGGTCTCCCTTTATCTCCTTCTAGGACTAGATCCAAGTCCTGTTGAACTGATGCTTCATGCACGTCCACCTTCAAGAGGTCAAAGCTGATCTTGCCTTTGAACTACTTGATCTTCGTGATATGATCTACCATCTTCTCCAAGAAACTCGAACAAACCCTTTAACTCGAAGCTCTGATACTAATTCTTAGGGATTTCTACCGAAAACCCCACTTAGAATCTTGTTGAGTTATTCGATGCAATCAACACAAACCACCAAGCACACACTAGATCATACCAAACACACCAAAGCACGCACAAGTTTGTCCCGGTTGGGGCTTTCGCCTTAATCCGGGGGAGAAGAAATCCAAGATGTTATTCAACTAGAGAAGATACAATAATATTACAATTCTCACTACGACCCTCTCTAAAGCTTCACCAGCAAATACTAGTTGTTTACAATTAGAAAATCACTCAATTTTTCATATAATGAAGTACTCTCTCTCTTAGCTCTCAATGGAAGCTAATAACAACAATATATAGAGATCTAAAAAAACCTAGTTTGATATCTGGATACAATAACTATTGGATATTCTTGAAGATATAACCCTACGATAAGAGCCACGCGATCTAACTTGAAGAGCAAGTTGGTTTTCTCACAAATCTGCCAGACTCAATCCCAAAACCCATCAGCACCGCGAACGGTCGACTACACCAACAAGATGGTCAACTGTCCCCCTTTCGGGAGGACATCGTGCAGAGGTCGGTCAACCGCACATGAGTTGCGGTCGACTGCAACTTCCTCTGTTGTTGCCAGCTGAGTGTTTCTCGCCTCCACTCCGTCTCCAATCATCATTATCCCTCCATCGTCTTATCTCCTTCTTATCCAACATCGTATGCAAGACATAAACCCAACAGCTGCCTCATTCCTCTCCGATAGCTACCACTCCATTCACGAGTCCGTTGAATCCACTGGCCACCAAGATACACTCTACGCTCACTCCTTTCGTAGGTATTACAAATCTTGTCGCATCTCTAGCTCTGTTGACTTCATTTTTGGCAACTCAACGATTGTTTTTGAAAGTTCTCTCATCTTCATCGTCCCTTGCCAGCTCAACCCTGCAAAGGGTGAACCGGATATCATAACCTCCCATGTTCGAACTGACCCAGCTTAATCAACTGGGTTTGTGTTCAATAGTTGTAAGATTAATGGGAGTGTCGACTACTAGAATTACTACCGAAAGAAGCCTTTAGTTCATAGAGTCTATTTGGGAAGGCCTTGGAAAGAGTATTCAAGAACAGTGTACATAGATTGTTATTTAGAAGAAATCATTAGGCCTGAAGGTTGGATGCCATGGACTCGAGATTTTGCATTGAATACCTTGTTCTATGGTGAATCGTAGAGTACAGGTCTGGGAGCCAATGTAAGGGGGAGGGTGCCGTAGAGTAATCTCATACCAGTGGATGTGTATTCAGTTCGGAATTTTATTCAATTAGGTTAAGGGTTGATTCTGTAGTGACCACAAAATTTGGAAAAAGTAAAGAATATCAAGGTGACAATTAATGAAACTTGTTAAAATTAAGAGGTTTGATTGTTAGGAATTAGTGCTGAGTTTTGTGATAAACGATCTAATAAACAAACCACCAAACAGTAGTAGATCAAACCAAACACACAAAAATGCACATTTTATCCCAGTTTGGGTGAACCTTAATCCGAGAGAGAAATAACTGAGATATTATTCAACTAGAGAGGATACAAAAGTTATATTCACTCTCATCAAGAACCTATCTATCTCTGAAGAGTATCAAGATGTGTATTCAATTCGGAATTTTATTCAATTAGGTTAAGGGTTGATTTTGTAGTGACCAACAAAATTTGTAAAAAGGAAAGAATATCGAGGTGGTGACAACTAATGAAACTAGTTAAAATTTAGAGTTTTGATTGTTAGGAATTAGTGCTGAGTTTTGAAACAAACGATCTAATAAAAAAATCACCAAACAGTAGTAGATCAAACCAAACACACAAAACACATAATTTTATCCCGGTTCGGGCGAACCCTAATCCGGGAGAGAAATAACTGAGATGTTATTCAACTAGAGAGGATACTAAAGTTACATTCACTCTCATCAAGAACATGTCTATCTTTCAAGCCTCACTAAAAGATAATTTACTATTTACAATGAAAAACTCTCAAAGAAGTATTTTCTCCTTTATCTTTCAAAGGAGGCCATTACAATATTATATAGAGATCTAGAGAAACCATAGGTTGTAGTCTTGATAAAATAACCGCTTGATATGCCCTGAAGAGAAAGCCACACGTTAGGAGTCGTACGATTTAACTCAGAGAAGAAGTTAGGCTTCAATCAGATCACATAGACACATGCCCAAACTGCCACTACTTCAACTTGCGGTCAACTGCCTTAAAAGTCAGTCGAATACCATGGCCCCAACCCAAGTCAGAAGGCATCCATGTTGCTTCTTCCTGTTTCTATTACTGCTCCTTGTTCCTCCAATGATGCTTCAATCCTGTCATCGCTTCACCGTTTTCTCTTCGCATCGAACCTAGTATACAAGACATAAACCCAACACTGATAATAATATTATGAGATTTTGCATGAAGAACAACATTTCATTAGATTCTTCTCCTAACTAACGAAGAGATCTTGACGAAATTGTCACATATGAAATTAAGCATAATTTTGTAAAGAAATAACTCAATTGTTTCTCGAGAAGAGATGAGAAACGTGCTCAATATCATAATTATCATTTGAATGAATACTTGTCTTAGCTTCTTGTCGTTTGAAGAAACCTTCCCCTTCAATTGGTTTTTTATCATGAAAAGCAAACATGAGATAACACATGTCTTTTCTTAAGATTTTGAACAGCTGTCCATAATTCAAGAGATAACACATGTCTTTTCCTAAGTTTTTGAACATCTGTCCATGATATGGGTTAGATGATGTGGCCCCTCCTGGGCTATCAGATCTCTCCAAAACCTACTCTTCCCTGATCATCAGATCAACCCAGAGCCATATGGGCTTCTGCCCCGTCAGGCCCACGAGCAAACGGGTTCGACCGGCCCCGCAGGATCTTAAACCCATTTTCCCTGCCTATAAATACTAGACCCATTCCTCAATGTGAAAGGTAATCAAACTTTCTCTCCCTGAACCCTAGCTACTGTGGTTTTTCCAGTGACTGACTAGATCGTCGGAAGGTCTGTGCCCGGAACTTCTCCTGGTGTTTCTAGGCAGTGTATAGGTACTCAGGACCGAGCTGGGCCCACAGATCCGAGCCGAGCTGCTGGATTCGAGCCAAGCTCCTGGTCCCTACCTCACTCCTGCTACTCCCGAGTCGGACCCCCAGCCGAGGGCCGGACCAGAGCCAATACCGAGACTTCCACTATACAAAATACAAAAACTCACACCTGTTGTAGCCACACCCCAAAAACAAACCGCATCAGGTTGGCGTCGTCTGTGGGAAGACTTGGTTCTGACTTTAGTCTGATCTCAGCCAGGAGCGTCATCCTGGAATCCGAGCTCTTACATGGCGCCCAAGGCTAGAAGAGCTGTCACCTCTGGACGTCGTCTAGACGCTCCTCCCCAGAACAGCCACGCCGACACTCAGGATTCCAACCATCTGAAGGCCGACGGCGAACCCAGAGTCGAACTGGGCGCTTCTCGCTCGGTCGCGACCGACTTACATCGCGTCATCGAGAACCGGCAGGCCAGCCGAACGAGGGGAGGGGCCGCTTCCAACTCGGCCCCGAACCATCCCATAAAGCTGGCCCGTGAGCGGGAGCCAGTGCTCAGTCGAATGGCCCGGAGGTGGCCACTCCAGCACGACCCTGCAGGGCAAGCTCCAGTCACACGAGCCGAGTTCCAAAACTTTCAGAACGAGGTTCTGGAGGCCATCTTAGGAGCCCCCAGAACCGAGACAATCCACCTCTCTCACTCGCGGTCAAGTGCCAGAATCAGTGAGCCTCGCGGCTAAACCTGCCCACCAGAGCAGGAAGATTCTGTCCTCCGACGCCTACAGGAAATGGAAAACTTCCTCGTCCATTTCGGCGAGGGCAGTCCGATGCCTGCTCAGGGTCATAGGCCGACCTGGCCACCTTTCTCTACTCCTATCTTGGAAGTAGAGATTCCCCAGAATTTCTGGCCTCCCCAGTTCGAGACCTATGATGGCGAGGGTGATCCTGCTAATCACATGGAGGGGTTCAGATCCCCTCTTGTGCAGTGCCTTTCCCGCCACCCTTCAGGGCCCGGCCCGAGAATGGTTCTCCAGGCTCGTCCCCAGTTCGATCTTCTCGTTTGACCAGCTGGAGGCCAACTTTCTGTCCTACTTTATGACCACCAGGAAGGCCGAGAAGATGAGCGCATCGTTGCTGGACCTCCGCCAGAAGGAAGGAGAGTCACTCCGTGAGTTCTTCCGAAGGTTCACCGCCGAGGCAAGTTCTGTCTCCTCCATAGACGCTGGGGTGGCCTCGGCAGCGTTCCGACACAATGTCCGACACGACCAGCTAAAAGCTTCCTTGGCCAAGAAGCCTCCCCTTGACATCTCCGACCTGCTCAACCGGGTCGAGAAGTACATTTGGGCGGAGGAGTCCCTAAACCCGGAAGGCTCCAAAGAGGTCGCTGGGAAGGGGAACCGAAAGGCCGATGAGGCCGAGCCCGCCAAGAAGGTCTCGAAAGACGGCATCGGCATGAAGAGGGTCCCTCCGGTCCCTCGCTTCGAGAGGTATACGCCACTGACACAAAATGTGTCGACCATCCTCCTAGAGATCGAGGACAAAGACCTCGTCTGACTACCCCCTCGACCGACCAACGAAAAGAAGCGAGATCAACGGTTCTGCTGCCGCTTCCACTGGGACAATAGGAATGAATCGACAACTGTCGGGCCCTCAAGGATGAAATCAAAGCCCTTATCTAATGGGGTTACCTCCAAGAATTCACCCTGGAAAACCTGAGGGACCGAAGGGATACGAGGAACTAAAGGCCTTCGCCTCCTCCTTGCACACCCTAAAGGCGTCCCGAGCAGGACCCAGAGCCCGAGGAGATTGGAGGCCAGGCCATCCTGCACTGCGTCCATGGGGGGCCTATGGGAGGGAAATCCAATACTTCTCGCAAGGCATTCATCCGAGAGGTGAAGGCTTTTGAGACCTTCCTTCCCCCCCAGATCCAGCAACTTCCTGTCTCCTTCTCTAGAGAAGGCCTGGAGGGGTTCGGCTCCCGCACTGCATCGCACTCGTCATCAGCCTCGACATGGCGAACTTCGAAGTCCGTCGGATCCTCGTGGACAATGGGAGCTCGGTGAACATCCTCTTCCTTGAGGTATTCAAGAACCTCAAACTCCCTCGGGACAAGCTCAAACCGGCCGGGTACACCCTCCACAGGTTCTCCGGTATCCCAGTATAGATAGAAGGGATCGTGACCTTAGATGTAACCGCTAGCACGATCACCCTCATACGGGCCGAGTCGATGGACTTTATGGTAGTCAATGTCAAAGTGGCATACAATGCTATCCTCAGCCGACCCGGGCTTTACTCCTTCCAAGCTGTTCCCTCGGCCTACCACCTAAAGCTGAAGTTTCCTACTAAGCAGGGGTTTGGTGTCGTTCGGGGGAACCAAGAGGCTGCATGATTGTGCTATATGATGGCGGTCGGAGGCGAGGTGTTTCCCCTCAATGCCGTTGAACTTCAACCTGAAAGAAGCCAACCCGAGCCCCAACCGGCAGACAAATTGGAAGAAGTCTCGTTCGAGGCAGAAGACAAGTCGAAGCTGTTCCGCGTGAGCCGCTCCCTCTGGCTTTACCTTTTAGCCTCGGAAAGCGCGCTGAGTGTCGTTCTCGTCCGAGAAGAAGACGGAGTCTAGAAGCCGTTATACTATGTGAGGAAAGTCCTGCTCTCGGTCGAGACCCGATACGCGAAGATGGAGAAAGTAGCGTACACCCTGGTCATGGCCGTCCGAAAGCTCCGCCCATATTTTCAGGCACACTCAATCTAGGTTCTCACGGAACAGCCCCTCAAGGCCGTGCTCCACAAGCTAGAGAGCTCCAGCCGATTGGTCAAGTGGTCGATCGAGTTTGGTCAATACGACATCATCTACCAGCCAAGAACAGCCTTTAAGGGGCAGGCCCTTGCCGAATTCATTACAGAATGCACCATCTCCGCGCAACCCAACGGTCAGGAGGCCGACCCGACGTGGGAAGTTTACATCGACGACTCCTCTTGCAAAGTGGGAAGTGGTGCAGGCATCATCTTGCGAGGTCCCGACAACTTCCTTCTCCAATATTCTCTCAGCCTTAACTTTTCGGCCTCTAACAACGAAGCAGAGTATGAGGCTATGATCGTGGGACTTACCCTAGCGCACCAGGCAGGCGCAAGGCAGATCAGGGCCTATAGCGACTCTCAGCTTGTGGTCAATCAGATCACCGGGAAGTACGAGCCTCGTGATGTCGGATGGTCTGGTACTTGACAGTGGTCCAGCGGCTCTTAACATCCTTCGACTGTTCCGCAGTACTATGGATCCCAAGAGAGCAGAACTCCCAGGCGGATGCCCTATCAGAACTCGCCTCCTCATCCTTTGAAGGCCTCGATTGCACGGTGCTGATTGAGGTCCTCCTAAAGCCGAGTATCGACCTCCCCGAAACCCTCTATTGGACCACTCCCATCCGAAAGTTCCTGGTAGAGGGCGAGCTCCCCCAAGATCGAGCCGAAGCAAGAAGAACCAGGGTCTGCTCGGAAAGGTTCTTCGTGATCAACGAGACCCTCTTCAAATGCTCGTACACAACGACGGACGGAAGACCCTACCTCCGCTGCCTATCCCATGACGAGGCCAAGTACGCTCTCAAGGAGCTCCATGAAGGAATTGGTAGGTGCCACATGGGGATTCTTTCGCTCGCTAGAAAGGCCCTGAACCACGGGTATTACTGGTCCACAATGCTACAAGACATCTTAGCCCTAGTCAAAAAGTTCGATCCTTGTCAAAGATTCTCCTCAGTAAGAAGAGTTCCACAAGCGAACCTCCATTCTTTACCCAGTCCGACCCTATTTACCATGTGGGTAATAGACCTGGTCGGTCCCTTTCCGAAAGCAACGGGCCAAAGGAAGTTCCTGGTGATAGCCATCGACTACTTAACCAAGTGGATCGAAGCTGAGACCCTGGCAACGATCAAAG
The DNA here is from genome assembly GCA_017893485.1 of Hemerocallis citrina. Taxonomy (NCBI): domain Eukaryota; kingdom Viridiplantae; phylum Streptophyta; class Magnoliopsida; order Asparagales; family Asphodelaceae; genus Hemerocallis; species Hemerocallis citrina. The sequence continues at coordinate 117,154,704 of CM030361.1, read as the reverse complement.
AACAGCAAACTCAGCAATTCTTCTGGAAACACATCATCTACTGGTTCGGAGTACCCCACATACTCATGACAGACAATGGGACCCAGTTTGCGGGCAAGAATTTTTGAAAGTTCTGCGAGGATCTCGGCATCCAGCAGCGCTTCTCTTCAGTATGCCACCCGCAGTCGAACGGCCAGGCCGAGAATGCGAACCGCCAAATCCTTGACGGCCTTAAGAAATGGCTTGATAATTCCTCCAAGGGACTATGGGTTGACGAGTTGCTGAGCGTGCTCTGGGTACATCGGACGACAAAGAGGATCTCCACGGGAGAATCACCGTTCAATCTAACTTACGGCACGGAAATAGTGATCCTTCTCGAGATCGGGCTCCCTTCGCCCCGGATCATAGCCTTCGATGAAGAAAGCAACTCGGCGCAACTACGTGCCAACCTGGACCTCATAGACGAGGTCGGGGAGAAATCCACCATCAGAAGGAGCATGTATCAGCAGAGAATCGAAAGGTTCTACAACAAGAAGGTCCGTCCCACCGACATCAAACTTGGGGACCTCGTGCTCAGAAAGTTTGTGCTATCCAACCCGGGTCAAAAGAGGAAGCTGGCACCCAACTGGGAGGGTCCGTAGAAGGTTTTCGAAGTTGTGCACCCCAACACATACCGACTCACCAATCCCGAGGGCAGGGCGGTGAAGAGACCCTGGAACGCGGAACATCTCATCAAATTCCTCGAGGGAGAGGAATAGCTTTTGTAACTTTCTTTTGTAAATAATAAGATGTAATCAGCACCACGTGCCTCTTTTTGTTGCGAGTAAATATGATGTAATTTTCTCCTCATTTTGCCTCATGCCAGCTTTCTTAAAACAACTTAAGGGAGCTCGACCCTCGGTATTGACCTCGAGCCACGCCCTAGCTTTCTCAAACTAACAGGGCTACACGTTCGGAAGTATCTCCGAGTCGCAACCCGACAACTCTTCCAAGTTAAGGGACCTCGACCCTCGGCAGTTACCTCGAGCCACGCCCTAGCTTTCTCAAGCTACTAGAGCTACACGCTCGGTAGTATCTCCGAGCTGTAACCCGACGAATCCATCAAGTTCAGGGGGCTCGACCATCGGTACTGACCTCGAGCCACGCCCTAGCTTTCTCAAGCTAACAGGGCTACACGCTCGGCAGTATCTCCGAGCCACAACCGAACGACTCCATCAAGTTAAGGGGGCTCGACCCTCGGTACTGACCTCGAGCCATGCCCTAGCTTTCTCAAGCTAACAGGGCTACACGCTCGGCAGTATCTCCGAGCCGTAACCCGATGACTCCATCAAGTTAAGGGGGCTCGACCCTCGGTACTGACCTCAAGCCAGGCCCTATCTTTCTCAAGCTAACAGGGATACACACTCGGCAGTATCTCCGAGCCGCAACCCAACAACTCCAACAAGTTAAGGGGGCTCAACCCTCGGTACTGACCTCGAGCCACGCCCTAGCTTTCGCAAGCTGATAGGGCTACACGCTCGGCAGTGCCTCCGAGCCGCAACCCGACAACTCCACCAAGTTAATGGAGCTCGACCCTCCAAGCTCCCGAGAGATTTTTCCTCGAAGCACAAGTCTTGAACCTTTCGGCCGGGATTTCAGCTCTCCCCCTACCCAAATAAGATTTAGGGCACTCGCCTTCGGCAAATGCCCCGAGGCCCGTACCATCGATCGAACCACCTATCATCCACTGGCAACTCGGGGTAAACAGCTCTCGGAGCCTCTACCCCGAATTGTCAGAGGGTGGCAGGGGAGCCACCGATCCGGGGCTCTCGGCCAAAAGTTTCATTGGGGTTGCTCGCCTTCGGCAAGCACAGCGATCCCCACCTTCAGGACCGACCCACCTCTCACCCACCGACAACAAGGGATAAGCCGGCACTCATAACTGTTACCCCCAATTGTTAGAAGGTGGCAAGAGAGTCACCGGCGATGGAAACTCACGGTGAACTGAGACGATTTCTGATGAACTACTGGTGAAGGGGTAAGGGTTATATAGCCCTCCAGAAAGGCGTATTTATGACATTGGGAAGTCCAAATGACAGAAGATGAAACATCCCCCATTAAGTGATATTGGAAGACGAAACGACATTCAACGCCGGTCTCAAGACACTCCCTCATTTTCTACAATGCAGGGGGTTCAGAGCTCGGTTCGAGGGACAGTCAACATCCTAATTTTTTTCAAGTCAAAAAGGGTTGGACAAATCGAATGTTATTCATAAACGCTCTCAAAGGCTACGGTACAATTAAAAAATGTTACAACATTATTCCTCTACTCCTACCTAAGGGTCCCTCGCCAGACCCTCCGGGCTCACAAGAGCCGCCTCGAGTCTTGCAGAACGGCTCCGCCTCCCAGCAATCTCATCCCCCATCTTGGGCATAGCCATGGTCGACGTCCTCCCAACCGAGCTCTGTGCGTCAGCAGGCCTCGCCATCTCCAGATACAGGGTCGGCAAGGAGCTTAAGACAGAGGGGCCTCCTAGCTCCAGACGGCCGAGTCGAGGTCATCTGACGCCTAGCAGCACCTTCAACCTCTGCATCTCCAGCTCCTTCTCAACAACGACCTTGCGAAGAACAGATTTGGAGGTCTGATGCCTGGTGGAGGCATCAGATAAAGCCCAGTTCGTCTCAGCACTCCCCCAATCGCGGTCGGCTAGGGCCTTCTTCAGACGAGCCACCTCTAGGCTGAGCTCCTTAGACTTGTTCATAAAATAGTCTACCGCGGCTTCTCGATCACGAGCATGCTTACGATAGCGAATCAGCACTCTTCTTGGACTCTAGCTTATTTCGAAGTCGCCAGACCTCGGTAGAACTGAGGTTGGCTCCGGCAGTCTCGTTCATCTAGCAAAAACAGGGAAGAACCAACAATTCACTTAAAAAGCATGCTAAAAACAACAAGTCACAGAGGGTCGGCCAAAATTTTGTTTCTATAAATCCAAAAATTGTGTTACAAAAAGCGGTGGCCAGTCCGCACTAGGCAAATACAAATAAAAAAGAAAGTAAAAATCCTACACTACTTTGGCACCTCTTCGGCATCCGGGGCACCCCCTGCCTCCCGCTCAAGGTGAGGGTCCTTCGGAGCTTCATCTTCCTCACCCCCGGGGGTCGATGGAAGTACGGGAGGAGCCCACCCGTAGTTTAGGTGGTTGATCTTGGCCTCCGGGTAGAGCTGCAGAAAGTGCTCCTTGGCCAGGTCGTATGCGTCGTCTTGAGCTTAGATCAGCTCGTCCGCAGAGGACATCTGTAGCTCGTCATACTCTTCCTTAGCCACAGCTCGAACCGCCGCAACCTCACGCGCATGCTGATCCTGCCGAGAAGCCATCTCGGCTTGGAGGATCCCCTGAGCTCCCTGAGCCGCCGTCAGCACGTCCTTCAGTTTCTTTGCCTTTCGGATGAACTGCTCGGCATTTTGCTTCTCGACCTAGATCTCCTTCTCCAAGCACTTCCTTAGATGTGCCCCGTGCAGTAGCGCCCGGCTGAGGAGTCTAGATAAGATATGCCCTACTTGAGTTAGACGCAAAACTCATAAATACTAAGCTGAAAGCGGATAACTATCAAATACTTACCGTGACCTGCGCCTGAGGCCACTTCATGTAGGCCACCTCGGACGTCTTTGTTGCCTTCATTCGTCACGCTCCGTGACGAGCTTTTCTGCCACCTCTATCGCGATCAGGCCCTCCGTTAGAGTGTCACCCTCCTTAACTGCCCAATTTGGGGCGAACGGCCTTAGACCCCTCTGGTCCACCATTTCCTGGGTGTCAGGGCGGAGTGCTGGGGTCCCTGCCTTCAAGACCTCCGCCACCTTCATACTACTAGAGCTCGGCTCCGACTCCTTTGGCCCTCTAGACAAGTGGCTTTTCTTCGACTTCTTCGAAGGTGACTTCGAAGATCCTTGGGCTGCCCCCTGGGTGGACCCCATGTCGGGTCAGCCTTTGCTGAGGCAGCCTTTGCGGCCAAAGCCTTCTCCTTGTCGGCTTTCCTCTTCGAGGCCAAATCCAGAAAGGCATTCCTCACGTCAAGTTTCTTTGCGTCCATCGTTGCAAAAAGGAAAAAGGAAAATGTTAACACGAAAGCAGAAAATTAAGCAAAGTAGAAACAAAAACATACAAGGGGGCATTGGGCTCAGTTCGGCTCGGGCCAGATGTAACTCTGTGATGCGCGGCCAACCGATGTTGTAACCCTCTACAATTTTATCCACTTCAGCCCATTCCTTTTCCGTCAAGTCCCTCTGCCTTGGGGGTTTATGGTTCGGCTTGAAAAAATTCAAGATTGTGGGGATTTTCCAAGGCGTCTCGCTCCAGACAACGAGGTACTTCTCCTTACATGACTTTATCGAGTTCGGGTGGCCGTGCATCACTCTCTTGTGGGGGGCATGCGGCATATGGAAGATCCCCTCCATATCTCCGAGCGAGCTCACCCCCGATGCGTAGAAATACTTAAGCTTCAGCTTGACCCCCTTCTCCTGGCACTTTAGGATGAAGCAGACCAGATGCTTCAACGAGTTGGGGCTGTACTGCATCGGGCTCAGCTCTCCCCACCTCAGCACCCTCTTGATAAATGGGTGCAGTGGCAACCTCAATCCCGAGACAAAAGCGTCCTCGGAAAACATACAGAAGCTCTTCTCCAATTCAGTTGTTGGATGAAGACCAGCGCTCGGAATCAGTAGCTCAAACTCTCGAGGGATGAAATAAACCACCTTTAATATAGGCAGGTAGTCCGTCTTTAGCACACACTTGATGCTGTCCATCTTTATCATGGTCCGATCAGATTCACGCACCACCGCGGTAAGTTGCACAAGTCCCTCCACGTCGTCAGGATACATCCTGATCGACCCTAGGTTCCTATTGGACAAGGGAGGCACCGCAAACCCTTCTCCTGGATCGGGTCTGAACTCATCCGTCGTGCTCAGACTGTCCGGCCAAATCCACTTCCTTTTTCTCCTACGGGGGCCAGGCTTCCTCTCCGAAGACGAAGTTGACAACGGGGGCAGAGGGGGAGATTTTTTTCTTCCTCCGCTACCACTCCCTTGGCTCCTCCTTCACCCCCTCCTAGGGGCCTTCTCCCTCGGTTCCTCCTTCGCCCCTCTCCTGGTTGCCCTCTCCCTCGGTTCCTTCTTCACCCCCTCCTGATCACCCTCTTCCTCGACAAGCTCCTCCTCAGACCCCTCGTCAGTCTCTTCCCCCGATGATCCCTTTTTTGGCATACGACTTCGCAAAAGGGTCACATCAAAAATCACATCACTAGTACCCCTGGATACCGAATCTGGCTGTCCTTCCTCGTCTGAAGTAGGGTCATCTAGGGACCAAGATGTCGACTCTGACTCGCCCTCCCCACGACCCGAAGAGATCGCATCGGAACCAGACTGAGAGCACGACATAATGAAACAAAATACTAACCTGATTAACCGGAAAACGGGGAGATCACCGTAAAAGTTGTCATCGACAGCAACGAAAGAAAAATTCCTGTCATGAAGAGAGAGAGTGCGAAGTGAAGAAATGAAGGGAGGACTGGGGGACATGTAAGAGGGGAAAGGCACCTCGAATTCCGCAAAAGAATCGCCACTGTCCAATCTTGATCATCAAGATCTAACAGCCACTAGGATCTTAAAAGCATCGATTTCCACCCCCATGATGTCAGCCTGACACGTAAGATTTTGGTTTTACCCTCGGCCTTGTCAGCTGGTGCAGTGGCTCGTCGCTCCCCTTTCCTCCCACGACAGAGGAGCAAGTTAAGCCTCTTCGTTCCATAAAATTTGGAATTGACCATAGCTTTTTCAACAAGTCTTGGGGCCCGAAGCTCGGTTGTAACCTCGATCCATACCAAAGCTTTTCCAACAAGTCTTGGGGCTCGGAGCTCGGTTGTAACCTCAAGCCACACCAAAGATTTTCCAACGAGTCTTGGGGCTCGGAGCTCTGTTGTAACCTCGAGCCACACCGAAGTTTTGTTAACAAGTTTTGGGGCTCGGATGTAACCTCGAACAATACCAAAGCTTTTCCAATAAGTTTAGGAGTTCTTCGCTCGGTTGTGACCTCGAGCCATACCAAATCTTTTCCAACAAGTTTTAGGGGCTCGGGGTTCGGCTATAATCTCGAGTCATCCCAGATCTTTCTATGCCAAGTATTGGGGCTCATCGCTCGGTAGTGAATCCGAGCCACAACAAAGTTTTTCCAACAAGTTCTGGGGCTCGAAGCTCGGTTATAACCTCAAGCCACACCAAAGCTTTTCCAACAAGTCTTGGGACTCGGAGCTCGATTGTAACCTCGAGCCATACCAAAACTTTTCCAACAAGTCTTGGGGCTCGGAGCTCGGTTGTAACCTCGAGCCATACCAAAGCTTTTCCAACAAGTCTTGGGGCTCGGAGCTCAGTTGTAATCTCGAGCCACACCAAAACTTTTCCAACAAGTCTTGGGGCTCGGAACTCGGTTGTAACCTCGAGCCACACCAAATCTTTTCCAACAAGTCTTGGAGCTCGAAGCTCGGTTGTAACCTCGAGCCACACCAAAGATTTTCCAATAAGTCTTGGGACTCGGAGCTCGGTTGTAGCCTCGAGGCACACCAAAGCTTTTCCAACAAGTCTTGGGGCTTGGAGTTCGATTGTAACCTCGAGCCATACCAAAGGTTTTCCAACAAGTTTTAGAGCTCGTCGCTAGGTTGTGACCTCGAGCCATACCAAAGTTTTTCCAATATGTTTTGGGGGCTCGGGGCTCGACTATAATCTCGAGCCATCCCAGAGCTTTCTATGCCAAGTACAGGGGCTCGTCACTCAGTAGGGAATCCGAGCTACACCAAAGCTTTTCCAGCAAGTTCTGGGGCTCGGAGCTCGATTGTAACCTCGAGCCACACCAAAACTTTTCCAACAAGTCTTGGGGCGCGGAGCTCGGTTGTAACCTCGAGCCATACCAAAGCTTTTCCAACAAGTCTTGGGGCTCGGAGCTCTGTTGTAACCTCGAGGCATACCAAAGCTTTTTCAACAAGTCTTGGGGCTCGGAGCTCGGTTGTAACCTCGAGCCACACCAAACTTTTTCCAACAAGTCTTGGGGCTCGGAACTCGGTTGTAACCTCGAGCCACACCAAAGCTTTTCCAACAAGTCTCGGGGCTCGGAGCTCGGTTGAAACCTCGAGCCACACCAAAGCTTTTCCAACAAAGTCTGGGGCTCGGAGCTCTATCGTCACCTCGAGCCATACCAAAGCTTTTCCAACAAGTCTTAGGGCTCGGTGGTCGGCAGCAATTTCGAGCCTCACTAAATCTTTTCCAACAAGTCTTGGGGCTCGGAGCTCGGTTGTAACCTCGAGCCACACCAAATTTTTTCCAACAAGTCTTAGGACTCGGTGCTCGGTTGTAACCTCGAGCCACACCAAAGTTTTTCCAACAAGTCTTGGGGCTCGGAGCTCGATTGTAATCTCGAGCCATACCAAAGCTTTTCCAGCAAGTCTTGAGGCTCGGAGCTCGGTTGTAACCTCAAGCCATACCAAAGCTTTTCCAAACAAGTCTTGGGGCTCGGAGCTTGGTTGTAACCTCGAGCCATACCAAAGCTTTTCCAACAAGTCTTGGGGCTCGGAGCTCGGTTGTAACCTCGAACCACCCCATAGGTTTTCCAACAAGTATGGGGGCTCGATGGTCGGTAGCAATTCTGAGCCTCCCAATAGCTTTTCTAACAAGCATGGGGGCTCGGTGCTCGGCAGTAACCTCGAGCCACCCCTAGCTTGTCCAACATGTATGGGGGCTCGACAATTGGTAACAGTTCCGAGCACCCCCAGAGCTTTTCCAACAAGCATGGGCGCTCAGCGCTCGGCAGTGACCTCGAGTCACCCCCTAACTTTTCCAACAAGATTGGGGGCTCGACGGTCTGTAATAGTTTCGAGCCTCCCCATAGCTTTTCCAACAAGCATGGGGACTCGGCGCTCGGCAGTAACCTCGAGCCACTCAATAGCTTTCCCAACAAGCTCTGGGGCTCAGCAGTCGGCAGCAATTCCGAGCCTCCCCATAGCTTTTCCGACAAGCATGGGGGCTCGGCGCTAGGCAGTAACCTCGAGTCACCCCTAGCTTTTTCAACAAGTATGGGGGCTCGACGGTCGGTAGCAATTCCGAGCCTCTCCATTGCTTTTCCAACAAGCATGGGGGCTCGGCGCTCGGTAGTGATCTCGAGCCACCCCATGGCTTTCCCAAACATGCTTTGGGGCTTGGCGGTCGGCAGAAATTCCGAGCTTCCCCATAGCTTTTCCAACAAGCATGGGGGCTCAGCGGTCGGCAATGACCTCAAGCCACCCCATAGCTTTTCCAGCAAGCTCTGGGGCTTGGCGCTCGGCAGCAATTCTGAGCCACGCTTGGCTCCCACATATGAGCTTCTGGACTCAGCATCCGGCAGCAAGCCTCGTCACCCGAGCTCATAAATGCTCGACGCTCGGTTCTCGACGACTCGGCCACAAGTCCCGGCATCCGACCGTGTAGACGCTCGTCGCTTGATGCTCGGCACTTGGTTCACGACCCTCTGTTCTCGGCTCTCGATGCCCCCCATGTCTTTTAAAGGGACCCCCTTCATCCTACCCCGCTGGCCTCTCTAGAAAGATACAAACCACATTTTCAACGTACACACCGCTCCGCTCTTCCTACAGAGACAAATCTCTCCTCCACGGCTGGATTACCCAGCCCTCCAGGAGTGGGGAGCTCCTGATATGGGTTAGATGACGTAGCCCTTCCTAGGCCGTCAGATCTCCTCAAAACCCGCTCTTCCCTGATCATCAGATCAACCCATAGCCATATGGGCTTCTGCCACATCAGGCCCATGAGCAAACGGGTCCGACCCAGCCCAGCAGGATCTCAGACCCGTTTCCCCTACCTATAAATACCAGACCCCCTCCTCACTGTGAAAGGTAATCAAACTTTCTCCCCCTGAACCCTAGAAACCGTTGCTTTTTCAGTGACTGACTAGATCGTCGGAGGGCCTGTCATCGGAACTTCTCCCGATGTTTCTAGGCAGTGCGCAAGTACCCAGGACCGAGCCGAGCCCACAGATCCGAGCCGAGCTGCTGGATCCGAGCCGAGCACCCGGTCCCCACCTCACTCCTGCTACTCCCGAGCCGATCCCCCAGTCGAGGGTCGGACCAGAGCCAGTACCGAGACTTCCACTATACAAACTACAAGAACTCACACCTGTTGCAGCCATACCCCAAAAACAAACCGCATCAGTCCATAATTCAAGTTGATTAAGTTTTACTTCTTCCTCGAAGAAAAAAAGGGTAAAACAATTCCTAATCACTTGTGGATCGGATCATCCGTATAGGATTAAATTTTTTTCGAGATATTTGCTATGTTTCTCTTAAAAAAATGTTTTGGGTGATTGATATAATTGTCTGAATTAGTTATATATCTCTTCTAAAAAGTATAACAAGATATAGATGAAAGTTCATCGATAATATGTTATTGTTCAGGCAAAATAGCATAAACTTCAACCGATACAGAGCGTCTGCTATAAACCATAATAATGAATAAACTATAATCAGGAAAAAATGTAGAAAACAGAGTTTAATTACAACAAATAATGTAATTTGCATAATACATATAATTTATTGCCGACTATATGTAACAAACAAAATGTCGGAAAAAGAACATTCTGTTTTGTCAATCTCTCTTCCCAAATTATTGAGTCTGTGTGATACGTTTGACATTAAATGTCCGAGACTCCACCTTACTTTTTAACTGGATAAAATTTTCAACTGAATACACCGGCACGTATGCCTCCGGTATTTGATTGCTCCAACTAATCCTTCCGGTCACATTCGCACCTGGGCCCTTGCTGCCATATTCTCCGAAAAACAAGGTCTTCAGTGCAAAGTCTCCGATCCACTCCAACCACCCTTGGGGGTGTATAATTTCTCCTAAATAACAATCTATAAACACAGTCCTCGAATACTCCTTCCAAGGCCTCGCCAAAAAGTTGCGATGGTTTGCTGGTTTTTTATGGTAATAGGCCATATACTTGGGACTACCATCAATGACACAATTATAGAAAACAAACCCAGTTGACTGAGCAGGGTCGATTCGGCCTTGAGCAGCTACAACATTGACCTCACCTTCTTCTGGGTAGAGTTCACGATTGACAATTTCAATGTGGCAATCTTGGAAGAAAGCAGCCGCATCACCAAAGATGAAGTCGATAGTGCCAGAGATTGTGCAGTTTTTGTAGAGCTGGCGGAGAGAGTGGGTGTAGAGTGTGTCCTGATGGCCGACGAACTTGACGGATTGGATGATGGAGTGGTCACTGTCAGACCTAAATGCGACTGCTTGATGGACATCTGGACCGGCAGTGTTTTTAATAGTTAGGTTACTCGCCATAAATCCATCGCCAAGCACACCTGTTTGTTAATAATTTATTAAAGAAAGAATAATGAAATATATTCCGAAAAAAATGTGTGAAGGTATTTCTTCAGTCGAGAAATGCTAGACATACATGAAATTCTATCCCAAATATACATAGGATTTGTCTTTTAGTGGTTGGTGTATCCCTTAATCACAAAAAACCAAATGGATAAAATCCAACAATCACTATAAGACAAGCCTCATGTAAGTTTAGAATAGAATTTCATGTATGTCTAGCATTTCTCTTCTTCGGTCAAAGAAGAACAACAACAAAGCAAACAATGAAACCAAAAATTCTCCTGGCAAATGCTAAGGCCATGTTAGTTCAGGCACATGCAAAATGCCCAACCCGACCCTATTTCTAATCTGCAGGTTTAGTCTCAAAATTTATATCCTTAGAGCATCCACAATGGAGTTTTCTATTTTTTACCAAAATGAGAAGTATAGGAATAAAATAGATGTGAACTTGTGCAATGGTGTTTTCTATATTTCAGAAGGACAAGACAACTTGTCTCGTCCTAGTATTTTTTTTTTAAAAAAATTAAAATTAAAACCCATGGGACACAACATGATGTTGTGTCCGATGAAAAAAATGATCAAACGGGACATGTCCCGTTTGAGGGGGTTTTAAATTTTTTTTTAAAAAAAATTGGGAAGGACGATACAACATGTATCGTCCGACCCAATTTTAAAAAAAAAATAAATAAATAAAATTATGGGACGAGACAAGTTGTCTCGTCCGATTGTAATAAAAAATATTAAATATATTGAGACGATACATCATGTATCGTCTTCTATATTCTCAAATTCGCTAGCCGACTTCTCAAATATGAGAATCGACTGTAGCTCGTTTGCTATTTTTTAACAAAATAGCAAACGACTGCAGATGTCGATTCTCATATTATTCTTATAATATGAGAATTTGAGAAATATAGCAAACGACTGTGGATGCTCTTATCATTTCGTTAGGCTGGATTTTGGGTGCTCTGGTAGGCCCGGCCCATTGTCATCCCTACTTAACATGTTTTCTTAAGCTCAAAGTAGGAGGGAAAAAAAAGAAAGAAAAAAAAAAAAGATAGAGAGAAATATTAGATCATATTACCTACAGTGGCTGAGTCATATGTAGTCACCCCCACCACACCAACATGCAAATCCCCGGTAATGATAGTTTTGTTCATACCATCCCCGATAAACACCACATTCTTCTTATCAAAGCCCACCCTAACTATCTCATAATAAATCCCTGCCTTTATGTGGATCACATACCGACCGGAACTGTTTTTCGGATACGCATCCACTGCAGCCTGTATCGAATAAAACTCGCAACCATCTTCGCAAACCGTAGCATTTGGCTCAAGACCTGCGGGTACCCCAACTGATGTCCCAAGCTCCGAACACTCCGTGCTTTGGGCCCCACAACTTCCCCAGTAACCATCTCTCTCTGTTAAGGGTGGGCCCCACTTGGACGTGTCATTGCCAAAGTGCTGCATTGCTGCAACCATGGAGAGGGCACTGCTGGTGACGTTGGTTAAGTAGGATGCGTGTGCCATTACATCAAGCATCTGCATTCACTAACACTGTTAAGTTAGCAGTCGATGTACGTATACTTGCTTAAGCACATGTACAAATTAATAGTACAAACAGAACGCCCGGGGAGTTTCGCGATTTCTTTTGTAGTGCTCGCTTATAAACACATGTTATATATATGTGAGACCATGATTTATAAGAAGAAAGTAAAATTCACGCATATAATAGTTGAGTTGACTGACTTATTAGTTCTTACTATAGAATGGCCCGGAGATCAGCTTTAAGAAGCTTCAATTATACTAGAGTAGAAGTTGTTTCCAAAAAAAATTATAAAAAAAAATATAGTACAAGCTAATAGATTATTTCCCAAACCGACCTATTTTTTGAAAGTTTTTTCCAAACTGACCTACTTTATTTTTTAATTTCCCAAACGACCCACTCAGTCTTTGAAAGACCAAGTTTAGTGAAAACTAACTCGGTTTTTCAAAGACCGAGTGTTGGTATTGAATTTTTCGAATTCTAACACTCGGTCTTTGAAAAACCGAGTTATTTTTCACTAAACTCGTCTTTCAAAGACCGCACAGTCATTTTGGTAAATACTTTCGAAAGTGGACTAGTTTGATAAATACTTTCAAAAAGTGAATTATTTTGGTAAAATCTTTCAGAATTAACTATAATTATTATAGTGAATATTATTGACCAAGGTGAGTTCTTGTCCTTCATTTAGGTGCATATTTCTCTCCACTAGTCACTGAAAAATAATTGCATCTTATTCTTTGATTAACTGACTGAAATATTTGCTGCTGCAGATCCTATCTCTCAATTCTTATCTACTGGTGTGATGAGTGTTGTCCTAAATCTAGAAAGAAAAGCATTATTGGGTCTAAAATCATAACATGCACTGGTGTGATGGGTGTTGTCCTAAATCTAGAAAGAAAAGCATTATTGGGTCTAAAATCATAACATGTACGTGTTTAAAATTTTCAAGATTGTCTGAGCTAATTTCCTTAGTAAAACTCTATTCTCGGTATGGTCTTTTTATTTTTTCATCTTTTGTTGTTATCTATTTGCCTTTTTATTACCAGGTTAATAGCTGAAAAATAAGGATACAATGATGCAGGTCATTTATTTTTCTAGTTGTAATCTATACAATATATTATTCTAACTCATTTTTGGTTCAAGTATTTTTCTAATTTTTTCTTTTTAAAACAAACAAAAGAAAAAGATAGCAAATATAGGAGGCAACTTCCCACTCCATCTCCATCCAAATTTTGAAGTGCAATTATATTTCTTAATCAAACCTTAAAAAACATGCAATATTGTATATATGTTATAGGGAGATTTTTTTTTTCAAAAATAGTCCTCATAATTGTTCACTTTTCAAAAATTATGTGCAATATATTATTGCATAGTGTTATATTTAAAAATTATGTGTAATACAGTGGTAATTATGGAATTTGAATCCTCTTGGTGAATAATTCACTAGAGACGTTCACTGGCCCATTTAACCATGCAAAAATTATGTGTAGCTGACCAGTGAACGTCTCTAGTGAATTATTCACCAAGAGGATTCAAATTCCATAATTACCACTGTATTACACATAATTTTTAAATATAACACTATGCAATAATATATTGCACATAATTTTTGAAAAGCGAACAATTATGATGACTATTTTTGAAGAAAAAAATCTCCCTATAACATATATACAATATTGCATGTTTTTTAAGGTTTGATTAAGAAATATAATTGCACTTCAAAATTTGGATGGAGAAGGAGTGGGAAGTTGCCTCCTATATTTGCTATCTTTTTTTTTGTTTGTTTTAAAAAGAAAAAAATAGAAAAATACTTGAACCAAAAGTGAGTTAGAATAATATATTGTATAGATTACAACTAGAAAAATAAATAACCTGCATCATTGTATCCTTATTTTTCAGCTATTAACCTGGTAATAAAAAGCCAAATAGATAACAACAAAAGATGAAAAAATAAAAAGACCATACAAAGAATATAGTTTTACTAAGAAAATTAGCTCAGACAATCTTGAAAATTTTAAACACGTGCATGTTATGATTTTAGACCCAATAATGCTTTTCTTTCTAGATTTAGGACAACACCAATCACACCAGTAGATAAGAATTGAGAGATAGGATCTGCAGCAGCAAATATTTCAGTCAGTTAATCAAAGAATAAGATGCAATTATTTTTCAGTGACTAGTGAAGAGAAATATGCACCTAAATGAAGGACAAGAACTCACGTTAGTCAATAATATTCACCGTAATAATTATAGTTAATTCTGAAAGATTTTACCAAAATAATCCACTCTTTGAAAGTATTGACCAAACTAGCCCACTTTCGAAAGTATTTATCGAAATGACTGCGCGGTCTTTGAAAAACCGAGTTTAGCGAAAAATAACTCGGTTTTTCAAAGACCGGGTGTTAGAATTCGAAAAATTCAATACTAACACTCGGTCTTTGAAAAATCGAGTTAGTTTTCACTAAACTCGGTCTTTCAAAGACCGAGCGAGTCGTTTGGAAAATTAAAAAATAAAGTAGGTCGGTTTGGAAAAAACTTTCAAAAAAATAGGTCGGTTTGGGAAAAAAATCAAGCTAATATTGGGGTTATTTTCTTCAACCAGTGCACAGAATCATATGAGTGACACACTTTCAGAGCACACGCGCAGCTACAATGATAAAGAGCTTGTGTTTGGACTAACTTGTTGGTAGTCCTGTTGTATTGATGGCATTTTACTACCCGACACCAATGATGGGGACTTTTCTTAGAGCGTCTGTAGCCGTTGGCTAGTTTTGGCAAAATTTCCAAAATTTTGACTTTTTGGTGCTGGGATTGGAGATGAATAGTATATTTGGCAGACGAAATAGATTTTAGCAATAGCCAGTAGAAGATGATCTTTTTTCCTATTATTTTTTTATTTTATATATCAGACGGGTAATGATTTCCCGTCCGTCATTTAATATATATATATAGGAAAAAAGGGGTATGAGCAATTTGCTCATTTAGTAAATGAGCAAGTGAGATGGCATGCATGTAATTGGAAAATCCTAAAAGTGATTAGATACTTAATGTATCACATGCATGCCACCTCATCAATTGCTCATTTATTAAATGAGCAAGTTGCTCATATCCCTTTTACCCATATATATATATATTAAAATTGATGGGACGGGAGATCATCTTTGTCCCTAACCCAATTTGAAAAAAAATTATTTATAGAACTAGGCTTATACATCCCATTAAGGGTAGATTTTCATCTGTTTTGTTTTTTAAAATTAAAAAAAAAAAATCGACGGACAGGAAATGATTTCCAGTCCGTTCGATTTTTATTTTGTTTTCATTAGACGGGGAATGATTAACCGTTTGTCGATTTATAAGTTTGAAAATTCAAATTTTGAATTTGAACGACTGCAGTACGAACCCAAAAAAATTTTCTATTTCTAAATGCTAAATATTCAAATTTTGGCGTTCAAACGACTACAGATGCTCTTAGTTGCCTATCTATTGGGGGTGTCTGGAGTAGCAACTTGTTGCTGTCTATTTTTGTTTTGGCCCAGCCCTCAAGACCGGTTGAATATGAACGAACTCTGCGTAGCTGTATAAATTTACTATTCTCTTTAGTAAATATGTATGAGTAAACCCATAAACAAATTGGGGTTATTTTGGATGGTTATTTATGGAGGAATTCTACAAATAGTCAATGCATGTGCATTGTACCTACGATCCGAATACAAGTGTATAGAAGGAGGCTGAGATCCAAAGCAATCCATAAATGATTTCATGTAATTAAGTGGCTCACTTACCATTTTTTAATGTGATATGTATAAATCTGTCCAGGAGTAAATAAAAAATAAAAGATCTACCTCCGTGAAGTACAGCTGGAAGAGATGGGTCCCACTCCTGCTTGCATAATACTCTTTACTATAAAATCTTATGCATGAGTGAATACGACTTGGTTGAAAAGAAAACCCAGAGAAAATATAAACTCAAAATTATATCTATATATCTTATACTAATGAGTAAAATGAGAACGTATACTTCATCTTTTCTTTCTCTATTTTGAATTAAAAAAATAAGAGAAAAAGTAAAAAATTCTTATTTAACTAACACGTGCACTATATGTACTAATTTATTAAAAAACTAAAACAAAATAAAAATCTCTATCCCTCAAACATTGTCTTTTCTTCTTCCACTTTCTCAATCTCAAGTTTCTTTCCAAACCCACCCACACCCCCTAAATTAGAATTAGATTTTTAAACAAACACAATTTATCTTCTTATATAACTATACGGTAGGAATGGTATTCATAAGTTTTTCATAATTTTTTTATAATTTTTTGAAACTCTATATAATTTTTTGAGTCTCTTAAAACTATTTCTGACTGTGTAGTTTGTACTGTATAGTTTGTACGCGGTAACACCAGTATGAATATTATACAATCCACAAATTTTAGACAGCAGTGTGAAACTCAAACTGTCCTTTTCTCAGCAACATTCACCATATCACATGCAGCATAAAATTCATTTGTGTGTAACTCCATACGGTAAAGAACATGGTGCACATAATATGTTTCCTGCTCAATGATTATTTCTAATTTCTTCTTCCAACTCTACAATTTTTTTTTTGTCTCTTAGTCACAGGAACAACTTCATTTTCCATCAACCCCACCCACCCTACATGAATAGTTCATTTCATTCCCTCCAAATTATATAGTTAATCATACGTTAAATATTCCGCTCACATGTGACATGCATGTTCTAGGTGATCTTTTATTTACTTTCTCTTTACTATTATAACTCACTCAAGTAGTTACAAAATCAAAGCCTCAAGTTATACATGAAGTCATCTAACTTGTACATGTTTTTTTTTCTTATGACACAATTCATAAGTAGAATCATATTTTTAAAGTAGAATCATATGAGACATGAGAGCATCTACAGTCGTTCGAACTAAAAAAAAATGACAAAATACATATTTTGCCTATTCATTTGGATGAAACGCTGCAGTCGTTAAATGGCAAAAAAATGCATAAATTCGTTAAAAAAAGAAATATTTCGTCTGTGATTTAAAAATAATTTATACAGACCGCAACGTAGAAAATATTAATTAAAAATACGATGTTTCGTCCCAAAAAGAAAATTTTTTCAAAATAACCGGACTCGTCCGGGTTGTAAGGAAGTATTTTTGCAAAAAAATTTTTAAAAAATTTTGCAAAAAATATTTGTAAAAACAATTTAAAAAATTGCAAAAACAATGTCAAAATTTGCAAAATTAATTTTTAAAAAAATGGAATGGGCCGTAACATGATCCATTCTGGTTCTTTGCTTTCTTTTTTTTTAATTTTTGTTCTTTGCTTTCCTTTTTTTTTTTTTTTTTTTTTTTACTTCGAATGCTATTTTTGGGTCCGATTATTTTAAAATATAATTAAATAATTCAGACGAAATATGATATTTTATCAGCTATAATATGTATTTTGCTATTTCGAATGCTATTTTTTTCTTTCTACTGTCACCGAATTGTTAAAAAATAACAAAATGCCTTACGACTGTATACTTAAAATGAAAAAAATAGCAAACAAGCAAATAACTGTGGATGCTCTTACTATATATATTAGTAAGTCACCTAAAAGTTTCTTCAGACAATTAAAATACTCGTATCTGATCACAAAATGCACTTATCGACTCTTAATCAACCGAGAAAATTTTTAGATGATTTTTATACTTAAAAATAATTCACCGTAGTTTACACTCAAATCCTCTGTAATGTCACAATAGTCATTTTTAACCCTATAAACAATACACAGAAATACATCTATCTATACTACTATACAGGGCCGGTCCTGATATGTAGGCGGGCAAGGCGGCCGCCTCGGGCCCCCGCCGAAATCGCGATTTTAGGGGCCCCCAATTTCAAACTTCCCTTGTAAATATAGGCACGCATTTCGCGCGTAAAATTTTTTTTGCATGTTTTTTTTAAATGTATGGGGCGGGGGGCCCCATTTCGGAAGTTCGCCTAGGGCCCCCCCGGAACTCAGGGCCGGCCCTGCTACTATATAATATGACAAGTGTGTGTACATGCATATCTAAGAGTAACTATTTCACTTTACAATAAATATAAAAAAACACTTGCATCATACATATTACTATTAGAATAACTAGTATTATACACTTGCGTTGCACGTGGGAAAAAATGGGAAAGAGGGAATAAAAAGGATAAAAAAAAAAATCTAGTATTGTACGTGGAAAAAATGGAAAGGAAAAATAAAAAGGAAAAAAAAAATCTACCAACATGTGCGCTGCGACGTGTTGATAAAATCACAAATATTTAAAAATGACACTAAGCCCTTCTCCATTATATAATATTATTAGAGATTAGAGAGACTGACCAGATCGTACACCGAACATGGTGAAACACAATAAATGCGGCCACGTACCTTAGCGTCGGTGGTATTGGTTTCCACCTTCTTCATCCCGGAATAGCACCCGTTCTGGTACAAAAAGGCCGCGCTCAGCCACGCCCTTATATCTGCCAGCCCGGCGGTACCCTTTCTCAGGGCCCTGGACGCGTACGTCATCCTCCGGTTGGCGTAGGTGAGCCCCTCGATGCAGTTGTTGGCGGCAATGGTCTTGTTGATGTTTTTATCGATGATGGAGGCAGCGAGAATGCCTTCGGATTTGAATATGCAGATGTCGTTCTTGACGTGGGCGACGATGAGGAGGCGGAGGATGAGGTCCCTGGGGGTGGGGTCGGAGGGGAGGTTGTCGAAGTGTGCGAGGGAGGCGTAGCAAATGAGCTTGGTGCGAGTGGCGTTGCAGGCATTGTGGATGGAGGATATGGGTTTGGAGTGGGAGGGGGAGAGGTGGAGGAGGAGGAGGAGGGAGAGGAGGAGGGAGGAGGAGGGAGGAGGTGACATTGGATGGGATTAGGGAGAATGGGGATCGGGATTATTGGCTGAGGAGGGAGGAGCAAATGTGTCCCTTATTAAATAGGCCCAACTTTGTTTATTATTATTATTATTATTTCCAGTTATGAAGTTTTAATCTTCTTTTGTTTGACACATGTCACATATTTTTGTGTGTGAGAGGCAGATATTCGGTATGGGCACCATCCTTTTTTTTTTATTTTTTATTTTTAATGATACGGATAGAGTCTAACGATTCCAGCCAGATAATTACGATATATAACGGAAAAAATTCGTTCACATAAGGTTTTACAAGCCGTAAAACAAAAATAAAGCAATAAACAATACAAAAAATCTGGGGAATCAAAACCAAACTCCATTAAAAGCGAAGGACACAGATAACTAAAACTACACTCAAATCTAGAAACATGTAGGGTCTGTTTGGTTTGTTGTTTTTTTCTTTTTTTTATTTTCCAAAACCCCAAAATCCGTTTGGTTAGATTATTGTTTTGTGAAAACAGTTTTCACAAAACTCCACTTTAACTATTTTCTGTTTTTTTACATCCTCTTTCTAAATATATTTATATATTATTATTATTATTATTATATACATATTCTTTCTAAATATATTTATATATTATTATTATTATTATTATATACATATATTTATAATATATTATTGTTACATATATTATTGTTATGTATATATATATATATATATATACTATTATTATAATTTATATTATTATTTCATATATACTATTTTATATATACTATTATAATATTCTATTACTATTATAATATATATATATTACTATTATATATTATTATATATATTATTATATATATTTTTTTATTAAAATTTATTATTTAATATATTATTATAATATATTATTATTACATATATATTATTATAATTATTGTATGTTATTATATATATGTATATAATTAAATATATAGATTATAATAATTTATTTTATATTATTATATAATATACAATTATTATAATATATTATTATTTTATGTATACTATTTTATATATACTATTATTATTATTATATTATTATTATATATATTATTATTATATTTATACTATTTTATATATACTATTATTATATTATATTATTATTATATATATTATTATTTCATATGTACTATTTTATATATACTATTATTATATTATATTATTATTATATATATTATTGTTATTATATATATATTATTATATATATTATTATATAATGTACTATTATTATAATATATATTATTTTTTCATATATACTATTTTATATATACTATTATAATAATCTATTATTATTATTATATATTACTATTATATATTATTATATATATTATTATATAATTTATTATTGTTTTAATAAATTGTTTAATATATAATTATAATAGATTATTATTACATATATATTATTATAGTTGATATGGTCAAAACAAGGGGTTCAATCGAGACCGTCCAAATGGGGCACGAATCCTACAGCTCAGGGACGAGACGGTAATTTCACATGCAAACGGGTCCGAAGCGGGTACTGGGTCTCCTTCTCACAGATCCAATAACCCGCAAACGGATCCACCACAGCTGGGCACGGGTTTCAACCCGCTGCCAACTCGATCCAGCGAGACACAATCAAGGTCCCTGATTAGATCTAAATCAACGGCCATGATTCACGTCAATCTTTACACTGGGATTTAGGGATTAAAATTCCCTATCTGATTACCAGAATATACCTTATCAGATTACTTTCCCAATCTGTTTACAAGGAGATTATTCTATATCAGACTACGCGGATTACATTCCTAAATTGTTCTCTAAGACGCCTATAAATACCCCCCACCCATCTCCATTAACAGGTAATCAATCTTTCTCTAGCTAAACGCTCTTTCATAATCAATTCTGGTTACTGACTTGAGCGTCGGAGGGTGCGTCGCCGGGAACAACCCCGGTGTTTCGCACTTTTTGCAGGTGCACGACGGGAGCGACGATCAGGGTTCAACGGAACAGGTATACAGGTTCTCCTATTCAGTTTCCCCAAAGAACTCACAAATTCATCTGTTTGCCCCCACACCGAATTTAGCGGCAACAGATTGGCGCCGTCTGTGGGAAACTAACGAGTAGAGACCTCTCCTCTTCCCGGTGAACAGGTTTTCTCCAGCCATGCCGCCTCGCAAAGTCAGATCTAGGGGCTCCAATCGAGCGCCCATCCTTGACCAGCAGGGAGTCCTTCCTGATCCCACTCAGCAACAAGGGCAGCTCCCTCCTACTGTGGAAGAGCCGCTCCAGCGGAACCCTCCGCATCCTGATCCGAAGGGGCCTAACCCCCAGAAACAGCCTCTTCATCCAGAACACATACCCAACCACACTGCCTCCAGTGCCTCCATGGCCTCCCATCATCCCCGAGCCTCTGGTCGCCACGATGCCCATCCCAGACGCCCGGAAGATAAGGACCTTCGTCACCATCTGGACGAAAAGCGGGCTCGGGGAGAAGCCTCCCACCAAGAACGATCCCCCCGACACCGGGGACACAGGGGATCCCCCGCCCGAAGAGGGAGAAGAGACTCCCCCGATCACTACCGAAGGAGGCACTCACCAGCAGGTCGGCAGCAGCATCGGAACAATGAGGCACCCATCACCCGTGCCGAGTTCCAGCAATTCCAAGCTATGGTACAACAGGCCCTCAATCTCCGTCAAAATCCCAATGAGCCAAGGGCCCCCTCCCCTCGTCCGGTTCGGAGCCCTCGCCAACGTTCCCCTTCTCCTCGGCCCGCTCCTACCAATTCCAGACGCACCCCAAGTCCTCGTCGTTCCCGAAGCTACCATCGCCGCAGCCCTCGCTCCCCATCCTACGAGGACGAGTCCCGTGGCTCGGCAGATCACCGCCGGAGGGATAACACCATGAACCGCCGCCTAAACGAGGTGGAAAAACTCTTGGGACGGATAAACCGGGAAGAAGAACTCAGGGGGAGGACCCTCCGTCCTACCCAACCCCCGTTCTCCCGGACCATAGTGGATACTCCTGTTCCCTTCGGTTTCAAACCTCCCCAGTTCGAGAACTACACGGGAGAGACCGATCAGGTTGACCACATCGAAGGCTTTAAGACTTTGATGCTCCTCCATCAAGCGTCCGACGCCCTCCTCTGCAAAACATTCCCTGCAACTCTGAAGGGCCCAGCTCGAGAATGGTACTCTCGCCTTGCCCCGGCGTCAATATTCTCCTTTGAACAGTTCGAGACCCTGTTCATCACCCACTTCGTCAGCAGCCGAAGGGCCGAGAAGACCAGCATTTCCCTGTTGCACCTCCGTCAGCAGAAGGGGGAGAGATTGAGGGACTACGTGAAGAGGTTCACAGCCGAGGCCAGGACTATCGCATCCCTCGACCAATCCGTTGCTACCGCAGCGTTCCAATCCAACATCCTAAATTCTAACCTCCGCTCCTCCCTCGCCAAAAAACCGCCACATGACTTTTCTGACCTCCTCCTCCGTACTGAAAAGTACATCCGAGCTGAAGAGGCCGAGGAACCGCCCAACTGGGAAGCAACCGCCTCCGGGTCTAAGAGGAAGGGAACGGAAGAAGAGGGACCCAAAAAGTTTCAGAAGGATAATGCTGGCCAGCGCCGGCCTCCCCCTAGATTTGAAAAATTCACTCCCCTCACCACAAACATCTCCGCCATTTTCATGGAAGTCGAAAAAGAAGGGGTCCTGCCTCCAGCTCCAAAGATGAACACCCCAGCCAAAAGGAGGGATAAAGACAAGTGGTGCCGTTATCACCGGGACCATGGGCATGACACCAACGACTGCCGGGCTCTAAGAAACGAGATCGAAGCCCTCATCCAGAGGGGCCAGCTGGCGAAGTTTGTAAGAAAGGACGGGGCCGAACTTCCTCCCCAGCCTCGGGGGGCTAACAAACGTCCGGAACGGGAAGAGACGCCAGAATTCGAGGAGGAGCGAGTCCTCCACCTTATCCATGGGGGTCCAATGGGGGGCTCCTCGAACTCTTCTCGGAAAGCTTTTATTAGGGAAGTAAATTCTGTCCGGGCCACCCCTCCCCCCAAAGGACTCGGAGTGCCCGTCACCTTCTCTGACGACGATCTCGAGGGCGTCCGCACCCCTCATTGCGACGCACTCGTCATCAACCTTCACATGGCCAATTTCAAAGTCGAAAGAATCCTAGTGGATAACGGCTCCTCCGTTAACATCCTATTCCTCGATGCTTTTAAGGGGCTGAAGCTCTCCCGAGACAGACTGAAGCCCGCCGGGTATACGCTCCATGGGTTCACGGGAGTGCCGGTGACGATCGAAGGGGTGATCACCCTCGACGTCACAGCAGGCAAAACTCCTACTACCCGCACGGAGTCAATGGATTTCATGGTTGTAGATGTCCCCGCGGCCTACAACGTCATTTTGGGTCGGCCCGGCCTAGCCGCCCTTGAAGCCGTCCCTTCTGCCTATCATCTCAAAATGAAATTCCCCACTCGGGCTGGAGTGGGAGAAGTTAGGGGCAATCAGGAACAGGCCCGCAAGTGTTACATGACCTCCACTCTCGGACCCGTCCTCTCCTTAGAAACACTCGAGATTCCACAAGATGCTGCTCGGCCGACTCCTGAGCCAGTCGATGAGCTGGAGGAAATACTCTTCTCGGAGCAGGAGCCGACCCGTAAGTTCTATGTCAGCAAGGCACTCCCGTCCGCCCTACATTCAAATATTGTGAAATGCATCCGAGCTAACCGGGACCTCTTCGCATGGTCAGCAGCGGACATGCCCGGTATCTCCGAAGAACTCTTGGTCCATCGCCTCAGCGTTGATCCGGGGTCCAAACCGGTCCAGCAGAAGAGGCGCAAGTTCGCCCCCGAGCGCCAGCTCGCCATCAAAGAGGAGGTAGACAAATTGCTGAAAGCCCGATTCATACAGGAAGTGAATTATCCGGAGTGGTTGTCCAACGTAGTCATGGTGAAGAAATCCAATGGGACATGGAGAATCTGTATTGATTTCACTGACCTCAACAAGGCCTGCCCTAAAGATCCCTTCCCTCTGCCGAGCATCGACACCCTGATTGACGCGACCTCGGGACATGAGCTCCTCAGCTTCATGGATGCTTTCTCGGGTTACAATCAGATAAGGATGTTCCCCCCGGATATTCCGAAGACGTCTTTTGTAACGGACCAAGGACTCTATTGTTACCGAGTCATGCCGTTCGGCCTGAAGAACGCAGGGGCAACGTATCAACGTCTCGTCAACAAGGTATTCCAGGCCCAGATTGGTCGGAACATGGAAGTCTACGTGGACGACATGCTTGTGAAAAGCATCCGAGGCGTTGATCATGAGACCGACCTCCAAGAAGCGTTCGGTGTTTTGAGAAAGCACAATATGAGACTCAACCCGAACAAGTGTGCGTTCGGCGTCTCATCGGGCAAGTTCCTCGGCTTTATGGTCAGCCAACGAGGAATAGAGGCAAATCCGGAGAAGATCAGGGCCATACTAGACATGGCCCCGCCCAGAAACGTCAAAGAAGTTCAGAAACTGACAGGTCGTTTAGCCGCCATTGGGCGCTTTTTGTCGAAGTCCGGGGAGAAATGCCTCCCGTTCTTCAAAGCCCTGAGGGGGACTAAGGGGTTCGAGTGGGGGCAGCCACAACAAGATTCCTTCGACCAGCTTAAAGCTTACCTCGTCAATCCGCCCCTTCTCAGCAAACCCATACCGGGCGAACCCCTCTACCTCTACTTGGCAGCCTCGGAACAGACACTAAGTGCGGTCTTAGTCAGGGAAGAAGAAAGAGCTCAGAAGTCCATTTACTACGTCAGCAAAGTGCTCCGGGACGCCGAGCTCCGGTACCCGAAAATTGAGAAAATAGCCTACGCCCTGATAATGGCTGCAAGAAAGCTTCGGCCATACTTCCAGTCTCATTCGGTGGTCGTCCTTACCGACCAGCCGTTGAAACAGATCCTTCACAAGCCAGAGACTTCCGGCCGCCTCATGAAGTGGTCGATCGAGCTGAGCCAACATGATATTACTTATCAGCCTCGGACCGCAATCAAGGCGCAGGCGCTGGCCGAATTCATAGTTGAGACGACTATCCCCGACTCCGAGCAGACGACGAAGGGACCGCCTGTCTGGTCTGTATATGTCGATGGATCCTCGTGCAACGAGGGGAGCGGGGCTGGAGTCATCCTGGCAGGCCCAGACGACTTTGTCCTTCAATATTCCCTCCGGATAAACTTTAAAGCCTCGAATAACGAAGCCGAATACGAGGCACTCATAGCCGGCCTCGGGATGGCCCGAAACGCAGGGGCGCGACGCCTGCAGATCTTCAGCGACTCTCAATTGGTCGTCAACCAGGTCCTCGGCGAATATGAAGCCCGCGATGACAGAATGGTAAAGTACTTGGCCAAAGTGAAGAGCCTCATGGCGCTCTTCGACGAGGCCCTCATCCGAAGAATCCCCAGAGAGGAAAATGCCCAGGCCGACGCCCTGTCCAAACTAGCTTCCTCATCCCTGCAAGGCCTCGAACAAACCGTTCTGATAGAAGTCCTCCTCAAGCCCAGCATAGAGGACGAGGTTTTCAATTCCGTCGAAACACTGCCGCTCCCCCTCGAAGACAATTGGATGAAGCCCCTCGTCGAGTTTTTAAGAGACGGACTCCTACCAAGGGATCCGAAGGAAGCCCGAAAGATAAGGACCCGGGCCGAGCGTTACATAATGGTCGAAGGCGTTCTGTATAAGCGTTCCTTCACCCAGGTGGATGGTCGCCCCTACCTAAGATGCCTCTCCCCCGGACAAGCCGATTACGCCTTGCAAGAGCTCCATGAGGGCATCGGCGGAGCCCACTCCGGCTCCAGAGCCTTGGCACGTAAAGTGTTAAACTACGGGTATTACTGGCCCACTCTCCTAAGGGACGCCGAACGACACGTTCGACAATGCACCTCCTGCCAGAAGTATTCCGACATCCGACGCCTTCCACAAGCACCACTCTCCTCCTTGTCGAGTCCGATCCCCTTTGCAATGTGGGGGATGGATCTACTCGGGCCATTTCCACCGGCCCCCGGACAGTTGAAGTTTCTAGTCGTGGCAGTCGACTATTTCTCGAAATGGGTCGAGGCCGAGCCCCTGGCTACAATTACCGAACATAGAGTCGTCCAATTCTTCTGGAAAAGTGTAATCTGTCGTTTCGGTGTTCCCCGAGTCATAGTTACGGATAACGGTACGCAGTTCGCTGGAGCTGCCTTCCGAGCCTTATGTCAAGACCTAGCTATACAGCACCGCTTCTCCTCAGTCTCTCATCCCCAGTCAAATGGCCAAGCCGAGAACGCCAACCGACAGATCCTCTCCGGCATCAAGAAGAGACTCGACAAATGCTCCAAGGGATTGTGGGTCGATCAGCTGCCCAATGTGTTGTGGAATTACCGAACCACGAAGCGGATCCCGACCGGCGAAAGTCCGTTCAATCTCACCTATGGGGCCGAGGCCCTCATCCCACTAGAAGTTGGAATACCCTCTCCTCGCCTGATTGCCTTCGAAGAAGAACAGAATGCCAGGGAGCTCAGAACGAGCCTAGATTTGGTAGACGAGATTCGGGAAAGAGCCGCCATACGGCAGCAAGGTTACCGAAGAAGAATCGAACTCGCCTACAACAAACGGGTCCGCCCAACCGACTTGAAAGAGGGGGACCTGGTCCTCCGAAAGCTGGCCATTTCGTTCCCCGGACAGAAGAGCAAATTGGCCCCAAATTGGGAGGGACCGTACAAAGTATCCAAAGTGATCCGCCCCGGTGCGTACAAGCTAGAAGACCTTGAGGGTAGAGAAATTCCCAGGACTTGGAACGCCGACCATCTTTTGAAATACCTAGAGAAGGCAACCCCGCCAATCTAAGTAACTCGAGATGTCGGGCAACCAATCCTGCTACTAGTAATTTTTCCTTTGTTCTTTTTCATTGTAATAAACGGCTAGCAACTTTAGAAGCAGCCGACCATTAGATATTAATAAATAAATATAGTTTTTCTTTACATTATCGCGTACTTCCGCCTCTAATTCCCTTATCACACAATGGTTCGGAGTCCAGCACTCGGCTCGACTCTTCCCACTCGGCCCGTCCTCAGACGGGCCGGGGGCAGATCGCCGTTCGAAATTGCTCCTGCAGCCGTTGAATGGATCGGAGTCCAACACTTGGCTCGATTTTGCTTCGCAAATCCGCTCCTAAGCGGACTAGAAGAAGCTCGCCATTCGAAACTGCTCCTGCATCTCTCAAACTTATCACACAATGGTTCGGAGTCCAGCACTCGGCTCGACTCTTCCCACTCGGCCCGTCCTCAGACGGGCCGGGGGCAGATCGCCGTTCGAAATTGCTCCTGCAGCCGTTGAATGGATCGGAGTCCAACACTTGGCTCGATTTTGCTTCGCAAATCCGCTCCTAAGCGGACTAGAAGAAGCTCGCCATTCGAAACTGCTCCTGCATCTCTCAAACTTATCACACAATGGTTCGGAGTCCAGCACTCGGCTCGACTCTTCCTACTCGGCCCGTCCTCAGACGGGCCGGGGGCGGATCGCCGTTCGAAATTGCTCCTGCAGCCGTTGAACGGATCGGAGTCCAACACTTGGCTCGATTTTGCTTCGCAAATCCGCTCCTAAGCGGACTAGAAGTAGCTCGCCATTCGAAACTGCTCCTGCATCTCTCAAACTTATCACACAATGGTTCGGAGTCCAGCACTCGGCTCGACACTTCCTACTCGGCCCGTCTTCAGACGGGCCGGGGGCAGATCGCCGTTCGAAATTGCTCCTACAGCCGTTGAATGGATCGGAGTCCAACACTTGGCTCGATTTTGCTTCGCAAATCCGCTCCTAAGCGGACTAGAAGTAGCTCGCCATTCGAAACTGCTCCTACATCCCTTAAACTAATCTAACGACCGGATCCTTCCTCCGGCTCGACTCTATCTCTCCGACTCGTCCTTAAACGGTCCGGAACCAGTCCCGACCGTAGACTGTGCCGAGCTGACGAGGTACCGACCCTCGTTTTGGGAAAAAATCACCCCGAGGTCAACTCGCCGTTAGATCCTCTCAAATTGTGTGCCAAAGCGTGATGAGTGGATCCAGTAGTGCCACGTGCCCACAAAACGACAAGATAACGTTTTCTTGGTACTCGTGCCTGCCTCTGGATTCGTGCCCCCATCCGACGGTTATGGACACCCCACATCGATCGGCACCAAGAGCCGAACGGCGGAGTCAGAACAACACATTGTTGGAGAATTCATTTCGGCCATCAATTGTGCCGAGCTGACGAGGTACCGACCCTCGTTTTGGGAAAAAATCACCCCGAGGTCAACTCGCCGTTAGATCCTCTCAAATTGTGTGCCAAAGCGTGATGAGTGGATCCAGTAGTGCCACGTGCCCACAAAACGACAAGATAACGTTTTCTTGGGACTTGTGCCTGCCTCTGGATTCGCGCCACCATCCAACGGTTGTAGACACCCCACATCGACGGGCGTCAATAGCCGAGCGACAGGATCAGAAATGCGACAAAAGACTCGACGAACAGCCAATAGAAGACACTTCGGATAAATCGACCCCAATTTTATTAATAACTTGGACGAGTTTACAAAAAGATTACAACAGCGAGTTCAACAAAATATTAGAAGGCATGACCCGCTCATTTCCTCCGAGGAAGGGGGACACTCCGCTTCAACGACACTTTGGGTCGGCGCTTCTTAGCCTCCGAGCTCGTCTCCAGGCCGACGAACCGGGACGCCCCTTCGCCGCTGAGCCTCACAGTCGCCCCAACCGAAGCGCCGCTTGAAGACACCGCCACACCACTTTGTGCATCGGCGGCTGACGCCCCGATGATAGGAGTCCGGGACGCCGCTTGGTAGAACGTGATGCCTCGCTCGATCTCTTCGCGGGTACACGAGGTGCTCCGGACGTTGGCCCTCACCGGCTGAGGCTTGAGCCGAGCGACCTCCTCCTCCAATTCGACGATCCGGTCCTTCAGTGCCTCGTCCTTCACGACAATTTTGAACCGAGGAAGCTTCGCCGATCCAGGGTATTCGGCGCTGTCAGATATGACACGACGCAGATGGGTCACCTCGATACTCTTGTCGACTGTCACCCTTTGCAAATGCTCGACCTTCTTCACGAGCTCATCTCGTTCGGCCAAAACAGAAGCCAATTCTTCTTCCTTAGCAAATAGCTCGGCTTCGGCTATCCGCAAGTGGTACACTTCGGCCAACAGATCCCCGTTCTTCATCTCCATATTGTACAGCATCCTCCTCGTCAGGTCGATCTCGCCCTCAAGGCGTTTCACGAGAGATAGATGGAACAGCTCTACTTGTCGCCGAGCCACCGTAGTGACGGGGGCCTACCCTACGACCGAACCAAACACTTAGACAATTTCAAAGACAAAACGTTTTTTCATTCATCAAAAAGCGGTGGCCAGTCCGCAAAAGGCGTTACAAAGCTCGGAAGAAAAAGCAGAACAGAAACTACAAAAAGATTAACGAGAGAATCAAGGGTCCACCTGCGTCTCCGCTCCCACCCCGGACGCATCGACGGGCGGTCCCTCGATCTCTCCCTTAGCCGGGTCATCCTCTCCCCCTCCGTCTTCGCCTTCGACCTCGTCCTCGGCATCCCCCTCCTCGTCGTCCACGGGCGACTCGGGCCACAGTCGATAACCGACTCGCTCGAAGCCGGGGACACGAGCCTGGACATGGTCCAGGGCCGTCTGGTAGGATCGCTCCATGTTCTCGGCCATATGTTTCTTCGCCTCTGCCTCAATCTCGGCTTCGAACTCCGCCCGGATCCTCGCGGCCTGCGCTTCCCTCTCCGCCTTCTCGTCGGCCAAGGACTTCAATGCCGCGGCAAGATCTTGGGCGGCTTTGGCAGCCTTGGCGGACTCCGCTTCGAGGCCCTCCTTCGCTTTCTTCAGGTCGGCAGTAAGGTCGGCCACCCGAACGTCCAGAGCCTCGGCCCGCCTCTGCTCGGCCTCGAGTTCCTTGACCGCCCGGACCTTCGCCAGCCTGTCTTTCTCGCTGGCGGACTTCAGCTCCTTCTCCTGAGCGGCGAACGCCTCCATGAGATGGCCGAAGTGAACGGTGGCCTACGAAGACGACGATAAGTACGAAGTACGCACCGAGTAACAAACTTGAAGAAATTTGCGAACACTTACCGAAACAAGCCCCCGGGCGACTTCGTAAGTGTCGTCGCCGACCCTCCCCGCATTCAGCGCGGCCTTATCCTTCGGGGTCGCCAAGTGTTTGACGACCTGCATTGACATCTGCGAGTTGCCGAGGAAACCATCATGATTCCTCACCAGCCAGTTCGGCACAAACAACTGCTTGTGCTGCTCGGTCAGGATTTCCTCGGCATCCTGAGTCAATGGGGGAGGCTCGAGCGCCAGCGCCGCATTGACATCAAAGACACCCTCGTTCACGGACGGGGCGACAGGGGCCGAGGTCTCCTCCACCACCACTATCTCCGAAGGCACCTCGGAAGCCGGGGGAGGCGGAGCAACGTTAGTGGCGACCGCGGGCTGAACACCCGAAGACGCACCCTCGGCCGCCCTCTTCCTTTTTCTGGTCCCGGTCAGCTTGGACCTATCGGCCATCATAGCTTTAAAGTCAATCTTCATCGACTCTGCATCAACAAAAAAAAAAGGAGGGGGAGAAAACCGAATCAAAACAGACGAATTGAAGACTTAGAAAAAAAAAAAATGAATGAGATGTCAAGAGCGTACTCGGGTCGATGGGGCTTAGTCCGGACCCGAACAACACCTCTTCGGTCAACTCCCTCCAACTCAGTACCGGAAGGGCCGTGATCCTCCTCGCTACCTCCTCCTCGGCCTCAGATAGTGCGGGGTCGCCCCGCGCGAATTTCGGCACTTCCACCTTCCACCGGGACGGAATGTGCCAAATCGCTTCGCCCCTTACGATAAAATACTTCTCCCTCCAACCCTTAAGAGAGTCGGGATTCTCTACAATCTTAACACCTCTCCTCGGCCCCAAATAGTACCGGTACTCCGAGCCGTGTTGCTTGTTTATCCGATAGAGGCCCCGGAAAACTGACAGATCCGGCGCTACCTCGGCTCGGTGACACTGAAGCAAGAATGCGTTCACATGACGCCAAGTGTTTGGACTGAACTGAGTAGGGGCGAGACAATACCAGCCGAGGATCTGAAGTATGAAAGGGTGCAGCGGAAAACGCAGTCCCGCGTTCAAGGAGTCGACGTCAAACATGCACATGTCCGACGAAGGCAACTTAGTGTTTGCTCGCACCCCGGGGCCAGCGACCATCAGCTTGTACTCCGACGGGATAGCGAAAGCCTTCCTGATCCGAAGAAGATCCTTCTCGGTCAACGACGAAATGAGCTCGTCAGCTTCGGAGGGATGGAACGGATTAGGCTCCTCGACGATCTTCGACTTTCCGTAGATCGCTTTCTCCAGAAGATCACCCTCGTACTGCCTGACTCCCGAATGCCCGGACAGGACGGAAGGATATTGTCCTATCTCGGGAGCTCGTTTCGGGTTCTCCACAATCACCCCCGCCATGGGGAGCGGGGTCTCCCCTGTCCTCTTCTTCTTCCCGACCCTCGACTCGACAGCCAGCGGTTCGGCCATCTGCTTCCCCTTCCTGCGAGCTTCCGCCCTACTCCTCTCCCCGGCGCCATCACCGCCCGAGGACGAGGCACCACTACCCGAGCTTACCCTTGACATCCTTTGAAAAAGCTAAGGCAAAGACAAACTAACCTTTGAAGTGACGTTCACGGTCGGAGAATGCTCGCCGGAAATCGCCTGGCCCACGCGACAGCTAACGACAACACCGTGGAGCAAGAGCGCCGCTAACAGAAGACTTAGAGAACAAAAGTAAATTCGTAGAGTGAAAAGTGAGAAATGAGCTCAGGGGTGAAGGAATGGTAACTTATAACCTCAACTGATAACGGGCCTCCTTGGGAATCCCAAAGGCCCACTAAGAATCCCAAACGCCCTACAAGAGAGAGGCGGCGGTATGAGAGGGATGGCGGAACTCCCCAAAAAACACAAGTTGCGACTCGGCCACCGGTCTAATGAGCCGAGCTATCGAACGAAACGCTCAGTGACCGAGCCACCGAGTTCGCCCAAAAATACCCAAATCCGCGCCGGGCAAACAGCGCGAGGTACGCGGACCGAGGTGACGAGATACCGACCCTCGTTTTTGGCAAAAAATCCTCCCGAATCAAAATCACCGTCGGATCTCTCCAAAATTCGCGTCAGGATCTGATGAACGGTTCAGATTGCGCCACGCCCACAAAACGACAAGATAGCGTTTTCTCGTGATCTGAACCCCATCCTCGTGATGCGTGCCAAAATGAACGGCCCAGATCCGTCCACGCAGACGTTCCAAACCGCTTGCCATCGGCTTGGTCGGTCGAGCTACCGAACAGCTCAGCCGAGCAACCGAGCCACCGAATACGGAATGGCGGAACCATCAAGAAGACAAGTAAACGACTCGGCCTCCGGCCCACCGAGCCGAGCCACCAAGTTCGCCCAAAAATACCCAACTCCGCGCCCGGCAAATAGCGCGAGGTATGCGGGCCGAGGTGACGAGATACCGACCCTCGTTTTTGGGCAAAAAATCCTCCCGAATCAAAATCACCGTCGGATCTCTCCAAAATTCGCGTCAGGATCTGATGAACGGTTCAGATTGCGCCACGCCCACAAAACGACAAGATAGCGTTTTCTCGTGATCTGAACCTCATCCTCGTGATGCGTGCCCAGATAAACGGCCCAGATCTTGCCACGTCGACAAAACGACAAGATAGCGTTTTATGGGGATCCACGCCAGAGATGGGCGGCCTAGATGATGCCACGTACCTCGGATGATCCGAACCGAGGGACCGACCCTTCCAACCGAGTCGCCGACCCCCCTAGCCGCGGTGCTACGCATCCGGGCCGCGGTGCCGAGGTACCGACCCTCGTTTTTGGGAAAAAATCCTTCCGACCCTCAGGAGCCGTTGGATCTCGCAGGAAAGCGCGCTCGTCATGATGGACGTCCCAGATCTTGCCACGTCCACAAAACGACAAGATAGCGTTTTATGGGGATCCACGCCAAAGATGGACGGCCTAGATGATGCCACGTACCTCGGATGCTTTGAACCGAGGCACCAACCCTTCCAACCAGGTCGCCGACCCCCCAAGCCGCGGCACTACGCATCCGGGCCGTGGTGCTGGGGTACCGACCCTTCCAACCGGGTCGCCGACCCCCCTAGCCGCGGCGCTACGCATCCGGGCCGTGGTGCTGGGGTACCGACCCTCCCAACCGAGTCGCCGACCCCCCTAGCCGCGGTGCTACGCATCCGGGCCGCGGTGCCGAGGTACCGACCCTCGTTTTTGGGAAAAAATCCTTCCGACCCTCAGGAGCCGTTGGATCTCGTAGGAAAGCGCGCTCGTCATGATGGACGTCCCAGATCTTGCCACGTCCACAAAACGACAAGATAGCGTTCTATTGGGATCCCCGCTAAAGATGGACGGTCTAGATGGTGCCACGTACCCCGGATGATCCGAGCCGAGGTACCGACCATTCGAACCAACTCGCCGACCCCTCGAACCGCGGCGCAACGCATCCGGGCCGGGGTGACGGGGTGCCGACCCTCGTTTTTGGGAAAAAATCCTTCCGAGGAGCAGGAGGCGTCTGATCGTTCCGAAATTCGCGCTCCACCTTGATCGAAGGCCCAGATGATGCCACGCCATAAATAGGTATTAAAAATTGGTTTTTATTTATTTAAATCGGTTTATTTATTTAAAAAATTGCGAAAAATCGCTAAAAATTCGGGAAAATTAGCTAAAAATTCCAGGAAATAATTAAAAATTCGGGGAATATTTCTAAGCCACCGAACGAACAATTATTACCTAGAATACGCGGTTAAAGCCCCCGAACAATTAGCCAACACATCGCAAAATTAAATAAATCATCCGGAAAAATAGATAAAAACTCGACACAGCTTCGGAGCATCAAAGAAGGAGGAACTAGCCTACCCCCGTGCTCCAGGATTCAAAAATCACCCATTCGGACTGCGATACAGTTCCACCGACCACTGAGTTAGTCAAACTACTCCTCAAAGACTGACCACCCTCAGTCTTTAGGAGTGGGGGGCTCGTGATATGGTCAAAACAAGGGGTTCAATCGAGACCGTCCAAATGGGGCACGAATCCTACAGCTCAGGGACGAGACGGTAATTTCACATGCAAACGGGTCCGAAGCGGGTACTGGGTCTCCTTCTCACAGATCCAATAACCCGCAAACGGATCCACCACAGCTGGGCACGGGTTTCAACCCGCTGCCAACTCGATCCAGCGAGACACAATCAAGGTCCCTGATTAGATCTAAATCAACGGCCATGATTCACGTCAATCTTTACACTGGGATTTAGGGATTAAAATTCCCTATCTGATTACCAGAATATACCTTATCAGATTACTTTCCCAATCTGTTTACAAGGAGATTATTCTATATCAGACTACGCGGATTACATTCCTAAATTGTTCTCTAAGACGCCTATAAATACCCCCCACCCATCTCCATTAACAGGTAATCAATCTTTCTCTAGCTAAACGCTCTTTCATAATCAATTCTGGTTACTGACTTGAGCGTCGGAGGGTGCGTCGCCGGGAACAACCCCGGTGTTTCGCACTTTTTGCAGGTGCACGACGGGAGCGACGATCAGGGTTCAACGGAACAGGTATACAGGTTCTCCTATTCAGTTTCCCCAAAGAACTCACAAATTCATCTGTTTGCCCCCACACCGAATTTAGCGGCAACAGATTGGCGCCGTCTGTGGGAAACTAACGAGTAGAGACCTCTCCTCTTCCCGGTGAACAGGTTTTCTCCAGCCATGCCGCCTCGCAAAGTCAGATCTAGGGGCTCCAATCGAGCGCCCATCCTTGACCAGCAGGGAGTCCTTCCTGATCCCACTCAGCAACAAGGGCAGCTCCCTCCTACTGTGGAAGAGCCGCTCCAGCGGAACCCTCCGCATCCTGATCCGAAGGGGCCTAACCCCCAGAAACAGCCTCTTCATCCAGAACACATACCCAACCACACTGCCTCCAGTGCCTCCATGGCCTCCCATCATCCCCGAGCCTCTGGTCGCCACGATGCCCATCCCAGACGCCCGGAAGATAAGGACCTTCGTCACCATCTGGACGAAAAGCGGGCTCGGGGAGAAGCCTCCCACCAAGAACGATCCCCCCGACACCGGGGACACAGGGGATCCCCCGCCCGAAGAGGGAGAAGAGACTCCCCCGATCACTACCGAAGGAGGCACTCACCAGCAGGTCGGCAGCAGCATCGGAACAATGAGGCACCCATCACCCGTGCCGAGTTCCAGCAATTCCAAGCTATGGTACAACAGGCCCTCAATCTCCGTCAAAATCCCAATGAGCCAAGGGCCCCCTCCCCTCGTCCGGTTCGGAGCCCTCGCCAACGTTCCCCTTCTCCTCGGCCCGCTCCTACCAATTCCAGACGCACCCCAAGTCCTCGTCGTTCCCGAAGCTACCATCGCCGCAGCCCTCGCTCCCCATCCTACGAGGACGAGTCCCGTGGCTCGGCAGATCACCGCCGGAGGGATAACACCATGAACCGCCGCCTAAACGAGGTGGAAAAACTCTTGGGACGGATAAACCGGGAAGAAGAACTCAGGGGGAGGACCCTCCGTCCTACCCAACCCCCGTTCTCCCGGACCATAGTGGATACTCCTGTTCCCTTCGGTTTCAAACCTCCCCAGTTCGAGAACTACACGGGAGAGACCGATCAGGTTGACCACATCGAAGGCTTTAAGACTTTGATGCTCCTCCATCAAGCGTCCGACGCCCTCCTCTGCAAAACATTCCCTGCAACTCTGAAGGGCCCAGCTCGAGAATGGTACTCTCGCCTTGCCCCGGCGTCAATATTCTCCTTTGAACAGTTCGAGACCCTGTTCATCACCCACTTCGTCAGCAGCCGAAGGGCCGAGAAGACCAGCATTTCCCTGTTGCACCTCCGTCAGCAGAAGGGGGAGAGATTGAGGGACTACGTGAAGAGGTTCACAGCCGAGGCCAGGACTATCGCATCCCTCGACCAATCCGTTGCTACCGCAGCGTTCCAATCCAACATCCTAAATTCTAACCTCCGCTCCTCCCTCGCCAAAAAACCGCCACATGACTTTTCTGACCTCCTCCTCCGTACTGAAAAGTACATCCGAGCTGAAGAGGCCGAGGAACCGCCCAACTGGGAAGCAACCGCCTCCGGGTCTAAGAGGAAGGGAACGGAAGAAGAGGGACCCAAAAAGTTTCAGAAGGATAATGCTGGCCAGCGCCGGCCTCCCCCTAGATTTGAAAAATTCACTCCCCTCACCACAAACATCTCCGCCATTTTCATGGAAGTCGAAAAAGAAGGGGTCCTGCCTCCAGCTCCAAAGATGAACACCCCAGCCAAAAGGAGGGATAAAGACAAGTGGTGCCGTTATCACCGGGACCATGGGCATGACACCAACGACTGCCGGGCTCTAAGAAACGAGATCGAAGCCCTCATCCAGAGGGGCCAGCTGGCGAAGTTTGTAAGAAAGGACGGGGCCGAACTTCCTCCCCAG
Organism: Hemerocallis citrina; assembly: GCA_017893485.1. NCBI lineage: Eukaryota > Viridiplantae > Streptophyta > Magnoliopsida > Asparagales > Asphodelaceae > Hemerocallis > Hemerocallis citrina. The sequence continues at coordinate 117,118,301 of CM030361.1, read as the reverse complement.
CCTCGGGGGGCTAACAAACGTCCGGAACGGGAAGAGACGCCAGAATTCGAGGAGGAGCGAGTCCTCCACCTTATCCATGGGGGTCCAATGGGGGGCTCCTCGAACTCTTCTCGGAAAGCTTTTATTAGGGAAGTAAATTCTGTCCGGGCCACCCCTCCCCCCAAAGGACTCGGAGTGCCCGTCACCTTCTCTGACGACGATCTCGAGGGCGTCCGCACCCCTCATTGCGACGCACTCGTCATCAACCTTCACATGGCCAATTTCAAAGTCGAAAGAATCCTAGTGGATAACGGCTCCTCCGTTAACATCCTATTCCTCGATGCTTTTAAGGGGCTGAAGCTCTCCCGAGACAGACTGAAGCCCGCCGGGTATACGCTCCATGGGTTCACGGGAGTGCCGGTGACGATCGAAGGGGTGATCACCCTCGACGTCACAGCAGGCAAAACTCCTACTACCCGCACGGAGTCAATGGATTTCATGGTTGTAGATGTCCCCGCGGCCTACAACGTCATTTTGGGTCGGCCCGGCCTAGCCGCCCTTGAAGCCGTCCCTTCTGCCTATCATCTCAAAATGAAATTCCCCACTCGGGCTGGAGTGGGAGAAGTTAGGGGCAATCAGGAACAGGCCCGCAAGTGTTACATGACCTCCACTCTCGGACCCGTCCTCTCCTTAGAAACACTCGAGATTCCACAAGATGCTGCTCGGCCGACTCCTGAGCCAGTCGATGAGCTGGAGGAAATACTCTTCTCGGAGCAGGAGCCGACCCGTAAGTTCTATGTCAGCAAGGCACTCCCGTCCGCCCTACATTCAAATATTGTGAAATGCATCCGAGCTAACCGGGACCTCTTCGCATGGTCAGCAGCGGACATGCCCGGTATCTCCGAAGAACTCTTGGTCCATCGCCTCAGCGTTGATCCGGGGTCCAAACCGGTCCAGCAGAAGAGGCGCAAGTTCGCCCCCGAGCGCCAGCTCGCCATCAAAGAGGAGGTAGACAAATTGCTGAAAGCCCGATTCATACAGGAAGTGAATTATCCGGAGTGGTTGTCCAACGTAGTCATGGTGAAGAAATCCAATGGGACATGGAGAATCTGTATTGATTTCACTGACCTCAACAAGGCCTGCCCTAAAGATCCCTTCCCTCTGCCGAGCATCGACACCCTGATTGACGCGACCTCGGGACATGAGCTCCTCAGCTTCATGGATGCTTTCTCGGGTTACAATCAGATAAGGATGTTCCCCCCGGATATTCCGAAGACGTCTTTTGTAACGGACCAAGGACTCTATTGTTACCGAGTCATGCCGTTCGGCCTGAAGAACGCAGGGGCAACGTATCAACGTCTCGTCAACAAGGTATTCCAGGCCCAGATTGGTCGGAACATGGAAGTCTACGTGGACGACATGCTTGTGAAAAGCATCCGAGGCGTTGATCATGAGACCGACCTCCAAGAAGCGTTCGGTGTTTTGAGAAAGCACAATATGAGACTCAACCCGAACAAGTGTGCGTTCGGCGTCTCATCGGGCAAGTTCCTCGGCTTTATGGTCAGCCAACGAGGAATAGAGGCAAATCCGGAGAAGATCAGGGCCATACTAGACATGGCCCCGCCCAGAAACGTCAAAGAAGTTCAGAAACTGACAGGTCGTTTAGCCGCCATTGGGCGCTTTTTGTCGAAGTCCGGGGAGAAATGCCTCCCGTTCTTCAAAGCCCTGAGGGGGACTAAGGGGTTCGAGTGGGGGCAGCCACAACAAGATTCCTTCGACCAGCTTAAAGCTTACCTCGTCAATCCGCCCCTTCTCAGCAAACCCATACCGGGCGAACCCCTCTACCTCTACTTGGCAGCCTCGGAACAGACACTAAGTGCGGTCTTAGTCAGGGAAGAAGAAAGAGCTCAGAAGCCCATTTACTACGTCAGCAAAGTGCTCCGGGACGCCGAGCTCCGGTACCCGAAAATTGAGAAAATAGCCTACGCCCTGATAATGGCTGCAAGAAAGCTTCGGCCATACTTCCAGTCTCATTCGGTGGTCGTCCTTACCGACCAGCCGTTGAAACAGATCCTTCACAAGCCAGAGACTTCCGGCCGCCTCATGAAGTGGTCGATCGAGCTGAGCCAACATGATATTACTTATCAGCCTCGGACCGCAATCAAGGCGCAGGCGCTGGCCGAATTCATAGTTGAGACGACTATCCCCGACTCCGAGCAGACGACGAAGGGACCGCCTGTCTGGTCTGTATATGTCGATGGATCCTCGTGCAACGAGGGGAGCGGGGCTGGAGTCATCCTGGCAGGCCCAGACGACTTTGTCCTTCAATATTCCCTCCGGATAAACTTTAAAGCCTCGAATAACGAAGCCGAATACGAGGCACTCATAGCCGGCCTCGGGATGGCCCGAAACGCAGGGGCGCGACGCCTGCAGATCTTCAGCGACTCTCAATTGGTCGTCAACCAGGTCCTCGGCGAATATGAAGCCCGCGATGACAGAATGGTAAAGTACTTGGCCAAAGTGAAGAGCCTCATGGCGCTCTTCGACGAGGCCCTCATCCGAAGAATCCCCAGAGAGGAAAATGCCCAGGCCGACGCCCTGTCCAAACTAGCTTCCTCATCCCTGCAAGGCCTCGAACAAACCGTTCTGATAGAAGTCCTCCTCAAGCCCAGCATAGAGGACGAGGTTTTCAATTCCGTCGAAACACTGCCGCTCCCCCTCGAAGACAATTGGATGAAGCCCCTCGTCGAGTTTTTAAGAGACGGACTCCTACCAAGGGATCCGAAGGAAGCCCGAAAGATAAGGACCCGGGCCGAGCGTTACATAATGGTCGAAGGCGTTCTGTATAAGCGTTCCTTCACCCAGGTGGATGGTCGCCCCTACCTAAGATGCCTCTCCCCCGGACAAGCCGATTACGCCTTGCAAGAGCTCCATGAGGGCATCGGCGGAGCCCACTCCGGCTCCAGAGCCTTGGCACGTAAAGTGTTAAACTACGGGTATTACTGGCCCACTCTCCTAAGGGACGCCGAACGACACGTTCGACAATGCACCTCCTGCCAGAAGTATTCCGACATCCGACGCCTTCCACAAGCACCACTCTCCTCCTTGTCGAGTCCGATCCCCTTTGCAATGTGGGGGATGGATCTACTCGGGCCATTTCCACCGGCCCCCGGACAGTTGAAGTTTCTAGTCGTGGCAGTCGACTATTTCTCGAAATGGGTCGAGGCCGAGCCCCTGGCTACAATTACCGAACATAGAGTCGTCCAATTCTTCTGGAAAAGTGTAATCTGTCGTTTCGGTGTTCCCCGAGTCGTAGTTACGGATAACGGTACGCAGTTCGCTGGAGCTGCCTTCCGAGCCTTATGTCAAGACCTAGCTATACAGCACCGCTTCTCCTCAGTCTCTCATCCCCAGTCAAATGGCCAAGCCGAGAACGCCAACCGACAGATCCTCTCCGGCATCAAGAAGAGACTCGACAAATGCTCCAAGGGATTGTGGGTCGATCAGCTGCCCAATGTGTTGTGGAATTACCGAACCACGAAGCGGATCCCGACCGGCGAAAGTCCGTTCAATCTCACCTATGGGGCCGAGGCCCTCATCCCACTAGAAGTTGGAATACCCTCTCCTCGCCTGATTGCCTTCGAAGAAGAACAGAATGCCAGGGAGCTCAGAACGAGCCTAGATTTGGTAGACGAGATTCGGGAAAGAGCCGCCATACGGCAGCAAGGTTACCGAAGAAGAATCGAACTCGCCTACAACAAACGGGTCCGCCCAACCGACTTGAAAGAGGGGGACCTGGTCCTCCGAAAGCTGGCCATTTCGTTCCCCGGACAGAAGAGCAAATTGGCCCCAAATTGGGAGGGACCGTACAAAGTATCCAAAGTGATCCGCCCCGGTGCGTACAAGCTAGAAGACCTTGAGGGTAGAGAAATTCCCAGGACTTGGAACGCCGACCATCTTTTGAAATACCTAGAGAAGGCAACCCCGCCAATCTAAGTAACTCGAGATGTCGGGCAACCAATCCTGCTACTAGTAATTTTTCCTTTGTTCTTTTTCATTGTAATAAACGGCTAGCAACTTTAGAAGCAGCCGACCATTAGATATTAATAAATAAATATAGTTTTTCTTTACATTATCGCGTACTTCCGCCTCTAATTCCCTTATCACACAATGGTTCGGAGTCCAGCACTCGGCTCGACTCTTCCCACTCGGCCCGTCCTCAGACGGGCCGGGGGCAGATCGCCGTTCGAAATTGCTCCTGCAGCCGTTGAATGGATCGGAGTCCAACACTTGGCTCGATTTTGCTTCGCAAATCCGCTCCTAAGCGGACTAGAAGAAGCTCGCCATTCGAAACTGCTCCTGCATCTCTCAAACTTATCACACAATGGTTCGGAGTCCAGCACTCGGCTCGACTCTTCCCACTCGGCCCGTCCTCAGACGGGCCGGGGGCAGATCGCCGTTCGAAATTGCTCCTGCAGCCGTTGAATGGATCGGAGTCCAACACTTGGCTCGATTTTGCTTCGCAAATCCGCTCCTAAGCGGACTAGAAGAAGCTCGCCATTCGAAACTGCTCCTGCATCTCTCAAACTTATCACACAATGGTTCGGAGTCCAGCACTCGGCTCGACTCTTCCTACTCGGCCCGTCCTCAGACGGGCCGGGGGCGGATCGCCGTTCGAAATTGCTCCTGCAGCCGTTGAACGGATCGGAGTCCAACACTTGGCTCGATTTTGCTTCGCAAATCCGCTCCTAAGCGGACTAGAAGTAGCTCGCCATTCGAAACTGCTCCTGCATCTCTCAAACTTATCACACAATGGTTCGGAGTCCAGCACTCGGCTCGACACTTCCTACTCGGCCCGTCTTCAGACGGGCCGGGGGCAGATCGCCGTTCGAAATTGCTCCTACAGCCGTTGAATGGATCGGAGTCCAACACTTGGCTCGATTTTGCTTCGCAAATCCGCTCCTAAGCGGACTAGAAGTAGCTCGCCATTCGAAACTGCTCCTACATCCCTTAAACTAATCTAACGACCGGATCCTTCCTCCGGCTCGACTCTATCTCTCCGACTCGTCCTTAAACGGTCCGGAACCAGTCCCGACCGTAGACTGTGCCGAGCTGACGAGGTACCGACCCTCGTTTTGGGAAAAAATCACCCCGAGGTCAACTCGCCGTTAGATCCTCTCAAATTGTGTGCCAAAGCGTGATGAGTGGATCCAGTAGTGCCACGTGCCCACAAAACGACAAGATAACGTTTTCTTGGTACTCGTGCCTGCCTCTGGATTCGTGCCCCCATCCGACGGTTATGGACACCCCACATCGATCGGCACCAAGAGCCGAACGGCGGAGTCAGAACAACACATTGTTGGAGAATTCATTTCGGCCATCAATTGTGCCGAGCTGACGAGGTACCGACCCTCGTTTTGGGAAAAAATCACCCCGAGGTCAACTCGCCGTTAGATCCTCTCAAATTGTGTGCCAAAGCGTGATGAGTGGATCCAGTAGTGCCACGTGCCCACAAAACGACAAGATAACGTTTTCTTGGGACTTGTGCCTGCCTCTGGATTCGCGCCACCATCCAACGGTTGTAGACACCCCACATCGACGGGCGTCAATAGCCGAGCGACAGGATCAGAAATGCGACAAAAGACTCGACGAACAGCCAATAGAAGACACTTCGGATAAATCGACCCCAATTTTATTAATAACTTGGACGAGTTTACAAAAAGATTACAACAGCGAGTTCAACAAAATATTAGAAGGCATGACCCGCTCATTTCCTCCGAGGAAGGGGGACACTCCGCTTCAACGACACTTTGGGTCGGCGCTTCTTAGCCTCCGAGCTCGTCTCCAGGCCGACGAACCGGGACGCCCCTTCGCCGCTGAGCCTCACAGTCGCCCCAACCGAAGCGCCGCTTGAAGACACCGCCACACCACTTTGTGCATCGGCGGCTGACGCCCCGATGATAGGAGTCCGGGACGCCGCTTGGTAGAACGTGATGCCTCGCTCGATCTCTTCGCGGGTACACGAGGTGCTCCGGACGTTGGCCCTCACCGGCTGAGGCTTGAGCCGAGCGACCTCCTCCTCCAATTCGACGATCCGGTCCTTCAGTGCCTCGTCCTTCACGACAATTTTGAACCGAGGAAGCTTCGCCGATCCAGGGTATTCGGCGCTGTCAGATATGACACGACGCAGATGGGTCACCTCGATACTCTTGTCGACTGTCACCCTTTGCAAATGCTCGACCTTCTTCACGAGCTCATCTCGTTCGGCCAAAACAGAAGCCAATTCTTCTTCCTTAGCAAATAGCTCGGCTTCGGCTATCCGCAAGTGGTACACTTCGGCCAACAGATCCCCGTTCTTCATCTCCATATTGTACAGCATCCTCCTCGTCAGGTCGATCTCGCCCTCAAGGCGTTTCACGAGAGATAGATGGAACAGCTCTACTTGTCGCCGAGCCACCGTAGTGACGGGGGCCTACCCTACGACCGAACCAAACACTTAGACAATTTCAAAGACAAAACGTTTTTTCATTCATCAAAAAGCGGTGGCCAGTCCGCAAAAGGCGTTACAAAGCTCGGAAGAAAAAGCAGAACAGAAACTACAAAAAGATTAACGAGAGAATCAAGGGTCCACCTGCGTCTCCGCTCCCACCCCGGACGCATCGACGGGCGGTCCCTCGATCTCTCCCTTAGCCGGGTCATCCTCTCCCCCTCCGTCTTCGCCTTCGACCTCGTCCTCGGCATCCCCCTCCTCGTCGTCCACGGGCGACTCGGGCCACAGTCGATAACCGACTCGCTCGAAGCCGGGGACACGAGCCTGGACATGGTCCAGGGCCGTCTGGTAGGATCGCTCCATGTTCTCGGCCATATGTTTCTTCGCCTCTGCCTCAATCTCGGCTTCGAACTCCGCCCGGATCCTCGCGGCCTGCGCTTCCCTCTCCGCCTTCTCGTCGGCCAAGGACTTCAATGCCGCGGCAAGATCTTGGGCGGCTTTGGCAGCCTTGGCGGACTCCGCTTCGAGGCCCTCCTTCGCTTTCTTCAGGTCGGCAGTAAGGTCGGCCACCCGAACGTCCAGAGCCTCGGCCCGCCTCTGCTCGGCCTCGAGTTCCTTGACCGCCCGGACCTTCGCCAGCCTGTCTTTCTCGCTGGCGGACTTCAGCTCCTTCTCCTGAGCGGCGAACGCCTCCATGAGATGGCCGAAGTGAACGGTGGCCTACGAAGACGACGATAAGTACGAAGTACGCACCGAGTAACAAACTTGAAGAAATTTGCGAACACTTACCGAAACAAGCCCCCGGGCGACTTCGTAAGTGTCGTCGCCGACCCTCCCCGCATTCAGCGCGGCCTTATCCTTCGGGGTCGCCAAGTGTTTGACGACCTGCATTGACATCTGCGAGTTGCCGAGGAAACCATCATGATTCCTCACCAGCCAGTTCGGCACAAACAACTGCTTGTGCTGCTCGGTCAGGATTTCCTCGGCATCCTGAGTCAATGGGGGAGGCTCGAGCGCCAGCGCCGCATTGACATCAAAGACACCCTCGTTCACGGACGGGGCGACAGGGGCCGAGGTCTCCTCCACCACCACTATCTCCGAAGGCACCTCGGAAGCCGGGGGAGGCGGAGCAACGTTAGTGGCGACCGCGGGCTGAACACCCGAAGACGCACCCTCGGCCGCCCTCTTCCTTTTTCTGGTCCCGGTCAGCTTGGACCTATCGGCCATCATAGCTTTAAAGTCAATCTTCATCGACTCTGCATCAACAAAAAAAAAAGGAGGGGGAGAAAACCGAATCAAAACAGACGAATTGAAGACTTAGAAAAAAAAAAAATGAATGAGATGTCAAGAGCGTACTCGGGTCGATGGGGCTTAGTCCGGACCCGAACAACACCTCTTCGGTCAACTCCCTCCAACTCAGTACCGGAAGGGCCGTGATCCTCCTCGCTACCTCCTCCTCGGCCTCAGATAGTGCGGGGTCGCCCCGCGCGAATTTCGGCACTTCCACCTTCCACCGGGACGGAATGTGCCAAATCGCTTCGCCCCTTACGATAAAATACTTCTCCCTCCAACCCTTAAGAGAGTCGGGATTCTCTACAATCTTAACACCTCTCCTCGGCCCCAAATAGTACCGGTACTCCGAGCCGTGTTGCTTGTTTATCCGATAGAGGCCCCGGAAAACTGACAGATCCGGCGCTACCTCGGCTCGGTGACACTGAAGCAAGAATGCGTTCACATGACGCCAAGTGTTTGGACTGAACTGAGTAGGGGCGAGACAATACCAGCCGAGGATCTGAAGTATGAAAGGGTGCAGCGGAAAACGCAGTCCCGCGTTCAAGGAGTCGACGTCAAACATGCACATGTCCGACGAAGGCAACTTAGTGTTTGCTCGCACCCCGGGGCCAGCGACCATCAGCTTGTACTCCGACGGGATAGCGAAAGCCTTCCTGATCCGAAGAAGATCCTTCTCGGTCAACGACGAAATGAGCTCGTCAGCTTCGGAGGGATGGAACGGATTAGGCTCCTCGACGATCTTCGACTTTCCGTAGATCGCTTTCTCCAGAAGATCACCCTCGTACTGCCTGACTCCCGAATGCCCGGACAGGACGGAAGGATATTGTCCTATCTCGGGAGCTCGTTTCGGGTTCTCCACAATCACCCCCGCCATGGGGAGCGGGGTCTCCCCTGTCCTCTTCTTCTTCCCGACCCTCGACTCGACAGCCAGCGGTTCGGCCATCTGCTTCCCCTTCCTGCGAGCTTCCGCCCTACTCCTCTCCCCGGCGCCATCACCGCCCGAGGACGAGGCACCACTACCCGAGCTTACCCTTGACATCCTTTGAAAAAGCTAAGGCAAAGACAAACTAACCTTTGAAGTGACGTTCACGGTCGGAGAATGCTCGCCGGAAATCGCCTGGCCCACGCGACAGCTAACGACAACACCGTGGAGCAAGAGCGCCGCTAACAGAAGACTTAGAGAACAAAAGTAAATTCGTAGAGTGAAAAGTGAGAAATGAGCTCAGGGGTGAAGGAATGGTAACTTATAACCTCAACTGATAACGGGCCTCCTTGGGAATCCCAAAGGCCCACTAAGAATCCCAAACGCCCTACAAGAGAGAGGCGGCGGTATGAGAGGGATGGCGGAACTCCCCAAAAAACACAAGTTGCGACTCGGCCACCGGTCTAATGAGCCGAGCTATCGAACGAAACGCTCAGTGACCGAGCCACCGAGTTCGCCCAAAAATACCCAAATCCGCGCCGGGCAAACAGCGCGAGGTACGCGGACCGAGGTGACGAGATACCGACCCTCGTTTTTGGCAAAAAATCCTCCCGAATCAAAATCACCGTCGGATCTCTCCAAAATTCGCGTCAGGATCTGATGAACGGTTCAGATTGCGCCACGCCCACAAAACGACAAGATAGCGTTTTCTCGTGATCTGAACCCCATCCTCGTGATGCGTGCCAAAATGAACGGCCCAGATCCGTCCACGCAGACGTTCCAAACCGCTTGCCATCGGCTTGGTCGGTCGAGCTACCGAACAGCTCAGCCGAGCAACCGAGCCACCGAATACGGAATGGCGGAACCATCAAGAAGACAAGTAAACGACTCGGCCTCCGGCCCACCGAGCCGAGCCACCAAGTTCGCCCAAAAATACCCAACTCCGCGCCCGGCAAATAGCGCGAGGTATGCGGGCCGAGGTGACGAGATACCGACCCTCGTTTTTGGGCAAAAAATCCTCCCGAATCAAAATCACCGTCGGATCTCTCCAAAATTCGCGTCAGGATCTGATGAACGGTTCAGATTGCGCCACGCCCACAAAACGACAAGATAGCGTTTTCTCGTGATCTGAACCTCATCCTCGTGATGCGTGCCCAGATAAACGGCCCAGATCTTGCCACGTCGACAAAACGACAAGATAGCGTTTTATGGGGATCCACGCCAGAGATGGGCGGCCTAGATGATGCCACGTACCTCGGATGATCCGAACCGAGGGACCGACCCTTCCAACCGAGTCGCCGACCCCCCTAGCCGCGGTGCTACGCATCCGGGCCGCGGTGCCGAGGTACCGACCCTCGTTTTTGGGAAAAAATCCTTCCGACCCTCAGGAGCCGTTGGATCTCGCAGGAAAGCGCGCTCGTCATGATGGACGTCCCAGATCTTGCCACGTCCACAAAACGACAAGATAGCGTTTTATGGGGATCCACGCCAAAGATGGACGGCCTAGATGATGCCACGTACCTCGGATGCTTTGAACCGAGGCACCAACCCTTCCAACCAGGTCGCCGACCCCCCAAGCCGCGGCACTACGCATCCGGGCCGTGGTGCTGGGGTACCGACCCTTCCAACCGGGTCGCCGACCCCCCTAGCCGCGGCGCTACGCATCCGGGCCGTGGTGCTGGGGTACCGACCCTCCCAACCGAGTCGCCGACCCCCCTAGCCGCGGTGCTACGCATCCGGGCCGCGGTGCCGAGGTACCGACCCTCGTTTTTGGGAAAAAATCCTTCCGACCCTCAGGAGCCGTTGGATCTCGTAGGAAAGCGCGCTCGTCATGATGGACGTCCCAGATCTTGCCACGTCCACAAAACGACAAGATAGCGTTCTATTGGGATCCCCGCTAAAGATGGACGGTCTAGATGGTGCCACGTACCCCGGATGATCCGAGCCGAGGTACCGACCATTCGAACCAACTCGCCGACCCCTCGAACCGCGGCGCAACGCATCCGGGCCGGGGTGACGGGGTGCCGACCCTCGTTTTTGGGAAAAAATCCTTCCGAGGAGCAGGAGGCGTCTGATCGTTCCGAAATTCGCGCTCCACCTTGATCGAAGGCCCAGATGATGCCACGCCATAAATAGGTATTAAAAATTGGTTTTTATTTATTTAAATCGGTTTATTTATTTAAAAAATTGCGAAAAATCGCTAAAAATTCGGGAAAATTAGCTAAAAATTCCAGGAAATAATTAAAAATTCGGGGAATATTTCTAAGCCACCGAACGAACAATTATTACCTAGAATACGCGGTTAAAGCCCCCGAACAATTAGCCAACACATCGCAAAATTAAATAAATCATCCGGAAAAATAGATAAAAACTCGACACAGCTTCGGAGCATCAAAGAAGGAGGAACTAGCCTACCCCCGTGCTCCAGGATTCAAAAATCACCCATTCGGACTGCGATACAGTTCCACCGACCACTGAGTTAGTCAAACTACTCCTCAAAGACTGACCACCCTCAGTCTTTAGGAGTGGGGGGCTCGTGATATGGTCAAAACAAGGGGTTCAATCGAGACCGTCCAAATGGGGCACGAATCCTACAGCTCAGGGACGAGACGGTAATTTCACATGCAAACGGGTCCGAAGCGGGTACTGGGTCTCCTTCTCACAGATCCAATAACCCGCAAACGGATCCACCACAGCTGGGCACGGGTTTCAACCCGCTGCCAACTCGATCCAGCGAGACACAATCAAGGTCCCTGATTAGATCTAAATCAACGGCCATGATTCACGTCAATCTTTACACTGGGATTTAGGGATTAAAATTCCCTATCTGATTACCAGAATATACCTTATCAGATTACTTTCCCAATCTGTTTACAAGGAGATTATTCTATATCAGACTACGCGGATTACATTCCTAAATTGTTCTCTAAGACGCCTATAAATACCCCCCACCCATCTCCATTAACAGGTAATCAATCTTTCTCTAGCTAAACGCTCTTTCATAATCAATTCTGGTTACTGACTTGAGCGTCGGAGGGTGCGTCGCCGGGAACAACCCCGGTGTTTCGCACTTTTTGCAGGTGCACGACGGGAGCGACGATCAGGGTTCAACGGAACAGGTATACAGGTTCTCCTATTCAGTTTCCCCAAAGAACTCACAAATTCATCTGTTTGCCCCCACACCGAATTTAGCGGCAACAATAGTTATTATATGTTATTATATATATGTATATAATTAAATATGTTTATTATAATAAATCATTTCATTTTATTTTATAATACACAATTATTATAATATATTATTATTTTATATATACTATTTTATATATACTATTTTATATATACTATTATTATATTATATTATTATTATATATATATTATATTATATTATTATTTTATATATACTATTTTGTATATACTATTATTTCATATATACTATTTTATATATACTATTATAATAATCTATTATTATTATAATATATATATGTTATTATTATATATTACTATTATATATTATTATATATATTATTATATAACTTATTATTATTATAATAAATTGTTTAATATATAATTTGAATATATTACTATTACATATATATTATTACAATTATTATATATTATTATATATATGTATATTATTAAATATGTTTATTATAATAAAATATTTTATATTATTCTATATCAGTATGTATGTATATGTATACAACATGTATCTTCGAAGGATGCTAGTGGCTTGGGAGTTTTAGACCTTAGGCACCAGAATCTTGCTTTACGGGGAAAATGGCTCTGGAGATTTCACAAAAAAGAGGATCTACCTTGGATTAAATGTATTAAAGACAAATGTTTTTCGGTCAATGAGTGGTGGAGTTTCCCGGAACATTCTCATCGTGATGCCTCCCCATTTCTGGAAGGGGGTCTGGAAAGCATCGGCAGCTTTCCAGTGCGGTTTAAGCCATGCCTGTGCCGATGGATCCATGACCAGATTCTGGTCTGATATTTGGATCGGTAATTCTTCATTAGCTACCTCTTTCCCAGCTATTTTCCATCTGGCCTCCGATCCTTTAGCCTTGGTGGCTGACTACTATAGTAACAACGTATTACAAAGTCATTGGGCGATTCCCCTCTCAACCAATCTTCCCCTTCATCTAACTCCAGTTTTTGATAATCTTTTTTCCGTTCTCAACAATGTTGTGTGGCATGACAAAGAGGAGATTTTTTGGCGATGGAATTCATCGAGGACCTTCTCGGTTCATTCTTTCTATCGTTTTCTTAACTTTAGAGGCATTCTATCGCCCTTCTTCGATCTGGTGTGGTCATCTTGTGCCCTTTTAAAGGCAAAAATTCAGGCGTGGCTCGCTCTCAATAATAAACTGCTGACTGTGGAGATTCTCAACAAGAGAAATCGAGCTTGGGGTCAATTGTGCCCACTTTGCTCTTCCGCCTCTGAGGATGTGGACCATTTGATAGTGGGCTGTGATTTTTCACGAACACTCTGGAAAATTGCTGTTCTTGCCTAGGAAGCGCCTTCCATTCCAGCCAGCCTGATCGATTGCTGGACGAAGCATCCCCCTAATGGCGTTTTCCACCTTTCATGGTACCTCTCCTTTCAGATTATCATATGGATCATTTGGAGGGAAAGGAATAATAGAATTTTCCGTCAGTTAGCTTCCTCCCCTCGCTCAATTTCTGACAAGTTTTTGTTTTTATTCAAATTTTGGTGTTCATCTTTAAAAATTGAAGCAAGAGAAGCCCTAAAGTGTGAGAGATTGGAAAAGGCCTTCCATTGTCTTCTTAATCTCAACGCTATTTAAAGCTCTCAGCGGTTCACATTTGGACTCTTTGGAGCTCTTACTATCATAACTCGCTGATAGAGTTTCTAGTTTTTGTAGCATTCTTCTGCTACTATTTTCTACTATTATTGTATTGTCTTGGTGGTTTGACGCATGATCCCTTGGTGTTTGTTTTACAGGGCGATTGAGTAGGGTTGCCCAGTGTTGAGGATGGTTTTTGGCAACAGTTGGCTGGGATGGTTCTCAGCCTTTTTGTTTGGTTGGGTTTGCAGCATCTGTCTGTATCTTTTGGGACTGGGTTCCCCCCACTATTATTCCGCCAGGCTGTTACTCAGTTCTGTCTGTAATTATCTAATGTTGTTCTCTAGTTGGGAGTTTTTGCTGTTTTAAGGCTCTGAGCTATGTGGGTATCCCGCTATGGTTCAGTTTGGAATTCTTTTTGGCCGCGTCTAGGCATTGTACTCCCCTGTTTTTTTTTTCTGTTTAAGCACTACAGCTTTTATGGTATGGAGGTTCCATTTTGTATGCAGATCTTGCTGTCTGAGGTCTGGATCATCTGGTTATTTAGTTATATGTGTTGGGTGGTGACAGTTGGTTCTCCCCTCAGTTTTGATCCGTTTGATCGATGTCATGTGAATCGATCGACCCCTTAATTCGAGCTATGCTATTTTTATTGATGCTCTGTTCTTTGTGTTTGTTTTTGATATGACTCAGTTTTGGATATCCATTTGGCCAGCATCTTTATCTTGTGATCTCCTGTATTATTCTGAGTTTGCTTTACATCTTTGATGATCTGGAATTTCTATTTCGTGTGTTCTGTTTCGCTGATTGAGTTTGGATTCATGTTTCAAGCTGATCTCCTTTGTGATGGTGTGGGGAGCTAGGATCTGCTCTCGGGTTGAGCCATTTTTCGAATTAATTATATCATACTATAGCATCAATTCATGCTATGCTTTATTTTCTCTCCTCTACTCGTTTTGACCTCCATGGGCACGGAACTGGTAGATTGAGGTGCTGCAATCTTCCTAGTCAGTCCACTGGTCGCTTAGGTCGTGGCCTTCAGATGGCCGCGATGTTGTTCGTCTGGATGCTTGTGCTTCTGGCCGGAGTTGGGAGGGTGCATCCTTGATCATTGTTGGTTGGTTGGTGTTTCGGTGTTTGGCTCAGTTATTGCCTCAGCTTCGATCCGGCTTGGTGGTGTCTTTTGGTGTGGACAATCATTATCGCTTTAATCGAGTTCTAGTCGTGTGGCTTCTCATCTGTATATTTTTCTTTTGTGCTTTTGGTTTGTTTTACAACTTGTAAGACCTAACGTGTAATATTTTTTGATTGATTAATGCATGGCTGGAGTCGGTTGACTCTATCCGTATCATAAAAAAAAAACATGTATGTATCAGAGTATATATATTGTATACAGTATATACATACAACCAAACCTATACATACATTATACTCTCATTTTCAAAAAACTGTTTTCATAAAAAATTATTACCAAACAGCTTTTACACTCTCATTTTCAGAAAACAGTTTTCAGAAAACTCTTTTCAGAAAACTGTTTTCAAAACTATAAACCAAACGCAACCGTAGATACTTCGGAGGATGTGGTAATGCCTGCCGGCGAAATAGAACTTGAAGCTTAAGGGAGCTACTCTCGAGAAACTCCGCAAGAAGAACGAGCGCTAAACAGCTCAATTCTCTCGATACAATGAATGCGAGCACAAGGGAAAAATCCCCGAGGGGTTACCAGCGGGAGCTCTCGACGCTCAATAGGAACCCCCTCTGGATTCCGACGACGCAGGCAAACACCGGCACATCGGGAGCAGGAATGGAGAGACCAGGAGCGCAACAAACTGAACATGCTCTCTCATTCTTATCATCAGATGAAGCTCTCAACAAGGAGATACACAGAGCGCTCATACGAGCGGCCAGAAATAGAACGGCCTATCAGCCACATAACGAATTGCCGCGCTGACAAAAGCACACATAGAAGGAGTACATAATAAACCAGGCATAAGTAAAGTCTAAATATCTATAGCAACGGATATAAGAATAATAAACATAATAAAAACATCCAGTAAAGATGAGTAAGAATGCTGGATAGGGCTGGACGGTCCCCATCTCACAACAAACACCATCGATCGGACTAGCAAATCAAACATAGTCATGGCCAGCGCATAGTAGAGATAGAAATAAAGAAACAAAGATCATTCAGTCTAAGTCAGTACTAGTACAAAAGGAGGGTAAACTACCCAAATAGAACTAAGCCATGATCCTCCCAACATCAAGCAATATCCATAGCAGAAAAAGCTTAACCACCATCAGACCAATAAACAACTCGAAGCAAATTGGTAAAGATCAAAGAGCCAAAATGGGAGGGAGATGGAGCATGAAACTCCTAATTACTAGTCAAACAGTCCACCAGCAACAAAACCGTGCTACTGGCCCAAAATAACAAAATATGTAGTGCCAAAACACACCTTAACTGGCACAATCTATTTTTAAAGAGTAATTTGAATTTTTTTATATGCCATTTTTCGAAACTATTTGTACTTATAGAACAGTTGTTAAAGTATTTGCATATGTGGACTCAATAACTAGACTTGTCGCTCCCAACGACGAGTTTAAGTTGTTTAATGCTCGCCGTTGGGACACGGAGAGTTTAGTACTAATTTTTTGTGAAACTCATCGTTCCCAACGGCGAGTTCAGTTCAAAAATTTTCATGAAAACTTGCCGTTCCTAACGGCGTTGACATTTATACTAGACTTTTTGTTGGAAACAGGGAGTTTAGTTCAAAATTTTTAATAAATTCTTAACGTCCCCAACGACGATGACATTTACACTAGACTTGTTGTTGGGAACGACGAGTTTAGTTTTTAAAAAAATGTTTTATGGAGTTTTTCCCCGAAAGTTCACTAAGTCTAACAGAATGTATTACTCTCTGTGAAATTTTTTACATCCTCGCCATTCCCAATAGTGAGGCTAGTATAAATATCCTCGCTGTTGGAAACGGCGAGTCTTCATTGAAAAGTTTGAACTGAACTCGTCGTTGAGAACGACAAGTTTCTAAAAAAAATAGCATTAAACTCGCCTTGTCCCAACGACGAGAATGAAAAAACTAAACTCGCCGTTGGGAACGATGAGTTTAATTATTGAGTCTACGAATGCAAATACTTTGACAACTGTCCTCATTGTAAATAGTTTCTGAAAGTGACGTATAAAAAAAAATCGAGTAATTGGGAGTATTGATAGTATACTCAATCTATTTGCAGTCTCACGTGACACCTTGTGATTGGTTGTATTAACTTTTTTAATGAAAAAGTGGGGAGAATTTTTATGGAATATTTCTTTCCGACCATTATAGTTTCCATGTTTTTTTTAAAGGAAAAAGTGGAATATGGCCACCCTGTTTTATTAATAAAAAATTAACAAAACATACAAACTACAAACATGAAATAAAACATGAAGCAACATGACTCGTACAAACAACAGATCCCCCGAACAACCCTGAAGGGTGGGCCGACAAACCGAGTCATCACACACTATCGAAGAGGACAAACCTACTCCTCTAATATTGTAATGGACCTTATCTTGGGCCCAAACACAAAGCTCGGCCCAACAAAATTGTATGTACGTCAATTTAGCTTCGTATACTGCCTCCATGGTACGTGCACACCCACCTGAAGCTAGTTAGGCGAGATTTTATCACCCGACGAACCTGCCATCTCAATGCTAGGGGGACCCCTTTTTTGGGCCCAAGCCCCACATGCAAGATTTTGACAACATACGAACTCAGTCTTCTCATCCGTTCCTCCCCCAATCTCGCAAACATCACACTCCTCACCAAAAACCGCAGTCAAAGAGAGAGCCATGAAGAGGAAACTTTCGCCTCTCTTACGCTCTTGCTCTCTCCAGTGATTTCTCACAAATACAGACAAACACCAACATAGAGTAATGAGGAGCAACATCTTCACTCATTCACTCTCTCACTCTCTCTCTCACGCAAAAAGCCAGAACAAATCCCAACGAACTGAAGCATCATCTTCTCCTCTAGACACAATTGGCGGTGGCATTGGACGTCAGATTCAATGATGAGGGCGTAGTGGCAGTGATGCCCCGAAGACTGTGGTCATCGGGTGAAGTAGCCCAAACCCGACTTCTTCGCCCACTCAACCAACTCTCAAAATCCAAATCATAGCTGCAGATCGTCGTGATTAGCACCGAGGGCGTGGACATGGTGGCGGCGGCGATGGTGCCGATTCCGGCACCGAAGAGGAGGAGGGACAACGACGGGGGAGCGGTGGCGATGAGGGCGGCATCGAAGAACACCCATCACCGAAGAAGAGGCTGACACTGACGATGATGGCTGATCGGTGGCAGAGTCGAGATCAAAGGCGTGCCTCACAAGATCTGGCGCACCGCCCACCGTCGATCAGATCCGGAAAAGCGGTCGGATCTGGGTCTTCATCACCGAGATCGATGGTGGCAGATGTGAGGCACGGTGTCGCCGCGAGCTCCCTACCATAGGGGCTCGCCATCTCCAACAGATCTGGGGACGGCAAAGATGGAGACGTTGTCAGATCTTGGGCAATAGATCTCCGACAGATCTGGGGACGAGGATCTGTCGATCCTCATCGGTGGAGCGCCTGGAGACAGGATCAGGAGGGTACGGGAGACGGGGGCGGGGAGCATGAAGGGAAGGAGATCAACAAGAAGGAGGGACGACATGGACCATCGTGTCGGGGCTGCGGCGACGAGGCCTAGCCGCTCCCCAACCGAACTCAGAGCTAGGGTTTCTTTTGGGTTTTTTTTTTTTTTTTTTGTGGGGGGGGGGGGGGGAGGTTAGTTTCGCTCTCTAGACTTTTCTAGAGAGAGAAACTCTTTTTTTTTGTACGATGGTGCGTGTTTTTCTTTAGGTTTTTTTTGTATGATGGTGAGAGTTTCCATGTTGTTGTGCAGCATAACTAACATTTCAATTTTGTTTTTCTTTAGGAATTTATATGTTACTGTATCTAGTGAGTTGTGCTTTCCGGGAACATAGTGTTTTGTAAATTGATGCAGATATGCTTGTGGTTCACTATTTAAGAAGGTGGGGAACGATTTTGTAGAGGTAATTGATAAGAAGCAGCTGAAACTCCATATGAAATTTCGGTCAAAACCGTTTGGAATATGGGTAACTTTTATGTCAAAATTCTTGTTAATTGTTACTAGAAAAGTTAAATAGAGAGGTAACAAGTTTAAATAACTTTACTTTTATTTTAAAATTTTGGAGTTGGCTATGTGATGTGGAATAGATAGCGTGGCACAATCAGGGCCCTCAGATCTCCTCAGATCCTGCTTTTCTATGATCATTAGTTCCAGCATCAGGTTGGGCTTCAACCAGTTTAGGCCCATGGGTAAGCGGGTCCAACCCGGCCTGTTAGGATCTCAGACCCGTTTATCCCTGTCTATAGATACTAGCCCCCCTCCTCACTTTGGAAGGTAATAAACTTTTCCCCCACATGAACCCTAGCTACTGTTGCTTTCTCAGTGACTGACTAGATTATTGGAGGGCCTATTGCCGGGACTTCTCCCGGTGTTTCTAGGCAGTGTGCAGGTACAAGAGTCCGAGCCTCGAAGATCCGAGCCGAGATACTTCATCTGAGCCGAGCACCCGGCATCTACCTCTTCCCTGCTACGCCCGAGTCGGTCCTACGGCTTAGGATCAGATCGACACTAGTACTGCATCTACCGCTACACAAATTACAAGAACTCACACCTGTTGCCCCCACACTCCAAAAACAAACGACATCTGGTTGGCACCGTCTGTGAGAACTTCTGGTACTGATGCCAGTCTGATCCCAGCCGGAGATGTCATCTCAAGCACGAGCCCTTTCATGGCTCCCAAAGAAAGGAGGGTCGTCGCCTTCGGACGTCGCCTTGATCCTCCGCACGGATGTGCAGGGCTCTAATTAACCATGGGTCAATGGGGCAGCCGGACCCAGACCAGGCGCTTCTCATTCGGCCGCAACGGACTTGCGGCGCTTCATCCAAAATCGACAGGCCAGTCGAACCAGGGGAGGGGCCGCTTCCAACTCGATCCCGAACCATGGTAGGCAGCAGACCCCAGAACGGGAGCCGAGCCACAGCCGCTCGCCCCGAGGACCTTAACCATCACATGACCCGGTGGGGCAAGCCCCTGTCACGAGGGCCTAGTTTCAGAATTTTAGGGACGAGGTCCTCCACACAATCCGAGGCGGTGCTAGGACCGAGGCGTGCAACGACTCCATCCCTCAGTCAGAAGCCCGGGGCGCCGAATCCCATGGATCGACCCGCCCTCTTGAACAAGAAGATGCCATCCTTCGACGCCTCCAGGAGATGGAAAATCGCCTCGCAAATCTCGGCGAGGGCAGGCTGATACCAGGCCATGGTTATAGGCTGACGCAACCTCCATTTTCCATTCAAATCTTGGAAACCAAAATCCCACAAAATTTCAGGCCTGTACAACGGCGAGGGTGATACCGCTGATCACATGGAAGGGTTCAAAACCCTCATGCTGATACACAGCGCGTCGGATCCTCTCCTGTGTCGTGCTTTCCCTGCCACGCTACGTGGCCTGGCTCGGGAATGGTTCTGAAAGCTCCTCCGCGGTTCAGTCTTTTCGTTTGACCAGTTAGAAGCGAATTTTCTTGCCCACTTCGTCATTAGCAGGAAGGTCGAAAAGACGAGTGCTTCCTTTATGGACCTCAGACAGAAGGAAGGGGAGTCACTCCACGAGTTCGTTCGGAGGTTTACCACCGAGGCGAGGTCCATCTCCTCTCTCGACGCCGGCGTCGCCTCCGCAGCTTTTCGACACAATGTTCGCCACGGCCATCTCAAAGCCTCCTTGGCCAAGAAACCACCTATCGACTTCCCCGACCTACTCAACAGGGTTGAGAAGTACATTCGGGCGGAGGAGTCCCTACACCCTGAAGGCACCAAAGAGGCTAAATCCAAGGGGAAGCGCAAGGTAGATGAAGCTGAGCCCGTCAAGAAAGCCATGAAAGAAGCAGCCAGTCTGAAAAGAATTCCTCCGGTCCCCCATTTTGAACGGTATACACCGCTGACCCAGAATGTGTCGACAATCCTGATGGAGATCGAGGATAAAGGGATCGTCTGACTCCCTCCCCGACCGAGCAACAACATGAAGTGGGATCCGAGGTTCTACTACGGCTTCCACCGAGACAATGGGCACGAGACGGACAACTGTTGGGTCCACAAAGACGAGATCGAGGCCCTCATTCAACGAGAGTACCTGAGGGAGTTCACCCGGGATAACCCAAGAGATCAGAGGGATCCGAGGCTTTTGCCCGGTTCATTCAAGAGGTCAGCTACCCCGAGTGGCTGGCTAACGTCGTGATGGTCAAAAAGGCCAGCGAGAGCTGGAAGATTAGCATAGACTTCACGGATCTCAATAGGGTGTGCCCCAAAGATCCTTCCCCCTCCCGAGCATCGATGCTCTGATCGACGCAATGTCGGGTCATGTGCTCCTGACCTTCATGGACGCCTTTTCAGGCTATAATCAGATCTGGATGTTCCCTCTGGACATCACCGAAACGTCCGTTGTTATCAACCAGGGTCTCTACTATTACCGGGTCATGCCTTTCGGGCTCAAGAACGCCGGAGCCACCTACTAGAGACTCGTCAACTGAGTTTTTAAAGAACAGATCGGTCGTAACATGAAGGTGTATGTTGAAGACATGCTCGTCAAGAGTCGACGAGGGCAGGACCATGTCGCCGACCTTGAGGAGGCCTTTGGCGTCCTTCGGTACCTCAACATGAGGCTCAATCCCACCAAGTGTGTCTTCGGCGTCTCCTCGGGGCAATTTCTTGGGTTCGTCGTTAGCCAGCGCGGCATAGAGGCAAATCCCAATAAGATCTAGGCCATAATCGATATGGCCCCTCCCAGAAACACTGAGGAGGTTCAACGGCTCACGGGAAGACTAGCGGCCATCGGCCGCTTCCTCTCCAAATCTGGAGAGAAGTCCCTCCCATTCTTCAAGGCTCTGCAGGGAGCAAAAGGCTTCGAATGGGGCGACCCCCAACAAGATGCGTTCGACCAGTTAAATCCTACCTCGCCAACCACCCACTTTGAGCAAACCCGAACCGGGCAAACCCCTCTTTCTGTACCTCTCAGCCTTGAAAAACGCACTCAGTGTCGTGCTCGTCTGGGAAGAAGAAGGTGTTCAGAAGCCTCTCTACTATGTGAGAAAAGTCCTACTCTCGACCGAGACCCGATATGCAAAGATGGGAAAGGTTTCCTACGCCCTGGTCATGAACGAGCGAAAGCTCCGTCCTTATTTCTAGACCCACTGGATCTGTGTCCTTACGGTCCATCCTCTCAAAGCCATCCTTCCCAAGACCGAGAGTTTCGGTTGCTTAGTCAAGTGGATAATCGAGCTGAGCTAGTATGACATCGGCTACCAGCTCAGGACAGCCATCAAAGGACATGCCCTCACCGAATTCATCACGGACTGCACCATCTCCGAGCTGTCCGACGTTAAAGAAGCAGATCCGGTTTGGGAAGTTTATGTCGACGGGTCATCTTGCGAGGTGGGAAGCGGCGCAGGCGTCATCCTCAAAGGCCCCGACAACTTCGTTCTCCAGTATTCTCTTCGCCTGAACTTTCCAGCCTCTAATAACGAGGAAAAATATGAGGCTATGATCGCAGGACTCACCCAGGTGCACAAGGCTGGGGCCAGGCAAATCATGGCCTTTAGCGACTCTCAGCTCATGGTCAACCAGATCACCGAGTAGTATGAGGCATGGGACGCTAGGATGGTCCTGTACTTGGCAGGAGTCCAGAAGCTCCTGACATCCTTCGATTCCTCCTCTGTGGAACGGATCCCCAGGGAGCAAAATGCCCAGGCTGATTTCCTGTCAAAACTCGCCTCATCGTCCTTCGAAGGCCTCAACAATACCGTACTAATCTAAGTCCTCCTCAAGCCCAACATCGACCTCTCCGAAGCCTTCTGCCTAACCACCGAACCTAACAACTGGACGACTCCCATCTGGAAGTTCCTGGCAGAGGGCGAGCACCCTCAAGATTGGGCCGAGGCAAGAAGGACCAGGGTCTGTTCAGAAAGGTTCATCATAATCAACGAGACACTCTTCAAGCGCTCATACACAGCAACGGAAGGAACACCTTACCTTCATTGCCTGGCCCCCGATGAGGCCAAGTACACTCTGAAGGAACTGCATAAAGGAATCGGGGGATGTCACATGGAGAGCAGGTTTCTCGCCAGAAAAGCCCTAAACCACGGGTACTACTGGGCGACTATGTTACAAGATGCCTAAGACCTTGTTAAAAGGTGCGGCCCTTGCCAGAGATTCTCCTCGGTGAAGAGGCTTCCACAAGCCAATCTCCGCTCCCTGGCCAGTCCAACCCTATTTTCTATGTGGGGAATGGACTTGGCCGGCCCTTTTCCAAAAGCAACAAGCCAAAGAAAGTTCCTGGTGGTGGCCATCAACTACTTCACCAAATGGTTCGCGGCAGAGCCCCTGGCCACGATCACAAAATACCAAACTCAACATTTTTTCTGAAAACACATCATCTGTCAATTCGGGATCCCACATGTGCTCATCACAGACAACGGGACTCAATTCACAGGCATGGACTTTCAGAAGTTCTGCGAAGACATCGGTGTCCAGCAACACTTCTCATCAATATGTCATCCTCAGTCAAACGGCCAGGCTGAAAATGCAAAACGTCAAATCCTTGATGGCCTCAAGAAGTGGTTGGATAATTCATCCAAGGGGCTGTGGGTCGACGAGTTGCCGAGCGTACTCTGGGCGCACCGGACGACGAAGAGAATCCCCACAGGCGAGTCATCGTTCAACCTAACCTACGGAACAGAGGCAATTATTCCCTTGGAGATCGGGATCCCTTCGCCCAGGATCATGGCCTTCGACGAAGAGAACAACTCAATAGAATTCAGAGCTAACCTGGATCTAATCGAAGAGATCAAAGAAAAATACGTCGTCAGAAGAAGTATATACCAATAACGAATCGAGAGATTTTATAACAAGAAGGTATGCCCCACCGACATCAAGCAAGGTGACCTCGTGCTCAGGAAGCTATCGGTACCCGATCCTGGCAAAAAGAGAAAGCTAGCCCCAAACTGGGAGGGCCCATATAAGATCTCCGAAGTAATACGCCCCGACACGTATCACCTCGCAGACCTGGGGGGCAGAATAGTGAAGAGGTCATGGAAGACGGAGCACCTCATCAAGTTTCTCGGAGATGAGGACTAAACTCCTTTTGTAACCAAAACTAATGTAATCGACACCACGTGCCCCTCCTTTTTATGTAAATAAAAAGTGTAATCTTTATTTCTACCCTTCTTTCTTCATTTTTGTACACATTTCGGTGCTCTCAGCACACCCCAGCTTTCTCAAGCTGTACGGGTTTTTCACAAGCATGGAAGCTTGAAACTCGGCGATAACCTCGAGCCGTACCCTAGCTTTTCTCACAAGCATGGGGGCTCGCCATTACAATGACCTCGAGTCACACCCTTGCTTTTCATACAAGCATGTGTGCTCGAAACTCGGTATTCAGAAATGGAGCAACGCTTTGTGTGGTTCCTCCAAGTCTCGAAGCCCTGCAGTGATCTCGAGCACAGGGGTAGCTTACTCAAGCTAAGGCACCTGAGCTCAACACTCTGTAGATCTCGAGCACAGGGGTAACTTACTCAAGCTAAGGTACCTGAGCTCGACGCTCTATGCCGACCCCTAAGCCTCGAAGCCCTACAGTGATCTCGAGCACAGGGGTAGCTTACTCAAGCTAAGGCACTTGAGCTCGAATGGGAAGTTTTTTTCAACCTCCCAAGCCCTCAGCACCCGACTCGTGCCACAATCTTAGCCTCCCACCGAGGAAAGGTCTGACGACCTATCGTTTCATAAAAAAGGGGGGGGGGGAGGGCAGGGGAATCGAAAGAGACGTTTTTATTGAGAAACACCTTGGGAGGCCATGGTACAATAAAGTTATTACAAACGACTATCACCTTAGGCTAAACTCCCCTCAGAACCTCTCCAGGATAACACAGGCTAATTCAAACCCTGCCGAATGGCTTCGCTACCCGGCCTGGCCACCAGAATCCCTAGGAGTAGCCAAAGTGGATACACCGGTCACAGAGCTTTGAGTGTCGCCCAACCTCACATATTCCAACTGCGGAACTGGTGACGGCGCATCGCCCGGGAGGCGCTCACCCCCTGAGGAGACTGATCTGGCTCCTGACAGCCCCAACATCGTCTTATAATGTTGAATCTCGATCTCTTTCTCCACAATAACCTTACGAAGGAACGACTCCAAAGTAGGCCACTAAATCGAGACACTTGACATGGAAAACCCAAGGCCAACACCCCCAGATCACGGTTGACTATCGCCTTCTTCAATTGTGCCACCTCCACACTCAGCTCCTTCGACTTGTTTCAGAAGTAGTGGAAAGCTGCATCGTGAGCACGAGCTTCCTTCCGGTATCGAGCAAGGCTGGACTCCAGAAGCCTTGTCACCTCGAATCGCCGAGGATTCGACTCAAGGAGGGAGGCCGACATCTGATAGAAGTGAAACAAAAAACATTCCGAGGCCAATAGTTGCAAACTTCTAATCTAAAAAATACTACAAGTCAGAATGATCGGTCAGGCAAAGAAGATCATTCTAAAATCAAAGCGAAAGTAGAAGTCAAAACACTTGGCCAAACAAAACTCCTTTTTATAAATTAGAATGCTTTACAAAATATTGCGGTGGCCAGTCCGCCTTCGGCAAATACAATTTCAGGGAAAAAAGTGAAAGAAACGTTGGCAGCGACGATAGGGTTGTCAACCGGATCAATGATCGGGTCGGCTCCGGCAGCTCCGCCTCCAATCTCCCCTTCGACTTGAGCATCGCCCCCGGGGGTCTTCAGCAGCTCAGGGATCTTCATATCATAGTCGAAGCCCGCCAGGTATAGGGTCGGGTAGAAGTGTTTGACATGGTCCAGCGCCCGATCATACACCTCGTTCTGGGCCTTAATGACTATGTCTTGGGCCTTCAAGGTGAGCATCCCTCTTTCCACCTCGAACGCCTTCTTCAGCGAGGCCTCCTTCCGCAGCCCCTCGTCGGCCATCGAGGCCAGGTCGACCTTCAGGGCTTGCTCTCGCTTCTGGGAAGCGTCCAAAGCTAGCTTGAGATCCATCATCTCGCACTTGAAGCGGTTTGCCTAGTTTCTTTCATGCCTCATCTTCTGGTCGTGGAGCCTCATCACCTGTGAGCTAGACAGACAAGCTTGCAGCCGAGGTAAAACAATTAGCAAGTGGAGTGAAAACAGAAATACATGGTATCACCCACAAAACTTACCTGCACGCTCGCCTGAGCCCACCTCATGTAGGCCGACTCAAAGGTGTCGGCACTCATGCTCTACTGATCACGAGGCATGGCCATCTTGTCCACGAATTCAACAGCAATGGGAATCTCCGTCAAGGTATCCCTCTTTTGGATGGCCTAGTCAGTGGCCCATGGCTGAAGACCCTCTTCCCCGACCATGGTCTGGGCATCAGTGCGGAGAGGGGGAACACCCCTCTGCACGACCTCCGTCACCTTTAAGGCACTGGAGCTCGGCTTCGCCTTTTGCCTCTTCAAGGAGAACCTCCTCTCCTTGATTGATTCCGCATTCATCTCTGCACGAAAGTCCATTAAAAACGATGAGCACAAAAGAAAATTACGAAGAAAGGAACAAACAAAAAACATACGGGACGGGGTGGGGCTCAGACCGACGCGGGCCATATGACTTTCTGCCACCTTCAGCCAACCGATGTTGTTACTCTTCCGAAGATGCTCGATGTACGCCCATTCCTCAGCCGAAAGGTCGCCCTTCTTAGGGCCCTTGAAGTTAGGCTTATAGAAGTTCCACCTTGTCGGGATCTCCCATGGTTTTTCGCTCCTTACCATAAAGTACTTCTTCTTCCACTCCTTTATCGAATTCGGGTGGCCATGCACGACCTTACCCCCGCTTCGAGGCGACACGTAGTAGATTCCTTCAAATTTGCCGGATGAGCTCACTCCTAACATGGCTCGGAAGACGTTCAGCCTCAGTGACACCTTCCTCTCCTCGCAGAGCAAGACGAAGCTGACCATCTGCTTCTACGAGTTAGGACCATAATGCATCGGGCATAACGAGGTCCAATTCAGTACCTCCAAGATGAACGGATGGATTGGCAGCCTCAAACCCGAAGAAAATGCATCCACGGGGAAGATGCAGTACCATGGAGCCAAAGTATCGGTAGGTCGAAGGCCAACATTGGGAACCATAATCTCAAACTTCTTCCTGATGAAGTAGCTCGTGCAAATCAGCGGAAGGTCGTCCTCTTTTAACAAAGTTGGAGTACTATCCATCTTGATCTTTACGCGACTCGGCGATGAAGGCTGCACCCCGTAGCGGACCAAGTCCTCAACGTCATCCAGTCCTGATTGATAAATGCTACGAAAGAAAGGGGACCTCTAGCCTCTGAGGAGTGATCTTCTTGCCAGGGCTACTGGGCATGGTCTACTTCATCCTCTTCTTCCGAACCTTGGGAGCTTTTTCAGGCGAAGCGGTAGCCAGGGGCTCGAGGGCGGAGGCCTACAAGGAAGAATCCATCCCTTTGACAGGTCCCTCCTCAACACCGGCTCCTTCGGCAGATTGCACCTGTTTGTCCTCATCATCGACGTCCTCGGCAAGATGCTCCTCCTTATCCGAATCGCTGCTTTTCACCACGAACGGCTTGCGGGTACGAAGTAGTTGCACAATATAGACGTTCTCGTCTCTTTCCCAAGAAAAAGAATCCGACAGACCCGTGCGAGTGCCACTGCCGGGGGTAGAGGCTAAAGAGTCGGACTGAGCCCTAGACATATTAAAAGTACTAACCTGATTGAAGTCTCACGAAAGATTGTCGTAAAGCTCGTCGACGGTGACGGAAAACTTCTAGAGAGAGAAGCTCTGGGATCTACAGAGAGAGTGAAAGTGAGAAATGAGGGAGAGGGCTTGGGGTGTATATATAGAGAACTTGAGACTCTTCAATTCTCGCAATAACGGCTCCCCGATTCTTGAAATAACAGCTCCTCGATTCTCGCAAAAACGGCTCCTAGAATTCCGTGAAAATGACATCAGCAGGACACGTGTCGCATAGGGGTAGCTTTCTCAAAGCTAAGTTGCTTGAGCTCGACGCCCTGCGTCGACCACCTAAGCCTTGACGCTCGAAAGTAATCTTGAGCACAGGGGTAGCTTTCTCGAAGCTAAGTCGCTTGAGCTCGACGCTCTGTACCGACCCCCTAAGCCTCGACGCTCGGTGGTAATCTCAAGCACAGGGATAGCTTTCTCAAAGCTAAGTCGCTTGAGTTCGACGCTATGTGCCGATCCCCTAAGCCTCGATAATCGAAAGTGATCCCGAGCACAGGGGTAGCTTTCTCAAAGCTAAGTCGCTTGAGCTCGACACTCTGTACCGATCCTCTACGCCTCGACGCTCGGCGGTAATCTTGAGCACAGGGGTAGATTTCTCAAAGCTAAGTCGCTTGAGCTCAACGCTCTGTGCCGAGCCCCTAAGTCTCGACGCTTGGAAGTGATCTCGAGCACAGGGGTAGCTTTCTCAAATCTAAGTTGCTTGAGCTTGACCCTCTGTACCGACCCCCTAAGCCTTAACGCTCGGCGGTAATCTCGAGCCTAAGGGTATTTTCTCAAAGCTAAGTTGCTTGAGCTGGATACTCTGTGCCGACCCCCTAAGTCTCGACACTCGGAAGTGATCTCGAGCACAGGGGTAGCTTTCTTAAAGCTAAGTCACTTGAGCTCGACGCTCTGTGCCGACCCCCTAAGCCTCGACACTCGAAAGTGATCTCGAGCACAAGTATAGCTTTCTCAAAGCTAAGTCACTTGAGCTCGATGCTCTGTGCTGACCCCCTAAGCCTCGACGCTCAGAAGTAATCTCAAGCACAGGGTAGCTTCCTCAAACTAAAGTCTCCATGGGCTTGACGACCCGAACTGACCCCCTAGGCTCAACGCTCGGCAGTGATCGAGAGCACAGGGGTAGCTTTCTCAAGCTAAAATTGCCATGGGCTCGACGATCTGAACCGGTCCCCTAAGCTCGACGCTCGGCAGTGATCTCGAGCACAGAGGTAGCTTCCTCTTAGCCACGGCAATCGAGCTCGACGGTCTCTCCCAATCTCGACACTCCGAGCCGACCCCCTTGCCTTGATGCCTAGGGGAATCACCAGGGCTTGGTCGTCGGCACTCGGCAGTAGCACCTTGTGCTCGGCTGCTAGGACTCGCCCCGACTCAGCGCCGACCCTAAAACCCAGCCAAAAATCTCTTTTCCACTCCTCTCCATAGAGCCAGACTACTCCTCTACAACTGGTTTTACACAGCCCTGCAGGAGTTGGGGGCTTGTGATGTGGAATAGATAGTGTGGCGCAATCAGGGCCCTCAATTCTCCGCAGATCCCATATTCCTACGATCATCAGGTCTAGCATTAGGTTGGGCTTCAACCAGTTCAGGCCCATGGGTAAGCGGGTCCAACTCGGTCAGTTAGAATCTCAGACCCGTTTACCCCTGTCTATAAATACCAACTCCTCTCTTCACTTTGGAATGTAATAAACTTTTTCTCCACCTGAACCCTAGCTACTGTTGCTTTCTCAGTGACTGACTAGATCATCGGGGGACCTGTCGCCGGGACTTCTCCTGGTGTTTTTAGGCAGTGTACAGGTACAAGAGTCCGAGCCTCGAAGATCTGAGCCGAGCTACTTCATCCGAGCTGAGCTACTAGATCCGAGCCGAGCACCCGGCCTCAACCTCTCTCCTGCTACCCCCGAGTCAGTCCTACGGCCTAGGATCAGATCGACTCCAGTACCGCATCTGTGCTACACAAATTATAAGAACTCACATCTGTTACCCCCACACCCCAAAAACAAACAGCATCACTAAATAAATTAATTATCTTTACTCAATTGACTGATCGACATATCTATATAATAAATTACAAAGAAAGCTATCAAGTGGCTCTCATTCAATCTCTCCCAAAATCAAAGGCCCAAATCTAACCTCACAAAACATATTTTTCCCCTCCAAAAGTTTTCCCCCAAAGTTCAAATTCAAATCCCCCACCCAAAACAACTCATATATTTATCTAATTATTTCTCTCTCTCACTCTCTCTCTCTCTCCCTCCCTCCCTTTTATATTCAAAAAATTAAGAAAATAGAAATTTAAGAAAGTTTAAAATAAAATAAAAACTAAAAAACTAAAAAAATTTAAAACTTTAAAAACTTTAAAAATAATTCAAAAAAACCAAAAAAATCATATAATATGTTTTGTTGAACCCCCAGAAGTTTCTCATATAATATGTTTGCTACTTCAATTAATTTGCTAAACCTCGAAAACTATTTTATATGATCAAATAAGGAGCACCGTTCCGAAGACGTGCCGTAAACACGTGTCAACAACAGGAAAACCTAGTCATCTGTTAAATTATAAGGATTCGTTTTACATACAAATTTGACTATATTTTATGCTGGTTGTGAGCTACGTAAAATAGTCATGTTTCATAATAGTCAGTCTGTTTAATTGTAAGAGATTTAAATCTCATGCTAGTAGTGAAAACATACTAATCATTTTGATTCAGAGCATGGGGACATCAGCACATGTTCAAAGAGCTCACAAGTCCAAGTTATGGACCTTATGATTTTATCAAATAGTTTTGAAATTTTCAAACCCCCTGTTCAATGGAATACATACAACTTTAGGAAAGCACCTACTTGCTTATAGATACATGGAAAGGAGTTATTTGTGTTTGTCAGATCAAGAATTCGAGATGCATATTAGCAAATATAATAAGAAAAATGGTACTCGAAAGAAAATCATATTATTAAATGCTTAAGGAGTGACTTTGGTTCAGATTCCAGATATGTCTAATATATAGACTACGAATTTTGTAGCTAATATCACTGCTGTCTCACATGATGATTTATAAAACCAAATTCCCTAAATCAGGCCCATCTCATCTCTACTACTATAATGGGAGAGCCCCTTAGTCCTTAACCCAACCCGTGCAGCGCACGTGTTGGGTTATGGACTAACTTTGATAAATATTTTCGGAAGTGGACCAGTTTGGTAAATATTTTCGAACGTGGATCAGTTTGGAAATTATTTTCTTTTTACCCTTTTTATTATTCCTTCAATTTTTTCCACGTGCACGTGTGCACGTGTATGATACTAGTAAAGGTTAAATGAGAAAACCAAACCCCAAGTAAAATCCCGTTCCTATAACAGAAAATTTTCACTAAACTATACTCATGTTTCAATCATTTGCAGATAATTATATCAATATTTTTTTCTTTTTACAGATGGGTATACTTCGCACATATTTTTTATGTGAGTTGGTATACTTCATAAATTTAAATTGGTGTACTTTGTCAATTTTAGATATAATGTGCTAGTATGTAACGAGTTTTGGTTGTTTTTGGGCTGCTTTCTTCCTAATATACTCCTGATTGCTTTAATGTAGAAAAGAAAAATAAATTAAAGCGAAGGTGAAGATGTGCTTTGGAGAGATTTATATTAATAACTAAAAATAAGTAAAATTGAAGCTGTTATTCGGGGGGGGGGGGGGGGGTAGATTAACGGATGGATGAGACGGTATACACACTCAACCACAACAATGGTATTGTACACTTATTCGCAAATTGGTGAAATCTGAATATGGTTTAGTAAAATTTACCCTTCATATAAACAAAGAGGCCCAGTACATGTCTACATAGGCGTGTAAATGTATGAACGGGTCTATACACAGATCCAGTAGGGAGACCCTGTTTGAATGCAGAGGTTATTAGAGGTAAGTTGTCTAGGTGCAATTATCTCAACTTGTTAGGTATTGTGAGAGATTAATAATTGAGAATTAGGGTTAATATCTAGACCTAACAATCTTGACATATTTATCTTAGGTATCAAAATTGAAATATCTAGACTGCTATCACAAGCCAGTATTTATTCGTAAATACTGGTCTGAGTATCGGGTTATAAGCCTACAAATCCGCGTTCCAATATCCAATCAATTGTACGTTCAATACACGTGTTATTCATATGCACATGCAATATCCATATAGAGAGAATATACCAATTTATCCAACAAAACTTTGATCTATTTTGATCATATTTTGATGGTACACTATCTTAATTTTGTTCACCTTAAATTTAATATAAAAGGTAAGTTATGGTAGATATCTAAACTCCAATTCAACCAAATTTAGTTATTAAACAAAAATGAAGATATATGTATGCAACCTAACTATAGATTGCTTTTCTCCACTGATATGGGTAAAAATCGTGATCGATCTTCGCAAAATGATTCTAGCATGAATCGCAAAGCAACATACTGAGACCAACACCAACATCTCTACTGGTCCAGGCCAGATAGATCCCCGAACCTTCCGCAGGCCCATTTACGCACCCGGGTGAATCGCCCGCAGTTTGTGCCAAACGCTCCACCGATTACGCCATAACCGCCAGCTCCTAAGATTAAGGATCTGACAAATTCCATATCTGAGATCAAAGGAATTTTAATGCTACACAGGGATCTCTCTGTAACGGATTTTCCCCAGACCCATAAATAGAACATCTACTGTATTGTTACAAAGTGATCATTCTTTTTGCTACATAACCTATTCCTCTAATTTGTTGTCTCCTGACATAAGCATCGGAGGGTATTGTATTCCCGGTGTTTCAGGCTTTTTTTTCCAGGTCGGCTTCTTCCCCAACCAATCCACTCAATTTCCTCTTGGGTATTAGACAAATCACAAGATCACAAACGTTTTTCCGAATACAAGAACTCACATTATCTGTTGCTCCCACACCCGAAAAACAACAAAAACAGATTTGCACCGTCTGTGGGAAACATCGAATCAATCCTAATCCCAATTCGAGTTCTAATTTGAAGCAATTCACTCTCACGGCACCTAAAGCTAAGAAGACCATTGTTGCGGGGCCCAATCTGCAGGGACTAGTTCCGAGCACCTATCGCTCTATACCAAGGCAGGTCGAACAACCTGCAGTTCATGACCTCCGCAATGTCAACAACAACCGAACGAACCAGAATGACCTCTGAATCTAGCTTAGCCATTCGAAAGGCGAAACTGGGCCATTGAACCTCGCTCCGAGCCACAGTGTTCATTGGTCCCAAAGCCGAGATCATCGGCGCAGCCAATTACCGAGGGTACCTCGACACCCCAACATCCATGGAGAAGATGGTCACGTTATTCGTGTCAAGTTCCGAGAGTTCCAGGACGAGGTCGTACGAGCGCTTCGAGGAAGAGTTCGGGATGAACAACGTTCAGCCGAGGAACAAGTCGAGGCCCGTGGAGGAGAAGAATCTCATGGGTACCAAATCCGGAAATAAGCAGGATGATGTCCAAAAACATCTCCGAGATATGGAAGACCGCCTTGCTTGGATAGCCGAGAGCGGGGGACAATCTGGTCGGGGTCATCAACCATCCCGACCTCCCTTCCCCACCCGAATCTTCGATGCCCTTATTTCGAGAAACTTCAAGCCTCCTCAATTCAAGACATACAACGGAGAAACAGATACTGCTGATCACATAGAGGGGTTCAAAACCTTTATGATGATTCACAGTGCCTCGGATCCTCTCTTATGTCATGCGTTCCTCACTAGTCTGCATGTACCTGCCCGGGAATGGTATTTGAAGCTCGCCCCCAGTTCGGTTTTCTTTTTTGATCAGCTCAAAGAGAATTTCCTTGCCCATTTCGTAACTAGCTGCAGGACAGAGAAGACGAGTGCTTCAGTTCGGGACCTTAAATAGAAGGACAGAGTGTCCCTCTGAGACTTCGTCCGAAGATTCACGGCCGAAGCCTGGGCGATCTCTTCCCTCAACGTCAGAGTCGCCTTGGTAGCATTCCGGTACAACGTCCGCCATGACCAGCTGAAGGCCTCACTAGCTAAGAAGCCTTCCCTCGATTTCCTCGACCTCCTTCACAGGGTCGAGAAATATATCTGAGCTGAAGAAGTTATGCGCCCAATCGGCTGGAAGGAGACCCTGACGAAGGGAAAGAGGAAGGCAGATGAGTCCGAGGCCCCAAAAAAATTGCGAAAGGATCCCATTGGTCAAAGGCGTCCGCCTCCGGCCCCCCTAATTCGAGAAGTTCACACCGCTCACTATGAGTGTCTCAGCTATCCTCATGGACATTAAGAACAAAGGGATAGTTAGGCATTCCCCCATCCAACAACAACAACAAGAGGAAGGATCGAAGATTCTACTGTCGGTTCCACTGGAACCACGACCATGAAACCGACAACTGTTGAGCTCTTAAGGAAGAGATTGAAGCACTCATACAGAGAGGCTATCTTATCGAGTTCACTTAGAATTCAAGGCGAGCCTCCCCTCCTCGAAGGGCGGACAAGCGACCGAAAATAGGTCCAGGGTCGGAGAGAGCCGATGGGCTAGCTATCCACCACTGCATCCATGGTGGACCCATGGGAGAAAACTCTAACACCTCCCGCAAGGCTTTCATGCGAGAGGTCAATGCGGTCCACGGTCCACCATCAACCACCTCCCAAGGGGTGAGGGATATCGGTCTCGTTCTCCAACGAAGATCTCGAGGGAGTCATACTCCCACATTTTGATGCCCTCATTATCAGCCTCGGTTTAGCTAACCACGAGGTTCGTCACACCCATCTGGACAATGGAACTTAGTAAACATCATGTTCCTAGCAGCCTTTGAAGCCCTAAAACTCTCCAGGAAGAGGCTAAATCCAGTGAGGTACATGCTCCAAGGATTTCCAGGTGCCCTCGTCCAGATAGAGGGAATCATGACACTCGACGTTACGGTCGGGCAGGTTCCAGCCTTCCGAACCAAAACCATGAACTTCATGGTCGTAAATGTTCAAGCCACCTACAACGCTATCCTCAGTCGACCCAGTCTCGCTTCCCTCCAAGTAGTACATTCAGCATACCTTATGAAGATGAAATCCCCCACCGAATGTGGGGTCGAAGTCATCCGAGGAAATCAGGAGGCCGCCTAAACCTGCTACATGGTTTCTATGGGGGCGGCAGTCCTGCCCCTTGATGCATTCGAGCTCCCCTTTGAAAGGAATCGACCAGCTCAGAGCCAGTTGATGAACTGGAAGAGGTCATCTTCTCCAAAGATGACCCATCCAAGTTATTCCAAGTGAGCCGATCCCTTCCTCAAGACCTAAGGCAAGATATCGTTGACTGCATCTGTCGAAGCAGAGATTTATTAACATGGGTGCCCTCTGATATGCCTAGGATCTCTGATGATCTTATAATGCACAGGCTGAGTGTCCATCAAGACTCCAAATCAGTGCATCAGAGGCAACACAAATTCTCCCCTGAACGGTAGCAAGCGGCTAAGAAAGAGGTACAGAAACACCTTTCCACTAAGTTCATTCAAGAGGTAACCTACCCAGAGTGGCTAGTCAATGTTTTGATGGTTAAGAAGCCCAACAGGAAGTGGAGGATCTGTATCGACTTCACGGATCTCAACAAGGCCTGCCTGAAGGATCCTTTCCCTCTCCCAAGCATTGATGCCCTTATTGATGCAACGTCCGGGCACGGGCTTCTCAGTTTCATGGAGCTTTCTCGAGATACAACCAAATCAGGATGTACCCTCCAGACATCCCCAAGACATCTTTTGTGACCGACCAAGGGCTATACTGCTACTGCGTCGTGCCTTTCGGGATGAAGAATGCCAGAGCTACTTACTAGAGACTCATAAACTGGGTCTTTATAAATCAAATAGGTCGAAACATGGAGGTGTATGTGGACAACATGCTCGTCAAAAGCCTCAAGGGTCGGGATCATGTGCAGGATCTTGAACAAGCATTCGCGGTCCTTCAATCCCATAACATGCGACTAAACCATTCAAAGTGCGCCTTCGGTGTAACATCCAAAAAGTTTCTTGGATTCATGGTCAGCCAATGGGGAATAGAAGCAAACCCCGAAAAAATTTGAGCTATACGAGACATGTCCCCTATAAGAAGTGTCAAGGAAGTACAGCGCCTTACGGGTTAGTTAGCAGCTATCAGTCATTTTCTTTCTAAATCCGGAGAGAAGTCACTACCATTCTTCAAAACCCTTAGAAGAGTTAAAAACTTCGAGTGGGGGAAGCCCCAACAGCAAGCCTTCGACCAGTTGAAGGCATACTTATCCATTCCCCCACTTTTCAGCAGACCCGAGCCAAGTGAAGTTCTATCTCTATACCAGGATACTTCTGAGCAGGTGCTTAGCATTGTCTTTGTTCGGGAGGAAGGCGGGTCATAAAATTCAATCTATTATGTCAGTAAGATCTTCCACGATGCTGAGCTCAGGTACTCTAAGGTAGAGAAGATGGCATATGCATTTATGATGGCGGCGAGAAAGCTTTGCCCATACTTTCAAGTCCACTCCATTCAGGTGCTTACAGATCAACCACTCAAGCAAGTGCTCCATAAACCCAAGACGTCGGATCGTTTGTTCAAATGGTCCATTGAGTTGAGCTAATATGACATAGCGATAAGCACCAATCTGCGATCAAGGGTCAAGCACTCGCTGACTTCATAATTGAGTGTACCATCCTCGACACATCCGAAGTCAGAGAAGACGAGCCAGAGTGGGAACTTTATGTTGATGGGTCGTCCTGCGAAGACAGAAGCAGAGCCAGAGTCATACTTAGGGGCCTAGACGCCTTCATTCTCCAATACTCTCTTCGCCTTAACTTCCCGGCCTCTAACAATGAGGTAGAATAAGAGGCAATGATCCGGGACACTTCTTAGCCCATAAAGCAGGATCCAAATGCGTGAGTGTCTTTAGCGACTCCCTGCTGGTCGTCAATCAAATTATCAGGGAGTACGAGACTCGTGATAGCTGAATGATCCAATACCTTGCACGTGTTTTCTCTCGAATTTCCCACAAGCAACAATAATTCGGATACCTCGGGAATAGAATACACAGGCAGACGCTCTCTCTAAACTGGCTTCTTTCTCCTCCGAAGAATTATATCACACAGTCTTGGTAGAGGTTCTCCTAAAACCCAAAATCGAAGTTGCCGACCAGCCCAAAGTCAATTGCATCAACCCACCTGCGGGGGAGACAACTTAGATGGACCCAATTTTGAATTTCCTAAGGGCAGGCGAACTACCCCAAAATCCATCTGAAGCCAGAAAGGTCCGGGCCCGTTCCAAGAGGTTCACGCTCATCTTTGAAACACTTTTCAAACGCTCGTACACCAAGGTAGATGGAAGACCTTATATCCGCTACATAAATCCTGAGGAGGCCAAATACACGTTAGAAGTGATGCACGAAGGAATTGCACATGGGCTGCAGAACACTTGCGAGGAAAATACTCCACGGGTGTTACTGGCCGACCCTCCTCCAAGATGCTCAGGACCATGTGAAAAAATGCGGCCCCTGCCCAAGGTACTCCTCCATTCGACACGATCCTCAAGCCGAGCTAAAATCACTAGCCAGTCCGGTCCCCTTTGCTATGTGAGGAATGGACCTAGTCGGCCCTTTCCCGAAGGCAACCGGCCATAGGCGCTTCATCATCGTCTCCATAGAGTATTTCACCAAGTGGGTCGAGGCAGAACCCCTTGCCACCATAACCGAGAATCAATCGCAACAATTCATTTGGAATAACATTATTTCTCGGTTTGGTATCCTTCTGATTCTTGTCACCGAAAATGAAACCGAGTTCGCTGGCAAAAACTTCTGTAAGTTTTGTGCCGACCTAGGGATCCAGCAAAGTTTCTCCACTGTCTCGCACCCTCAGTGCAATGGCCAAGCTGAGAACGCTAAAAAGCAGATCCTGGATGGACTGAAGAAACGTCTAGACAACTCACCGAAAGGCCTGTGGGTCGTAGAGTTACTGAGCGTGTTGTGGTCCTACCGAACCACTAGAAGAATTTCAATTTGTGAGCCCCGTTCAACTTAAGTGTCAGAACCGAGGCAGCCATTCATCTGGAATTCGGTTTCCTTTCTCTACGCATTATAAGCTTCGCTGAAAGCTCCAACGAAGCAAGCCTAAGAGCAAACCTCGATCTCCTCGATGAGGTGCGTGAAAAATTAGTTATCATAAGGAACATCTAACAACAGAGGATCGAACGCTTCTATAATCAGAAAGTGTGACCAGCCAACAGAAAAATCGGCGACCTTGTGCTCCGACGGCTCCTATCTCTGTAACTACCAAGAAAGCAAAACTCTCCTCAAATCGGGAAAGTCCTTATAAGGTCTCCAAAGTGGTCCGTCCAGAGACCTACTGACTTGAAGACCTAGGGGGCAAGGCAGTCAAGAAGACTTAGAATGCAGAGCACCTGATTAAGTTCTATGAAAGCCCTTAAAACGATTCAAACTCATAACAAGGCAAATGTAATAAGCACCAACTTTTAGTGGCCACCGAATAAAGTCATTTTCAATTCCGTCAAATCAAATTTTTGACTACTCCTTTACAAAAAAAATCTAAACATCAGAAAGAGTGCCTCAACAGAGTACCCCGACTCTGAGTCTTACGTAGTTCTCATTGCTAAGTCCAAACATCGGAAAGAGTGGCTCAACAGAGTACCTCGACTATGAGTCATACGCAGTTCTCACTGCTAAGTCCAAAACTCGAAAAGAGTGCCTTGACAGAGCACCATGACTCTGAGTCTTACATAGTTCTCCCTGTTAAGTCCAAACCTCAGAAAGAGTGCCTCGACAGAGCACCTCGACTCTGAGTCTTACGCAGTTCTCACTGCTAAGTCCAAACATCAGAAAGAGTGTCTCGATAGAGCACATCGACTCTGAGTCTTACGCAGTTCTCACTGCTAAGTCTAAACCTCGGAAAGAGTGCCTCGACTGAGCACCTCGACTCTGAATCTTATGCAGTTCTCACTGCTAAGTCCAAACCTCGGAAAAAAATGTCAACAGAGCACCTCGACTCTGAGTCTTACGTAGTTCTCACTGCTAAGTCAAAACATCGGAAAGAGTACCTCGACTGAGCACCTCAACTCTGAGTCTTATGCAGTTTTCAATGCTAAGTCTAAACCACGGAAAGAGTGTCTCGACAGAGCATCTTGACTCTGAGTCTTTTGCAGTTCTCACTGCTAACTCCAAACCTCTGAAAGTGTGCCTCAATAGAGCACCTCAACTCCGAGTCTTATGCAGTTCTCAATGCTAAGCCTAAACCTCAAAAAGAGCACCTCGACAAAGCACCTCGACTCTGAGTCTTATGCAGTTCTCACTGCTAAGTCTAAACATCGGAAAGAACACCTTGGCTCCGAGAACTATGGGGATTTTTTCTGCTACATCTAGAGCCCGAGGATTGCCCCGACCCCGAACTTAACGCGTATCTCTCTACTGCCAAGAAGTCAACATCTCAAAGTTCAATAAAAACAAGTCGATCTACTGAAAAAGATAAGTTCTATTGATCGAAAGATGATTACAATGGCGATGGTTAGTCCGTAAAAGGCATACAAAATGCTGAGAACTAAACCTACATCTATACATGATTCACTTTGTACCGCGGAACACTAGCTACTCTCCACACATTGAGGAGAAGCAACAAGTGAAGACACCTCGGTGGTCGACACTGAGACTCTGTTACGAAGAAGAGAGACACTCATGAAAAGGCACCAGGTCCCTCTCAGCTCGTCAATCTCCCTCGCCGTCACGGCTCGGGAATCCCTAGAGGAGGGTGGAAGTTGAAGCCGAAAATGGCCCAAGCCTCTGTTCCTCTAGTCGACCCATCTAACAAAATCTCAAGGTAAGGATGAAGAGTCCTCTAATATAAGTAACTCTGCATCCCCAGGTCAGCTAAGAAAATCTCAAAAGGAGGAAGATTCCTATGATATAGGTCCCGATCACAACTGTTATCGATCTTGAAATCCGAGTCGAGCAAGCCAAGACAAGACCTCAGCACTACTTCCTGGCATGGCGTCTTTCCATCAGAAGCACCGCTGAAACCATGACTAAGAGAAAAATAGAATCATGAAAGGGATAGCGAAGACATTAATGGAAAAATCATGAAGGGTGAGTAGGCGGGAGAAAGCAATATATAGGCGTGAAGGGGGCATCGAATATTGTGCACTCACGTGGCAAGCATGGAACATGCGGGCCCCTAGACCGTTGGTTTCCCCGTCAAAGGGACCCTATGAATTCCCACTCTGAGCTTTCGTTGCTCCGAGGTTCGGAATCCTACGCAGTCTCAATCGCGAACAAAGCCCAACTCTCCAATGCCTTCACCCAAGACGACGTTTCGACCCCGAAAGATCATCATAAAATCTCAAAGTTCACAACAAAATTGAGGTTTGATGATAGAAATAACCCATATTATTTCATCAAAGACAATCAAGTACAACTGGAGGTGACCAGTCTGCTTTCAGAAAATATACATAAAAAAATAGAAATTAAAGCGAGGGGAGCTCCTCCCCAGAATCCGAATGAACATCAACCCCTCCTACCATCCAAGGAATAGATCTGACATCTGATCTTGACTCTGAAGGAATCTCGGTGGGGGTCGTGAGCAATACTCCCGGCGAGGGCTGACGAGCGCGTTCATCACTTATGTCTTCAAAGACCCCATGAGTGGAACTGACACCGTCCCCCAGATTAGAGGGAATCGTGCGAGGAGTCACGGGAGAAGTGACAAATTTTGGGTCATATTCGAGATGGTTGAGGTGGAGATGAGGATATTTCCGTCGGACGCGCTCAATGGCTTGTTTGAAACCGCACTCCTCGCCATCGACAATCTCATATGTAGCCCCCACTGGCTTCTACCGAGCTTTATCCAACTCGCGCTCCGTCGCATCTTTCTCATCCAACAGAGCCCAGTGGATAGATCGTACCTTATATAGGTCGTCCCCTGATCCCGCTGGCATCTTCTTCAATTTTTTCACCTTCTTTTCCAAATCCTCAGCACATTTGCGCTCCTCCTAGCATCTCTTCTTACACTGTTCCGCCTTCTGCTCCGTGAGGCCGAACAAGCGCTCATACTGTCTCTTCATCTTGGCACCATAGAGGGCGGTCTACAAGGAAAACCCAAAAAGTTAGCAAGGAACAATCACACTTACAAGGAAAAATAGTTGAACACTTACCAGTACGGCCCCTTGAGAAAAATGAAGGAAACACGAGTTTGTGGTATCTTGGGTGAGAGCCTCCTGGTCCCTCGAACGATCAAGGTTCTCCACTATTTTTCGAGCCACCTCTGACTCCATGATAGAACCAAACTCCCCTGTCGACCGATCTGGCCCGGATAACCCCGCAACCTCGTCGCCGACCCTTAACAACCTTTTGCCTGGTCGTCCGCTCTATGCCTCCTCCGAGCCACTAACCTCCTAAGCCTTGGGTTTTTTTAGCAATTTCTCTGAGGTGGGCATCGTGATCTTCCTTTTATACTTGCGATCGATTGTTAATGTCTCTCGAGGCTCCGACGCTAGGGAAACCATCACACCAGCACCTGTTGAGAAAATCAGATATTGGATAAGACAATGTACCAGTACAATAAATTAGAAGTAGAGGAACTTACGCAAGCCAACGAAACTTAGGCCTGCATCGACCAATCTCTCCTCCGATATTTTTGGCCAGCCGACACTAGTGCCCTTCTCGAAGAGTCTCTGAAACTCAGCGCTCTCCTCTGAGTTTAGGTGGTGGGACATTGGGGCATCCTTCTTCGATGAGCCCTCATACGACCATTTGGTGGGGATGTCCCACTGTTCAGTACCTCAGACAATAAAGTACTTCCTCTTCCAACCTTTGATGAAATCAGGATGGCCATGCACTACTTGGTATCCCCGACACAACAAGATATACCAACGATAGGGCTGACTAGGCAGCACCCTAAAAGCCAAACACGCTTGAAAATATTTGAGGTGGAGAGGAACCCCT
This sequence comes from Hemerocallis citrina, assembly GCA_017893485.1. Taxonomy (NCBI): domain Eukaryota; kingdom Viridiplantae; phylum Streptophyta; class Magnoliopsida; order Asparagales; family Asphodelaceae; genus Hemerocallis; species Hemerocallis citrina. The sequence goes on along the minus strand of CM030361.1, from coordinate 117,076,948 downwards.
ATCTCACGACAGACCACGAAGAAGCTCGTCAACTACTTCCATGAGTTCGGCGTATACTACATGGGGCTCTGGCCCGCCCAGTTCAACACTTTCTTTATAAAAAGGTTGGATAGGAAGATACAGGCCCGAGTGGAACATATCAACATTCATTATACACAACACCCCCAGAATATTGGAATTTTGACAAAGACCAGAGTGCGGAAGCATCAACTCGAACTTGGGAGGAATACTATAAACCACCCAAAGCAGCCCAAGTTCGTTAGTGGCCAAGACACTTTTCTCCTTATCCACATATGCTATCGACCTATTCGACGAATGTAGAATACCAAAACCAGGCTCATCCCATGGATCTTCAGGATATCTTCGGGTAAACTCTATATGCTGGAGCACCTTATCAAGGAGAAGCTGAATCCCCTCTGGACTCGATGATCCCGGTTAGCAGAAACCCAAAACCGACAGGATCTTTGTAACACCCTGCAAAATTGGAAATGATAATTTTGTCCCTCGTGTATTATGCACATGTATTTTGTACCGTTACGGGTAATATCCGCAATGTATTTCAATATGTATTTTTGGATTCCGACTATTTATACATTTTTCGTCTTCTTAAATTTTTTTTATCCTATTTGAGCCAACTCAAATATTAAATTTCAATCTTTCAGTTTTTACGTGCATTGCATGTGTTATTGAGGCACATGTCAATTACGTATATTCTACCGTTAAGTGTAATATTTTCGATATATTTCAATCATTTATTTTTATGACGTGTCGAATTCGTTTTATAAACAGAAATTCAATTTTCTCCTATTTTGATTAAAATATTTTTATACGTGTGGTGCACGTGTTTTCTGTATACGTATTGATTATACTGCGGTATATGTATAATGAAATATATTTTCGTATGCACATTCTGATTATTTATAAATATTATCCATTGGTAAAATCGACTTCGTATTTGAATATTGATTTTTACGTGCGACACACGTGTTTGCAGTGCACGTGTCGATTGTATTCTCTTTCAAAAATAAAATTTCTGAAGGGTGTGTTTCTATTTTTATTCAGGCATGAAAACCCAAAATTTTAATTAAATTAAACAAATTTTATTTAAAAACATATTATATACATATGTGTTAATTTAAATAAATAATTAATTTTTGTGAAGTGTACACAAAGCACGTGCACATGCACACGTGCAATGTGCACACCTCAAATAAGAGGCCGGCTGTGTGTGGTAATGCGGTAAGTCTTAGTGGGTGGTTAATAGTTAGTGGATGATGATGTGGTGGACTAGTTATAATAACTACTCCTAATTACTTATATATTTACCCTACACCTAAGCATTACTAAACACTACAAAACAAATTAATAAAAAAAAAAATCAAAATTAGAATAGGCAGGAATCATTCGGGTGGTTTGCTGTTGAAGTGTTTTTGGTGGTGATTTTGGCTTTTCTTTTTATGGTTTTTTGGAGTTTTGTGTGAAGGGATTTCCTTCTACTACTCTTCGTTTAGGTTGGTGTTTCTTGAATCCTTTCTAATTTTAGTAGTATAATACATGCTAGTTGATATATGGTTTAATTGTTAAATTTTGATTGAGAAGATGAATGTTGATATATGATTTAGTTGTAATTTTAATTATGTCATGATGTAGTGATTCAAATAAATGACTAGAACTCTTGTTAAATTAGAAAGAGAAAAAAAAAAGTACCATCTAGTGAATTGTTGGAATGAAAAATTGATACATATTAGAATGTTCACATAATAGTCAAAATAAGGCAACTTGTATGAAAGAGCTTTAAAAATCTATTATAGTGAAGAAATGTATAGAAATTGTTTCACTAGTGCATGTTTTATTGATATAAAGAATTCTTATAAAGGTGTTTTGAAGAGAGACAACATTTTGTTTGAAATTTGATAATATGAGTCTATTAATACAAATTGGGAGGAAAATTTATTACATTGTAAAAAATAAGAATTTTATAATGTTTAAATATATGCTACTATACTGTATTTTTTTTAAAGAGAACATGCTAGAAAGAACTATATTTTTGAATGGTACAAATTAATTGGGAAATCGAAATTGTTAATGAAAGTGCTATAAACAGATCAGTAGAATAAAGGAAATTTAACCCCGAATCGTAATAGAGAATGGGTTTGGAAATACTGGTTCTCGGTGTGGGTTTAGAACGTTGTGAACAGTGTTCATGATCTTGGGTTCGAGTCTTGAAAAGGCTTTGTTTTATTAAATTTTGATTTTTCCAAAAATACAGTACATTACATACATAAAGTGTTTAAGTGAACTTCTATTGCTAGCAACCCTTGGACTTTCTGGTCTTTGGGTGCGAATTGAGGCGGTTACTGTAGCGCAGCGGGGGTCACGGGTTCGATCCCGACTGACTGCCTTTTGCCTTTTGATTTATTTTGATGTTTTTGACATATTTTGAGTTTTAAAGAGCATAAAAATTGGGAATTTTTTTTATTATTTCTCTAAAATTATCTAGACTTTATAAAAAATATTTCCACAATATTTTGATATATTTTGTGAGAATTGGAAGTGGATTTCATATTAAAACAATGGGATGAAGAACTTGATAATTCTTCTTAAAATGTGACTCTTGTATAATTAAAGAACGATGAAAATTTGAATGCAATTAAAATCCTCTTGCCGAGATGTTATAGTAATTGATTAAGGATATTTGAATTGCACACAATGCTATAAGTGATTAAATTGATAACGAAAGTTGAAGTAAGTTACTTCATATTATAAGATTATAAAGAAATGTTTTCTTTGAGAAAGAGATTGTGAATAAAGAAATTGAGATATTATTTTGAGATTGAATATAACATAATGTTGATCTCTAGAACGAGAAAGTTGTTGGAATCTAGTGGCTAGGCGAGACCCTTAAAAACAAGCAGTTGTTATTAATATGAATTTGAGAGCTAACTAGTGTCGGTTGAGCATCTCTTGAGAAGTAGCTAGTTCGGTTGACTGTCACTTGCATTGGTTTAAGTTCGATAGGGTAAGCTAACTCTAGGTTGTGATGATTTCTTCTAAAACAAACCAAAAGTTTAAGGATATGCACTAAGTGGAGACGTGATGAAGTGTGGGCAAACATGGGTATGAGGGCCTCAGTTGGTCTACGGTGTAAGATAGTTTCCCAAGAATTTTCAAGATGTGATTGGGAGTGTCCCTAGCTCATCTGCGGTGTGGGATTCATCTTTGGAATTATCGGGATCGAGGCGACGCCTATGGGGTGTTTTAGGACTATGTAGGTGCCATAGCTTGCTGTGTGAGATAGTTTCCCCAGAATTATCGAGGTGTGATTGGGAGTCTCCCTAGCTCACCTGCGGTGTGGGATTATCTCCGGAATTATCGGGGCGGTGGGCATAATACTCGCAGAACATCTAAACCTTGTCTTATTCATCGTATTAGTAATTCATGGCGAGGGAGCTAACCCTTTAATGTAGAGAACGTAGGTGCTTGCCTTCGGACCTATGTAGTATGAGATGCATAGACTCTGAACAAGTATGCATTAGTGTCATCATAGCGTAGACACCTGCATTAGGCATTAAGTCATTGCATATAATGACATGTTTAGGTTAGTCACTCTTTTACACTTTGTTTACATTCAAGTTTGTGGTTGTTAAAGTATTAAAGAATCGTTATATTACGGCCTAGTGAGGATCGTCGTTTATAATATTGCGTTGCTTGTAAGCAACTGACGTGCCCACAGTTTCATATGCAGGACTTGGAATTTATAAGAGGATATAAAGATAAATTTGATGCTGATGATTACTTAAATGCTAAAGTTGTTACAATTGTATATTTACCATGTTGTAACTCATTTATTTATTCTACTGCATGTTGATGTAAAAGACTTTGTTGTAATAAAAGTTTCAAAATTTCCTTGTAAAATTATACGAAGTGAAGCGTTGATCCTGTTGAGCTAGGAATTACCGTATTTTGGTATTCGGGGCGTTACATAGTGGTATCAGAGCCACGCTTCAATAAGTGGTACAAATATACAAGGATGACACATTAGGGTGGACATTAAAGTGCGAGTTCAGTTTATGGATATTTAAATGTAAGTGATTTACATTTGTGTTGCCCTATACACTGACGTTTTCTTATTCCTTTTTCCCTATTTGGATGGCTGGAGTCATGAATGTAAGTTCGAAAACTGTTGTATTCATGATGCTCTTCTCATATACATTGATGTGAGATTGTATGCGAGTATATTTTTCCTTGGTATCAGAGTGGCACGCGAAAGCGTGGTGGGTTTGAACCTACATTCATGATACCTTACACGTAGATACACTTCCCTATTTAAAAAATTTCTTCGTGGATTTTTAACATAGTATTTTTTCAACATTCAACATTTTTCAAATAAATATTTTCTTATACTATTAAATCATTTGAATATTTATTATTTTGTCTATCTTCCTTAGTCTTGATCTTTTTGAATTTGTTTTATCTATCTTTCAGTCCTAAAATTTTGCCCTTCGTGTTTTATGTCACTTTATGTTTATCCATTTATTTTTGCTATTACTTTACGTATTTCATTAAGTTTTAGATTACCGCTTATTAAATTACTATTACAACTACTATTTTCTTCATTTATTATTTCTTGTATATTTTAAAATTTTTGAATTTTTCTCATATACATTCATTTTATATGATTTGATTTTGTGACACTATATTTTTCCATTATTTTATATTGTCTTATATATTTCAGTATATTTTAGCATGATTGTAACATTTTTACTTATATAAATACAATGTACCCCTACCCAATGAGATTCCTTTTATTACTATTTTGTTATCCTTATTTTCTACCTTTTATATTTACTTTTCACTATTAATAGTTACTTATTAATTTTTTTAGCTTTACGCTTCTTTAATATAATACATACACTCACTATTTATACTTTATCTTTATTCTCAAATTTTAATTGTTTTTACATTCTTAGTTAATATCTATATTTTTCACTGATTTCTATATGTGTCATATATTTCAATATACTTACTATACATATCATTTCACCCTCATCAAATTACTACATTACTATTTTTATATATAATTGTTTATGTCTATTGTCCGAATTTGCTACACTACATAATTATTGTTTTCATTTGCATTTTCAGCTCGTGCTTATACTTTACACTATTTTTGTTCTAATGTTATAAATCATTTTTTTTTCATTAGTACTAATTAGTACCATTTATGTTTGATATATCCTATACATCTATTTTGAAATTTCGTCGTGTAAATTTCTTTTACTCCTATTTTTATATCACAAGTTTCGAACATATCACCATAACTTTATTAAACATCCACTATCCAAGCACACATGGAAGATTACTTCTTTCCATCTCCCATTTTTTGTGCCACCTGATGTCGAGAGGGCAAATCCGCAACTAGACATCAGTGGAGGCAAACTGTAACTGGATATCGGGTTGGCAAAGTCTGCAACCGAAAGTCCAGAAGGCAAACTGTAATCGGATGTCGTAGAGGCAATTCTGCAACTTGAGGTCAAGGAGGCAAGCCTGCAGTTGGACACCAACAAAGTGAACCTACACCAGAAGAAAATTCTCTACTTTGATAACCCCTACCTTGTTTTCTATAATTACTTACCACTATTCCATTTTTGTACTAGCTTATACTTGTAACAGCCTGAATTTTAATTTATAAATAATTGAGAAGTTGTTGAATTTACGTGTTGTGCAGGTACAAATTCTTGTGCATTTTTCCTAGAAAATTATTTATTTTTATAACATGAACAAATAATTATTTTAAATCCTTTTCTTATTTTAAAAGCTTATTTTAAAAGCCTAGGCCTAGTTGTCTAATCTAGCCCACCCTAATTAATTAAGTATTTTATTAATAACTCATGGGTCTAAGGCCTACTAGAATTCAGCCCACTAGTTAAATTATCTTTTAATTGTCATAACATGTAGTGTTGACTAATTTGGTAGACAATTAATTAATTAATCATGTACAACTAGTAACTAGGGGGTACTATGGGAGACACGTGCATTGCACTAGCACGTGCCTTAGTGTGTGGGGGGGTGTGGTCGGATGGAGGCAAGAGAGATGGATAGAGTGGAGTAGTGGATTGAGGTGGTTATGTGTTCATGGGTGGTTGCTACAACTCCCTAATACATCCTAGCCCTTTATCTCTAACCATCTAGATCAATCCTAGCCATCTATTATGCTTTCAAAAAAGTATAAATACCCCCCCCCCCCCCCCTTCATTCTTCTCATGTAGTACATTAGAAAAATTGATTAAGAAAGAAATAAAGAAAAGAATTAGTGTGAGAAAAGATTGAGAGCTTTTGGTGAGTAAAAGATTGAGAGCTTCTTTGTGTGTGTGTGTTCTTTCAAGAGGAGGCCGGTCTACACCAAGGAGCAAGGAGAGGGATCGGGTTCCACCTAGCACAAGGAGGAGGAGACTTTTGGTGGCACAATCTAGGAGGAGAAGGATCCATTTGTGCGTTCTAAAAGATTTCTAGAAGCTTTCTATTCATTTTTCTCCAAATAGGTGGGTGATTTCTCATGCCTCTACTTTAGACATCATGCTAGGGTTTGGATTGATAAATTTGCTAAGAAAAACTAATTAGATTAGCCACATGTTTGTTTAAATAGAGATAAATTGTAGATAAGTTGAATGCTTGGTAAATTGATTGCTAGTTGATAAAATTGTGATTACTATGCTAGAATTTATCATGTTGCCATGAAATATATGTTTGAGCCATGTTAAATTGAGAAAATTGTGCCTATGAGATGACTAGTTGATTAAATGCACCATTGAAACTTTATTGTCTAAATTAATGTGATAATAATGTGGAAGGGGAAAATCGGGTTCTAAAATTATTGTAGAATAACAATAAGTAAAAATAAAGAGAAAAAGTAGTCTTTTGTGGAAATTTTGATTATAAATTATGTAAGAATTGTGATCAATCTCAATGTCGAAATTATGGACATAGAACATAAAGTAGAACTAAGAACTCATGTTTTTCAAGTTAAATAATGATTATTAAAATACTGTTTTACTGTAAATCTCTATTGTTTATAATCTGGAAAATTTTTGATACAAAAAGAGAAGAAAAGAACTAAATTTTTTTTTGGAATCATGAAAAATTAGTAATAAGCAGAGAACTGGATCGAAAACAACCCAACTCGTTTTCATGACGGATGAGTCACTTGGACCTACTGGTCCTCGGGTGCACATTAGAGCGCTTACTGTAGCATTGGTCTGGTCTGGTCTTTGGTTGCGGGTTCGAAATTGGGCAGAGCCCTTTATTTTATTTTATTTTAAAAAAAAATCCGAATAGCACAAAAATTGATCTATATAAATTATAACCCATCTCATATCACCTTGGCGCCTTGGACTCTGTGGTCTTCGGTGGCGCCACAGTGTGGTCACTGTAGCGCTGACGTGGCTGTCGGTTGTAGGTTCAAAATCTGGCTTGGGTTTTTGAGAAAAATATTTTTTTTGGGGGTTGTAATATTTTAAGGGTATTAAAAGTGAATAAAAAATTAAGAAAAAATACTAGAAAAATTCTAATAATGTCTAGACTTCATGAGAATTTTCCTATAACTTTTGGCTTATTATAAGTGAGATTTTAAGACTATTTCAAGAAGATTTTGATACAAATTGTCTTATTGAATTATTGATTAAATAAAGACAAATGAATATTTTGTTCTAAAGGTTTTAATAAAGAGTTTGAAATGAGATTTGGGTAATGGAAAATTTGTAAGTGTGATTTGAACTTAATATTGACTAGTATTGTACACGTGCTGAGCACGTGGGGAAAATTGGGGGGGGGGGGGGGAATGAAAAGGGCAAAAAAAAATTCTACCAGCACGTGCATTGCACGGGTTGGGATATAGACAAATTACACTAAGGCCTTCTCCCATTATAGTAGTAGATACTATGAAAATAAGAGAAATTATGTGAAAGAATGAATTATGAATGTGTCAAGTTGAAAAATGAATTTGTTGTTTATGCATGAAATTGTACATGAACAGTGAAATAGAAGATCATGTTGAATTATGAAAGATTTTATGAATGTGAATACTCAATTTTATGAACATGAAATGAGTGAAAGCTAGAGTGTAGCTAAGCCTTATACCGGCATTGAATAAATCTTTTGAGATAAGATATTGAAATGAAAAGACCAAGTTTGGGTCGTATTGTTGAATTGATGGTTAAGACCGGTATAGAGGGAGTGCTAACTCTAGGGTATTGATTTTATTCATGATTCAAATAACTAAGGATTAGATACATAGTGAAGATGTGATGAAAGTAAGAGAAAAATATGAGTATGAGGGCCTCGGAGCTACGGCGTGAGAGTATTCACGGGCTGTCTACACAATGCATCGTGTCATGATATGGATATATCTCCAAGAGTCCGTACCGCAGGCGACGCTTGTGGGGTGTTTGGTGACTACGGGTGGTGTCATGTCCCATGACGGAGCCTAAATTGTCTATAGGTTCTACACAATGCATCGTGTCATGACGTAGGATCCTCCTCCAGGCTGTCTGGACATGAGCTCGTAACTCATAGAACATCTAGGATACTTATCGTAGTTACCGTAGTAGTTTAAGTCATGGTGAGGGAATGAACCCTACAAGATGAAGAACGACTAAGGGCTTGCCCTCGGGACCTATGTAGTATGGGATACATAGAATCCAAATAAGTGCGCATTAGTGTCATGTAACATAAGTAACTGCATTAAGGATTGAGTGCACATTCACACACAACATCTTTAGAATAGTTCTCGTAGCTTTGTTTTGTGACAAGTGTGTGCTTTCTAAGTAAGAGAAATTAATGTATTATATCCTTGCGTCAGTTGAATGAACTAACGTACCCACAGTGTCTATGAAGGATAAAGTGAATGAAAAAGACTAAGGAGGAATTGATGCTTAAAGAATTATTCAAGTGCTGTTTTATTTCATTCATGTAATTGTTGTAATTCGCTTCCGCAATTTAAATGTAACTCTGATGTAATAAAAGTTTTTATTTCCTTGTAAAATTGTACGAAGAGAAGTGTGAAGATCCTGTGGAACTTCGAATTCGGCCTTATTTGGAATTCGGGGTGTTACAATACTATTTTATAATATTTTACAACCTAGCAATAAATTAATTACTGATTATTCATACTGGTTTCTATCCTACTTGCGTATTACTACTTAATATCAACCATCTTGTTGTTTTCCTCTTATTATTTTGAATCTTTTCATGAGTTAGCATTTCATACCACTTCATCGTGTTTTGCTACTAACCTATCTTAGATTTGGTGGCTACTCACCTAACACACAAAAAAAAATATCTTATCATTTATACTTTTGTCTACGACTCATAATTTATTTCTGTATAATTAGTTTTTGTATTGTTTCTGATATGGCTAAAAATGAGGTTAAATCGGAACCGTCCAAATCGGGTACGAATCTTGATGCCCAGGGGTAAAATGGTAATTTTACCTACAGCCGGGTCTGAGACGGTTACTGGATCTCTTCTCCAAAGATCCAATAACTCGCGAACGGATCCACCTCAATTGGGTACGGGTCCCAACCCGAAGCAAACCCAGATCAGCAGGATAGAATCAGGGTCTCTGGTTCAGCCGAATCAACGGCCCTGATTCGTGTCTATCCTGTCGCCGGAAAATCAGGGATCACATTCCTTATCTAGTTACGAGGATTTTATTCCTTAACAGATTCACAAGGATTACCTTCCTAATCTGATCCCTAAAGACGCCTATAAATACCCCCCATCCATCTCCGTTATGAGGTAATCAATCTTTTACCAGTTAACGCTCTTTCATAATCACTTCTGGTTACTGATTTGAGCGTTGGAGGGTGAGTCGCCGGGATCAACCCCGGTGTCTTGCACGTTTTGCAGGTGGACGGCAGGAGCCAGCAGTCAAACCTCGGCAGATCGGGTTCAGGTGTGCTATTCAGGGTTTCCAAGAATCCACAAATACTATCTGTTTACCCCTACACCAGATTCAGCGGTAACAGATTGGCGCCGTCTGTGGGTACCCAAACGAATAGCAGCCTCCACTCTTCCCGTTGGTCAGATCTTCTCCAGCCATGCCGCCTAGAAAGGTCAGATCTAGGGGGTCCAACCGTGGGCCCAACCCCGATTAGCAACAGGAAGTCCCCATCCAGCCCGCTCAGCAGCAGGGGCAACTTCCGCCTCAAGCCGAGGACCAGCCTCCTCTTCCAAATCAACAACCTCCTAATGGTCCCCCGGTCCTCCAAATGCCGGTGTAGGGGTCTCGTGCCCCAACCTGCAGAAACAATCTCTCCATCCGGACCACGTCTCCATCCACAATGCCTCTTCGGATTCTATGGCCTCCCACAATCCTCGAGTTTCCGACCTTCGCAACACCGTTCTCAATCGACACAAGGATGAGGATCTTCGCCGCTGCCTGGATGAGAAGCGGGCCCAAGAGGGATTCTCCCGCCAACAATATCCGGGTGAGCGATCTCCTCATCACCGAGATTGCAGAAGGTTCCCTAATCGAAGGGGATGGAGAGAATCCCCCGAGCATCATAGGAGGAGACCGCATTCCCCTACTGGTCGACGACATCCGAGGAACGATGAGGCACCCACCACTCGTGCCGAGTTCCAGCAATTTCAGGCAACGGTGTTGCAGGCTCTCAACCTTTGCCCCAACAACAATAATTCCCAAAGGGTTCCATCACCCCCATGGGTCCCAAGTCCTCGCCACCGGTCCATAACTCCTCCTCCGGCTCCTAATCACCAACAACATAATCATAGTCCTCGCCGCTCCCAGGACTACCGTCGCCGTAGTCCCCGCTCCCCTTCCTATGAAGATGAGTCCAGAAGCTCGTTTGATTATCATCGGAGGGATGATGCTCTCTACCACTGTCTCCACGAAATGGAGAGGCAAATTGGCCGAATGGACAAGGAGGAAGAGTCGAGAGGAAGGACCATCCGCTCCAGCAGACCTCCCTTCTCCCGGACCATCATGGAGGCTCCCATCCCAAGGGGTTTCAAGCCTCCGCAGTTTGAAACTTACTCGGGGGAGTCGGACCCCGTTGACCACGTCGAAAGCTTCAAGACCTTGATGCTAATCCACCAGGCTTCCGACACCTTGCTTTGCAAAATCTTCCCCGCCACTCTTAAGGGTTCGGCTCGGGAATGGTACTCTCGCCTCGCCCCCTCTTCCATTTTCTCTTTTGAGCAGTTCGAAACACTCTTCATAACCCACTTCGTGAGTAGCAAACGCACGGAGAAGACCAGCATCTCGTTACTCCACCTCCGTCGGGAGAGGGGAGAAAAGTTGAGGGACTATGTGAGGAGGTTTACTGTGGAGGTCAGATCCATCGCCTCCCTCGACCAATCAATCGCAACCGTCGCATTCCAATCCAACGTTCTCAATTCTAACCTTCGCTCGTCTCTCTCTAAAATGCCCCCGCATAACTTTGCCGACCTTCTCCTTAGGTGCGAGAAGTATATTCGGGCCGAGGAGGCCGAAGATCTCCCGGGCTTCGGAGGATCTGTCTCCGGGACGAAAAGAAAGACAACTGAAGAGGAAGGGGCCAAGAAGCTTCAGAGGGATAATAGTGGTCAGCGTCGCCCTCCCCCCAGGTTCGAGAAATTCACTCCTCTCACTACCAATGTCTCCACCATTCTGATGGAAGTTGAGAAGGAAGGGGTCATACCTCCTGCTCCGAGGATGAACACCCCATCCAAGAAGAGGAACAAAGAGAAATGGTGCCGCTACCACCGGGATCATAGCCACGATTCCAACGACTATCGGGCGCTGAAGAACGAGATAGAGGCCCTCATCCAGAGGGGGTAGTTGGCCAAATTTGTAAGAACAAATGATCGTACCGATCGCACCACTCCTCCGCCTCAGGGGGCTAACAAGCATTCCGAGTGACGCGATGAGACCCCCGAGTTCGAGGAGGAACGCGTCCTGCATCTTATCCATGGAGGCCCCATGGGAGGCTCTTCCAACTCTTCTCGAAAGGCGTTCGTCCGAGAGGTCAATTCTGTTCATGGTGCCCCTCCCCCCAAAGGCCTCGGTGTCCCAGCCACATTCTCAGATGAAGATCTCGAGGGGGTTAGGACTCCCCATTGTGACGCACTTGTTATTGATCTTCGTATGGCGAACTTCAAAGTGCAGAGGATCCTAGTATACAACGGGAGCTCCGTGAACATCCTCTTCCTCTCAGCCTTCCGAGGTCTTCAGCTATCTCAGGATCGTCTTAAACCGGCCGGCTACACTCTCCACGGGTTCACGGGAGTGCCAGTAACTATCGAAGGGGTCATCACCCTCGACGTAACTGCTGGCAAAACTCCTACCACCCGGACCGAGCCAATGGACTTTATGGTCGTTGATGTCCCATCTGCATACAACGTCATCCTAGGCCGACCCGGTCTAGCCGCCCTGGAAGCCGTTCCTTCGGCATACCACCTCAAGATGAAATTCCCTACCCGGGTAGGAGTAGGGGAGGTCAAGGGCAATCAAGAGGTGGCCCGGAAGTGCTACATGACTTCCACCGGGGGTCCGGTCCTCTCCCTCGAAACTTTGGAGATCCCTCAGGAGACCGTTCGACCGACGTCCGAGCCGGTGGACGAATTGGAAGAGGTGCTCTTCTCAGAGGATGATCCGAGTCGAAAGTTCTTCATTAGCAAAACCCTCCCGTCTGTCCTATGCTCCGACATAGTGCAGTGCATTCGGAGGAACCGCGACCTTTTTACCTGGTCCGCCGCTGACATGCCGGGAATCTCTGAGGAGCTTTTGGTCCACCATCTCAGCGTTGAACCAGGGTCCAAGCTGGTCCAACAGAAACGATGCAAGTTCGCTCCTGAGTGACAGCAGGCCATCAAAGAAGAGGTCGATAAGCTTCTAAAGGCTCGGTTCATACAGGAGGTTAACTACCCGGAATGGCTTTCCAATGTAGTCATGGTAAAGAAGTCAAATGGGACCTGGAGGATATGTATCGACTTTACCGATCTAAATAAGGCCTGTCCCAAAGACCCGTTCCCTCTTCCAAGCATCGACACCCTCATCGACGCCACTTCGGGCCATGAGCTCCTCAGCTTCATGGACGCTTTCTCTGGCTACAACCAAATCCGAATGTTTCCCCCGGACATCCCGAAGACTTCCTTTGTTACCGACCAGGGCCTCTACTATTATAGGGTGATGCCGTTCAGATTGAAGAACGCTGGTGCCACTTACCAGCGCCTTGTTAACAAAGTCTTTCAGAGCCAGATAGGTCGCAATATGGAAGTGTATGTCGACGACATGCTTGTAAAAAGCATCCGAGGTACCGACCATGTCGCCGACCTACAGGAGGCATTCGGTGTACTGAAAAAGCACAACATGAGGCTTAATCCGAACAAGTGTGCGTTCGGAGTCTCGTCAGGAAAGTTCCTCGGCTTCATGGTCAGCCAACGAGGAATCGAAGCTAATCCTGAGAAAATCAAGGCCATATTAGACATGGCCCCTCCCAAGTATTGTAACTCCTATTTCCCATGTCGGTATTTTTGTACTGTATTTTGCCCCATTGTACTCTTTCATCTATTTGAGATCCTGTATTTTATTTCAGATTGAATAAAACCATTAATTTATTTTTGACTCAATTTTTGTTCCTTTCATCTAATTCAATTGTGTGTGCTCTTTGTGTCGTTCTTCATGTAGAATGAGCTATTCTATGTCAATCATCTTTTTATTCCCCATTTTAGTACATTTTGACCAATTCTCCAGTTGGATCCCTCTCAAAACGGATACCCTAATACCTGTTAACCCAAAACCCACACTATTTAAACCCCTAACCCTAACCCCTAAACCTAGTTACTATATTAACCCAAAACCCCCGCCGCTAATCTTCTTCTTTCTCCGATTCTTTCTCAAATCCTTCGATCCCTTCGTCCACGCCCAGACCCTTTCCCCAGCGCCAGTCGCCTCCGATCATCCCCTTCACCCTCGTCAACCATCACCACCGTAGCACCAATCCACCGACGTCTTCACCATCGAACCAACTCGCGAAACCCATCCTCCGCCATTAACCAACCTCGCCATTACCCAAATTCTCGACAACCACCCCATCGCCATTGTCGTTGTCGCTCTCCTCATTCCCTCGACCTCCTCTCCTCTCCACCATCATCGCCAGTCACTCCCGAACCACCGCCGAACCCAGCCCTCCTCTGCTCGTCCCCTGTTTCGAACCCAGAGCAGAGCCGTCACGCGCTGCGTCGCTTCTCGACGTCGTGCCGTTGATTCCTCCGCCGTCGTCCTCCCCGTCGTCGTAGTCACGCCGTCGCGTCGCCACGTCGAAGACCCCGTCGTTGCCATCCTCCCTCTCGCTTTCTGTTTCGTCGAAGAAGAGAACGAGGAAGAAGGTGCTGGTTGGCGGGATCGAATCTCAACCATTGGATCGCATCAAGATTCGTGCAATTCAAGTCGATCTGATCGCTGTCCCGTGTTCGGCCACAGCAAATCCCCCGTTCGCTGTTTCCTTTTCGGCCGATCCGCTGTGCGAGATCGCAATCTGATTGGCTGGATTTCGTGTTCGCTGTTTTGCCGCGCCAGATCGAGACTTGCTGTTTGCTATTCTGGGTCGATCCGGTGTGGAGAAATTCGCTCTACGGTTAATTTCTTGCACGTGCTTCACACGTGCTTTTGGGAGACTTCGCCCGGGAATTTTCGATCCCGTTTTCTTCAACAATCGGATCTATTCGTCGTCAATCAAGGCAAGTATTCCTCTTGTACACATTTTTGTTCTAGTACAAGCATTCCCTGAAAATACTACAAATAGTTAGAAATTGTGACTCCTCATTGACTGTCATTGTTGATCAATGTTAAACCTCCTCAATTTTATAATCTTAAAGAGTCACAATAATTTCATTGTATTATATTACAACTACTTGGACTCATTTTACCCCCTGAACACATGGACACATGAAATTAAGGAGCCCTAGAGTTGTAGACACATGTTATATCTTACATTTGATGAACTTGCACCCATTTGACTTGAAAAACAATCATTACTTGCTATTTTGACAATCATTTTTCTGTATTTATATCACATATTAACCTAGACGTCTAATAACCAATTTTCATGTAACCTATACTAGTAAGATATTCCCACATGTTGCTGTCCTGAATCTTGTTATGCTGTTTTGACCCATTTAACATTAGAATCTGAACCCGATCCCTGAATAGAAAATGTAGCCCTGGATGTCTAAATGTCTATAGCCTCCAAAATTTTTGAATTCGGAGTTACAGTCTAGGAGTTATTGCAGTTTTACTGCAGCTGTGTCGGTAGACACAGATTCGCAAACTGCTGCACACCTTTATCTTGCGAATTAATTTAACTATGTTAACAGCAAGCATTTGACTTGAAATTTTATATGCGGTTGTTGGACACCCTATAGGACATCCCCAAATTTTTCTTAGAATTAATTTACAATATTTCACACACTTGCATGCTTGCTTGATAAAAATTAATAAATATAATAAGCCTAGGGTTTAAGGGAAAGACCATAGTAGTGGACAATATAGGTAAGTGTACTCGGAAGGGGACGCGTGTTTTCCATAATTTTATGTTAAATGGAACTAAGTGCCACGTAGAACTAAGTGCCACGTCATGGTGACGGGGGCCACCTCTAGAGCCTACGGTGGCCACCTCTAGAGCCCATTATATGATTACATGATATATATATTTGAGATCATATGGAACTAAGTGCCACGTAGAACTAAGTGCCACGTCATAGTGACGGGGGCCACCTCTAGAGCCCATGGTTTGATCACTTGCTTGATACTTGATACTTGAGTACACCGCCCTATAGACTCCATTACTAGGCCTAAACGTAACTGATTTGTCTGTAACAACCATGTAGTAAAAGTATGGATGCATGAAGTGCTACCTAGATAGTAATAACTACATGAAACTTGAACTTGATACATGCTTACATGATACTTGATAACATGATACATGAAACTTGATACATGAAACATGATACATGAGACTTGATACTTGACACTAGACATGATACTTGTTACTTGACACTAGACATGATACTTGTTACTTGACACTAGACTTGAGACTTGTCACTTGAGGTTAGATATTCCTACAGGTTCACTTGCCACTTGCTTCACCATTAGTATTTGTTATTCAGCCTGTTCACTTGAGTTGTCCTCCTTGCTAGCTAGTTCTTGGATTTCCATTACTTGTCGTAACCCTATTACATTCTTGATTCCAATTCTAGTTCCCCATTTACTTGTACTCGTTTTTACTATTTGTGGCCCTAACTTGCACTAAGGGCATTTTCTCTTGTTTTCTCTACTTTTCTTTTTTTATATTTATTAAGCAGACTTTGGAGACGAGCTACCTACTGGGATTGGTGAGCAGAAATTTTAGCTTTCAAGTGGAGGCAGGACTTGTTTAGATTAATTATTTTTCTTGAATTATTTATTCTTGCTACTTAAGACTTGTATCGGGCTACGTTCCCGAGTTGTATATTTGATCCAGACTTGAAAACTATGTGAACATTATTATTTGTTTTCAACTGTTTTCTGTTGCTTAATGAATTATTCATGCATGCTTATATATCTTGTTATATTCTTGTTGTGATGCTGAGTCGATCCTACAGCTTATGGATGATGTCAAAATCATTCGCTAGGCTTCGTCACGCGCTTGTATTCCATATTTTTGGGAAGCGGGGCATGACAAGTATAATGATTCTTAAATACTTTAGCAAATACAAACTTGATCACAAACATAGCTACAAAGGAACTATCCTATTGATGTCATGAGTGTTGTGCACTTAGTCCTTAATGCAGTTATATATATTACAAGACACTAATGCGCATTTGTTCGGATTCTATGCATCCCATACTACATAGGTCCGAGGGCAAGCCCTTAATCGTTCTTCATCTTGTAGGGTTTAATCCCTAGCCATGACTTAAACTACTACGGTAACTACGGTTATTATCCGAGATGTTCTATAAGTTACGAGCTCATGTCCAGACAGCCTGGAAGGGAATCGCACATCACGACACGACGCATCGTGTAGAACCTATGGACAATTCAGCCTCCATCATGGGACGTGACACCACCCGTAGTCACCAAACACCCCACAAGTGCCGCCTGTGGTATGGACTCCTGGAGACATATCCACGTCATGACACGACGCATCGTGTAGACAGCCTGTGAATACTCTCACGCCGTAGCTCCGAGGCCCTCATACTCGTGTTTATCTCTTACTTTCATCACATCTTCACTATGTCTCTAATCCTTACAATTTTATTTGTTTTTAAAGAAAAATCCTGACAACCTAGAGCTAGCTTACCCTACCGGACTTAAATCAAACAAAGGAGACAATCAGTCTACCAGGCTACTCCTCAAGAGATACTCAACCCACACTGGTTAGCTCTCAAATTCATTAATAAAACTGCCGGTCTCTAGGGTCTCGCCTAGTCTCTAAATTCCAATAACTATCTCTTTCTAGAGATCAACAATAAGTCATGTTCAGTCTCAAAATAATCTTTCAATTTCTTTTATTCATAAACTCTTTCTCAAAAACATTTCTTTTATAATCTCATAACACAACATAAGTCAATTCACCCTCTTTATCAAATCAATCGTTCATACCCTTGTGTGCATTTCAAATAATCTCAATCAAATAATTAAAATCATAAAATCTCGTTAAGAGAAACTCTAATTACATTCCAACTTTCATTGTTCTTAAATTAACCATAGTCAAAATTTAATCGATAAAAATTGATTTCTTAAACAATATTTAATAAGAAAAATCTTCTTCAATACTCCCAAAATATCTCAAATATTGTAGAAATAATTTTCATGAAGTCTAAATATTTCCAAAATAATTTTAATATTTTTCTCAAATCAAAATCTCTTAATTTCTCAAAATAATAACAAAAATCAATTTCCAAAAAGTTTTTGGCCAAGTCCGGATTCGAACCTAGCCAAATTCCGCCGCACATGAACAGTAGTGTTCCCAAATCCCACCCGCTGACAATTAGGGACAGGGTGTCTAACCGATATAGAAGTAACTTATATTATACTTGAGTTTCGGATTTCGGATTTGAGTAAAACTCAAATTTTCGAAAAATAAAGTCTTTGAAGAAACTCGAACCCAGGCCCATTGGCTCCGCCGAGCTACAATAATGTTTTTAAAATGTACCCGAAGACCAGTAAAGCCAAGTGACTAACTGTCACAAAATGAGTTAGGTTCCTCAAACCTCAATTCTCTGTTTGTTACCAATATTTCATAACACTTTTTCTCCTATGATTTATTTCATGAAAAATTCTAGATTACTGATATTAAAGATTTGCAACATAACAGTAATTAAAAATTATTATTTTGACATAAGCACATGAATTTTCCTTTCTAAAATGTGTTTTATATCTACATTTCGATATTTGTAAACAACCATGATTTCCACCAAGATTTAGCACCACAAATATCACATGAGTTTGTTTTCTTGCTTTCTTTTATTTCTGCAACATTTCTAGGATATAAATTTCATTTATCATACTAGTGTCACATTAATTAACATAACATATAACCAATGTTTCAATTAACCAACTAGCCATTTACAAATATACATTCTACATCTAGCATGGTTAAAAATTCACATTTTCATAACAACATAATAATCACATTTCATAGCAATATGCATGATAATATAAATTTAACAACTCATACTAGATCTACCAAAAATTACTTAAGCATCATACTCCTAATTAGAAAGGATTTAAGAAACACCCACCCAAAAATAAAGAATTGATGTGCTCAAAAGAACTCCTAGAATTTAAACTCCAAGAGAACTCCTCAAAATCCGTGCACCAAAGCAACTCCTTAACTCTCCTTCCCAACTTTCGGTCGAGCACAGAGAGAAGCATTCCACTTCGGCAAAGCAAGGACAGCAAGGGCATCTTCATCACATAGGTATGCATATATATATATATATACACACACACACTATTGTATCTATATATACTTATATATAGGTATGTATATAAGTGGTAGGTGGAGAAGTGCAGAGGGGTTTGCTGCCCTTTTCAGAAATGCACAGAGAGCATGAAGGAGGAAAGAAAGGATGGGAGAGAAGGTTTTCATGAATGTATATATATATGTGTGTGTGTGTGTAGGTATACACACAAATGGAGAAAGTAAACAAGGGAACTTACACAAATGGAGAAAGCAAACAAGGGAACTTTTGCTGGTTGTTTTGGCTGATGGAAATTCGGCAAGGACAGAGAAAGGAGAAGAGAGAATGAGGAGAATGAAGGAGTAGGGGGGTGTTTTTATAAAGAGATTAATAGAGTAGTTATAGTAATTACTCCCCATGAACACCACCCACTCATCCACTCACAATTTTAAAAATTGTGTTTCCCTCCTACTTCCAAAAAACAACCCGGTTTGACTCTTTCTTCATGTCCCAAAACACGTGCACGTGTTTTCACTTGCACACACTTCACTCTTACACATATATATTTAAATTAAAATATTTGTATACAATATTGTAAATGCTTAAGTAAAAATTAGTTTAATAAAAGGTTATAGATTTTCATGCAAAAATAAAATAAACATACACACACTCTAAAATTTATTTTGAAAACAAATACGCTTAAATACGTGCACCAAAAACACGTACTTCGCACGTAAAAACATTAAAATACGAAATTCGGTTTTATCAACGAAAAAATGTTAAAGATAATAAAAATACAATATAAGAAAAATATATCTATTAATTTTTATATATTTTACGACGTAATCGTCACGTACATGGAAACACGTACATTACTCGTACAAAAGTATTTAGATCAAAATGTGAGAAAAATGAATTTCCATCTTATAAAAATGGATTTGGATATATAAAATAAATAATTTAAACACACAGAAAATATTACACGTAGCGGTGGAAACACATAATCGATACGTGCATCAAAAACACGTAAAAAACACGTAAAACCCAGAGATTGAAATATATATATTCGAGCTGACTCAAATAGAATAAAAATATACAGAAAATGCATAAATAGTCGGAAAATAAAATACTTAGTGAACACGTTGCAAAATCACCAGTAACGGTACAAAATACACGTGCGTAACACACGAGGGCAAAATTGTCATTTCCAATTTTGCGGGGTGTTACAACACCAACTCCCTCTGCTACTCAAATTCTTTTCGAAGCTCACTCTCTGTCTATGACTCTACTACATATTTTTTCAAGCGACTACGTCTACACCAATCCTCTCTCTCTCTACTACTCATATTTTCTCTCTCAACTCTATATTCAATTATTAGTAAAGTACGGTATCAAAAATTCTCAATTCTCTCAACTCTTTATTATTGTTGTAACTTAATTTTTTTTATTAAACTTATTTGTTGGTATTTCGCTACTCTATCTCGCTCAACCCTCATATTGTTTAAAAAAAAATTCACATATACAACCCTCGATCTTCTTATATTGTTCCACTAGTTTTTCCACATACACTACTAAAACACAAGAAATTATTTTTCTTAACATATACTACTACTACACTCCATTTATAATTTCAAGATTACAAGGTAGCGGCCGTAGCTAAAATTGACAAGATTTCACTAGTTCTTCTCGTCGGCCTCCAACAATCCCACAATTAGAGACTGAATATAAACCTATGCTTAATATAGGTTCTCACAATGTTCCTTTACAAGAGTATGACCTCACAGACAACAAGAAATGCATACTAGTGACACACAAATACATGAAACCAAATCTGCACAACCCACTTCTAATAGAAAACATAGAGGAAAAACAAGTGATTGACACAAATATTATGACTGGACGAGGAGAATTCTAGTATATGACATAAGATTTGTAAAACATGTAATATATGTTACAAATGGAAGAAGGGTGAGGGGACAGGTACAATTAGACGACACATTACCTCTGTACACCCAACACTAGTACAAGACCAACAAACACAATAAAAATCAACCCTATGACCAAGAAAATAGATAGTCACCCATATGATACCTAAATTATTAGTCGGGATATGGCCAAACTTGTTATTAAGGATGAGTTATCTTTTTCCGTTTCCGAGAGTAGAAACGTAGAGACATTTAATCAAAATGCACTAAATCCACATTTTAAAAGAATTCCTAAAAACACACTCAAGGCTGATTGTTTTAAACTTTACAATGAAATGAGAGGCGCTTTAATTGCACTTTTGTTTTCTTTAACTTGTAGAGTATAGTTAACTTCCGATTGTTAAAAATGTTGGAACGATATTCCAGTGATGGGCATAACTTGTCATTGGATGATAAAAATTGGATGACTTAAAAGAGAATCATATCACTTGACGCTTTGCTGTATCCCCATATTGATATGGTTATTACAACACCATTAGTTCGATTAATGCATTAAAAGAACAATTAGCTCCTCCATGTCGTGAAATTTTTCATAGTAGATGTGCATTCATATTTTAAATTTATGTGTATAAGTTGCTTTGAAAGTAGCTGATCCATATGTGAATGCAATTAGAAATTGTGTACATTTCATCGCTTTAAGTGGAGCTATGCTTCAACAATTTAAAGATGTTGACCTTAAGTTTGGTGTACACAAAACATATCATTTACAACTAATATTTTCAGTTGAGTTTCACATGATTTACAGGAAAAGAAAAATCACAATAAAGATATAAAACGATTTGCAATCAAACAAAAGCGGAAAGTATCAAAAGGATTGCAACACAAGAAAGATGTGTTTCAAATCCTCAATAAAGCCAGCAATAATCAATTATTTATTTCTGTTTTTGTGAGAAAATACTATGTAAAGAGTCGTTGATTGGTTGATTAGTATTTAGAAAGAATATAAAGTAGAATTGCTAAATTAATGTTGAATGTGCACGAAGTCGGTCGACCGTACAATATGTCGATCGACCGTCGCAATAGTCGACCGCTTATCATAGTGAAAAGATGGGTCAGTCGACCGTTCATTGCTCGACCTTTGGGTTAAAAGATGAACAATCGCCTGCTCAATAAAGTGGTCGACCACACTCATACAGTTTTGACTATTTCGGGAATATCATTTCATTTTTGGAAAGATACATTTCCTCACTTTATAAATAGAGGTAAATTCACTGAGTATTCTTCATCCCTTGCAATCATAATTCTTCTGAAATAATCATTCAATCAACGATCTGAGTGTGAGAGATTTTATTATTTTCTTTAGTCAAGCTCGTTATAGATCTTGAGAGTTTTTCTTTTTCTTTCACTTCTGTGGGTTTTGTGGGACTTGCTTGTAGAAGCCCTGCAGGTATAATAACTTTATTTGCTACCAATGGGGGGGTTGCTTCTCATCTCAAACAAATTGAGATGCTTGGATTTACACCAACGAAAACCATCGGCCTGAATTTCGAGAATCGCTGTACAAGGGTTTAAAGTATAGTAGAACGCTTATGGAGGAGAATTGCTATAAGTAGGTGTTGTGGACTTAGATTTGGAAGTCGGACCACGTTATATCGCTGTATCTTGAATGCTTACTCTATTTGCTTTCTCTAACTCTGTCTCCTTACTTTACACATTTTATTTAAATTTTTAATTTCCGCACAATCACCCTATTCACCCCCTAGGGTGATGTACAGTGGTATCAGAGTGATGTGCTCATTAATAGCTTAAAGACTTGAGCAAAAGGTCCAATGACCGAAATCCCTCCTGCCGAAAACTTGTACACATTGGAGTCATTCATCTCCCATGGAACAAGTCTAACATGCTCACCTTATTTTGATTGAAAATACTATAATGTTTCGAAAGTTTGTATGTCTCATTTTTTTCAGTTGTTAGAAGAAGAAGTATTGAATGTTTGTGTCAATAAAATAGAGAACCTTCACAGCAACTGAACTATCATTGAAAACTACAAACTCTAAAGCCATGACAACAGTTTATACAGGACTGAATAATGAAGAATTGATGCAATGTGGATGCAACTTCAAAACAGACAATGAAATTTGGAACAACATGTTAAAGCATCATGAAGGAACTGCATCTGAGATAAAGGCCAAAGTAACTATGATTTTATAAGTTTGAGATGTTTTTCGTATGTTTCTAGGAGAGACCATAAATCAGATGCTACCACACTTTGATATTATCGCACATGAACTTGAGATCTTGGGTAAGGGATTAGATGATGTCCGAAAGGTCAGAAAACTCATAAGCTGCCTCAGACCTGAATGAGATATCAAGGTTACTGCAATGAGGGAGATGCTTGAAGAAAAATGTTTCGACTACTACACATTTCAAGGAAAATTGAAGACGTATGAAATGGAGATGGCCGAAACCAAGAGGTACCGGCAGAATATTGGGATTATACCCAAAAAATGAAGGGAAGACCATTGCCTTGAAAGGAGAAACTTCACGACCGTCAAAATCAGAGTCATATCATGAGGAATCAGATGAAGATATCATACTACTGACTAAAAAATTCTATAAGTATCTCAAATACAAAAAGTATGGCAGGTCTCAAGGAGGAAGAGAGAAAGACAAATATGACATATGTTACAAATGTAAGAAGCCATGACACATCCGCGCAAACTATCCCCTCTCACAGGAGATGGAAAAAGATTATCATCACTCTAACTCGGGATTCAAAAAGAAGGCATTGAAGACAACATGGCAAGATTCAGAGTCTAGCGATGAAGAGCAAGAACTTAACAACTTTGGATTCATGGCTATTGGGGATGGTGAGGTGCAATCACCACTCTAAGAAAAAGTAATCGAAGAACCCACTTATGATGATCTATTTGATGTGTAATGAGTTAAGATATTATGCAAAAAAAAAAAACTCGTGAGTTGAAATATAAGCAAATATCTAATGACGCACATGACTCTTGCATTGCTAAAAATCAAAAGTTGTAAAATAATTTTTTTTTTAATTATTGAAAAATTTGAGTCATTTAGGAAGGATCATGATGTGTTGATAGAAGAAAATGAATGTTTGAAACAACAGATTCAAAAATCTCTGGTAATACATAATGAATGCCTAAAGAAAATTCATGAGAAATATGTTCATATTGCTAAACTCACTAATGATCTAAATGATTGCAAAAGAAAATTTGATGAGTTAGTGGAAGGTTGTAAGGAAGCACTCGAACATAAAAGAATACTTGATGCTACTCTAAATACTCTTCGTTGGATTACCAAAGACGATGAGAAAACTAAAAAAAAACTTTGTAATAGGATAATTTAGCTCGAAAAAATGATTGAAAAATATGAAGGGCCCCATTATCTTATGACAAAGAATTCAAGGTCATATCACGATAATCAAGGAATTGGCTACAATGAGCCAATACAACATCAAAATTCTAAGCAATCTTGTCATACACATATGCATAGCCACCAAAATAGTTACAAACTAACACATAACTATGCACATATGCATGATCCAAGGCATAATCGCATCACATGTCATTATTGCTATAAATTAAGACAATCTTATAATTGTTCATTGAAAAAAAATACTAATTTTGTTTGGGTGAAAAAGAATGTAAGTGCAGACACAGTACCAATTTGGACATCCAAAATTACATCTACTAATTTTAATGTAGGTGCATCAACATATCAAACCTAAAGATCGGTGGTACCTCGATAGTCGATGCTCAAACCATATGACATGTGACAATAAATAATTTGCATCACTATCAAGAAAAAGATGGAAGGACATCATCTTTGGCGATAACAACACTGGTCAAACCATCGGTAAAGGTAAAATAAACTTTTGTACATCATGCTCCATTAATGATGTACTCTTGGTAAGGGGCTTGAAACAATTTACTTAGTGTCAGTCAGTTATGTGATAAAGGTTATACAGTTACTTTTGACAAAAATGCATGTACTTTATTATATAATAATAAATCATGTTTACTTCTTACTAATAGATGCAGTAGCGTGTATGTCATCAATTCTAATGAATTAGCACATGAAAATATGATATGCTTCGTTGCTAGAAACAAAGATGGTTGGCTATGCCATCGGCGACTTGGACGCATAGCTATGAATAATCTCAACAAACTTGTCAATAAGAAACATGTACGTGGAATTTCCAAAATCAAGTTTGAGAAAGATAAGCCATGTGATTCATGTCAGTTCCGTAAGCAAACTAAAAGATCTCACAAGCCTAAGAAAATGGTATCAATAGGGCTGTAAATCGGACCGGATGAGATCGGACAACCATATGTTCAAGCTCGGACCGAAATTCTACTCAGATCGGCTTATGTTTGGCTCGTCTAGGTCGGACAAAAATTTTATAGTTCGGGCTCGGTTCATTATAAAAGTAGAAGGCTATATTTGTTCGGACGGACCAGTCGGACATATTAATTTGTTCAAGTTCGGTTTGTATAACAGTTCGGACGATCCACGGTTGAGCCATATCTCGAGCCGGACTCAGACGGACGACGTACCATCCTGTTCATTTTACAGCCCTAGGTACCAACTTCCAGACCTCTTGAAATTTTGCACACGGATCTTTTTGGACCATCACAAACACGCTGTAATGGAGGTGTACAGTATGCCTTCATAATTGTAGATGACTACAATAGATTCACTTGGGTTGCTTTTTATCTTAAAAGGATGTAACTTCATATGCTTTTTCCAAAATTCTGTCGTGGAGTAGAAAATGAGAAAAATCTTACCATTGTTACTATTCGTAGTGATCATGGTGGGAAATTTCATAAATGAACTCTTTACGTCGTTTTGTGATGAAAAGGGAATAAAATATGAGTTCGCTTGTCCTCGCACTCCCCAAAAAATGGAGTTGTTGAAAGAAAAAATCGATCTCTTCAAGAAATAGCCCGCACCATGTTTAGCAAAAATGATTTACAAAAGTCCTTTTGGGAAGAAGCGGTCAATACATCATGTTACACCGTTAACAAAGTAATCATTAATAAGTATCTTGAGAAAACACCTTTCGAACTATATTATGGAAATATTCCAAACTTGAGTTATTTTGTGTATTTGGATGCAAAATGTTTATTTTAAATACCTTGGATAACTTGGCAAAATTTGATCGTAAAAGTGATGAAAGCGTATTCTTAGAATATTCTCTAAGTCGTAAGGCATATCGTGCATTTAATAAAAGAAGAAACACAATTCAATAATCTATTGATGTTATATTTTATGAAAGTAATGCTCTCACAAGAGAGATATTACATGTTGATAATGATGAGACAGATATTCGCGTTGAAAAGAAACATGTACATACTGAAAAGAGGCCGAATGAAGACTCTCAAAATAACTCATCTCATCAAGATGAAAACTCATCCATCAATCAAAGCAGTAACGAATCCTTGATGGACGAGATGCACACACAACAAACTGATGTCATGGAAGATGATCACACTCCTCCAACAACACAAACTCAACCTCCCACTAGTGAAAAACATTCTGCAAGAAAAATCATGTCTAGCCATCCATCAGATCTTATACGAAGTGACATGTCAGAGGGGGTAACTACTCGAACTTAAGCTAAAAGTTTCATGTGCTTTTCCGCACTCGTGTCCATACTTGAACCTAAAAATATTAAAGAGGCCTTGCAAGACAATGACTGGATTATTGTCATGCAAGAAGAACTTAATCAATTTGCAAGGAATCAAGTATGGAGACTTGTACCTAGACCCCACAGTAGAACCATTCTTGGAACAAAATGGGTGTTTAGGTACAAGCTTGATGAATCCGGTACTACTGTTAGAAATAAGGCTCATCTTGTTGCCCATGGGTATAACTAACAAGAAAGAGTTGATTTTGATGAAACTTTTGCTCCTGTTGCATGACTTGAAGTCATTCGTATTTTACTTACTTTTGCATCTTACATGAATTTTTACTCTTTTTCAAATGGATGTCAAAATCAATTTTTAAATGGTTTTAGTTATGAAGAAGTTTAAGTTGAACAACCACCTGGGTTCACTGACCCAATACACCCAAACCATGTATTTATCTTGATAAAGCGCTATATGGTTTGAAGCAAGCTCCTCGTGCTTGGTATGAGCGACTAAGCTCGTTTCTTATTCACACAGGTTTTACTGAAGGGAAAGTAGACACTACACTTATTATCAAATATGTTTCTAAAGATATTTTATTTGTTTAGGTTTATGTTGATGATATTATATGGGTCTGCTAATGAAAATCTTTGTAAGGAATTTTCTAAGCAAATGTAGGATGAATTTGAAATGAGTATGATGGGAGAATTAACCTATTTTCTTGGACATTAAATACAATGAAGAAAGGACAACATCTTCATAAACCATTCCAAATATGAGAAAGAACTTCAAAAAGTTTGGTTTTGATAGTGCAAACGCATACAAAACTCCCATGGCTATTACCACTAAACTATCTAAAGACGAATCTGGTAAACATGTTGATATTACTACCTATCGTGGTATAATTGGTAGCTTGCTTTATATTACTGTATCTCATCCGGACATAATGTTTGCAGTTAAGCGTATCATTCGATA
Organism: Hemerocallis citrina; assembly: GCA_017893485.1. NCBI lineage: Eukaryota > Viridiplantae > Streptophyta > Magnoliopsida > Asparagales > Asphodelaceae > Hemerocallis > Hemerocallis citrina. The sequence goes on along the minus strand of CM030361.1, from coordinate 117,049,442 downwards.
TCTTAAAGGCACACCAAATGTGGGTCTTTGGTACCCGAAAAATAGAAAATTTTCTCTTATAGGCTATTCAGATGCAGACTATGCTGGCAGTTTAACAGATAGAAAAAGCACAAATGGTACATGCCACTTCTTGGAGAACTGTCACATTTCTTGGGGATCTAAAAAACAGAATTCCGTCACTTTATCCACCGCCGAAGCCGAATATATAGCCGCAGGGTCTTTTTGTGCCCAAGTATTATGGATGAAACACACATTAGAAGATTACAAGGTATTTTTGATCATATTCCCATTAAATGTGATAATACTAGCACTGTTCATATGACTAAGAATTCTGATCAACATAGTCGCACCAAACATATAGAAATTCAATATCACTTCATTAAAGATCATTTTCAAAAGGGTGATATTGTTATTGATTATGATTCAACTGATTCTCAACTAACCGATATTTTTACAAAACCCTTAAATGAATTTTTTTTACTTTTTGAAAGGAGAATTAAACATTATTGATATTTTAGCTTAAGAAATTTTGTTGTTCGGTCGACTGAACGGTCTACTATCACCCTGTAAGGGTGTACGGTCGATTGCGCAGTTGCTCGTCCCTCTTTCTATTTTTGATTACAGTCAAAATACTTGTTGTTGTTTCCAACCAGTCGACCGACCCCTATTTTGTCAGCTTCTTTCCAAGATTCCTCTTCAAGTCTTCGTCTTTTATTACAGCTATATTTTGCACCTTTTGGTGTGTTCCAAAAAAGGGGAAAAATATTTTAACTTTGAAATTTTCACTCATCTCTCTCCTCTATTATATTCTCTATTATATATTGGTGAAATCTCAAATCTATCATACTATGTAGAACTCTCACTGTATATCAAACAGTTTTGCGATAAATTGTATCATGTAAGTAAATTTCCCTATGGTTTTTCTAAAAAGTAATACTCTTACTATAATGTTATACTTTTGTAATTCTGTTTCTCAAATTTATATCTCCCCAAAATTGTTTGTTTCTTAAACTTATGAATGCATGTTTTCAAACAAATCTTGGTTTTCACAGATAGGATGCATTATGAAAACACATTTATTAAATTCGTATGTGTGCATAAATTTAAGGGGAGTATTGGATTGAAGGGGAGCATTTAGCTTTTTATTATTCTTAAATTCTAAGGTATCATTTGTTCACACCAAAAGAAAGAGATTGTTGAGCTTAGTTTGGTGTGCACAAATTATCATTTACAACTAATATTTTCCTTTGAGTTTCACAGAATTTACATGAAAAGAAAAATAAAAATAAAAATAAAAACGATTTGCAATCAAGCAAAAGCGGAAAGTATCGAAAAGATTGTAAAAATCAAAGAAGATTGCAACACAAAAAACATGAGCTTCAAATCCTCAAGAATGCCAGCAATAATCAATTATTTATTTTAGTTTTTGTCAGAAAATACTATGTAAAGAGTCGTTGATTGATTGATTAGTATTTGGAAAGAATATAAAGTAGATTCGCCAAATTAATGTTGAAACGGTATAATAGCGGTCGACTGTACAATATGTCGATCGACTGTCACAACAGTCAACCGCTCATCATAGTGAAAAGATGAGTTAGTTGATCATTCAGCGCTTGACTTTCGGGTTAAAAGATGAACAATCGACTGCTCAATAAATGGTCGACCGCACTCGTACAATTTTGACTATTTCAGGAATATCTTTTCATTTTTGGAAAGATACATTTCCTCGCTCTGTAAATAGAGGTGAATTCACTAAGTATTCTTCATCTCTTGCAATCATAATTCTTCTGAACTAAACATTCAATCAACAATCCGAGTTTGAGAACTTTTATTGTTTTCTTCAGTCAAGATCGTTATAGATCTAGAAAGTTTTTCTTTTTCTACCACTTCGGTGAGTTTTGTGGGACTTACTTGTAGAAGCCCTGTGGATGTAATAGGTCTCTCAGCCTGAATAACAAGAATCACTGTACAAAAGTTTAAAGTATAGTGGAACACCTATGGCGAAGAATTGTTACAAGTAGGTGGTGTGGACGTAGACCTGGATGCCGAACCACGTTATATTGCTATGTCTTGCGTGCATGCTCTGTTTGCTTTCTCTAACTCTATCTCCTTATTTTACGCCTTATATTTAATTTTTTAATTTCTGCACAATCACCCTATTCACCCTTGACCCCTCCTAGGGTGATTTACAAAAGAATAGTGTAATCCTAAGGGAGTACATTTTAGAAAATTTTAATTCTAGATATGTAAAACACCGATGGAACTCTACTTTCGACTTATTAAATGTTGTTATACAATACAAAGCGATTATAAATAATTTTTGTATTGCAAAAAATATGGAAAATTTTGAAACAACTCTTCAATCTTGGTTTTTTGTCGAATTTTTGTTAAGATTTTTGGAACCTTTTAAAACCGGAATTGTGAAGTTTTCAAAATCTTATGATTCTACTTCTAATAGTATTTTTATTTCAATAATTACTATGATGCAAACTTTTCAAGATATTAGTTCGGACCAATACATTAGCGAAATTGTTATTCCCACCTATACTAAAATTTTCAAGTATTTTAATCCTCTGTTGTATTGTATTGCTATTGTTATGGATCCTCGTATCAAATTAACAGGTACGAAGAGTTTGATTGAAATATTTTTTTATTTTACTGGGCGGTGAATCTGAATATGATTGTAATGAACTTTTAGCTAGCTTTGAGTCGACATGGAATAACTTGTATAATTATTATGATTGAATTTAAGCATCTAGTAGCATAACACGCCAAACTAGTATATCAACTTCTTCTATTTCTAGGGGTAATGTTAAGGGTAGATTAGAATATGACACTGCTAATTTACTTGCTCGTATTCAGTCTAAAAAAAACATTGAATTGAACTGGTATAATAAAAAACATAGTGAGAGTTCTAGTTCTAAGATTGAAGTGTTACAATGGTGGAAAGAACATGAAACTCTTTATTCTATTCTTTTACATATGGCTAGATATCTACTGATCCCTCATGTGTCTACAGTTGCATCAGAATGTGTTTTTTCTATGAGCGGCAGGGTTATAACCGAGTACAGGAATTGCGTGAAGCCGAATTCATTGGTGATGCTAGTGTACTCTGAAGATTGGATGAAAGCTGAAGACATGACTCAAGGAAAAGCGGTCGATACCTTAACAAGTAGAAGCAACTCGCCTAAAAATCAACAACAATAGTAAGGAATTTAGGGCGATGAGATCATAGGTTTAGGTTAAGTAATGATGCACAACAGTAGTCCATTGCCCTCTCTTCAATTTAACTCTAGGCTATCTCGAACTCTTGATTATCCCCTTAAACATGTAAATCAATAATTTTTTTTTGTATTTTTATTACACGTACTTATATATAAAAAAGTTGTAAAAATTTATTAGAATTTGAAATGAATAATATATACAATTTTGTTCCACTCTTATACTTGGTATACATTTCTTTTTGAGTTTAAAAAAAATATTAACCAAACCAACCCGGGCCAACCCGCGACCTGGCCCGGCCCGAAGGTTCAACCTGTATGGGTTCATGGGTCGACCGGGCGACTTTTAAAATTCCCAACCCAGCCCGGCTCGGACCGGACCGGGTATTGACCTAACCCGACCCGAGTGTTTAGAGTTAAATTAGGGTGTTTAGAACTAGGGTTCGATAATGTTATTTCATATTTATCTTTATCCAAATATATTAACCTATCTATCTTTATGCAAACATATTAACAAATATGTTTTAAATATGTTAATCCAACATATTATACGGCAATATTTGATTACCCGAACTATCTTGATGGCGATTGGGTAAATAAATTTTTGGTCAAGAAGTGGAGAGATTAGAAGCGTGAGCTCAAGGCAGCACATTACGACGAACATAATCCCGTGGCTGAGAACGTAAGAACCCCTGATGTCTTGCCTTTAGATTGGCACGACCTGGTTCATTTTTGGAGTACACCAGAGGGAAAGGTATTCATAATAATATTACAAGTACAACCTGTTATTTTGTTTACTAATTCTAATTGAGTTCGTAATAATTCTGAGATGTGCAGCGTAGGTTTGAAATCGGTCATGCCAGTCAGGAACATGACATGTTGCACACCTCTGGAGGTATGAGCTTTGCCAAGGTTCGTGCGAGAATGATAAATAGTTTCTTTTTGTCATTTTTCATACAATACTTTAATGTTTATAATGTCTTTGACTTAGTAATATATAGGATGAGGAGTGAGGAGCTGACAATTATGGTGATTTAGATTTCTTCGACGCCACCCATATGAATTCAAGAGACTAGTTTGCATCCCCTTTGGCAGCGATGATATTGGTAATTCTTTCCTAGCTGAAATGTGCTTATTTGATTTATAATTCGTACAAAAAGGAATAACATGTATTTTTTTGACAATCTATCTTTTTACAAAGCACTGCCAAAGCGAAGTATGTTGAACTCTCTTTTGCGGCGGCCTCTGACTCTCCCACAGCTGTCGTCAACACAGTACAACTTTAGCACCAAGCTATGCTCGGTATTATGGGCCCAGTGCCATAGTCATGTGCATGGAATGGGGTTAGGACCAATACCCTCTCGAGTATGTGGTTATTCTTCATCTAGTCAGGTCGATCCAAGAGATGAGGTGATATGTTCTCTAAGTATCCGGCTGTCACAGCTTTAGGATACAGTTGAATCTTTAGTGAGGCACCAGAATCTCGAAAATGCCATGTCATTACGGACACATGTTAGAATTGTAACTAAAGCTGTGAGTTGGATATTTTAAATTCTTTACTTGAGTAGTTTAATTGACCCGTTACTGACACTTGAAAAGCTTATGTATATAACTCACCCAACATACATAGTCCTATTTGAATAGTTTAATTCTTTACAAGATATTCGAAAAAGAGAATGAAACGATTGAAAATTACACAAACGACATACAAAAATTATGAAATTTTGCGATATACTAGGATTCACCACACACAAGATAACACAATTTGTAGAAATGAGTTTCGACTCACGGTTTGTAAGATAAGGTCATGTATCACTTGCAACTCGATATTTTTGATATAGGATAAAAATCACGCTTCAATGCAGTTTATAGATCACCTGAAACTTAAAATATGTTGGATTATATGATAGTATACATAGTTTAGCAAATTATTTAGATTCCAAGCTAAATTGAAATGAGTTTGAATTTATCTTAAGCAGCCGATATTTTAAAAAGAAAGCGAAACGATTGAAAATCATACAAAACAACATCAAAAAATTATGGAACTTTGCGATAGGTTAGGATTCACCACACACAAGCTAACACAACTTATAAAAGTGAGTTTTGACTCACAGTTTCTAAAATACGGCCTTGTGTCATTTGCATCTCGATATTTTTCGATAAGTGTTAAAAATAACGCTTCAATGTTGTATATAGCTCACCCGACACTTGAAATTTTTTGGATTATATGATAGCGTACATAATAGTAAAATATTTATATTCCAAGCTAAATTCAAAAGAATTGAAAAGTGAATTTTGATGGCGCAACAATGAGCATTCAGCTATGTTTAGTTGATAAAAGGAGCAATCAGAGTACAAATTTTTTGTTGATATAGGCCCTAGCATAATCATATGCTTTTCTCAAATAGACTTCGAAATAATGCAATCAAGAGCTTCTTAATTCATCTCTTACAGGAAAGGAAACATGGTTGTGATCAGTGCCGGACCTGAGATTTTGAGACCAGAGGCGAACTCTAAAAATGGTGCCCTCAAAATTTAATGTTCATACAAATTTAAATTTTTTCATCAACGATGATACAATGGTATTATCAAAACAAAATTCAAGAAATAAAATAATATACAAAATATACTATCTAAAGTAATATATGTCATAATTAAATACTAAGACCATCTCCAACCCACAACACAAAATGGTGTAAAAGTCACATCAAACAGTAACTTCATCTCCAACCCACAACACCATTTTTAACACCAAAAATGAATATTCCCTGCATATTTTCCTCTACCTACTTTTTATTTAACTTTTTACTAAAATCCTCATTTCTTATCTACTTCATCAATTCACCACATACAAATTTTTATTATGTATTGATCATATGATAAGTTTCATAATTTTAACAAATTTGAACAAAATATCATATGAGTATATTATATTTTATTATCTAAAAAATATATTATTAGAAAACAAATGATCTAAAATGACAAATCTACATTAACATTATGTTAAATTTGAACCAAAACATTAAATTCCATAATTAAATATGAACACAAATTGTTACAAATATATATTAATGGTTTAACTAACCATCTGGATTTGTATAGTCCTTCAACAAATGATCAATTACTGCATTACAAAGCGCAATGTGAGCATCTTTATCCATAATTTGTCTATGACGAGCAAGAAACTGTTGAAATCTTGTATTCTCATCTATTACCATTCAACTTCTTCAGCTGGAGCTTCCCACACATCTTCGATTGGTGCATCAATATCACGTTCATCTTCGACAATCATGTTGTGCATAATAATGCACGCTGTAGAACCCCGTATTTTCAAATATTATTTTTATATTTGAAAATGAATTTAAATTTATTTTTTTTGGAGATTTAATGAATATTTTCAGAAAAATTTATCTTTTGTACACGTACGAAACACATGCAATTCCTTTCATGAGAAGTTTGAAATTTTAGTTTTCTTTATAAAAAATCATTATTTAATATTTGAGATTTAATTAGTATTTTTCCAGATTTTTCTGAAATTTATTGGAACTATTTGCAATTTTTGAGAAAGGAATGACCTTTTTGTAAAATTGACAATTTCAAGGGTTAAAGTGCAAAAGGTGATTTCTGGACGTTTTGAACAGTGTCAATTGAGATTTAGAATGTATATTTTCTATTAAATCCAAATTTAAATGAGTTTTGATGGGATTTCCAAAGAATGATCGATATATACAAATTGTATTTTTGGAAAGGATTATTTTGCAAAGTGTGGGTAAAACCCTAATATACAATCCGGCATATTTAAGAGAAATTCTTTTCAGCCGTCATTGAGTATACACAGAATTTTGGGAGATCTATTTTGGTGAAGGAGAATTTTGGATCTAGCAAGGAGGAAAACTTTTCGTGGATTCTTCTCTAAATCAAGGTGAGTGACATTTGTTGTGTTGTTGCTTGATTTTGTTAATGATATGACGTTGTTTGTTTTGATTTATGTGAATGACATCGTTTAGCTTTATTTCGTCATATGAATGATATGATCCTTGTATTGTGATATGAATGTATGTGAACCATTGTTATTGTTGGACCATGTTTGTGAAACTTATGGATATTGAGTAGATCGTGAGTTATGAGATTATATGTTAGAAAGCATGTTAAGAATTGATCATGGATGTGATCGGATGGTGAACATCTGGATCTAGAGTATACAAATCAGATTTTGATCATAGTTGTGAAAGAAAATTAGTTCTGAGAACCCTAATGGAAAGATTAGTGATTATGGATCTTGAGAATTGAATTTCGACATTTGGGTGATTGAGAAATGTATCTTTTGTGGAGATTATTTGAGGTTTGATTATTTTGCCTGAGAGCGAACTATATTTCGTGAACAATGAATCTTTAGAACTCCAGTTTGGATTTTGTATTTAGACCTAAAATATGAGAACTGTAGGCCGACAGTCGACTGGCCTACTATACAGTCGACTGGTACGACTCTACTGATGCACTTTCAGTCTTTGGAGAATCGTTCTGGACAGTCGACTTGACTTTTAACAGTCGACTGATACACTGAGATTATTTTTGTAAAATGTGTTATGGACAGTCGACTTAGACTATTGTCAGTCGACTGGTCCACTGAGAATATTTTGTTCAGTCCTTTCGGGACAGTCGACCATTAACCTTCTTAAGTCGACCGATGACTTTTAAGTCGACTGATTATGACTTAGTTTATTTTCATAAAATTTTGGATATTTGATCCCTGGACAGTCGACTGGTTTACTGTACAGTCGACTGGTACTGATGAATCTTTGAAATCTTTAGGATTATTCGAATGATTGGTTTTCAGATTATTCAGTCTATATTCGATCTTTGGTTTAGTATTTGATTTTGAGATATTCAGTTATGAATATGATTTTGAGATATTCAGTTGAGTCACTCTTGTTAGTGGAATTTGTTTAGACTTTTGAGTTTTGAGTCTCTAGAGGTAGGTGACCCTAGGATACCGGTGCTGAGATATTTGTTGAGTTATTTGTTGAGGCCCGTTGAGGCATATTCAGTTATTCAGGTTTGAGTTATCCCGGTAGGGTACACCGACTCTAGGAGATTTTGTTGAGTAATTCAGTAACCCAAAACAATAAGGACAGGCATTAGTAGTGTCATGACGAATGGGAACATGAGTTATGCACCTCAGTATGACTTTAGATGCGAGACTTAATCTCCTGAATTATCCAAGTGATTTACTTGAGATGTGAGACTTATCTCCGGAATTATCCAGGTAGATTACCTGAGATGTGAGATATTTCTCCGGAATTATCCAGGTAGTTATTTGAGATGTGGGATTGATCTCCGGAATGATCAAGGTCGAGGCGACGCTTGTGGGGTATTCATGTGATGATGTGTTTATGTCTAGATGTGAGATGATCTCCGGAATTATCCAAGTGGTTACTTGAGATGTGGGATCAATCACGGAATTATCGGGCATGGGCTAATCCTCATAGTTTATCTTTATCTCTTAGTAATCATCGTAGTCTGCATATAGCATTTGTGTTTTCTTGACTCATTTTCATGCATTTGGTTTTGCTGATTTCCACACTTGACATTTGGTTTTCGTATCACCTGTTTTCACTTCTTGTTACTCCTTATTTTGGTATATTTGGTTTACTACCTTTTGTTGAGAATATCATGATTTATGTTCATTTATGTTGCTTGTTTGATTTTATGTCACTCACACCATTTATGGCTAACCCCGTTAGTTTTGTGGGTTAGGGATTCTCTCTAGCCTCACATGTTGCAGGTTATTGCCTAGAGTTGGAGATGGAATGCTTAAGTTGGTTTTGAGATATGTTTGACTCATAAAGATTTGTGTAAATTTGTATTAGCAGTGTTGAGACAAATGGGTATTGTAAATAAAGAAATTATGAGTTGAGTTTGTTTTGAATTCCGCTGTGATTTGTAAAAGAATTGTTGTAAAATAAAAGTTGAAAACTTTAGTGGTGTTGTTTGTGTTAATATTACAATTGAAGTGGATCACTGGGAATGTGCCACGTATTTTCTATGTTATTCATCTAGAAATTCGGGGCGCTACAGAGATTGGTATCAGAGCAACGCTTCAATAGTAATACTAAACATGACATAAAAATAACCTAGGTGTGGACACTAGAGTGTGAGTACCTAGGTGTGGACATTAAAGAGTGAGTATCACATAGAACTGAATATGATGTTCTTCCTTTGGGATTCAATTGAGATTTTGCCAAAGGACATTGATGTGAATTTGAATTGTGTGTGTGATGCTCTAACTTTTTCCTCGTTTTGTAGTATTCAAAATGGTTGCACCCAGGGACAGGAATGGTGGCAATAATGAGGATGGGTCTGGTAGTTCCCGAGGAAATGGGATCGACCTTGAAGCTGAGTTTGCCAAAGTATATCAGACGTTGAATACGCTGATGGCACTCAATGTGGCGCAGCAGCAAGCACAGCAATAGAATCCGCAGCCAAATCCTGGAGCTGGACATGAATTGGTGAACGCCGTTCCTATTAAGCAGATTGAATCCTATAAGAGGATGAGGCCGCCAGTTTTTGAGGGGCAAGCTGATCCAACAGCAGCAGATGATTGGATTCGGAAGATGGAGACGATCTTCAAAGTATCGGAAACTCCAGCAGCCAGCAAGGTGAAGTTGGCTTCGATGCAGCTTGAAAAGGACGCTGGTATCTGGTGGGAGTCGCTGAAGAGGACTCTGGGAGATCAGTAGTTGACTTGGGAAGCTGTTCTGGAGGAGTTCAGAGATCGCTTCTTTCCTCTAGATGTTCAGGAGAAGAAGGCGACCGAGTTCATGAACCTTCAGCAGGGCAGCATGACCGTGCGGGAGTACGAGACCAAGTTTGCTTAACTTTCGAGGTATGCACCCGAGCTAGTTGTTGACGAGGCAAAGAAGGCCAAAAAGTTTGAGCAGGGCTTGAGGCCAAACTTGAGGTCGAGGATGGTTCCGTTGGGTATCAGGAGATTCGAGAAGCTGGTCAGGAGAGCAGTAATGACTGAGGAGGATATGGACCAATTTCAGAAGAAGCAGGATACATGGAACCGGAACAAGAGGCCAGCATCAGGCCAGAGTGGGAAGGGATTCCCCGCGAAGCAGGCCAAGTTTAGTAATCCGGTGCAGAAAGCACCTGCAGCTCAGGAAGTGACCTGCTACTACTGCAAGGAGGCAGGGCATTACAGGTCAGCATGTCCGAAGTTGGTAGAGCATATTTGTTCCCAGTGTGGGCAGACTGGACATTCTAAGCCCCATTGTCCACAACTAAAAAAGGATGGTTCAAGTGGGAGCAAAATCCAGAAGAGGCAAGGACGAGTATTTGCATTAACCGAGGAGGATGCGGGTAACTCGGAAAATGTAATACAGGGTATGCAAGAATTTTGAATTTTATTTTGAATCAATGTAATGAATAAAACCTTTATTTGAGAACAATTTAAGATTAAGTATCATTCTTATTGTAACAGGAGTTGTTTTAATAAATGGAATAAAGGCAAAGGTTTTGTTTGACACTGGTTCATCGCACACTTTTGTATCGCCGAATTTTGCAAGGATCTTAGGTTTGGAACCTAAATTGTTCCCAGACAGGGTTTTGTCGGTGGCAATGCCGTCAGGTGAGGAGTTGATTGCGGATCGATATTATGACGGCTGTGATATCGAGATTGGTGGAAGGATGTTCGGCATCGACTTGATCGAGCTACAAGTGTTGGGTGTGGATGTCATTGTGGGCATCGATTGGATGGCAATATATGATGCCACAATTGATTGCAAGCAGAAGGAGGTGTTGGTGAAAGCACCAGGTGGACCTGCAGTGACTTTTCAAGGGAAGAAGAAGATTCCGAAGGTGGCTGCAATGGTATCTAAGATGGCGATTTCAGATGAAGTCAAGGGTATTCCAGTTGTTCGAAATTTTCCTCAGGTGTTCTTGGATGATTTTCCAGGATTACCGCCTCAGAGAGATGTGGAGTTTGGCATCAATGTTCAGCCGGGGAGTGCGCCAATTTCCAAGGCTCCGTACAGGATGGCACCTGTAGAGCAAGATGAAGTGAAGAAGCAGATTGAGGAGCTGTTGAGCAAGGGCCTTATCAGGCCGAGTTCTTCTCCATGGGGAGCGCCAGTGTTGTCGGTCAAGAAGAAGGATGGGTCAATGAGGATGTGCATTGACTATCGGGAGTTGAATAAGGTGACTATTCAGAACAAGTATCCACTGTCGCGGATTGATGATTTATTCGACAGGCTTCGAGGAGCAGCTGTGTTTTCGAAGATTGACTTGAGGTCAGGGTATCATCAGGTGCGAGTCAAGGAGGAAGATGTGAGTAAGACAGCTTTCAGGACTCGTCATGAGCTGTATGAGTTTTTGGTGATGCCATTCGGATTGACGAATGCGCCAGCAGTATTCATGGATATGATGAATCGGGTGTTGAGGTCGTTTATTGACTCCTTCGTGGTAGTCTTCATTGATGATATCTTGGTGTATTCGAAGTCGGAGAAGGAGCATTCTACGCACTTGACAGCGGTATTGCAGAAGTTGCAGGAGCATAGCTTGTATGCCAAGTTGTCGAAGTATGAGTTTTGGAAGTCTGAAGTAGCTTTCCTTGGGCACATTCTTTCTAAGGAGGGAGTAGCTACTGATCCCCAGAAAGTTGCAGCAGTGAAGGATTGGACCAGGCCAACGTCTGTGAAGGAAGTCAGAAGTTTCTTGGGTTTAGCTGGATACTACAGGAGATTTATTCAGGGTTATTCTCAGATTGCAGTTCCATTGACAGGTTTGACCCGGAAGAGTGTGGCATTTGTGTGGACAGATAAGTGCGAGGAGAGTTTCCTTGAGTTAAAGGAAAGGTTGACTACTGCACCTATCTTAGCTTTGCCGCAAGCTGGGAAAGATTATGATATCTATAGTGATGCGTCTCTCAGAGGTTTGGGATGTGTCTTGATGCAAGAAGGCAAGGTCATTGCTTATGGTTCGAGGCAGTTGCGTCCGCATGAGAAGAATTATCCGAAGCATGATTTGGAGCTAGCAGCTATCATTTATGCCTTGAAGCTGTGGAGGCATTATGTCTATGGTGAGAAGGTTAATATGTACACTGACCACAAGAGCTTGAAGTACATATATCAACAGAAGGATCTAAATCTTCGACAGAGAAGGTGGTTAGAAGTTTTGGAAGACATTCGTCCCGAGATCAAGTATCATCCGGGCAAGGCGAATGTGGTGGCTGATGGACTTAGCAAGAAGAGTAGTTTATCAAGGTTGATCACTACTCGAAAAGAGTTGGCAGCAGAGATTGATCAGGCAGGTATCGAGGTGGTACTGCGAGGTTTAGGGGCATCTTTGGCTCAGTTGAGGCTGCAGCCGTCCTTGAGAGAGAGGATTGTGGAAGGTTAGAGATCAGACGCAGAGATTCAGAAGATGCTGCAGCAGGTTTCAGAAGGCAAGCTATCAGAATTTCGTGTCCAAGATGGAATTCTTTGGTCGGGTGAAAGGTTGTGTGTTCCAGATAATGCAGATTTGAGAGAGAGTATATTGCAGGAAGCACACTGTACATTGTTGTCAGTTCATCCAGGAGGCACGAAGATGTACAGGGACATCAAACAGCACTTTTGGTGGTCTGGTATGAAGAGGGATGTAGCAGATTTTGTGGCAAGGTGTCTGACTTGTCAGCAGATCAAAGCAGAAAATCAGAGACCTGGAGGTTTGTTACAGCCGTTACCCATTCCGGAGTGGAAGTGGGAGAATATCAGTATGGATTTCATCACAGGTTTGCCGAGGAGTTCGAAGGGCAATGACTCGATTTGGGTTATTGTGGACCGTTTGACTAAGTCGGCACACTTTCTAGCCATGAAGATTACTTGGTTGATGGAGAAATTGGCTGAGTTGTACATTGGTGAAATTGTGAGACTTCATGGAGTTCCTCTGTCGATTGTATCCAACAGAGATCCGAGGTTTACTTCAAGATTTTGGAAGAGCCTACAAGCAGCTTTGGGTACCAGGACTGATTTCAGGCTCACTTTTCATCCACAGACCGATGGTCAGACGGAGAGGGTGAATCGAGTGCTGGAGGACATGTTGAGGGCTTGTGTTATGGATTTCGGGGGTAGTTGGGAGAGATACTTGGCATTGGTTGAGTTTGCTTATAACAACAGTTACCATGCGAGTATTGGGATGGCACCGTATGAGGCTTTGTATGGGCGGAGGTGCAGGACACCTGTTTGTTAGTATGAGGTTGGCGAGAGGCAGATGTATGGTCCTGAGATCGTGCAGCAGACGTCAGAGCAGATTGAGCTGATTCGCAAGAGGTTAGTCGAGGCTCAGAGTCGGCAGAAGAGTTATGCTGATACTCGATGAAGAGATTTGGAGTTTGAAGTTGGGGATGCAGTTTTTCTCATGGTTTCTCCGACCAAAGGAGTGATCAGGTTCGGTAAGGGAGGCAAATTGGCGCCAAGGTATATTGGGCCATACAGGATTGTGGAGCGGATTGGCAAGACCGCATATAGATTGAAGCTTCCAGAGGAGTTGGCATAGGTGCATGATGTGTTTCACGTGTCGTTGCTGAGGAAGTATGTGCCAGATCAGAATCATCAGTTGGTAGAGGTCCCTGAAGGTCTACAGGTGAACTTGAGTTACAAGGAACGGCCTGTTGAGATTGTTGACCGTAGAGAGAAAGTTCTCAGGTGAAAGGTGATACCTATGGTCAAGATATTGTGGAGGAATCAGCAGTTCGAGGAGGCTACATGGGAGCCTGAGGACCGCATGCAGAAGGATTTCCCTGAACTGTTTGTATGAGTGTATTTCTATTATGTGATTGTAATTCTTTTGAATGATAGTACTTTGGTTTGAGTTGTATTCTCTTATTTTGATTGAATTGTCATATGCAATTGTTTGAACTATGTTTCCATTATGAGATATTTGATTTCCTTGTTAATATATTGTTTGGACTATGTTCTATTTATGAGATATTATTTCTTTTGATGACATGTGTTTGGACTCACTAGTAGTAGTTCTGAGGACAGAACTCTTCTAAGGAGGGAGTGATGTAGAACCCCGTATTTTCAAATATTATTTTTATATTTGAAAATGAATTTAAATATTTTTTTTTGGATATTTAATGAATATTTTCAGAAAATTTATCTTTTGTACACGTGCGAAACACGTGCAATTCCTTTCATGAGAAGTTTGAAAACTTAGTTTTCTTTATGAAAAATCATTATTTAATATTTGAGATTTAATTAGTATTTTTCCAGATTTTTCTGAAATTTATTGGAACTATTTGCAATTTTTGAAAAAGGAAGGACCTTTTTGTAAAATTGACAATTTCAAGGGTTAAAGTGCAAAAGGTGATTTCTGGACGTTTTGAACAGTGTCAATTGAGATTTAGAATGTATATTTTCTATTAAATCCAAATTTAAATGAGTTTTGATGGGATTTCCAAAGAATGATCGATATATACAAATTGTATTTTTGGAAAGGATTATTTTGCAAAGTGTGGGTAAAACCCTAATATACAATCCGGCATATTTAAGAGAAATTCTTTTCAGCCGTCATTGAGTATACACAGAATTTTGGGAGATCTATTTTGGTGAAGGAGAATTTTGGATCTAGCAAGGAGGAAAACTTTTCGTGGATTCTTCTCTAAATCAAGGTGAGTGACATTTGTTGTGTTGTTGCTTGATTTTGTTAATGATATGACGTTGTTTGTTTTGATTTATGTGAATGACATCGTTTAGCTTTATTTCGTCATATGAATGATATGATCCTTGTATTGTGATATGAATGTATGTGAACCATTGTTATTGTTGGACCATGTTTGTGAAACTTATGGATATTGAGTAGATCTTGAGTTATGAGATTATATGTTAGAAAGCATGTTAAGAATTGATCATGGATGTGATCGGATGGTGAACATCTGGATCTAGAGTATACAAATCAGATTTTGATCATAGTTGTGAAAGAAAATTAGTTCTGAGAACCCTAATGGAAAGATTAGTGATTATGGATCTTGAGAATTGAATTTCGACATTTGGGTGATTGAGAAATGTATCTTTTGTGGAGATTATTTGAGGTTTGATTATTTTGCCTGAGAGCGAACTATATTTCGTGAACAATGAATCTTTAGAACTCCAGTTTGGATTTTGTATTTAGACCTAAAATATGAGAACTGTAGGCCGACAGTCGACTGGCCTACTATACAGTCGACTGGTACGACTCTACTGATGCACTTTCAGTCTTTGGAGAATCGTTCTGGACAGTCGACTTGACTTTTAACAGTCGACTGATACACTGAGATTATTTTTGTAAAATGTGTTCTGGACAGTCGACTTAGACTGCTGTCAGTCGACTGGTCCACTGAGAATATTTTGTTCAGTCCTTTCGGGACAGTCGACCATTAACCTTCTTAAGTCGACCGATGACTTTTAAGTCGACTGATTATGACTTAGTTTATTTTCATAAAATTTTGGATATTTGATCCCTGGACAGTCGACTGGTTTACTGTACAGTCGACTGGTACTGATGAATCTTTGAAATCTTTAGGATTATTCGAATGATTGGTTTTCAGATTATTCAGTCTATATTCGATCTTTGGTTCAGTATTTGATTTTGAGATATTCAGTTATGAATATGATTTTGAGATATTCAGTTGAGTCACTCTTGTTAGTGGAATTTGTTTAGACTTTTGAGTTTTGAGTCTCTAGAGGTAGGTGACCGTAGGATACCGGTGCTGAGATATTTGTTGAGTTATTTGTTGAGGCCCGTTGAGGCATATTCAGTTATTCAGGTTTGAGTTATCCCGGTAGGGTACACCGACTCTAGGAGATTTTGTTGAGTAATTCAGTAATCCAAAACAATAAGGACAGGCATTAGTAGTGTCATGACGAATGGGAACATGAGTTATGCACCTCAGTATGACTTTAGATGCGAGACTTAATCTCCTGAATTATCCAAGTGATTTACTTGAGATGTGAGACTTATCTCCGGAATTATCCAGGTAGATTACCTGAGATGTGAGATATTTCTCCGGAATTATCCAGGTAGTTATTTGAGATGTGGGATTGATCTC
This sequence comes from Hemerocallis citrina, assembly GCA_017893485.1. NCBI lineage: Eukaryota > Viridiplantae > Streptophyta > Magnoliopsida > Asparagales > Asphodelaceae > Hemerocallis > Hemerocallis citrina. Next base: position 117,033,149 of record CM030361.1, on the reverse strand, counting down.
CGGAATGATCAAGGTCGAGGCGACGCTTGTGGGGTATTCATGTGATGATGTGTTTATGTCTAGATGTGAGATGATCTCTGGAATTATCCAAGTGGTTACTTGAGATGTGGGATCAATCACGGAATTATCGGGCATGGGCTAATCCTCATAGTTTATCTTTATCTCTTAGTAATCATCGTAGTCTGCATATAGCATTTGTGTTTTCTTGACTCATTTTCATGCATTTGGTTTTGCTGATTTCCACACTTGACATTTGGTTTTCGTATCACCTGTTTTCACTTCTTGTTACTCCTTATTTTGGTATATTTGTTTTACTACCTTTTGTTGAGAATATCATGATTTATGTTCATTTATGTTGCTTGTTTGATTTTATGTCACTCACACCATTTATGGCTAACCCCGTTAGTTTTGGGGGTTAAGGATTCTCTCTAGCCTCACATGTTGCAGGTTATTGCCTAGAGTTGGAGATGGAATGCTTAAGTTGGTTTTGAGATATGTTTGACTCATAAAGATTTGTGTAAATTTGTATTAGCAGTGTTGAGACAAATGGGTATTGTAAATAAAGAAATTATGAGTTGAGTTTGTTTTGAATTCCGCTGTGATTTGTAAAAGAATTGTTGTAAAATAAAAGTTGAAAACTTTAGTGGTGTTGTTTGTGTTAATATTACAATTGAAGTGGATCACTAGGAATGTGCCACGTATTTTCTATGTTATTCATCTAGAAATTCGGGGCGCTACACACGCAGTCATTATGTCATGCAACACATTTTTGCTCCAAACACGTGCCGGTCCTTTCATGATTGTGAATCATGATTGGAGAACTCCGAATGCACGTTCTACGTCTTTTCTACATGCTTCCTGTTTCATAGCAATTTTTTTTCTGACCTTGCGGTTGTTGAATAGTTTGTACAAGAATGGACTATTTTGGGTATATACCATCATCTAAATAATAACCCATGTTGTACACTTTTCCTTGAATAACATAATGAGCAGGAGGAGCAATATCTTGAGCTAGATTAAAAAAAGATGAGACGACTCCAACACATTGATATCATTATTGCTGCCCGACATACCAAAATATGTGTGGCATATCCAAAGATCATAATCTGCTACAGCTTCAAGAAGAGTAGTTGGTGACCCACTTCGACCTGCGTATTGTCCAGCCCATGCCGTGGGACAATTTTTCCACTTCCAATGCATACAATCGAGACTACCCAACATGCCCAAAAAACCAAGTTGTTGACCAACATGGAGTAGCCTGGTGACGTCATTAGTGGAAGGTGTTCTTAGATACCGCTCTGCAAATATCTCCAAAATAGCCCAGTAATATCTCTTCATACTTTCAATTTCCTTTGACTCACCTATCTTAATGTACTCGTCGGTAGCATCTGCCGGTTGACTGTATGCTAACATCCGGAATGTGGCTATTACTTTCTGTAAACTTGATAATCCCATAATTTTTGGAAACTCTCTCAAAAGATGTGTGACCTGTATTGGACCTAGTATACACTAGTTTGAACGCATCAGTTCTGGTGTAGACTTGACCCAATGCATTATATTCTATCTCAAAAGATGTGTGACCTGTATTGGACCTAGTATACACTAGTTTGAACGCATCGGTTCTGGTGTAAACTTGACCCAATGTATTGGATTCTCTCTCAAAAGATGTATGACCTGCATTGGACCTAGTGTGCACTAGTTTAAATGCATCAGTTCTGGTGTAGACTTGACCCAATGCAATGGATTCTCTCTCAAAAGATGTGTGACCTGCATTGGACTTAGTGTACACCAGTTTGAACGCATCAGTTCTGGTGTAGACTTGACCCAATGCATTATATTCTATCTCAAAAGACATGTGACCTGCATTGGACAACAAATGCATTAGATTCACTCAGTGCTTAAGATTCTTTAAGATTTTATTTCCCTATATATAACAAACTCACTTGTTGTGTAAACCATCACCTTCCTCATATTTTTATTCTCAACCATATAATTGTAACACCCCCATTTTTTAAACTATTATTTATCTACACCATGCCTTACTTAGAAAAATACTCATAGATTTTTATTAAAAATTTGGCAGAGTTTCCTCTGAAATATTAGCCTTTTCGCAACAATTTCTTACGGAATTCTGCAAACAATTACAAAAATCATGGTACATGTAATATATATCAATCCTCCCCTGGCCAAGTCATTCAACATCACACAGGCAATAATAAATACGGCTTTGGGGGCATAATTCCTCATAATATGCAACATATAATTTAAAAACAAAAAATTCTTTTGAAAACATATATGATTTTTAGAATTTTTTTAGAAAAACCTTTCAAAAACCAACCACAAAACCCAGTACTGCACAACGAGGTGGGTACGGGCTTTCAGAATTCATCACATCACTATAAATATATTACCACTTACATTATACACACAATCTTCCATACTACAAGATAATACACCAATCTACTCCCATTTCTACATATAATACATACATACATATATTCCATTTTACTATGAGCAAATATATAACTATGAAACTACAACACTAGCTCACCTCGCAGCTATCAAACATGCAGGAGAGTTTGGGCTGTCCACCCTCAGGGAGGGACTCCCCTAATCTCCAGAAAAACAATAGGGGTTAGCCATGTCTGGTGTGAGTATAATCATCATGAATAAAAACAATATCAATGAAATTAATAACATGACTTTTAAAATGAGAAACATAAATAAAACATGAAAGTAAAAGAAATAAATACAATCAGGTACTTAAACCTCACCATATACCTAACCATGTATTACCATCATCAAACACTTAACCATCTACTTCACATCCATGATACCATACCTTATTACTAATCTCATATATCAATTCATCACTAAAAAACCTCCACCAGCATTTCCTTTACCATCTCTATTACCGTTTTCATTAACACTTCTATTATCCTTATATGAAATCTTACATACCATCAATACCATAATATCACTGATAAATTCATCCCTCTTACCTCCATTGGGTTCGTGTCTCGGCAGTTAGTTCCCCTCATTCCACCCGAAATTGGGGCAGTAGTTCCTTGACTCGAAACCCAAGGCAAACAAATTCATACTTATCCATAAATTTACCATCCATATACACTTACCATATCTTTGCCATTTCTTCATTATCACATAGTTCATATATACATCATCATATGTTTAACTATACATTTGACCATTATCTCGATCACCTCTCTGTCACTCAACTCCTATATTACTCCATATCTGTTTCCTACTTCTCATAATTCAACATCACACTTTATACCATATTCTAGTACTATCATTACTATTAACTCATCTAAATATGATTTTGATACCATCACTTTACACTAAACATATTCATATCATCACTAAAGTCATTCTCAATCCTTAATCCAGTTTTTATCTCACTCCATCGTATCTACCATTACTATAATTCTTATCATCTACATTACCATATCCAAAACTGTTTCTATTAGCATTTTCATTTTCGTATCCATTATCATTTATTTAAGGACATACTTAACCATGATCGTTATTATATCTTTACCATCTCACATTTCTATCTTTTATTCTATATCATACATAATGCCGCACTCCCAAGTTGATAGCTTGGGTTACATTATCATACATCACATTATATATATATTGCCGCACCTCCAAGCCGATAACCTGGGTAATAATCACTACACCCCAAGTAGAACTTGGGTAATATAATATCACATCTCAAGCCGATAGCTCGGTTATTACTTTTCTTTATTTTCATTTTCATCTTACAATCTACTTTACTTTATTTACCCTCTCGCAATCTAATCATCATATCAACAATCCACTAATTCACCCGGGAGTTGTGTCAAGGCAGGTAGTTCCCACCATTTCCATGGAAATGGTGGGTTTCCTCGACACAATTCCAAGGTACATCAAACTCATATCATATCATATTTTACTTTAATAACCATTCTCATCACATAATATATTTTACTTCATGTTTCACACTCATATTTATTTTCATGCCGCAATTTCTTCAATTTATTCATATTACTTCATATACATAATTCCTTCACTTTTCATACTCATCATATAATCCCCGCATCTTCACTAATCATATTTAATCACTTAACACACTTTATTCTCTTTTCATTGATATTATCATAGCACCATTTCTTTATTTATATATATAATCACATAACGCAATTTCTTCTCTTTTCATTCTCATTCAACAACGTATATCATTCTTTATTCATTTACATACTCAACACATACACCATTTTTTATATGAACTGTTTTCTTTCTCAGTGCCCACAAACCCCATCAAACTGACGCCGATAGCTCAGTATACACGCGGGAAGCTGCTCACATAGAGTCTGACACCCCCGAGGCTACATCTTCCTCCTGGCCTATACCAGCAAGGGAAACCCCTCCCAGGTCCATCCTGGGGTATCTACTCTCATCTCAAGTATATTCCAAGGTATCTGCACTCCCAGGTCTATCCTGGGGTATCAACTCTCTCTAAGTCTATCCTGAGGTATCTGCACTCCAAGGTCTATCCTGGGGTATCAACACTCTCTCAGATCTATCCTGAGGTATCTGCACTCTCAGGTCTATCCTGCAGTATGAACTCTCTCTCAGGTCTATCCTGAGGTATCTGCACTCCTAGGTCTATCCTGGGGTATCAACTCTCATCCCAGGTCTATCCTGAGGTATCTATAACTCCTGTTCCCGGGTATATCCCGGTCCTGTGGGGTCTAGCCCAAATCCCTGGAAGATTGTGTGGCACTGCAATATTAAATTATCTCACTTATATCACGTATTCACATACAGCTAGTTATTTAATTTATAAGACGATTACTTCATATTGTTCCGTATCATAAACGTACCAAAGTATTTATTTAATCACATTATAATATCTTCTGAACATGCTAAATTTAGTAGATGATTATATCATATTACCGCCCATTGGTTTCACTTTAAACACCGCTACGTTATTGTAGCGCCCCAAATTTCTAATATGAGAGCTTAGAAAATAAGTGGCGAAATCCCAGCAATCCACTTCAATACAACAATAAACACCAACAACACCACTCAAATTTTTCTTCTTTATTACAACAATTATTACAATTACAATTTCAGCGGAAGTCTAAACATCTCAACACACATTAATATTTTATTTACAACTCAATAATGATCTCAAATATCCTTTACAGTTTTACACCAATCACTAAATAATCCAATTATCTCAAACTGCCCACTCAAGCATCTAACCTCCAATCTAAGCAATAACCTGCAACATGTGAGGCTAGAGTTGAACCCTAACCCCAAAACTATGGGGTCAGCCATAAATGGTGTGAGTGGTAACAAATCAAACCAATAGCATAAATGAACTTAAAACATAATATCCAACAAATAATAATCAAACACTAAAGTATGAAGTACGACAAAAGAATAATGGGTGATACCAAAACCAAAAGCCAAGTGTGTAAAAACAGGAAATCCGAATGCATAAAAGTGATTCAAGAAAACATCATGACTACATGCTGACAACGATGACTACTAAGAGATGAAGATAAACTATGATAATTTGCCCATACTTGATCATTCCGGAGATTGATCCCACATCACAGGTATTTTCCCTGGATAATTCAGGAGATCATCCCACATCTAAACATAGATTCCTTATCACAATAATACCCCAAAAGCGTCGCCTCGACTCCGATCATTCCGTAGTTCAATCCCACATCACAAGATAATTACTTGGATAATTCAGGAGAAATACCTCGCATCACAAGTTAACTGCCTGGATAATTCCGGAGATAAATCACACATCACAAGTTAACTACTTGGATAATTCAGGAGATTAAATCCTACATCAAAAGCCATACTAAGGTGCATAACTCAAGTTCCCATTCGTCATGACACTACTAATGCCTGTCCTTATTAGTTTGGGTTACTGAACAAATCTCCTAGAGTAGTGTACCCTACCGGACTAAAAATCTGAATAACTGAAAATTTGCCTCGATGGGCCTCAACAAATAACTGAACAAATATCTCAACACCGGTATACTAGGGTCACCTACCTCTAGAGACTCAAAAATAAATATCTGAACAAATTCCACTTAACAAGTGGCCCAACAAAATATCTCAAAATCATGTTCTTAACTGAACATCTCAAAAACAAATACTTAACTGAACATCTTAAAATCAAACACTAAACAAAATATCTCACAATCAAATACAAAGATCCTTCAGGACCAGTCGACTGCATAAAGGACCAGTCGACTGTCCAGAGGACATATCCCAACATTTTACAAAAATAATCTAAGGCATGACCAGTCGACTTGACAAGTCATCAGTCGACTGCCCCGAGACAAATTCAAATAGTCCTCATCAAAATAATCTAAGTATTTGAGTCGACTGAAAGGTCATAGGTCGACTGTCCTGAAAGGACTGAACAAAATCACAAACAGAGGATCAGTCGACTGACCTCAGTCTAGGTCGACTGTCCCGAACAAAACTCAAAGACTGAAAATACACAATAGGCTCGTACCAGTCGACTGCTTCGCAGTCCAGTCAACTGTCGGCTACAGATTTACAAAAAGTATAGGTCTGAACACAAATCAAACGGGAGTATTCTAAAGATTCATCGATCATAAAATTAATTTATATCCAGGCAAATAAACAATTCTCAATAATCTCCATCATGGTTACATTACTCAATCAATCAATTTCTCCAATCTCATATTCTCATTATCTCAATTCTTAATTCTCCCATTAGGGTTTTTCTCAACAAAATGTCTTCCATAACTTAATCCAAATCTGATTTACAACCATAAGGTCCAGGGGTTTACCATCTAATCACAACAAAATCAATTCTTAATATGTCTCCCAACAATTCGATCTCATAGATCAACATTTCCTCAACAAATCTTAATATTTTCTCATACATGGTTCAAATATCAACAAGAGTTCTCATCCTCCATAACAAATAAAAGATCCATACCATACATTCAATGGGACTAACAAAATAATGGCATAATGATCACAAACAAGCATAACATGATCTTACGTCATTCATCAATCAAGACAAACAAAACAACAAAACAAACCACTCACCTTTGATTTGATGAAAATCCGCCAAAAGCTTTCTCCTTGCTAGATCCAAGAATCCTCCTTTGTTCTTCAAAATCCAAAATTCTGTGAGTTCTCAATGACGGCTGGGGGAAAAAGGATTTCCCTTATATATGCCGGATAGAATATTAGGGTTATATTCCCTCTTTTGCAAAATACTCCTTTCCAAAATACATCTTGCATATATAATTCTATTCTTGAAATTTAAATCAAATATCATTTAAGTTAGGATCTAATAGAAAAATATATTTTTTTAAACTTCAACAAATACTGATCGGAATGTCCAGCAAATGCATTTTTGCGCTTTAAACCCTCAAAATGTCAATTTTGCAAATAAGTCCTTCTTTTCTCAAAAATTGCAAATAGGCATAATTAATTTCAGAAAAATCTGGAAAAATATTAAATAATTTTCAAATAATAAATAATGATTTTTCATAAGGAAAACTAAATTTTTCAAACTTCTGAAAAGTCATTTGCATGTGTTTTGCACGTGTACACAAGATAAATTTCTTAGAAAATATTTTCAAATACTCAAAATCATTTAAAGTCATTTTCAAATAATTAAAATAATATTTGAAAATACGGGGTTCTACAGTTATACATATACTCACTCATTTATTTTCATCGATTATGCTATCATAACTCATTATCACCAATATATATATATATATAAACCTCACCATACATATATTAACATATTCCTTCTACTGATACCAGGACTAAAGCCGATAGCTTAGACATCACATCAAATTCCTAGTATAAATGGGGGTAAAATATACTCATATACTTCCAGATTCATCACTAATAGAATTTTAATGCCATAAAACATCTCTAACTGCAAAGTAAAGTCATATCAACATCATATACACTTCATATCTCATATCAGTAATTATATTCATATATTCCTGCCGTATCGTATATCATCACATCATTCTCACCCATATACGTCATTTCCACTGGGTTATATACCCAAAAGTTATAATTCAATCAATACATGAACTACCATTCATTATATAATTGACATATCACACACATATAGCGAATATAGAGCATCCACAATATATTCCACCTATTTTAAGTGCTACAATACCTCAATATATCACGACAACCTAGGTCATATATTAGTTATAATAGCCATTTAAAGTTATTCACTTGAATATAAGGCTCATATCACTCTTTAAACATGCACAACATATACACGGGTTCCAGAAATCACAAATCACTTATTCGTCTATTTAATCATTATAACATCAAATTATATCATGCTAGCCCATACACCATGCTCCATGTACTCAATATCACCTTATTAATGCAGTCCGATAACTTTTTAACATTATTTTTTCTTTCAATTTGTAGTTACATCGAGCGTAAGAGTTATTCATGCTAGATCCCAAGTTTAAGAAATATTTCAAATTTGATCATGTTTGGAATAGTGTTAAGGATTTTGAAAATTTTAAAGATAGCGTCCCAACTGTCAGACAAAATTTTCGAAGCAGTCAAGTCAACTATGGCTCATCACAATCTCATAACCCAACTCCTGAATCTCCCATATCATCCCCTGGCCAATCATATTTTGCTCCCAATTTAGATGAACTCAATTTCGGTTGTACTTCGTCTGAACGACCCATCGGGGTGAAAAAAGCCAAGTTGAAAAGGAAAATTGATGAAAATTTGAACAATATTAAAGAAGAAAATCAACAGCTGATGGAGATGTTAAAGAAGACAAACTTCGACAGGCAGAGACAAATGGATATCCAGGAGCGACAGTTGGCATTCAAAAAAGAGAGAGAGAAGAGAATAAAATCTTATTAAAAGATTTGAATTCCATTGTTGATCCAATCGTACCTGAGTATTTTTGAGCTCAACAAGTAAAAATTATTCAAAAAAGAGCTGAACAACATCAACCATTTCCGTCTTTTGGCACTAATGACCTTGGGCAATATTTCACTGATATTGGAGGATCTGGAAGCGCTTTACTAGATTTCTAAATTGCTGATTCATTATTATGTATTTTTCATATTTCGTTTGAGCATCAGTTTAGTTTAAATATCTATGTAATCTTAATTGTAACGTCTCTTTGAATGTTTGATGTTTTTAATGCGCATTTCATATTTTTCTTCAATATTAATTACACTTCGTATAAAGTTAACTATTTTGGGAAAACGTAAAATATAGAATACTTACAAATAGTTAAGAAAGTAAATTAATTTAATTATAACTAAAATACACTTGTCACAAAAAAAAATATCTATAACACAAAATTAGAAAAAACACAAACCTATAACTAAGACAATTACCTAAATCACGCAATTACCTAAAACTATGGGACTTATTTTACAAAAATTAACAATAAAAAAATGGCATTCGTGAACAGTGCCGCATCAGATATGGCACAACACTGTTCACTGGCACCAAAATTGCCATTTTTGGCGCTAGAAATGGTGCTCGATTGGAGCGCCATCCAGTGCAAAAAAATAGCTTTTTGCGCCAGTTTGGTGCTGGGTTGGAGAGACTTTAATAGAACTGAAGATGTTTCAAACAAAAAAGGAAAAACTTGATGTTCTAGACCAATACATTAAAAAAAAAAAGGACAAATGTGGGCAAAAATAAACAAGCTAGGCAATTGATGAATCTATGGTAAATTGCTTATATTTGTTTTTCTGAATATTATCATGACATTGTTTTTCTTTCTCTTTCTTTTTATCAATATTATCGTGACATTATTTTTCTATCCAGACTTGCAATATAGAGTCTATGTAACGAATTGAATAATTGATGGGACTGAAATTTTCTATTTAACGAATTGCATTTCAATTTTCTACTAATTATCTTGATTTTTATTTTTTATCCAAAACTAAACAGAATTTAGAAAAGTTGAAGGGGAACGACGATAATCGTACATTCTCTGTTATTTGGCTATCCACAGTTCAGAAAAATTGCCGACTTAAAAAAATTGACCGTTGTAGAAATTTTATAGAGAGAAACAGTGATAACTAAGTTTAAATGACATACAGTGATTTGAAATTAAAATTAGCAAGGAGAAAAATATGAGAAGTCAACCTTCAAGTGCTACTAGGTTTTCTGAAAAATTACCAAACTGCTGCAAAAATTATAAACCCTACAAGGAGGCTACAAAAATTTTTAAAATGTATGAAGGGGGATGAAGGTTACTTATTTAAGTGAAGTGGGCTTTACACGGGCCCAAAGTACATGACCACATATTTGGTAGAAAGGTCCGTAATGATTTGGTTTCGATTAAAAAAAAGAAGAAAATCTTGACTTCGGAGTATGCCAAAAAAAACTCCACAGTGCTCGAACAAGTTCAACTTTGAACTATTTGACAAATGGACACTCTAACCAGTCCAATCACTTGGGTAAACTATCAAAATTTTATTCATATGACTAGTAAGTGTTTTGGGGCCCCCCAAAATGGGCAAAAATTGAGGACCCGAGACGGCCGCCTCGCTCGACTCATATCAGGTCTGGGCCTGGTTGCGATAAGCTAAACTTGCTTTAAACTATCAAACAAAAGTTTGCTTTTAAACGTCTTTGCGATTTTCTTTTTAGTTTACAGAAAGAGAGGATTAAAATGCTTAAGTATCTTACATTATTTTTAGTTTACAGAAAGAGGATTAAAATGCTTAATAAGTATCTTACGTACATTATGTTTTTCTATATCATCACTTGCTACTTTATATGGATGCCGGTGAAGGATGCTTATTCTTTTTTGTCGCTGTTCTTGGACTTCAATGTTTTACTGTACTGTCATGCTATGCCTGCAATCAGACTTCTGCTATTGTTGTCGTTGTCGTTGGTGTTTATATTATTATTATTATTATTATTATTTAAATTTATTTAGTGCGTCATGAAAAGCACAAATCCATGTATTCGATCGACTTGTATCATATTGCTATTAGAGCCTGTTAAGTTACAACAATAACCATATGCCACTAGAAAACTTGGTCATGTCCTCCTTTGCTTGCTCTAGGAATGCACTGGGTGACTGCCTTTGCTCCGATCCCATGTTTTTCCTTAGTGTGAGGAAAGGGCGCAACAGGGTACTGAGTTCAAGTCTCGTGAAATAATTCCAGATGTTGCCATCCAATTAAATAACTGAAAATCGAGTTTGAAGTTTGAACTATATTTCATTTCATAGTTAATTTAGAATAAAAAAAGTTAAAGCATATCTAGGGTTGGCAAACGGGTTGACCGGGCCGGGTCGGGTTGAACCCGTCCGGGTTGGAACCCAATTAGGACGGGTTCGGGTCAGGTCTGAGTGGCAACCGGGCCGGGCCGGGCCGGGTCGGAATTGAAAAAACTCGATCCGCCCAACCTGCGAACCCATTCGGGTCCAACCCGGGTCGGATCTGGTCGGATCGCGGGTTGGCCCGTCTATTTTTTTTTTAACTTAAAAAATGTAATTTTAATAATAATAAAAAATGTAGTAATAATAATAAGAATCAGAGAGTGAAATTTTCAAAAAAAAAATGTATATATTATAAATATGATTTCAGCTTATACAAGTTTTCCAATTTGTAATAAGAAACAAAGATTTTCTACAAATTTGTTCTATACAATAACAAATTTCTTCGATACAATTTCAATTTTCTTCAATTATCCTAATTTTTTATAACAAACATATTTTATACAATTTTTTATACATTTACAATTTTCTTCAATTTGTTGGTCTTCAATTCTTCATGTTGGTTGCTATTGTTGTTGTTGTTCTTCCGGCGAGTTGCTTCCACTTGTAGACGTGTCGAACCCTTTTCCTTGAGTCCTATCTTCGGCATTCATCTAGTCTTCCGTGCAGACGAGTATCTCTAACAATTGGGGCTTCAAGCGATTCCTGTAATCGGTTAGAACCCTGCAATTTGTAGAAAATGCACTTTCCTGAAGCAACTGTAAAGACAGGAAGAGTTGGTAGATCTGTAGCTACATATTTAAGAATACTATAAGTATGTTCATGGTCTTTCCACCATTGAAAAATATCAAGTTTAGAAGTAAAACTTTCAGAATCTTATTGATTATACCAATGTAATTCATTTGGTTGATAAGTCTTAGGTTTTTTTGATTGAAGTTGTGCAAGTAAATTAAATGTGGTATCATCTAATTTATTCTTACCCTTACCTCTAAAAGTAGCAGAAGAAGAACTAACTAAAGTAGTAGAACTACTAGATGAAAAACTTCTATCATAAAAATCATACAAGTTATTTACTGTCGCTTCAAATTTAGCTAAAAATGTTTCCAAATCAATTTCCGAATCATCTTCCTCAAGTAAATTTAAAAATATTTCAATCAAACTCTTCGTACTTTCTAACTTGATACGAGGATCCATCACAGTAGCAATACAATACAACATAGGAGGAGGATTAAAATACTTCAAAAATTTGGTGTATGCAGGTTTCACAATATGACCAATAAAAGCATCATCGATCATTTCTTTGAAAGTTTGCATCATAGTAACTATTGAAATAAAAATGCCACTAGAAATAGATTCATAAGATTTTGAAAAATTGAAAGTTGCGGTTTTAAAAGTTTCTAAAAATTTTAACAAAGATTCAGCATAAAACTAAGCTTGGGGAGTCATTTTAAAATTTGACATATTTTTGCCAAACAAAAATCATTTATACATGCTTTATATTCAGTAACAACATGTAGCAAATCAAAACTAGAGTTCCATCGGTGTTTAACATCCTTTGAAAATTTTCTAAAATATATATTTTTAAGTCTACACAAGCTTTCCATTCTTGAAATATAGGGCCACTTAATGCAATAAAATGTACACAATTTCTAATGTTAACTATATATGGTTCGGCTATTTTTAATGCATCTTGAACACATAAATTTAAAATATGACATGGCATCTAACATGAAAAATATTGTCAGATGGAGGGTTTAATGCGGGTTTTAATATACTAATTGATGCATTGTTGTTAGATGCATTATCAAAACTTATACACCTAATTTTATCTCGAATATAAAAAACATCACAAATTTCTAAAATATGATTTGCAATTTTATTACCACTATGGGGACAGGGCAACGCGGCAAGTGATATTATCCTTTTTTGAATAATCTTATCATTGTCAATCCAATGACAAGTTATTCCCATCATTGAAATATTGTTGCAACCCGTCCAACAATCAGAAGTTAAAGAAACTCTGCAAGTTAAACTCCATAAAATGGCAATCAAAACTTCTCTCATTTCATTGTATATTTTAAAACAATTAGCCTTCAAAGTATTCCTAGGGATTCTTTTAAAATGCGGGTTTAATGCATTTTAATTAAAAGTTTCTAAGTTCCTACTCTCGGAATAGGGAAATGGTAACTCCTCCTTAATTACTAGTCGGACCATTTTTCGACAAATAAGTTCGGGATCATAAGGGTGGCTATCAACTAGACCGGTTCTAGGGTGAATTTTGTTGGCTGGGTATGTCAACAAGAAGATCCTTGTGTACATTTTGGATGTATCATTTTATTGTACCCATCCCCTCACCCATTTTCCATTTGTATGCTTTCGAGCAAGTTTTACAAATTTTTATACCTACACCCGAATTTTCTTCGTCGGGAACATAATCATAAAATTTGTGCCAATCACTAGTTTCCCCTCTAGTTTTCCTACTACTACCCGGTTATATTGTTTCAGTTTCTTGTGTTTGTTGTTCTTTTTCTATGTCTATGTCTTCCACAAACACATCGTGTGTACCAATGTGTTGGGTCATAGGGTACTCTTTGGCGGGCACATTTTGTGGGACAATAGGAGGCCTACGAGAAGTGCCGGTGGAATCTTGTCTACTTTGGCTATGACCGCTATTTCGTGATCTAGACATGTTGATTTAGTAGTCTATGTGAAAAAATTAAATACAATCTAGGCGAGATAATTTGAAAAAAAAATCTAGAAAACAATAAGAGAGTTGTGAGAGAGAAGACCAAAAAACCAATAAAAAAATATGATAAAAAGATTATAACTACGAAAAAATATCAAGACAATAAAAGGGTTGTGAAATTTTGATACCGTACTTCGCGAATACTCGTATATAGAATGAGAGTGAAAATAAAAGTATAAGGAGAAGTAGAAGTCCGGACTTGTATATAGATAGAAAGAGAGTTTCTTTGTTGGAGCCTTGGAGGAGTTGAAGACTTGAAAACGTAGTTGAATGTTGAATTCGATACGATCGGAATTTGTCACTTCTATGTTGCTAGTTTCTTTGTTGACAAAATTTCAAGAAATTGAGATTGAATTGAGTAGTAGTAGTAGAGAGAGTAAGAGATTTAAGTGAAAAATTTTTAGATTGGGTTTAAGGGGTATTTATAGGAAAAAATGAAACAAAAAAAAACCAGAAAAAAAAACAAAAAAAAAACGGCTAGAATAGCCAATGGTCTGTTTTTCATCCGTTGGACCCGCGGGTCGAACGTTTGGCCCGTACGGGTCTAATGGTTCGAAACCCGCGGGTCGACCAGCGGGTTGGTAGGTGGGTTCATCATTGTTCATCGGGTTCACGGGCTGGGTTCAACGGGTTGGAAACCCTTATTAGACGACCCGGGTCGACCCGCTTAGACTCGCAGGTTCGACCCGTACCCGAACCGTATTTGAACGGGCCGGGTTTTGGCGAGCGGTATTTAACTGAGTTCTAGCCTCACTCTCTTTATTAGCTTAATTCATGCAATGAGAAATAAAAACGAATCTAACAAATTTGCGTGGCTGAAGCTGAAGTAACTACTTTAGAAGTAATAGAAAGAAAAACAACCACCGATCCTGTTCTTCTGCAACTAGTCTAACTTCTTTGTGGAACTGTTCTTCTGCAACTTGTCTAACCTCTCCTCTTCCACTTAATAATTACTCACCTTTTTCTTGTTTGCTAAAATTTAATAATCACTCACCATTAATTAGTAAACAAAGACTATAAAAAGTTTTTTTAAAAAAAATTGCTCTTTTTGAGAGTTGAACTCAAGAAAATCATGCATTCAAAACTTGTTTCAAAATGTAGTAAATAGCTAAGAACATTTATTGAACCATTAATTAGCAAACAGGAACTTAAAAAGTAAAAAATTGAAAAACCGAAAATCATTAATTAGCAAACATGAATTAAAAAGGTAAAAAGTAAATAACCACTAATTAGTAAACAAAAAATATAAAAAAGTAAAAAAATTGCTCACGTTTGAGAGTTGAACTCACCTTTAGAAAATAAGTTGAACTCACCTTTAGAAAATAACTTCTAAAGTAGTTAATTGAGTTCTAACCTCGCTCTCTTTATTGGCTTAATTCATGCAACGAGAAATAAAAATGAATATAACAAATTTGCATGGCTGATGGTGAAGTAACTACTTTAGAAGTGTTGCTGTTTTTTTCGGTGTGGGAGCAATCACATGATGTGGATTCTTTTTTAAGAACAAACAAGAATTTGCCCTTTTGACTTTCAACGGTATTGACTGCATTTGACTGCTATTAACTTGACGATCTAACTCGTTTGCGTTGTTGGATTTGATTCGTGTGGTGACGATCGCCTCCGATGACCTGCAAAAAAGTCTAAAAAACAGGGATTGATCCCGGTGACAAACCTTCGAACACTCAAGTCGGGAATCAAGAAGAATATGAGAGAGCTTTTGTGGAGCAAAACATTGATTACCTGTTTCTAGTAGAGGTAGGGGGTATTTATAGTCACATTTGGGACCAGTTTCGAGATTATCATATCTCTACTTCCGGGTGTTTTTGGATAAGAAATAAAGTTTAAATTTCTTTATGATAAAAGATTTGGTTTAAACTGCCTCTTAGGGATAATCATGAATTTGAACAACTCTTTTAAAGGATGTGGGTTTATTTGAAATGGGCGGTCATGATAACCCAGTAATGCAAATCCGTTTTGGGTTATTGGGGTTTGGAAAAGACTCATTTCCCGTTTACAGACCCATTTATAGCGCAAATTACATTTTACCCCAGATGGCTTTGAGATTCGTACCCGATTTGAACGGTCCCGATTTATTGCTATTTTTGGCCATATCACAAGCCTTCGATGAGTAATTCGCCCGTTTTTAATGGCTTACAGAATTTATCGGAGTTCTTGGGACGTTTGAATCTCACATAGGGTGAAATAGCGTTCTTTTGAGCTTGTAAAGTACTCAGAATTATTTTGAAGTCTTTCTATAATTTTTTGTGATTTTTTCAAAATTTTCCCTTTTTTAAATTATTTTACAAATTTTTATTCGATTATCAAATTAAATAATTAATTTTCGAAAAATTTTAATTAATTATTCTACTTTAATAATTGTTCTTTAGAATTTTAGAAAATATTTTCCAAATTTAATAATTATTTTTAGAATTTTTAATTAATCTTTTACAATTTTTAATTATTTTTTTCTGAATTTTTAAATAATTAATTCGATTTAATAATTAAATATAGAAATTAATTAAATACCTGGTGATGTGGCACAATCTAGAGCGTTTATCGTGATTGGCTCGAACATCATCATGATTGAACAATTAGAAGAGGTGTAAACAACACGCGTCCGTTAACCGTTGACCGTTGCCCGCTGACCATTTTGCGTGATTTCACGATAGGGGGGCACATTTGCTCAGAGCCTGGCACCAAACGTTGAAGGTCGTTCGACTGGGAGACATGTGTCCCGTTGATGATTGACTGTTCAGCCATCAACAATTTTTGCGTGATTTCTCAATCGGGAGCACGTTTGCTCGGAGCCTGCCACCGAACGGTAAGGTTGGTTTGGCTGGGCAACACGTTTTCCGTTGACCGGACCGCTGACCAGTCAATGTTTTTTGCTTGATTTCATGTTCGGGGGCACGGTGGCTCGAAGCCAGCCATCGAACGTTGAAGGTGGTTCGGCTGGGCAACATGTGTCCCGTTGACCGTTGACCATTGATCGTTGACCGTTGACTAGTCAACGATTTTTGTGTGATTTCACGATCAGGGGCACGTTTGCTCGGAGCTTGACACCGAACAATGAAGGTGGTTCGGTTGGGCAATACGTGTCCCGTTGACTATTGACCATTGACCAGTCAACGGTTTTTGCGTGATTTCACGATCAGGGGCATGTTTTCTTGGAGCCTGCCACCGAATGTTGAAGGTGGCTCAGCTGGGCGACACGTGTCCTGTTGACCATTGACCACTGATCAGTAACAATTTTTGTGAGATTTCACGATCGGGGGCACGTTTGCTCGGAGTCTTCCACCGAATGATGAAGGTGGTTCGACTGGGAGACACGTGTTTCGTTGACTGTTGACTGCTGACCAGTCAACGGTTTTTGCAAGATTTCATGATCGGGGCCACGTTTGCTCAGAGCCTGCCATCGAACGATGAAGGTGTTTCGGCCAGGTGACACGTGTCCTGTTGACCATTGACTGCTAACTAGTCAATGGTTTTTGCGTGATTTCACGATTAAGGACACGTTTTCTCAGAGCCTACCACCGAACAATGAAGGTGGTTCGGCTAGGTGACACATTTCCCATTGACAGTTGACCAGTCAACAGTTTTTGTGTGATTTCACGATCGGGGGCACATTTGCTTGGAGCCTGCCACCGAACATTGAAGGTGGTTCGGCTGGATGACACGTGTCCCGTTGATCGTTGACCAGTCGTTTGGTATTCCCGCCGGTTTGAGATTTTGTCACTTAGTCTTCGTGGTCATTTGGGCTTCTTAGTATTGTGGGCCTCTTCAACCGTTTGGGGCCCAAGAAGCTCAAACGATGCCTCTTGTCCCTATAAAACTCCAACCCCCTCCCCTATTCCTTCTTGTCTCTTTTCCGCTCTAAAAAAGAATCTTCTTTTCTCGGTCAGTTCTGGTAGCGGTTGCGACTAGGCGTTGCACTTTTCAGCGACTTTTTCCCACCGTAGCTATCACATTTTTTTCCCACCGTAGCTGTCACATCAAGGTATATATATATATATATATATATATATATATATATATATATATATATATATATATATATATATATATATATATATAATCAAAGATGTCTAGGGTGTCTTCGGGGGATGAGACCTCCCCTTCGAGCCTCGGAGGAGATCGATAACTAATTCTCTCCCCGAGGTTTGATAAGGGGAAGGAGGTGGTGGAGTCGGTGATCGTAAAGACGGTTGTTGAGAGAACGAGAGAAGTGGGGGAGTTAGGTAGGCTTCCGATGTAGCGCCCCAAATTTCTAATATGAGAGCTTAGAAAATAAGTGGCGAAATCCCAGCAATCCACTTCAATACAACAATAAACACCAACAACACCACTAAAATTTTTCTTCTTTATTACAACAAGTATTACAATTACAGCGGAAGTCTAAACATCTCAACACAAATTAATCTTTATTTACAGCTCAATAATGATCTCAAATAAGTCTTTACAATTTCACAACAAACACTAAATAATCCCATAATCTCAAATTGCCCACTCAAGCATCCAACCTCCAATCTAAGCAATAACCTGCAACATGTGAGGCTAGAGTTGAACCCTAACCCCCAAACTAAAGGGGTCAGCCATAAAAATGGTGTGAGTGGCGACTAATCAAAACAATAACATAAATGAACTTAGAACATAATATCCAACAAATAGTAATCAAATACTAAAGTATGAAGTACAACAAAAGAATAAGGGGTGATACCAAAACCAAAAGCCAAGTGTGTGCCGAAAAGCAAGAAATCCAAATGCATAAAAGTGATTCAAGAAAACATCGTGACTACATGCTGACAACGATGACTACTAAGAGATGAAGATAAACTATGATAATTTGCCCATGCTTGATCATTCCGGAGATTGATCCCACATCACAGGTATTTACCCTGGATAATTCAGGAGATCATCCCACATCTAAACATAGACTCATCACCACAATAATACCCCAAAAGTGTCGCCTCGACTCCGATCATTCCGTAGTTCAATCCCACATCTCAAGATAATTACTTGGATAATTCCGGAGAAATATCCCACATCTCAGGTTAACTACCTGGATAATTCCGGAGATAAATCACACATCGCAAGTTAACTACTTGGATAATTCAGGAGATTAAATCCTACATCAAAAGCCATACTGAGGTGCATAACTCATGTTCTCATTCGTCATGACACTACTAATGCCTGTCCTTATTAGTTTGGGTTGCTGAACAAATCTCCTAGAGTAGTGTACCCTACCGGACTAAAATCTGAATAACTGAAAATTTGCCTCGATGGGCCTCAACAAATAACTGAACAATACCGGTATACTAGGGTCACCTACCTCTAGAGACTCAAAAACAAATATCTGAACAAATTTCCACTAAACAAGTGGCTCAACAAAATATCTCAAATCATGTTCTTAACTGAACATCTCAAATCAAATACTGAACAAATATCCCAAAATCAAATACTGAACAAATGTCTCAAAGTCAAACACTAAACAAAATATCTCACAATCAAATACAAAGATTCCTTCAGGACCAGTCGACTGCTTGATGGACCAGTCGACTGTCCAGAGGACATATCCCAACATTTTACAAAAATAAACTAAGGAAAAGTCAGTCGACTGGGTAAGTTATCAGTCGACCGTCCCGAAAGAACTGAAAAAAATCATAAGCAGAGGACCAGTCGACTGACCACAATCTAGGTCGATTGTCCCGAACAAACCTCAAAGACTAAAAAATTCACACAGGCTCGTGCCAGTCGACTGCTGTATGGTCCAGTCGACTGTCGGCTACAGGTTCCCAACAATAGGTCCGAACACAAATCAACCAGGGGTTTTCTAAAGATTCACTGATCATAAAAATTAATTGTATCCAGGCCAATAGACATCTCTCAATAATCTCCATCATGGTTACATTACTCAAACACTCAAATACTCAAACTTCATATTCTCATGATCTTAATTCTCAATTCTCCCATTAGGGTTTTCTCAACAAAACTTCCTTCATAACTAATCAAAATCTGAACTATTACCATCAGATCTAGATGTTTATCATCTGATCATAACACAATCAATTCTTAATATATCTCCCAACAATACGATCTCAAAATCAACATATCTTCAACAAATCTTAACATTTCTCTCATCATGATCCAAGTAACATTAAAAGTTTCCATCCTTCATATTAAATAATAGATCCATGTCATACATACAATGAGACTAACAAATCAATAGTGTAACGATCACGAACAAGGCATAACAAAAATCTTACTTCATTCATCATTCAAATCAAACAAAGCAAACAAAACAAAACAAACCAACTCACATTGTTTTGAAGAAAATCCACGAAATAGTTCTTCTCCTTGCTAGATCCAAAAGCCTCTTCTTTTGCTCCTCAAAATAAATCTCAAAATCCTGTGTATACTCAATGACGGCTGGGAATAGGAAAATTCCTTATATATATGCCGGATTAAAATATTAGGGTTTTCACCCGATTTGCAAAATAATCCTTTCCCAAAATATAATTTACATATATATAGATTAGTCTTGAAATTTCATCAAATATCATTTAAGCCAGGATTTAATAGTGAAATATAACTTAAACCTCAATGCCAATACTGCTCAAAACGTCCAGAATGCCACTTTTGCGTTTTAACCCAAACAATTGTCAATTTTGCAAATAAGTCCTTCTTTTCTCAAAAATTGCAAATAGTACTAATTAATTTCAGAAAAATCTGAAAAAATACTAAATAATCTTCAAATAATAAATAATGATTATTCATGAAGAAAACTTAATTTTTCAAACTTCTGAAAAGTCATTTGCACGTGTTTTGCACGTGTACAAAAGATAAATTTCTTAGAAAATATTTATTTAAACCCTCAAAAATTACTTAAATTCATTTTCAAATAATTAAAATAATATTTGAAAATACGGGGTTCTACATCCGAGCCCTTTGATGAACCTTGGAGGAGTTCGGGACTATTCGGCCGATCTTTTGTCGAGAGGGGTATACGGATTGACACCTTCATACGAGAACAGACCTCCGAGGTTGAAGACATATCACCGATACTTTCGGAGGAAGATTTAGGTCATATTCGAGAGTGCTTTATGATTCCAAGGGAGTTCGACCTTCTCCTTTCGGGACCGGGTGTTGGATCTTGTTCGCCGGCCTCCCTCGACACTTGCTTCTTTCTGTTCGATGCCTTTCTCGTAGTTCTTCGTCTCCCTCTTCCGCCATTTGTGACAGAGGTTCTAAAGTGGTACTCCCTTAGTCCAATTCAGTACATGCCGAACATGTAAAGGTATGTCAATGGCTTTGTTCTGCAATGCCGAGGAGGATGAGATGGTTATAAAACTTCTGAACTAGCCTCCCCTAAGTTAGAAAGATGTAACCGAGGAGTTTCTCTTCAGGGGGGTCTCAGCCCGATCAACCCTAGTATGCGTCTTTGATTTTTTTGTCCCCCCTCCCCCCCCGCCTTTTTCCCGTAGATATCTTATCGTATTTCAATTCATATTTTAACCTTTTGCGACTCGTTTTGCAGGAGGTTTTGGTAGGAATTTTAAGGCAATGATTTCCAAATGTTCAGGGTTGAGCGGTAAAGCCTCTGAGAAGAAGAAGAGGATATGAGCGGCTGCAAAGCCTTCGTCTGCGAAAGCTGCTAGAGGTTCAGCGCTTACTTCTCCGTAAGTAAACTTGGAGTCCGCTTCTCCTGCCCCATCCTCCGGTGGATTCACACACGGTGCAGCTCTTGCACTGGAAGCTCGTCCCCTTACCATGACGACGGAGGCGATTCTTACGGAGGAGCACAAAATGTTGTTCGCCCCTGATTGGCGTGTTATGAAACACGATGGGTTCCTCGAGGACCCTGCTACCAGCAAGCAAGCAGTCCATCACCTCTTTACTCTGAAGGATGGAGCTGCCATGGCCGCGAGGTCGGTGAGCGACGATGCCTTGGAGATAGTCAGGGCCAACATGGTGCTTAGATCTCAATTACTTTGTCTTGGCACTTAGCTTATCATGAATTACGAGAGTCAGTTTTTCCCTTTGTAACTTTAAATATTTTCACTCTTGTAGATCACTTGCCACTTCAGCAATCTGTTCAAGCGGGTTGCAGAGAAAGAGAATGAGCTGAAAAGCAACGAGTAACTGGGACCGCACTGAGCAGGCGAAGACAGCTAAGGCATTGGAGGAGGCGATGTGCTTGTCAGAGTCCCATGCTTTGCAAATCGCCTAGCTGGAGTCGGTCTTGGCGAAGGCCAATGACCAGGCCTCCCAAGAAAAGGAGAGGGCAACCGAGGGATAGCTATCCTAGCCGATGAGATGGAAAAGGCCGCAAAAGAGAAGGAGGATGCGGTGAAGGTGGCAAGGGATGAAGTCGAGGATCATCTGGCCTCGAATATGGTGCAATCATATGCTAGGGATCTTCGGCACGTCGAATTGCCCGTCCCGGGTTCGATCGCTTCGAATACTCCTTGCATGAACCCGTTCCTGAGGACGAGGTGAAGGAGGGAGAGGAGGAAGAGGAGGAAGAGGAGGGTGAGGAGGAGGAGGAGATTGTTGTAGCGGACCCTAAATCCTCTTTAGTAGTCATTCCGGATGCGGTTGAAGGGAGCAGTCGTGAGCCTACTCCTCCCATGGATCAGTCGGCCGAGGTGGACCTTGACTCCACTACTAGTTAGTTGTCTTTTTGTTTTTGGCCTTTTGCTTTTGTATAGATGCCTAATTGCGAACTGGACATCGCTTTATTGTACAATGAAACTTCCTTCATTCTCATCTCGTGTGATGTTTGATTCTTCTTGAGTTTTTGCGCATCCTGTGACTATAATTTTCTTTCATCAATAGGTTGTTGCGTACAATGCACGAGATTCTCGAGATCGTGAAGTAGCCTACCTCCGTTCTAAGCTTCAGGTGACAGAGCTAGGGCTTTCTTGTTCGCGAGATAGGCTTTCCAAAGCGAAGCCAGAGCTTGGCCCCTTAAGAAAGGTCTTGACCTGCAGGGATATCGAGGCGAGGCATGATGAATAAATTCTTCGAGAATTACTCTTGATTGGTGTGGAAGATCGCTCTCCAGGTGGAGCAGTTGTCAGGAAGTCTTCGAGGCTTAAAGTCCTTCGCAGCTCTTTGTTTGCAGTCGCAGCCGAGAGAAATGAGCTGAAAAACGTAGTGCTCAAGAAGAGTTTAGAAGCAGCTCATCTCAAGAGAACAATTTTAGAATTTTCGCAGGGGACCCGAGCAAGTTGTGTGCCTCGTTTGAAATTTAGAATGAAGGACGATTCTCTGAAAGAGAGACTTGTTGAACTAGAGACTAAGAACCACCGGCTGAAGTGACCCCTTGAAGGTGGAAACGTTAGGAGCACTTCTTACTCTTGTGAAGAGCGTGCCCAGGGGTGGCCCTTCCATAAACTGGCTTTGCGCTTGCCTGTAGCCCCACTGAACCTTGGTGACGCTCAGAGTGGTGTGGTGGGCTCGTCTAGCAGTGCGTCGGTTGGTGGGCGGAACGAGCAGTAGACCCTGATGGTGCGACCCGATCCATGGGTTTGGATGTTGCTTCAGGTGGTTCGAGGGGAAGGGATAGTGCTTGCTTTCCAATGGGGAGCCGCAAACCGTGTGTGTCCCTAAATAGAAATGTCCCACTGCCATAGAAGAGTTGAAGGGACGTTGGGTGAGATTTTGTAACTCTTATTGAGACTTGTTCTTTCTACAACACTTGTATCCAAAAAAAATTTGTGAAATGAAATTTTGCCAAGTGGTTGAGAATCGTCTTTTGAAAATTATGCTTTGTTGATTTTAACTTGGTTGAAGGGGCACTCGTACGATGAGATATTTCTCACACACTTGATAGGGAGCAAGCATGCCGGTGCGAATGTATAAATCCTAAACGGGTCCCGCGATTGTCCGCTTGAGTGCTTTAGCATATGAACCATGGGTTGTTTCAGGAGCACTCGAACGGCGAGCCGTAACCCGCACAATTGCTTTCAGGGCATGTGGCTATAGTGGCTCTGTGAATCGTGAGTGGACTCCGAATAAAGTGACGATGAGTTTCGAGATCACTCGAATGGCGAACCGATCCGCGCACACTTGCTCGGAAGCATGATGCCATTGTGGCTCTATGAACCATGAATGAACTTCACACTTATCCAAAGTTGTTTAAGAGTACTCGAACGACGAGCATAACTTTGCACATTTTCTTAGGAGCAAAGTGGCTAGAATTGCCCTCTAAACTGTAAGTGGACTCCGAATAGGGTGACGATGAGTTTCGGGAGCACTCGAATGGCGAACCGATCTCCGCACTCTTTCTCGGGAGCATGTGGCTATGGCGGCTCTATGAACCCTGAATGAACTCCATACTTGTCCGGGGTTGTTTCAAGAGCATTCAAACAGAGAGCCGAACTAGCGTGTTTGCTCGGGAGCAAGTAGCTAAAGTGGCCCTAAGAACCATGAATGGACTCCAAACAAGGTGACAACAAATTTTTGGAGAGCATGTGGCTAGAGCGGCTCTATGAACCATGAGTAGACTCCGCACTTGTCTGTTGGAGAGCTTTGTGAGGGATGGTGTGACTCAGGGTGAACCATGTGTCTAACACAATGTTTGTATCCGATGGACTTATACAATATTTTTGCGAGGGAAAATACTAAAATTTTATTGAAAAATAATGCTAGCATTTATTACATGTTGTGACCGTTATAATTGTCGGCATTTATTACATGTTTTGATGCAATCTATTGGGTGAGGGCGTTAAGCGCCCTCTTTGTATTTCATGAGATGTTCGGCGTTCCAAGTCCTCTACATCTTCTTCCCCCCCAAGTCTTCAAGTCGGTAAGTTCCTGGACTGACGATGTGAGACTTTGTATGGTCCTTCCCAGTTAGAGGCAAGCTTTCCCATCTTCCAAGAGACAGATATTTCGAGCTTTCGAAGGACATGGTCTCCTTCTTGAATGTTGGTAGAGTGCACCTTCTTATTATAGAATCTCTCTTTCTTCTGCTGGTAGATGTTCCTTCGGATGATGGATTTCTCTCGTACTTCTTCGAGAAGGTCAAGATTAGCTCGAATGTCGTTTGAGTTATGTTCTTGGTTGAACGAGAGGAGGCAAGGAGAAGGTATTCCGACCTCTAGGGGGATAAGAGCTTCTGTGCCAAATGTAAGGTTGAACGGGGACTCACTCGTGGGGGTTCTTTTGGTGGTCCTTTAAGACCAGAGTACACTCGGATGTTCGTCGACCTACTATCCCCTGGCGGCTTCACCTAATCTCTTTTTGAGACCATCCATGATCTTCCGGTTGGCGTTCTCAGCTTGGCTATTGGTCTGAGGGTGTGATACTGAAGAGAAATGCTGCTCAATACCCAGTTCAGCGCAGATTTGGCAGAACCTTTTACCGGCGAATGAGTCCCATTATCAGTAACTAAGATGCGAGGGATCCCAAAGCGACAAATGATGTTCTTCCAAAAGAACTGTTGAACTCGATGCTCGGTGATTGTTGTCATTGGTTCAACCTCTATCCATTTTGTAAATTAGTCGATAGTAACCACCAAGAAGGTTCGTTGTCCAGTGGCAGGAGGGATCGGCCCGAGTAGATCCATCCCCTACATAGCAAATGGGATTGGGCTTGATATGGAGCTAAGGTTGGCTTGGGGAATTTGCTTTATGGAGGAGTTTCTCTGACACGAGGGACATTGGCGGACGTAATCTTAGCATCACTTAGGAGAGTAAGGCAGTAGTACCCATGGTTAAGGATCTTCCGTGCCAGGGACCTTGCACCCATATGGCTGCCGGCTATTCCTTCGTGAACGTCTCGCAGGGCATAGACGGCTTCTTTTGGTGAGAGGCATCGAAGGTATTGTCAACCATCGACCTTAGAGTAGGAGCGCTTGTAGAGAACCCCTTCTATGAGTACGTACCTTTTGGCCCTTAGCTGAACCTTTCTTGATTCTTTGATATCCGCCGGGAGGATCCCTTTGTCAAGGAAGTCGACCAGAGATTTCATCCAACAGTCTTCGGGTGTTTGAGGGGTGGTGATATGCATGGGACCGACTGCTTGTTCTTCTTCAATGATTTATTTCAGGAGGACCTCGATCAGTACAGTGTGGTCAAGTCAGTCAAACGATGAGGAGGCAAGTTTGGAGAGGGGATCTGCTTGTCCATTTTCTTCTTGCAGAATGCGGGTGACTTCAGCTTTTTGGAAAGTGGACATGATTTTCTTTACACACGCCAAGTACATGATCATTCGGTCATCACCTACCTCGTATTCTCCTCTGACCTGGTTTACCAGCGATTGAAAGTCACTAAATACTCCGAATCTTCGTGCGCCCGCCTTTTGCTAAGAGAATACCGGCGATCATGGCTTCACACTCGGCCTCGTTGTTCAAATCTGGGAAACTGAGGTGCAACGAGTATTAGAGGAGGAACTTATCGGGACCAATTAAGATCACCCCTGCTCTGCTTCCTTTGAGGAAAGAGGACCCATCCACGTAGATATTCCAAAGTGGGGGGTTGTTTCCTTCCTTGGGAGGATTAGGGATCGTGCTTTCGACGATGAATTCTGCCAAGGCTTGGGCCTTGATTGCAGTTCTCGATCGATAGGTGATGTCATGCTGGCTCAGCTCAATAGTCCATTTCATGAGCCTTTCGGAGCTTTTAGGCTTGTAAAGAATTTGCTTGAGTGGCTGACCAGTGAGGACCCATATAGAGTGTGCTTGAAAGTAGGTTCTGAGCTTTCGGGCGGTCATTACTAGAGCATATGCCATCTTTTCCATCTTTGTGTACCGAAGCTCTACATCGTAGAGCACCTTTCTTACGTAGTAGATCGGCATTTGCACCCGCAATTCTTCTCACAGCGCTGAGGGTTTGATTCAAGGTGGCCAGGTAGAGGTAGAGGATTTCTCCCGGTGTAGGTTTACTCAAGAGTGGAGGATTGGTGAGATGATTTATAAGGCCTTCAAAGGCCGCTTGCTGTTCTTCCCTACACTCAAATTTCTTTGCTCCCTGGAGAGCTTTGAAGATAGGCAGACATTTCTCTCCTTGCTTGGAAAGGAGCCCAATGGCGGCCAGACAACCGGTATGCTTCTAGACTTCCTTAATCGTAGCTTGGGGAGACATATCGAGGATGGCATTGATCTTTTCGGGGTTGGCTTTAATTCCTTTCTGACTTACCATAAACCCCAATAACTTTCTCGAGGAGACTCCGAAGGCGCATTTTGAAGGCTTCAGCCTCATATTGTTGCTTCGGAGTACATTGAACGCTTCTTGGAGGTCGGCGACATGGTCTTCTTTCCTGAGGCTTTTTACATGTATATCATCTACGTATACTTCAATGTTTCACCTGATCTACTCTCTAAAGACTTGGTTCACCAAGCATTGATATGTGGCCTCGACATTCTTCAACCCAAAGGGCATAACCCGGTAGTAATAGAGCCCCTGATTGATGATGAAGGACGTCTTCTGGATGTCTGGCAGGAACATTCGGATCTGATTATATCTCAAGAAAAAATAATTCATGGCCTGAGGTGGGATCTATCAAAGCATCTATGCTCGGGAAAGGGAAGGAATCTTTTGGACATGCTTTGTTGAGGTCAGTGAAGTTTATGCTAATTCTCCACTTGCCGTTGGCCGTCTTGACTATTACAACATTTGTTAGCCACTCGGGGTAACTAACTTCCTAGATGAATCGGGCTGCTAGGAGCTTATCAACCTCTTCTTTGATGGCTTGTTGCCTCTCAGGCAAAAATTTGTGGTGCTTCTGGTGGATACACTTGGCTTCCGGATCCACACTTAAGCAGTGTACAATCAAGTCTTCGGAAATACCTGGCATATCCTCGGTGGTCCAAGCAAATAGGTCTGGATTCTCCCTGATGCACATGATAAGTTGCTCCTTTACTCGGTGGGGGAGTGTTTTGCTCACCCGGAAACACTTAGCATTATCCTCCTCAAAGAAAGGGATTTTTGCCAGTTCGTCCACGGGTTCGGAGATAGCTTGCCCCATATCATTTGGAAGTTCGAAGGCATTGAGAGGAAGAACCGAGCCTCACATGGTAGCTGTGGAAGAGGCCTGAGCAACCTCCTGAAATCCCTTGGCTTCCCCCACTCCTGCGGCTATATGGAATTTCATTTTTAGGTGGTATGTTGATGCAACTGCTTGGATGGCTGCTAACCCTGGGCGGCCGAATATAGCATTGTAGGCAGACTTCATGTCGACCGCCATAAAATCTAACGCTTCTATGCGAGTGGTCAGAGCTTTCCTGTCACGCCCCGCTTTCCAAAATACTGGAATACAAGCACGTGACTGAGGCCCAGTGAATGATGTGAATACACTATTCATAAGTTGTACAGGTAACTGAACAACAAGATAACAAAAAACCACGCAGGCATGTAAAATCACAATATGATAACAAAAGTTATGACATAGTTCATAACATTACTAATAGCTGAGAATAAAAGTAGTTACGGGTCATTCACGCCCAGAATACAATAAAGAGTAGCATAAATAAAATATGATCTAAAGTAACATTATAATTAACAAGACTAAAATACTTGATCAGCAACATCTTCCGGTAACTCTCCATCCAGGCCTGCAAGTACATTATCACGATAGAAGAAACAAGAAGATTCCCGTTAATGCAAGCCACGGACCGCAAGTAGTACAAGCTAAGGGGACAAGTACAAAAACGAAACAAGAAGCAGGAAAAAAAGCAAGGAATCAAGAACCAGGTAATAAGAGAAATACAATATGTAAACCGGATCATGAACAAGACATCATGAAATAAGTGGCATATAATTGGATTATGCAAGTGCACGTGTTAATCTCAAGTCTTTTATTAACCTAACTAATACAGCAATCATGCGTCCCATACCACATGTTTAATACACACAATCAAGTGAACGTTTAGACTTAGTAGTGGATTCTATAGGTCACGTACTCGGAAAAACATGTAAATTCTATCTTGTATCGAGATACATGCAATGTGGAACATGTAAACCTGTAATTTGCAAACTTGCAACTTGTAACTTACAACTTGCATCGGAAAATTACGAGCTCCCATCTGAGTACGTTCTTCTATATTGCCCACTACTAAATCTTTTCCCTTATACCCTGGCTTGTTACTTTTATTACAATCAACATGATCATGATGCAACGAGAACGATATCAAGATATGATCAGGAAATATCAAGGAATTATGCATGGAACATGTTCTAACTCATGAGATGCAAAAACACATAGTTTTAATGTCATTTACTGGGTCGAATTTCTATTACAAGTATGGGTCAGGAGCATTTTAGGGTTTATAACATTGTTGTAACTATGATGTGATCAATGACATATATAAAAGTTAAATAGGAGTAAAAGAGATCATAACTGCATTCTAGCTACTAACAAGGCAAGCAATTCATGCACAACATCCTGTATATTTCTAAGAGTATATATGTGTGTATCATCGTGTTCGTGTAATGCATATGACAATAAAGTATTCACGGTCATATGCGAATACGGGACCGACGGATTATGTATAGCAACAGATTTCAATTCGATCGATGAATATACGGATGGTCAATGAATTTACTTGGAGTATTTTTCAAAGAAAGCTTATACGAGAATAAACGAATTGTACAAGAGGATACTTGCCTTATAAAGACGACGATGATACTGCATACAAGAATAATAAGATTAGGATCCCAGATAGCGAAGCACGAACATGGAAATACGCAAGCATGTGCGCTCTAGTGCAACACCAAATAGTAAATCAAGACGAAACAGCAAAACAGCAAACATGCCTTACACTGGATCCCTTCACAAACACCAAACACCAATACGGATCTCCTATACCCGAACAACAAACACGAAAATTGACCATTGTACCTCCTCCTTCTCAACTTCAACAGAGAGAGAGAGAGTAGGCGGGAGAGAGGACTGTGACCACGGCGGCGGCTGGCGACGATGGCGGCGAGGGCAACAACAACTGGCAAGGATGCTGGCAGCCGGAAAGCGACTCAGCGATAACGGATGGTGGCATGAGCAATGGTTGACGATGAGGCAGCGCTCTATTTTGGTAGCAAAACAGAGGAAGGGCGGCAACAGGGAGTCCAGTGGTGGCTACGGCTTCGATTGGTCGGTGGGGATGAAGGAGGAAGGTGAGGGTGCTCAGGTGGACGAAGTCGACGGCAATGGCGGTGCTGCAGTCGTCGCGGTAGAGAAGCGACGGTGACAGAGTCAAGGAGTAGGGAACGGAGGCGACTGGATGGCGACGGCTCGACTGAAGATGGAGGATGACGACGATGGGGATGGTGGTGTAGCGTCGGTGGCTTCGAGAGCGGTGGAGGAGTTGGAGCTTGGGTGTGGGGCTTGGTCGAGGCCGTGGTGGAGTAGAGGGAGGCTCGAGTGCTTGCTGATGTGGGGAAACACAGGGGCATCAAGGATGGAGTGGACTCCGGTGGTTTGGTGGGAGGACGAGAGAGCTCGGGGACGATGGCGGAGTAGGAGTTCTGTCGAGATGGTTGCATTCGTCGAGGAGGCAGGGAAGTGGCTCGAGGAGGTGGGGCGAAGCTTTGGGATGGCAGCTGTTGTGCAATCTAGATGATCTAAATAAATAGATAAACTAGACACAAATTAAAACCTCGCAAGTGTACGAATCGTTTATAGAGGCGTAGTGACAAGCAAGGGTCGATCCCACAGAGATTGTAGAAATTAACTTACTAACCAATAAAATAAGAGTCTTAAAGTGTTGTTTCAAAAGAAATGATAAAACTGGATCACGTAGTTCTGAATCACAAATATCTATTAAGTAGTTGGGCTTTGATCTCCACCTATAGTCAATAATGCTAAGTCACCTTCTATACTACTCTTAATTACTCATGTTCGTTCCTTTAAGGGCATGGTATCTACTCCTTAAAGTTATTGTTTCCCTAAGCCAAGAATTAGGCTTGGTATCTACTCTAATTCGTTTCTTTCCTTAAGTATTTAGCATGGTATCTACTAAGTTGCACTTAAAGAAAACATAGGAACGATGGAAACGAACAAACACTCGAAGTTCTAGAAATTGGTATCAGATCTAGATCCTTCAAGTTGATTAAACCAAGAATCCCTAAAGATTCCTGTGTTACAAGCTATGAACACGAGATACGGGTCGTCTCTATGCTCATATAACAGATTCAGATTTATAATATGCAAACTTGATAAACTCAGGTTCTGTATGGCAGTCGACTTGCTGTCACTCTCAGTCGACTGCTCTTAGAACTTCTGAACAAGTTTTTATATTATAAATCTATACCAATACTCTCAGGTTTAATCAATAAGTAATAGAGTAGCATTAAGAAGAATATAGCATTACATAACTACGGTTTCAATCTACCCAACTATGAAATTAGTTCCACATAATAAAACTTTTATTGACTAACAGTTTCGAATACATGATTAAAATAAAAACTAGAAAGAGAAGTAATAAACTGATGATGTTCGGCCTGAGAAGTCGACTTGCTGTCACTAAGTCGTCGACTGGCTCGTCCCCTTCAGTGTACTTGATCTCCTTCTTTCTTCGACGCTGAGAGAACAATGCCTGTGGTTGATGATTGATGATTCTCCGATTCCGTGATACCCTTCACTTCTTATTCCAGTCTTTTTATAACTTCTTTTGCCCACATCTGCAGATTTCAATTCTATCTCTTTACATGTTGAATATAGATCTGAGTCGATCTTCTCACTTGCCAATCCTGGTTCCCCATCTTAATTAATGAAGAGTTGTTATTTGCAGACAACCTGGGTTCGACTAACTTAATCTTGCTTCGGATTTGGATGAGGATGCATCTTCATCTGTTCTTATCTTCTGACTCGGCTGAATACCAGTCGCCTGGTTTTGTCATCAGTCGACTGTGTCGAGACATCTGTAGATTCATGATCATCAGTCAAGCCGACTGTCTCTGAGTAAGTCGACTGTGCCGAGCATCGTCAGCCTCTCTGTCCAGTCACCTGTTGGAAGCACCAGTCGACTTATGCCCTGCAGTTTCTGTGTACCATCCTCAAAATCCTGAATCTGCTTCGTTTTGCTGCTTTAGGCTGTTTCCTACGGAAAAGAAAAATTAAGAGTAAAATACCACATATAGAGCATTTAAATGTCCAATTGCAGTAAGATTATTGCTCCTAAATGTGAATAATATTGGATTCATCAAATACCCCCAAACTTAGCTTTTGCTTGTCCTCAAGCAAAATTAAACTACAAGCATCTCTTGAACATCTTGACCCTTCCAACATTTTCCTCAGAGAACTTGCTACATTAAGTGTCAAGGTTAGAATAAGCATTAAGATAGGTCTAAACACGTTTTGATTCAAATGTTAATCACTTATTCACACGAATACTTAACTTGAATATCAAATAATAGTATGGCCAATGCCTCTGCAACATAATCATGATTAAGGTTAGCAAGCTCAACTATATTTCAACTCCAAATTCTCACCATGGCATACACTCACAAAGAAAATATAGCTCTCATTGACATGGGATATTCAAGTTAGATCTCGTGACAACTTTCATTACTTGGATGAAACCATATGCTTGATCTTGCTACTACATCTTCACACCATTGATTTGCATGTTACTTAGATCAAAAGGTCTTTTATAGGTTGTAATGGGGCCATGGGTGAGGGTTTAAACAATTGAAGGGAAAAGGAATGCAAAATTCTAAAGAATTAGTAGAGCAACTTGTGTTGTTCTAAGATATATATATATATATATATATATATATATATATATATATATATATATATATATATATATATATATATATATATATATTTATATATTTATTTATTTATTTATTTATTTTTTATTTTTCACACCTTTCCCCCATCCATAACTCTGCAATTTACAACTTTTCATTTTTTTCTTATGACAAATCCTCCAACTCTTCTTTATATTTTCATCCCCTTCATCTTGGCATACCACATCTCTTTTACAATTCTTGCTCTACTAACTCAATAGATATAGGTAAGGTGACCTATTCATCTAGTCTTTGGTTAAGGATGATGTGTCTTACAAAAAGAAAGCTTTTGTAGGCTTCAAAGGGGTAACTAGTGGATAATTGATGTTGGGTAGGCTATTTGTCTTTGGTGATAGAATTTTAGGTGCCTTAATCATTTCCAAGTTTTTATGCAAAAACCAACTAAGTTTCGAAAAGTAGCAAAAACAAGTTCTAGATCATCTCAAGAATGCAGTCAACTGAGATCTTCAAGTGTGTGGCTCTCTCAAAAGAAATAAATAAGGCTCAAAAACTCACAATTTGTGTAGTTAAGTTTACTCACAGTTGAACTTGCTATTCTCTTTCACAATTCGTTAAATTGACATAGCCAAATAAATGAAAGTTCCAAGTATGATCCATATGATAAGTTATTAACATTTTTAAAGATAAAGACCACACTTAATACTAGTTCTCCACTTTCTACCTATAGTAACTGAGCTCATTTCTCATCATTGTGGTTAGAAAAGACTCAACATGAAGAGACTCCAAATGTGACTAACTACCCCCAAACTTAGATGGAACATTGTCCTCACTGTTTGAAATAAAAATTTAAAATAGGCATATGTTACCATCTAATTTGAAGGAAAGAAACTGAAAATAAAAGATGAATAAAGAAATAAAAAGAAATAAAGAGAAAGTGTAAGTACTCCCCTGAGAATTGGGTTGCCTCCCAACAAGCGTTGTGTTTCCTGTCTTCAGCTAGACTTGATGAGTTCATGCAGTGTATTGAATGGTTTGAAGATTCGCATCTTCCTCTTGCGGCTCAAGACTCATCTCAATATACGGCTTTGCCCTATGCCCGTTCACCTTGAATGTTTGATTTTTCTCTTTGCTATGAACCTCCAACGCTCCATGTGGAAAGATTTTTGTAACAATGTATGGGCCATACCATCGTGACATAAGCTTGCCTGGAAAGAGTCTTAATCTTGAGTTGTATATCAATACCTTCTGTCCTTCATAAAACTCCTTCCTTGCTAGCTGTTTATCATGGTACATCTTGGTCCTTTCTTTGTACAACTTTGCATTTTCATATGCGTCGTGCCTCAATTCTTCAAGCTCGTTCAGTTGCAATCTTCTTTTGTCACCTGCTTGTTTCATATCAAAATTGAACCTTTTAATGGCCCAATAAGCTTTGTGTTCCAACTCTACTGGCAGATGACAGGCTTTTCCAAAAACCAGACGGTACGGTGACATGCCGATGGGTGTCTTGTAGGCCCATAATGCATCATTCAAGCGTAGTGACCAATCCCTTCTACTTGTATTTACTGTCTTTTCCAGAATGTTCTTGATCTCTCTGTTGCTAATCTCCACTTGCCCACTGGTTTGAGGGTGATATGGAGTACCCACTCTATGTGTAATCCCATATTTCTTCATCAAAGAAGCAAATGGAAAATTATTGAAGTGGCTACCTCCATCACTAATTATTGCTCGTGGTGTACCGAACCTGGTGAAGATGTTTTCCTGTAAAAACTTGACAACAACTTTGTGATCATTAGTTTTTGAGGGGACAGCCTCGACCCATTTAGACACATAATCCACACCCATAAGAATATATAAATAACCAAATGAGTTAGGAAAGGGACCCATGAAGTCGATTCCCCAAAAATCAAAAAGCTCTATTACTTGGATGTTTTGCAGTGGCATTTGATTTCTAGAAGAGATGTTGCTTGTCCTTTGACATTTGTCACAAGTCCTGCAAAAAGAAAAAACATCTTTGAATACATTAGGCCAATAAAAACCAGATTGTAATACCTTAAGTGCTGTTCTTTTTGGTCCAAAGTGTCCTCCACATGCATATTGGTGGCAATGTTATAGAATACTCATTTACTCTTCTTCTGCCACACATCTTCTTATAATTTGATCAGGGCAGAATTTGAACAAATAAGGATCATCCCAATAATAGTGCTTGCACATGGCCACTAGTCTCTTTCTTTCTTGACTTGTCATACCTGGAGGGAAAACATGAGCAGTGAGATAATTTACAATATCTGCAAACCATGGAAGTTGTATATTTATTTCAAATAAATTTTCATCTGGGAAATTTTCATTAAGTGAGGGCACAATTCTTTCTTCCTCATGCAGTAATCTGGACAAGTGATCTGCCACAATATTGTCACTTCCTTTCTTGTCTCTAATCTCAAGGTCGAATTCTTGAAACAACAACACTCATCTGATCAACCTAGGCTTAGCATCCTTTTTAGCAAACAAATATCTCAAAGCAGCATGGTCAGTGAAAACAATGACTTTAGATCCAATCAAATATGATCTAAACTTCTCTACAGCAAAAATGACAGCTAACAATTCTTTTTCAGTAGTGGAATAATTAAGCTGTGCATCATTTAAAGTTCGAGAAGCATAGTAAATAGCATGGGGTACCTTATTTATTCTCTGACCCAAAACAGCTCCTAAAGCATAATCACTTGCATCACACATAAGCTCGAAGGGATGGTTCCAATCTGGTGCCATGATGATAGGTGCAGAAATGAGAAGATTTTTCAATGTAATGAAAGCATTTGTGCACTCTTCTGTCCATGCAAACTCAACATCCTTAGCCAATAATTTACAAAGGGGTCTGGAGATTTTGGAGAAATCTTTTATAAATCTTCTATAGAACCCTGCATGTCCAAGAAAACTCCTAACACCCTTGACTGTAGTAGAAGGGGGTAGCTTTGATATGATGTCAATTTTTGCCTTGTCCACCTCTATGCCCTTTTTTGACACCACATGTCCCAAGACAATACCTTGTTGTACCATAAAATGACACTTTTCTCAATTCAGCACTAAATTGCATTCTTCACATCTCTTAAGTACAGCTGCAAATGATTAAGGCATTCATCAAAACAAGATTCAAAAACACTGAAATCATCCATAAATACCTCGATGAACCTTTCCACCATGTCTGAAAATATACTCATCATGCATCTCTGAAATGTAGCTGGTGCGTTGCACAATCCAAAGGGCATCCTCCTGTATGCAAAAGTACCAAAAGGGCATGTAAAAGTGGTCTTTTCTTGATCTTCTGGAGCAATAGCAATTTGATTATAGCCACTATAACCATCTAAAAAAATAATAATGATTATATCCTGCTAATCTTTCTAACATTTGATCAATAAAAGGAAGAGGGAAATGATCTTTCCTGGTTTCGTTATTCAGCTTCCTGTAGTCAATGCATACCCTCCATCCTGTGGTCACTCTCGTAGGGATAAGCTCATTCTCTTCATTCTTCACCACTGTGACTCCACTTTTCTTAGGCACTACATGTATAGGGCTCACCCTTTTGCTATCTGAGATAGGGTAGATGATGCCAACATCTAGTAGCTTCAAGACCTCTGTTCTTACCACTTCCTTCATGTGTGGATTAAGCCTTCTCTGTGCTTCCCTGCTAGGTTTTGCATTGTCTTCAAGAAGTATTTTATGCATGCATTTGGATGGACTTATTCCCTTGATGTCTGTAATGGTCCATCCTATTGCACCCTTGTGTTCTCGCAGTACCCTTAGCAGCTTATCTTCTTCTTGTGCACTCAAGTTTGTAGCAACTATCACAGGTAGCATCTGGTTCTCACCCAAATATGCATGCTTCAAATGTTCAGGCAGCGGCTTAAGCTCCACGTCTGGTGTCCTGGTAGCAGTCGACTGGCTACAAAACCAGTCGACTGGTATTGAGGAAACACAAGTGTTATCAGACACAAGATTTTCAAATGCAGGTGCAAGCTTACCTGAATATGATTTTGGAGTTTCGAGGTAATGTACTGTTTCTGCAATCCTCCAGGCATCGTATTCCTGTTCAACATGAGACAATGTTAGAGATTGTGTAATTGCGGCTTGTAGTGGTTCAATGCCATGTACCTGAAATGTTTGATCAACAATCTCCTGTACCACATCAATATTATAACATTCATGATCATCATGTTGTAATTTCAGTGCATCAAACATTTTAAATTCAACCTTTTCTCCATTTATTTTCATACTTATAGTACCCTTTTTAACACAAATTTTTATATCAGCCGTACTCATAAAGGGCCTACCTAAAATGATCGGTAAAGAAGATGGCATTGAAGAGTCCTCCATATCCAACACAACAAAATCTGCAGGCAAAATGAAATCATTTACCTAAACTAGGACATCTTCCAAAATACCTCTAGGTCTTCTGATGCTGCGATCAGCCAACTGCAAAGTGATGGATGTTGGTTTGAGTTCCCCCAATCCTAGCTTTTCGTAAAAAGAGTAAGGAAGAAGATTGATGCTTGCCCCCAAGTCTAGCAGTGCCTTTTCAAAGAAGTGCTCACCAACCCTGCAAGGAATGGTAAAACTACCTGGTTCCTTCAGTTTAGGAGGTAATTTCCTTAACAAAACGGCGCTCACTTCCTCTGTCAAAGCCACATCCTCCCTAACCTGAAATGTTCTTTTGTGAGTACAATATTCTTTCAAAAATTTAGCATAAGAAGGAATTTGTTTAATAGCATCAAGTAGGGGGATATTAATTTCTACCTTTCTGAGAGTTTCAAAGATATCAAATAAATGTTGT
This sequence comes from Hemerocallis citrina, assembly GCA_017893485.1. NCBI lineage: Eukaryota > Viridiplantae > Streptophyta > Magnoliopsida > Asparagales > Asphodelaceae > Hemerocallis > Hemerocallis citrina. The sequence continues at coordinate 116,995,608 of CM030361.1, read as the reverse complement.
TCTTTCTTTTGCTTGACTAACCTTTGAGGGAATGGTGGCAAAACTGTCCTTTCTTTTTCACTTACCTTGTTAGATCCCAAAGCTTTTGAGGGTTGTGTGTCTGATTCGTCTGGGTGTGTTCCAACCTTGCTGTCAATTATCTTACCATTTCTTAGGGTTGTTACTGATTTGAGCTGTTCCTGGCCTCTAGGTTTTGGTATAGTTTGTGATGGGAGTTCTCCTGCCTTTCTTTCACTCAACTCCTTCGCGATTTGACCGATTTGAGTTTCCAATTTCTGAATTGCCTGCCCTTGTTGGTTGCTTGTTTGATGTTATTGTTGGAGCAATTGAAGAACAGTGGATTCAAAATCCAACTTCTTCTGTTCTTGACTTGGCCGATCATACCCACTTCCCATCTGGAAGTTCCGTGCATGTCCTTGCGAAGATTGAGTGCCTTGATTGTTGCTCCATGAGAAATTTAGATGGTTCCTCCACCCTGGGTTGTATGTGTTCGAGAAGGGGTTGTTCTTTGGTGGAAACACTCCTTGTCCCACATAGTTTGCATGCTCCTGATCTGTGAAAGAAGACATGGGACACGTGTCAGTTGTATGATCAAAATGAGAACAAATTGCACAAATTTCTTTTGTTTGATTTTTTACACCGCCCATTGTCGTCATTGCATTAACAAGCATATCAATTTTTTTGTTCATGTTTACCATTTCTAATTGTATGTTATTACTACCAGAAATTTCGTAAACTCCCTGTTTTTTAGAAATGCCTCTTCCCCTTGTTGAGAATTGCTGTGAGTTCTCGCTGAGTTCTTCAAATAGTTCGATGGCCTCCTCACCACTTTTTCTCATCAAGATTCTGTTGCAAGCTGAATCCACAATTGCCTTGTTAGTATCATTTAATCCCTCATAAAATGCTTGTACCTGATCATCTTTAGGCATGTTGTGCGTAGGACACTTGAGAAGCTTGTTCTTGAAGTCCTTCCATGCTTTGAAGAATAAATCTCCATCTTTTTGTTGGAAGAGTTGAATCTCCCTTTTTAGTTGTTTGGTCTTCTGGGCTGGAAAGAATTCTTTCAAGAATTTTGTTGCCAATTGCTCCCATGATTGAATCGATCCTGGTTCCAAAGAATTATACCACAATTTAGCATTAAGTTTAAAAGAGAATGGAAACAAGATTAACCTGATTTGTTCAGGGATAAGCCCTTGGACGCTTTGTGTTCTGCAAAGATCAAAGAAGTCTTGCAGATGGAGGTGAGGCTCCTCGTCTGGTTTGCCACTAAAGTGGGGAACCATGCTAAGTAATTGGGGAGATAGATACATATTCCCTGTGACATTAGGTTGATAAGCAATGCATGAAGGTTGCTCAATATTCTTAGGCGTGAATTTGTCCTGCATTGGTACTCGATTTGGTACTTCCTCAGCTATTGCTGCTTGTGAATTGGATCTCTGTGCAGTCGACTTGTTCCGTGCACCAGTCGACTGGTTTGTTGCAGACAGCCGACCTAGTCTATGCAATGTGCGTTCTGTTTCTGCGTCAATAGGTAGTAGCTCTGGACGAAGTGATCGTCTTCTGTGCATTCACCAGAATCCTGTAACCAAAAAGAAAAATATTTATTAATAAAAGAAAAGAAAAATGAAAACTATTTTACTGATTTGTAAGTTAAAATACTAAATAATCCCCGGTAGCGGTGCCAAAAACTTGTTGTGCAATCTAGATGATCTAAATAAATAGATAAACTAAACACAAATTAAAACCTCGCAAGTGTACGAATCATTTATAGAAGCGTGGTGACAAGCAAGGGTCGATCCCACAGAGATTGTAGAAATTAACTTACTAACCAATAAAATAAAAGTCTTAAAGTGTTGTTTCAAAAGAAATGATAAAACTGGATCACGTAGTTCTGAATCACAAATATCTATTAAGTAGTTGGGCTTTGATCTCCACCTATAGTCAATAATGCTAAGTCACCTTCTATACTACTCTTAATTACTCATGTTCGTTCCTTTAAGGGCATGGTATCTACTCCTTAAAGTTATTGTTTTCCTAAGCCAAGAATTAGGCTTGGTATCTACTCTAATTCGTTTCTTTCCTTAAGTATTTAGCATGGTATCTACTAAGTTGCACTTAAAGAAAACATAGGATCGATGGAAACGAACAAACACTCGAAGTTCTAGAAATTGGTATCAGATCTAGATCCTTCAAGTTGATTAAACCAAGAATCCCTAAAGATTCCTGTGTTACAAGCTATGAACACGAGATACGGGTCGTCTCTATGCACATATAACAGATTCAGATTTATAATACGCAAACTTGATAAACTCAGGTTCTGTATGGCAGTCGACTTGCTGTCACTCTCAGTCGACTACTCTTAGAACTTCTGAACAAGTTTGTATATTATAAATCTATACCAATACTCTCAGGTTTAATCAATAAGTAATAGAGTAGCATTAAGAAGAATATAGCATTACATAACTACGGTTTCAATCTACCCAACTATGAAATTAGTTCCACATAATAAAACTTTTATTGACTAGCAGTTTCAAATACATGATTAAAATAAAAACTAGAAAGAGAAGAAATAAACTGATGATGTTCGGCCTGAGAAGTCGACTTGCTGTCACTAAGTCGACTGGCTCGTCCCCTTCAGTGTACTTGATCTCCTTCTTTCTTCGACGCTGAGAGAACAATGCCTGTGGTTGATGATTGATGATTCTCCGATTCCGTGATACCCTTCACTTCTTATTCCAGTCTTTTTATAACTTCTTTTGCCCACATCTGCAGATTTCAATTTTATCTCTTTACATGTTGAATATAGATCTGAGTCGATCTTCTCACTTGCCAATCCTGGTTCCCCATCTTAATTAATGAAGAGTTGTTATTTGCAGACAACCTGGGTTCGACTAACTTAATCTTGCTTCGGATTTGGATGAGGATGCATCTTCATCTGTTCTTATCTTCTGACTCGGCTGAATACCAGTCGCCTGGTTTTGTCATCAGTTGACTGTGTCGAGACATCTGTAGATTCATGATCATCAGTCAAGCCGACTGTCTCTGAGTAAGTCGACTGTGCCGAGCATCGTCAGCCTCTCTGTCCAGTCGCCTGTTGGAAGCACCAGTCGACTTATGCCCTGCAGTTTCTGTGTACCATTCTCAAAATCCTGAATCTGCTTCGTTTTGGTGCTTTAGGCTGTTTCCTACGGAAAAGAGAAATTAAGAGTAAAATACCACATATAGAGCATTTAAATGTCCAATTGCAGTAAGATTATTGCTCCTAAATGTGAATAATATTGGATTCATCAGCAGCACGGGGTGGGTTCGAGCGAGAGAGCATCTGAAGTGGAGAAGGAAAACGGAAAGATGAAAGGGGTGCTCTGTTTCTGTTTTTGGAATGGAGGAGAAGAAATGAAGAGGTGGGGAGAGAGAGAAAATGGGAATAGGGTGTTATATAATAATATAATATTATTAATGGGTAAGTATACGGGAATGTAGTGGAGATAGTGGGGGGTTGTAGTTACGGAAATGTGCAAAGTGGGGGAACGTGAAGAGATTTGTATACGGGTAAGTATACAGGATTGATTCTGTACAAATACATATAGGTACTGGGTTTAGATTTGGCCTTGGTTTATGGGCTCAAAACATTTTAATAAATTAGTTATAGGGTTGGGCTAAACTTTGGGCTCATGTTAGATATTAATGAAATCAAAATATAAAATTGGGCTTAAAATAAATAGTTAAACAATTGGGTTTCGAATTAAAAGTTTTAACCATTGAATAATTGAATATTGGGCTTCATAAAAGTTGTTTGAATAATAATATTAATATTAGACTGGGCCTAGGCTTCAAGCAATAATTAAATGAAAAGGATATATATATAATTATAGAATGTAACAAGTAATCGAATAAATAAATTGGTTTAAATAATTAAAATAAAAGATTCAACATTTGGGTATCATATCAAAAATCATAGAATGAAATTCGATTTAGGTTGAAAATCAATAATCATTTGAGAAGAATTAGTTACAAGATACTAAGAATTTGAAATACAGAAAAATACATGAAAAATACGTATTGACGGGAACATGGGCTACATTTCCCTAGAGTAACGTCGAGGGTCACAATTCCCTCGATCATCACGGGGGCTCTTAAGAATTCGTGGAGGGTGTATTCGGCGAGCTTGAGGTGATCCCGCTTGAGTTTGAGGCCCTCAAACATATTTAAAAAGAGGATGTTGACCGAACTGCTGTTATCAACCAAGACTCGGTGCACTTCATGGTTCACCATACGCATGCTAATTACGAGTGCATCGCAGTAAGGACTTCAGACGCCTTCCAAGTCTCGATCTGAGAGAACCTCTCGGAGGAGGGATGTTGTGTACGGAATTTACCTCTCGAACGAAGGCCTTCCTAATTGAGTTGGAGGCTCCCCCCATAGGTCCTCCATGGATTGCATAAAATATCTCCATCCGCCCGATCCCTGCGACTCAGTTGGCCTCTCTACCCGTTTGTTCTGTAACGCCCCGATTTTCATACACTGGGAAACCATGACATAAGCCAGAATCATTCCTTCAATTAGCCACAATATACAGAAAAACAAAAAAAATTAAAACTTTTTATTCAACACAAATGTATTACAAGTCTGAATATTATAAAACTGCAATACATTACATCAGTGTTACAATAATACCTTTACAAGCCCAAGTATTACAACTTTCAACAAATTACATCAGAGTACAATGAATAAAGAACAATACTTGGTACTTCACTTGGATACTTCCCGACAAATAAATAAATTACAATAATTGTTACAAATGAAACAATAGTAACCAACATAATTTACAGCAGAAAATAAAATCGACTCATGCTTCTCTTGCCTTGAGTCCTCCTGAATCATGTACCTGTACTTCTATAATCCAGTACCTATTGAAGTGGGGACGTCAGTACATATACTGACGCTTTAAGGCTGATGACTAGCAGCGATTCTCAACTTTAAGCAAACAGATTGATGAAAAGAGAAACGTGTATATATAGTTGATGTGTCAGTGTATGCTACTCTAATGCAAGATTAACTAATGTGAGGATGCTCTTATTCTAATGCAAGCGAGACTCTGGAACAGTATGCAGTCCATACTACATACGCCCCATATCAAGCCGTTTCTTCATATATAGGGATTTGAACCCATGTCATGAATTCTAGTTTTGTACCCATCTTGTTCCTGAGACAATACTACATGACTGATGAGGTTGCAGGTACGGTCTAGTTTTGTTACTGCAGTACAATAGTGGTGTCCCCATTTTTCACTATTGCTTGGCGAACCGGACCTCACTCAAAAGCCAACACGAACCACAAGATACACTTCAACCTTCTTCCATGCCCTCAACTCGTCATGAGAAGGTACAGAACCTGATGGAATCGTAAGGTCTATTTTCCTAGGAAAACCTCCAGTTCTTATCATGGCACATTCAGGAATTAACAGGCGAGATACGGATCCCGTGCTCCCAACTCGTCATGAAAAAGCACCACCCATATCCCTTTGACCGGGGGATACATCCTAATAACACGTCCTAGTGTCAGCCTATAGGAGAATTCGGATTATAGGGTATCACTCCTAATACCAACTCTCACCCTTTGGCAATTCATAGATAAAAATGGTTAAGTAACTGTTACTACCCTAACGATGTCACTAACCCTAACCAAACAAGCGAGACATGCCACTGTGCTTCCAACTCATCATAAAAAAGCACCGTACGTGTCCCCCTTCTAACCAAACAAGCGAGACATGCCATTGTGCTTCCAACTTGTCATGAAAAAGCACTGTACGTGTCCCTCTTCTAGAGAGTGTAACAATTTGTCGATACAATTAACCAAGTCTTAACCTAGACTTCACAAGATCTCATCGGATCCACTCACAGCCTACCTATTCAAGACAATACTTACATACGAGCCCAATGAGCTTCGTACGAGACAACAACATACATACGACCAAAATAAGCTACGTATGAGACCAACAATTGCATACGAGCCAGACGAGCTGCGTATGAGCAAACAACATACAGAAACAACCATGCAAGGATTCTAACGACCTAGAAGCAACCAAACGTGCTTACTAGCAAAACTTAATCTTCTATAATTAGAAACAACAGAAGAATCTTCTAACAGTCTATAATAGATATACTACCAAAAAAAAACTCGAAAGCGACATAAAAAGTCTGCTAATACCCTAGAAGCAAACAGTGCTAGGCTCATCGGAATTCGACAAAATTAGACTTTTTAGAAAGGAAAGAATATCTACCACAACTCTCTAGTTGAACACTTTTTCAGATTCTGTAAGGAATTACAAATTCCTACCCATCGAACACACGCAAACAGTTAACCAAACTACAGAATTTCAACAAAAAGCTGAAACTTCTAAAGCTTGTAACTTTTGCTCTACTTGTCGGAATTTAACCAAATTATACTTTCTGGAAAGGTGGGAACATATAATACAACTCTCTAGTTGAACACTTTTTCAGATTCCTTATGGAATTCAATCCACCATCCTTTGAACACACGCAAAAATTAACCAACAGCAGATTTCTTAACAAAAAGCGAAACTTTGAAAGCTTGTAACTTTTGCTCTAATTATCGGAATCTAACCAAATCATACAATTTAAAAAGTTGGGAACATATAATACAAATCTCTAGTTGATGACTTTTTCAGATTCCTTATGGAACTCAATCCACCATCCTTTGAACACAATAAAAATACCACAAAAGACAGCAAAAAGTTATAGCAAAGCTAAAATTTGTAAAGGACGTAACTCCTACTCCGCTTATCAAAATCTAACCAAATAGGGCATTTTGGAAAGGTGATATACTCTACTACAACTCTCTATTTTAACACTTTTCTAAATTCAGTAAGTAAAAGATCCAAAAATATCGAAAAACCCAAACAGCGAGCTTTTCAGCCAAAAGACTGGCTTCTGCAAATTGTAAAGGCCATAACTTCTATTCCGCCTATTGGAATCTAACCAAATAGGAAATTTTGGAAAGGTGAGATTCTCTACTACAACTCTCTAGTTTAACACTTTTCCAAATTCAGTAAGTAAGATACACAAAAACATTGAACAAGTCAAACAACGAGCTCACAGCCAAAGGTTGGTTGTTGTTACTTGTAAAAGCCATAACTCCTACTCCACTTATCGGAATCTAACCAAATAGGAAATTTTGGAAAGGTGAGAGTCTCTAATACAACTCTCTAGTTGAACACTTTCCCAAATTTAGTAAGTAAGACACACAAAAATATTGAACAAGTCAAACAGCGAGCTCACAGCTAAAGGCTGACTGTTATTCCTTGTAAAGTCCATAACTCCTACTCCGCCTATCGGAATATAACCAAATAGGACATTTTGGAAAGGTGAGAGTCTCTACTACAACTCTATAGTTGAACACTTTCCCAAATTCAGTAAGAAGACACACAAAAACATTGATCAAGTCAAACAACGAGCTTACAGCCAAAGACTGGCTGCTGTTACTGGTAAAGGCCATAAATCCTACTCCGCTTATCAGAATCTAACCAAATAAGATATTTTGGAAAGGTGAGAACGTCTACTACAACTTCCTAGTTGGTCACTTCCTCAAATTCATCAAGTAAGAGGCTCAAAAATGTCAAATAACCGAAACAGCGAGCTTCTCGGCCAAGCTGGCTGCTTTATTTTTGTAACGGACATAACTTTTGCACCTCTTATCAGAATCTAACAAAATTGGACATTTTGGAAAGGGGAGAATGTCTACTACAACTTCCTAGTTGAACACTTTATCCATATTCCGTAAGGAACCCCAAGTTCCAGCCCCTCGAACACACTACAAAACTAACCCAAAACAGCAGGTCGCTGTTTTGGCTTAAACCTTCGTTGTTTGGGGGGAAACGGTTGTTTGGCCTATCAAATTAACCCCAAAAAATCTACAAAAACTTGAGCATGGTAAAAACACATAAGAGAACCCCTAAAATTAATTTGGGGTCAAAATTCCACTTTTAACATAGGTAAATAAATCTAACCCTAGAACTACAAAAATCAAATCTTTATGGTTCTATTTTGTGTTCTACCACTTAAAACTTTGCATGATCTTTATTCTAGTCCATATGCACATGAAATTAATTCAATAAAACAACATACAACAATAATAACCCTAATAATAGCTAAAACGAACATGAGAATGAGAAACCCCCACCCAAATCGATTTTAGGAAGAACTTGCTTTGCTTCCTTCTCCTTCCTTGTTCTTGCTCCTCTTCAAGAACTCCATATGAAAGTGAACCCACTCTTTTCTTTTGATTTAATCTCTCTTTATTTTTCTTTCTTCTCAATCTTTTTTTTTTCTAAAATAAAACTAAGTAAAGAAGAGAGAATGAGATGGGAAAGAGATGAAGAAACACAAAAATGGAAGAGGGCTTTTGCCCTCTTTTGTTGGCAGACCATTTTGTAGAGGGAGAGAGAGAGACATCTTGTGGAAGAGAAAGAGCCTTGTGACTCAAAACAATTTTAGTTCATTTGCAAATTTAAATTGCAATCAAACCCTAAAAAATACCCTCCCTATGTTTCCTCTAAAGGGAAACATAGGGAGGGTATTTCCTTACCTTCTATTTCATCATGATTGATAAAAAATAAGGGACATTTTTCCAAAATCACATACTACATGATTTCGTATAAACGTACGAATTCGATACGATTCAAATACGTACATATATCTGATTATACAGATAACTTTTGTTAGTTACAACAAATCAATCTGTACGAAAATAATTCAATTCCGGGAAATAAAAGTAAAATAATTTTATTACCAGCTCAGAAGATTTCAGTATCAATTTGATACAAAACAGATATATACAGACTAATATATACGTATCGATAATGTTTATTAACAAAACTGTGTGATATTTACCAAAAAATATTTCAATTCTGAAAATAAATATAAAATAATAATAAAATAATAATTTTTTATATCTTCCCGGGATTTTCCAGACATTTACTCAAAAATGCATTTTTCAAGATTTTGTACAAGTGCACAAAACTGATACAATACATATATATACTTACTAGTGTATATATCCAAATAACTTTTTATTAGAAAACCAAGTAATTTTCATAAAAATATTTTAATTTAAAAAAAATAATTTATACAATATAATATCCGACCGGGATATTACAGTTGGGTCCCCTCGAAGGTGGAGGTTGGGGGTCGTTTACCTGGGCAAATTTGGCGATGTATCCTCATCAGAGCAACGCCTTTACTTCATCTTTATGGGCTCGGCATTCATCCATAAGGCGACCCTGATCCTTGTAGAAGGCACGCTACTTTGTTTTATCCCGGCTTTTACTTGGGGCTTTTATCTTGAGGGGAGGTCAAAGGATTCCGTCTTTGTTAGTCTCCAAAAGAATGGTAGATATGCTTGCATTTAGTGGGGTGTACTTTTCAAAATGATGCATGGGAGGAGGGTGGCACTGGCCAGAGTGTCCTTCTGGGATTTTCGGGGCTCATCTTCTAGGGCCTTTCCATTTGTTCTCGGACGGAGGCACCTTCTGTTCTTGGGGGCGTATCACCTCTTCGTCCTGGATGTACTTCTCAACTCTCTGAAAGAGGTTATAGAAGTCCCGATGAGATCTTTGAACGAGGGAAGCTTTAAGGTCGTCATGCTTCACATTGTATCTGAATGCGGCCATTGAACTGCAGAGTCGGGTGAGGGGATGGATCTGGATTCTGCTGCGAAGCATTGGACATAGCTCTTGAGGGACTCCTTGTCCCTTTGCCTGAGGTCTAACAAGGAGGCAATGGTCTTCTCTAACTTACGGCTAGTGACGAAGTGCGTGAGGAAAGGTTCTTCAGGTTGGTCAAAGGAAAATATGGAGCCTGGGGAAAGGCGAGAGGACCATTCTCGTGTCGAGCCTTTTAAGGTTGCCGAAAAGGTTTTGCACAGGAGGGAGTCAGAAACTTGGTAGATCATCATGAGAGTTTTAAAACTCTCGATGTGGTCTACTGGACCGGTCTCCCTGTTGTACGGTTCAAATGTCGAGAGCTTCAAGTTGGTAGGGACAGGAGCTTCAATAATCTTTTTGGAGAATGGAGGTCTTACGGGACGGTATCTTCCTTCTTGTTTTGTTCCTTCCCTTGTCAGCGATGCAAGGTATCTTTTGGAGACGTCGGAGGACGGCATCTTCTTGTTAGATTTGGTGGATCCATGGGATTCTTCGCGTCATGGGGGAGAAGGATGGTGAAAACTAGGTTGTCGAGTCTGATGTAGAACTATGCTGAGAGCCTGGAGTATCTCATCCTTGAACTCTCGAAATTCAGCTCTGGTGACTGGCATTTCCTCATTCCTTCCCGTCATTGGAGCTATCCTGCTAGTTGGAATTGGATGCCTCATTTCTCGGGGAGGAGTCCTTCTGTGAGCTCTTGGGGAACGGCGACCCCTTCGCCCCCGGGAGAAGGAGATCTCCTTCGTCTATGTGGAGAGGGACTTCTTTCGCGTCTCCTGGGATTTCCTTCTCTGCTCGGGGTGGGAGGCTTCCTCGCGAGCTCTCCTGTCGTTGAGATGGGTCCTGAGGTCCGACTCCTGCTGGTGATCTACGATGACTTGACAGAGGTCGGGCTATGGTTGAGGGAGTGAGGAAGGAGTAGAGGTGTATACTGATCCCCTGTTTTCGAAAAAGGGTCTAGCGGATGGTTCGGAGCGACTCCGGCGAGGCCTCTCCTGGTGAAGGCAAGGCGAGCTGAAGGAGGGGCCCCTCTTGCTGTGAGTGAAAGATAGGATGGAGTTCGTCTAGAGGAGGAGGTGAAGGAAGAGAGTTAACCCATCGTCTTAAGGCCGCCACATTCCCTTTCCCCTTAGGAGGCATGCTAGATGGCTTGTTCTCACTGGTAAGGTCTGGTCGGATTTTCTTTGTTGTTCCCACAGACGGCGCCATTCTGTTGCTGCTTTCTTCGGTGCGGTAGCAATCAGATGATGTGGATTCTTTTCTAGGAATAAACAAGAATTTGACATTTTAACTTTCAACGGTGTTGACTGCCTTTGACTGCTATTGACTAGACGACCTGACTCGTTTGTGCAGTAAAATTTGATTCATGTGGTGACGATCGCCTCTGATGACCTAGAAAAAGTCTGAAATACCAGGATTGATCCCAGTGACAGACCCCCTGACACTCAAGTCAGGAATCAAGAAGAATATGAGAGAGATTTATGGAGCAAAATATTGCCTATTTCTGGTGGAGGTAGGAGGGTATTGATAGTCGCCTTGGGGACTAGTTTCGAGATTATCATGTCTCTACTTCCCGGTGTTTTTGGATAAGAAATAGAACTTAAATTCCTTCATGATAAAAGATTTGGTTTAAACCGCCTCTTAGAGCATCCATAGTCGTGTGCTATTTATGCATAAAATGCATTTTATAGCAAACGACGAGCTGCAGTCGTTTGCTATTTATGCATTTTATGCATAAATTGCTACAGTAGATTGCTATATATGGCACAAGATATAGCTATATGCATAATACATGAAACGAAACTTGATGGTGCTTCCGACGAAAAAAATAATTTTTTAATTCGTCAGACGAAACTTGAAGTTGCTTCCGACGAAAAAAAATATTTTTTTAATTCGTCAGATGCAACTTGAAGTTGCGTCCGACGAGTTTTTAAATTAGAAAACCATAAAAAATGCTATAATGTTTAAACAACTTGAAATTCAATCACCAGGGCCTCCTTGGACGCAACATGAAGTTGCGTCCGACGGAGGGCAATTTTTTTTTATAACTTAAATCAGTTTTTAATTAATAAAAAAATTATAAAAAATCCTAAAAATTCGTCCAACACAACTTGAAGTTCCCTCTAAATTTTTTATATATTAAATTGGTAAAAAATACCAAACGACGACTGCAACGAATTGGCCAAATGCTATATGCATTTATGCATATATGCATTTTTTAAACAATGACGACTGTGGATACTCTTAGGGATAATCATGAATTTGAACAACTCTTTTAAAGGATCTGGGTTTATATAGAATGGGCTGCCATCATAACCCAGTAATGCAAATCTGTTTTGGGTAATTAGGCATTGGAAAAGACCCAGTTCCCGTTTACAGACCCATTTATAGCGGAAATTATTGTTTTACCCTGGGAGCTTTGAGATTCGTACCCAATTTGAACGGTCCGAATTATGTCTATTTTTGTCCATATCAAGAAGTCATAGAAAAAAAAGGAAACAATTAATCCTGGTCTTCTGCAACTAGTCTAAATTCTTTGTGGAACTCTTCTTCTGCAACTTGCCTAACCTCTCTTCTTCCACTTAAAAATTACTCACCTTTTTCCTGTTTGCTAAAAATTAATAATCACTCACCTGCTATCACGGTCGATCCTTAGGTATTTAAGGTCCAAAGCGAAAAATAAAATTATGCCTTTCATAGATACTATATATATATATATATATATATATATATATATATATATATATATATTACTCACCTTTTTCCTGTTTGCTTACTCACCTTTTTCCTGTTTGCTAAAAATTAATAATCACTCACCTACTATCAGGGTCGATCCTTAGGTATTTAAGGTCCAGAGCGAAAAATAAAATTATGCCTTTCATAGATAATATATATATATATATATATATATATATATATATATATATATATATATATATATAAGACAAAGCTATCAAGTGGTTCACCTTCAATTGAAACAAAATGAACGGTTCAGATTCACTCTCCCAAAACATATTTTTCCTCTAAAAAGTTTTCTTCCCAAAATCAAAATCCCCCTCCCCCCCCCCCCCCCCCCCCCCACCAAAAAAAAAAAAAAAAAAAAACAAAAACTCATTACTTTATTACTATCTCTTTCTTCTCTCTACACTTTTATCTCTCTCTCTCTCTCTCTCTCTCTCTCTCTCTCTCTCTCTCTCTCTCTATTTACTTAGAAATTTAGATTTTCAAATTTCAGTTTGTAAATTTTCAGAATTTGTATGCTTTTTTTATTGCTCATGTTACATTGAAAATAGCAAATATCTCCTCAATAATTAAATTTTATCATTTTCCACCCTAAAAGTTCCAAGAAGTTGGATTTTGCACCCCCATTTATAATTATTTTTCAACATATACTAATGGAAACATGAAATTTAATTTACAACTAATTATTTTCATATTATTCAAACTTGAGCCACATAATTGTTGTTTTGCTGTTTACAGGGCTTTTCGTGTACTGTATCGTTCTGAAGACATGCTGTAGGCATGTGCCCACAGGTAAATCTAGTATATGTATATAACGACTGGAGGACATAATATCAATACTCCGAAAAATAAAAAATTACGTTGTTTGCTTTATGTCACCAAATACTTCATATTTTCCATTAAGCATAGCAACAGGAATTCTTGCACCTACCAAAAAAATCAAATCAAATCAAATCAAATCAATCACATCTCATCTCATCGAAAATGATTTCTTCCTACATTTTTAGAAGCAAAAGCATCAATTATATGTTCAACCTCGATATATTTCAACATGTTTTTTTAAATACTCAAAATTGCTGATACATTTAACCTATTTTGAGTCATAATTGTTCACAAATAAGCAAAAGCATCAATTATATGTTCAACCTCAATATATTTCAACATGTTTTTTAAAATACTCAAAATTGCGAATACATTTAACCTATTTTGAGTCATAATTGTTCGCAAATAAGCAAAAGCATCAATTATATGTTCAACCTCAATATATTTCAACATGTTTTTTTAAATACTCAAAATTGATAATACATTTAACCTATTTTGAGTCATAATTGTTCGCAAATAAGATTTTAATAATTTTAATTTTGAAAATTTTCTTTCCGCATATGCCACAGTTAATAAAATCATACAAGTAACCAAAATATTTGGAACACATCCATTTTTATTTTATTTTTGCAAACTCCATAATTTTAATGCAATGACATGGTTTATCTGTTTCATATGCTTCACTTGGTAACATTTCTTGCAATATTTGTAATTCTGAAAGTAAATAATTCGCATCATTATCAGACATCTCACTAAGTTTCAAAGCAATTTCGAGTTGTTTACAACAAATTTTCATTTCATTATCATCCAATGAAACTAATCGTGATGCATCAAACAAGAAGCCAAATATAAAAAATTTGCATTTGTTTAAATCTACACTTCAATTGAGAAAGAGTCATATCAACTAAAACAAGAAAATAATCAATTCTAAAATTTTCTTTAGCAGATTTTTGTTCTTTATCCGTATCAGAAATCTCATCAAAATGTCTCTTTCTAAAAGCCCTACGTTTTACAGGAAATAAGGGCTCAATTTCCATTTCAGATGCAATTTCTTTAACTTCAATCATAGCAAAAGTAAATCCATTTTCTCTATATTTTTCAAAAAATGAAACCAACTCTTTCATGTTTTTAATTGCAACATCAAGCAGCATATCTTCAGTCTGCAACTTTTTACTCACTAAGTTCATCTTGTACAAAATTTTGTGATTGGGCCCAAGATGGGGTCCAGTACAATATTGGTGGAGGACAGGGTCAAGCTGTGGACGGTTCCATCTAGCCGACTGTGGGTTTCTGTTTTTTATTTTTTGGTCGGCCCACCCGTGTTGGAGTGGGCTTTAATTGTATGTATTGGTCATGTCGATTCATGTTCAATTTTTTTGTTTGTAGTTTGTAATTTGGCACAGTATGCTGGATTTGTTTAGTTAATTGCTTATTAATGAAACAGTGTGGCCATATTCCACCTTTCCTTAAAAAAAAAAAAAAAAAAAAAAACTATCTGATAATTCTATGTATCCATATAAATTGCATGTTTTAAATATAGAGACATCAAAAAAATATACGTAGAGACATGCTACATATAGATTTCGTACTTCACTTTGAGGATATCATATAGGAAGACCAGCTGTCTGTATAGGCCCAAGTTATTTTGTAATGCGTTTGAACCTAACGCAAATTCTCTGAAACTACCGTACTTTTAGTTATATTAATCTTTTAGGAGCACAGGAAAATCATATCTATACTAATAGCTTTATTTAATACTAGTGTTATCCTGTACAAATTGCACAGACTCAAATAGTTTTAAGAGACTGTGTTATCCTGTACAAATTGCACAGACTCAAATAGTTTTAAGAGACTCATAAAATTATATAGAAATCCCAAAAAGTGTGAGAGAATTTGGAAAAACTTATGAATATCATTCCAACCGTAATTATTGAAATCTTCATTATCATCCTCATATAAGTATATGATTTAGAAAATCATTATCAAACCAAAATGTTATCAAATTGCATAATGTTGAAGCTAAAAAATGCATGCAATGAAAACATATCGTAAATTCAACTAATTTATGTTAACAGGTATATTATAACATCATTAACATTCGGTTATACATTATAAATCATGTATTATAACACAGATTATGGTAAAAATAATAAACTAATAAAATCATATAAAATAATTTAATAAATTGGGTTTGCTTAAAAATCTAATTCTAAGTTAGGGGATGGGGGATGGATTGGAAAAAGTGACGTGAGATTTTGTGAAATTGAGAAAGTTAGAGGAAAATAGACTGTATTTAAGGGATTGAGATTTTTATTTTGTTTTATTTTTTTAATAAAATCATGTGTAGTGCATGTGTTAATTAAATATGAATACCTAAAATTGTGTATAGTGCACGTCTTAATCAATCCTACCCCCATATCTCCAAACTTCTTCCTTTGCACTCTCTCTAACAGACATTCGGCTTTCTCACATTCCAATATAGTAAGAGCCCACTGATAGATATACTATATATGAATTCATATTTAACTAACACATGTACACATGTGTAGTATGTGTAGTGCACGTGTTAGTTAATTATGAATTCCTAAAATTGTGTTAGTTAATTATGAATTCCTAAAATTGTGTATAGTTCATATCTTAATCCGTCCTATCCCCAAATCTCCAAACTTCCTCCTTTGGACTCTCTCTAGGAGACAACTTTCGGCTTTCTCAAATTCCAATATAGTAAGAGCCCACTGGTAGATATCTATGTTTGCAGTCCTAGATTATGGATCACTTCCTGATTGCCATCCAAATTCTTCAAGCACGCAAAAAAAAAAAAAAAAAAAAAAAAAAAAAATTAAAAAATTGGTGAAGTTACTAAACCCATCCAATTTTCTTGCTCCGGCAATAAACCAATTTTGCTCCCTAAGAGCATCTGTAGTCGATGGTTATATACCTAAAATTTGGGTTTTGGGTGTACAATACGATGCTATATGTGGAATTTGATATGGGTATTTGAAAAAAAAATAGCCAACGAAAGATTGATTTTTCGTCTTTCGTCTGATCAATCAGACGAAAGATCATCTTTTGTCACTGCAATTTTTTTAATAAATATATTGGACGGGAAATGATTTCTCGTATGATCCAAATTTTTTTTTAAAAAAATCGTTCAGAAGAGAAACCATTTCCCGTCCGATCGAATTTATAAATAAATAATTTTTAAAAAAAAGCACGAAAGGTAGATCCCATGCAAAATTTTCAATATATAGCCAAAAAATCCTGGAGATTATAGCCTATAAACTTTTCTATGTGTATAGATTAGGATTTAATTGAAATTTAATTAATAATTAAGATTTATTTAAGATTTAATAAGATTTAATTATGATTAAATCAAGAGTTAATTAGGAATTAATTAGAAGTTTTTTTTTTATGAAAAAAGGTTTCATACGGAAAATGAATTCCCGTCCTTTGGTTTTTTATTTTAATTCATTTTTAAAATTAATGGATGAAAAATCATTTCTCATTCGTCGATTTTAAATTATGAAAATTCAAAATTTAGATTGGAACGACAGTACAAACCTAAATTTTTTTTTCTATACGTCAAATATCCAAATTTTGAGATTAAATGAGTACCGTAGCTCTAACTTGCCTTCTGCTTTCGCTTTAATTTCTCTATAAAATAATATTGATTTCAAAATCAACTTATGTATGGTTTCAAAGTTTCTGCCCACTATAAATTGGATAACAAACGTAACAAACTACCCATCCATTCATTGATAGCAATGACTCAGCAATCCTGTCCCCATCCTATCCCCAAATGCCTAACTTGCACGAATCTTAAAGCAGCTAAATTGGGCGAAATTTGAGAGAGAGAGAGAGCGCGCGAAAATTACAGCGACGACGCGGGTGGCATGGCCGAAGCCGTGGCCGGTGACATAGTAGGCAAAGACGAAGCAATTCCTGATCGCCGCCACCGTTGTTGTTCGTGGCTCTTTGATGACCCACCATTTCTCGCTCCTTCTCCTTCGCTCTCGATTGAGAAATGCGAATAGGTGGGAGAGAGAAAGAGAGATTTATATAATGGGGGGATGAATCCCAATGGAATTGATATGGATCAGGATTTTTGGTCAAAATTGTGTTCTCTGCGGTATGGGGTATGAAACTTCGTGCCACTTATTTATTAATTGCTCTTTCATCCTTCGACTATGGTCCATTTGGAGGAAAGCTTTGAATGTGTGTGGTAAACCCATTTCCGTTGACTCTTGGTGGACGAGTTGGTGTTTGCATCGTGTTAAACGTACTTTTAGACCATCATGATACTTAACTTTGATGGCTATAATTTGTATCATGTGGAAAGAATGAAACAATTGGATTTTTAATCACTCTTCCCGCACTATTAATTGCCTTTTAGATGACATCATTTTCTTGACTGACTTTTGGTCCCAAATCCTTCCCCTTAATAAACTTGCTAAACTCCGCCTATCCAATTTTGAGCTGGCTGTATCTTCTCCTCAAGTGTAACGTGTGTTTTCTTGTTCGCTTTTATTTGCTATACTTTTATCTTCCTCTCTCACGATTTCTACTTTCTCTGTGCAGTTCTAAGCATCATGGTGGGATGCGAATCTCCCTGCTTTGTTCTCTTCATTTTGGCTACTACTCTTGATAATCCTTTTGAGGCTCTTGAGGCTGGTATATTGCCTCTATGTTTATTTTGTTCACTTATCTGATGCTAGCTATCTCGATCTACTCTTGATTCCTTCTGTTTACTTACGCTCCATTTCCTTGCACTATTGTTCTCCTCTTTCTTTATGTTGTGCAGTGTTATGTTGTGATGTGTAACGCTCTTCCCTTAATATGTATTATTCTGTTGTCCTTTAGTTATGCTGGTCATTATTGATCCTTTCTTCTATGTATGTTGCGTTTCTTCTTTCTTTTTACTTTGTTGAGTTATGTTATTATGTTTACTGACTTCGTCTTTTCTGGCCCGAGAATTATATACTATCTTTCCTTGTTAACTTGACTGTTACTTCTTTTCTAAGAGCCCTTTGATTCATGTGTTTTCTTTGTGTTGGCCGATTCTGACTCCTTCAGCGGTCGGTATTTTTGGTGTGATCTTTCTCTTCATGCTATGTTACCGTGCTACTCTGGTATTTGGAGTTTGTGCGGCTTGCTAGTCGGTTCGTTTCTGCTCTTCTTTTAGGTGGGTGTTATGTATAGTTCCTGGTTACTTTCTATTTGCCACTATCTACCTGCTTAGTTTCGGTTCAACGGCCTTCTTTCGGAGTTTTACTTCTATCCCTGACTGTTGTTGGTTTACTTGCGTCTCTGCTCTACTGCGTCAGTTGTCGTTGGATAGTCTTATTTTTTTTTTAGCTTTCTAAGCTGCGTTCTTTGTGACTGTAATTTTTTAGAGTTTTTGAGCTTTACTACTTGTAATCGCTTTTGTTGTTGCTTTACCTCTTGTAAACGCAATTGTATTCTATGTTCCTTTCTAATATATTATCTGGGTGGCTGGGGTCTTTTGACCCTGTCTGTTATATAAAAAAAAGTTTATTCCCAACAACTTGTTATTTTAGTTTAACAGAAGAGGAGGAGGAGGAGGAGGATGTTGGAAATAGTTTTCATCAATATCAACCCATTCACATATGAAAATTTTGCCATACTGACCCACTTTTTGAAAATATTGGTGTCCTGACTCACTTCCGAAAATAATTAGCGATCTGACACAGTTTTGGACACGTCAGCATAAACCGTTATTGAAAATAACGGCATAGGTTATTTACATGCCGTTATTTCCAATAATGGCATCTATTTTACATTTTTTTTTCATGCCGTTATTTGGAATAACGGCATCAGTATATTTCTCTTACAAATGTGAATCTTCTAACTTCAAAAAATTCTAAGTGTGAAATTTTTTTTAAAATAATGTCGTTATCCCCAATAACGGCATTCGAATGACTGATGCCGTTACTGGAGATAACGACATCAGTTATATATAAATGAACTCTTGTCGTTGTTTGGAAACAGAGAGAATGAATAATAAGTTAATTTTTTTAAAAAGAAATTTATAATTGATGCCGTTATTTGGAATAACGGCATCAGTTATAATTTTTTTTTTTAAAATTAACTTATTCGTCAGAGAGAATGAATAATAAGTTACTTTTTTACTTAAAAAAATTATAACTGATGTCGTTATTTCAAATAACGGCATCAGTATTGAGAATGCCGTTATTTGAAATAACGGCATCTGTTATAAGGTTTTCACACTTGCAATTTTTTCTCTAAATGGATGGAGACTACAAGCTGTCGAAAAACAAAATAACCTATGTCGTTACTCCAAATAACGGCATGACACTTTTTTTAAATATAGATGCCGTTATTGGAAATAACGGCACGTAAATAACCTATGCCATTATTTTCAATAACGATTTATACTTACGTGTCCAACCTGAGTCAGATCGCTAATTGTTTTCGGAAGTGGGTCAGAGCGCCAAATATTTTCAAAAAGTGGGTCAGTACCGCAAAATTCTCTTCACATATAGCCGAACATAAAGGACCAGAATTTATCTACAAAGGCTTGTGACATACACCTATCCGTAACTGAGTCCAAACTATTTTTTGTTATTTAAACTAGTATAAACCTATGCAATATATTGCACATAATTTTTCAATATAACCATGTACAATATGTTGCACATAATTTTTAAAAAGTGAGAGAATAATAAATTATTTTGAAAAATTATCTAATAACATCTATATAATATTGTACGTTTTTTAAGGTTTGATAAAGGAGTATGATTGCACTTCAAAGTTTGGATGGAGAAAGTGTGGAAAGTTGCCTCCTACATTTACTCTTATTTTTTTGTTTTAAAAAGAAAAAAATGGAAAAATCCTTAAACCAAAAGTGGTTTAGCATGATAAATTATAGAGTAATGCTTTAGCCACTACCAATTTCACTACCTTAGGTGGCATATTCCTATTGGAGAGTTCCCCCACTTACTCTATCTTCTCCTACCTAATGGAGTGTGCCACCTAAGATAGTAAAAAGAAATGTAGTGAAATTGATAGTGGATGTAGCATCACTCCAATAGGTAGGGAACGATAGAGTAGGTGGGAGAACTCTCCAATAGGAGTATGCCACCTAAGATAGTGAACTAAATGGTAATAAAATTGGTAGTGGATGAAGCATTACTCATATAGATAAGGCCCGAGCCATCCATATTGACAGTTCACCTCGAATATATATTAATTGAAATTGAGATTTTTTTTTGTTCAAGCATAATTTAAACTTCTAACATTTTGCTCTCCAGCGAATTTTTTTACTTTCCAGTTGACCATGTTGACACTTACAAAGTTTAAAAGAATTTAATCCATGTTCCTCTTGTATGCTTGAAAAATAAATAAAAATTATTTGAATCATGGTTTGGTCACAAAAAATAAAATAACAGAATAATATGGTTCAACCATTGTGATCGATCAGCGAAGAATTTATGTAACACCCGTAAAATATTTTCTTTCAAATATTTTTTCACACGTGTTTTGCACGTGGTTTTCCTTCTATGCACGTGCTAATTATGCTATTTTTATAACAAAAGTTGTGCACTAAAATTTCATTAAGATTAATTTAAGCAAATTATACTGAATTTTTTGTTAAGAAAAATAATATAATTATTTATTAAAGATGAGGGTTTAAAATGAAATAAAATAATAAAATAAGAGTAGAATGAAAAGTGGAAAAAAACACGTGAACACGTGCAGTTTGCACTCTTTCAAGAAACCGGCTGCATATAGGAAAGAGTAGGGTGAGTGTGTGAGTGGGTGTGTGAGTGGATTAGTGGATAGCTAGTTGCTAAAGCTACTCCCTAATTACCCATATAAATACCCCATATTCTAACCCCAAATGAACACAAAAAGAAATCAAACAAAAGAGAGACCCTAGAGAGAGGGAGGTGCTATTTTGATTTCGGGAAACCAAGGAAGAGGCTTGCGGGATTGCTTGTGGAGCTTTTTGTAGCATTTTGCTAAGGGGTTCAACCATTAGGAGGTCTTTTTTGAGGTGGGTGTTTTCACAATTTTCTAGTATGTAGAAATTGTAGTTGTTTAAACTAGCAATGTGTAGATAGAGATGGCTTGATTTGTGTTTGTGAAATAATTGCACTAGAACTTTAATTTGTGCATGCTCAACTGTGATTGTGTAGTATGTGATGAATTTAATGTGTGTATGTGTAGGGGTTTTTGTAGAGGTTTTATCTAGTGGAATTTCATGCCATAAACTCATGGGATTGATTTCTTGTATTAATCTTAATAACATAAAAATAAATACTTCTCAAGAATTCTAGTTGTGTGGGGAACAATTATTCATTTAATTTAAGTATAAGACTATGAGTAATTCATACATTCTAAATAAAAAATTATCATGTTCTCCAAGAATAAAATTTGGTGTATATTCTATTTCATACATATACATTAATCTTAGAAATGAATTCATTCTGAAATTGTAAAGCAAAACATGGTAGTTGGATTCGAGTTATTATACTCACTGTAGTTCGAGTATGAAATCATATGGTGAGCCTTTTAAGTCACAACAATGAGTTGGCTCACTGGTTTGGGCTGCAATTTGGGTTGCTGCCGGTTTTGGGTTCGAGCCTGGACAGAGGCATTTACTTTTACAAAAAAGTTTCTTTTTTTATTCTATTAGCAAAATTTGCATAAATTCAATTAAAGAAGAATTTAAATTATACTAGAAATTTATTGGAATATTTTTAGAATAATTGTGTACAAATGTAGAATTTAATGAAGATATAACCTCACTAAAATTTGATTAGTATATCTAGATGATTATTTTGGATTCATTAAAGAATAACTGTTTTATTTTAAACGAATTAACTTTGGAATAGTTGAGATAAATAAATATAAATGTGGGAAATTCATTTGGATGAAAATTATATTGTACATTACTTAAGAAGGCCAAATTGGTAATGATTTATTTTGTGAGGAAAGATTAAAATCTGAAAAATTATCCTAGAATTTGTGTATCATATGATAGGGAATTTCACCCTAGAATTTATGAAAAATAATTTATACGACAAACTAAAAGAGAAATTAAGAATGAATTTAGGATAATAAACGTATACCATTTGTAAGGAGTTTTATCAAGTTCAAATGCTTCTTGAGATGTATTATAAGGGAATGAGAAGTTATATTTGAAATTGACAATTCAAAATGAACGTATGAACAAATTGAATGAATTATGAATGAGAAATTATGTATTTGAGGTTAAGATAATCCATATGATTTTTGTTTGAGATGTTGGAATCTAGATGCTGAGCGAGACCCATAGAGACTGAAAAATTATGATAAATGAAATTTGAGAAGTAGCCAGTGTAGGCTAACAATTCTCCGTGTGTTGATTTAAGTCTGGTAGGGTAAGCTAGCTCTAGGTTGTGATAATCATAATTGAATCTAGAAACAGGCACTAGGGGGAGATGTGATGAAGTGCGGGCGAACATGAGTATGAGCGCCTCATTTGATTCGCGGTGGGAGATTATCTTCAGAATTATTGGGGTGTGAGGCATGATGTCCAAAATCACTTTCGGTGAGAGATACTTCTTCAGAATTATCAGGATCAAGATTCGCGGTAGGAGGTTATCTTCAAAATTATCGGGGCGTGAGGCATGATGTCCAAAATCACTTACGGTGAGAGATATTTCTTCAAAATTATCGGGATTGATGCGACGCTCACGGGGTATTTGTGTGATGAGGTACCAGATGGCTCGCGGTGTGGGTCTCGTCTACAGAATTATTAGGGTATGAGGCAGGATGTCCAAAATCACTTGCGGTGGCAGGATGATTCTCAAGAATTATCGAGGTGGTACTAGATACTTACAGGATATCAAAACCTTAACATTAGTCACCGTAGTAGGAATTCATAACGAGAGACTGAACCCTATAATGAGGAGTATAGTAAGGGCTTTTCCTCGAACCTATGTTGTATGGGATGCATAGAATCCGAACAAGTATGCATTAGTGGCATCGTAAGTATAAATGTCTGCATTAGGCATTAAGTTCATATTATACACTGACATAATTATGATAGTCACCTCTTCTATTTTGTGCATTCAAGTTTGTGATTTGTAAGATGGTGAAATCGAAGTATTATAGCATTGCGTTAGTTGTATGCAACTGTTGTAACCACAGTTTCCTAGTTACAGGATTGAATTTGGCATGGACTTGAAGTCACTATAACGGGTTGTCAAAAGATTGACGAGCTTACATTATAATATGTTGCATTGTACTTATTTATTTCCATTGTGTCATTATAAAGAACAATGTTGTAAATAAAAAGAATTAAATTCCTTGTAAAATTGTACGAAATTGAAGTAAAGATCCTGTTTTTGCTACGAATTACCTGTGTTTGGAATTCGAGACGTTATATTTTAATATTCGAATCACTGTGTGTGTGTGTGTGAATGCAATATATTATTCAAGTTGCTTGCACATCACTTCTTTGGTTTTTCTTTTTTTTCTTTTTTCCATTAAATGATCTCTCTCATCATTATATATTTATACAAAAAAGAATCTATTGGACTTTGAAGATTATATATATATAAAATAAAACACAAAGAAAGCTATCAAGTGGCTCTCCTTCAACTCCTCCAAAATCGAAGGCCCAGATCTAACCTCGTAGAACAGATTTTTCCTCCCAAAATCCCAAACTCCAAAACTCAAATTCAAATCCCCCCCCACCCACACACACACACACACAAAAACAACTCATTTAGTTATTTAATTATTTTCCGTTCTCTCTCTCTCTCTCATTCTCTCTCTATTTACTCAGAAATTTAGATTTTCAGATTTCAGGCTTGTAAATTTTCAGATTTTTAATATTTTTTAATTTCTCATATTACATTCAAAATAGCAAATATCTCTTCAATAGTTAAATTTCATCATTTTCCACTCTCAAAGTTCTAAGAAGTTGGATTTTATACCCTCATTTATAATTATTTTTCAACATATACTAATTAAAACATGGACTTTTATTTACAACTAATTATTGTCATACTATTCAAACGTGAGCTACATAATTGTTGTTTTACTATTCACAAGGCTTTTCATACGCTGTATCGTTCCGAAGAAGTGTCGTATGCACGTGCCTACTGGCAAATCTAGTATATATATATATATAATAGTATATAAATATATAATAATCTATATAATAAATTACAAAGAAAGCTATCAAGTGGCTCACCTTCAATCCCTCCCAAAATTAAAGGTCCAGATCAAACCTCACAAAACACATTTTCCCCCCAAAATTTCAAACCCCAAAATCAAAATTTTCCCCCCAAAACTAAAAAACTCATTACTTTGTTATTATCTCTCTCTTCTCTCTTCATTTTTTCATACTTCTCTCCTTTTCTCTCTCCCTATCTCTCTCTCCCATTCTTTCTTTATTTACTTAATAATTTAAATTTTAAGATTTCAGGTTTGCAAATTTTCAATATTTTTATGATTTTTTTTATTGCACATGTTATATTGAAAATAGCAAATATCTCTTCAACAGTTAAATTTCATCATTTTCCACACTTAAAGTTCTAAGAAGTTAGATTTTACACCCTCATTTATAATTATTTTTCAATATATACTAATGAAAACATGAACTTTTATTTAGAACTAATTATTGTCATACTATTCAAACTTGAGCTACATAATTGTTGATTTACTGTTTACAGGGCTTTTTAGGTTTTGTATTGTTCCAAAGACGTGTTGTAGGCACGTGCCTACGGGCAAATCTAGTCTATATAATAAAACACAAATAAAGCTATCAAGTGGTTCACATTCAATCCCCTCAAAATCAAAGGCCCAGATCTAACCTCACAAAACACATTTTCCCTCCCAAAATTTTAAATCTCAAAACCAAAGTTTCCCCCCAAAACTAAAAAACTCATTACTTTATTACTATCTCTCTCTTCTCACTTCACTTTTTCATATTTCTCTCTTTCTCTCTCTCCCTATCTCTCTCTCCCATTTTTTTTTATTTACTTGGAAATTTAGATTTTAAGATTTCAAATTTGTAAATTTTTAGAATTTTTATATTTTTTTATTGCACATGTTATATTGAAAATATCAAATATCTCTTCAAGAGTTAAATTTCATCATTTTCCACACTTAAAGCTATAAGAAGTTAGATTTTACACCCCCATTTATAATTATTTTTTAACATATACTAATGGAAACATGGACTTTTATTTACAACTAATTATTGTCATACCATTCAAACTTAAGCTACATAATTGTTGTTTTACTGTTTAGAGGGTTTTTCGTGTTTTGTATCGTTTCGAAGACGTGCCGTAGGCACGTGCCCACTGGTAAATCTAGTATACATTATAAATTACAAGGAAATTTGAAAAAAAAGTTTTCAAGTGGCTCTTCTTCAATTGAAACAAAATCAATGGCTCATATTCACCTTCCCAAAAGATATTTTTCCTCCAAAATCACCCCCCCCCAAAACAAAAATCCTATTTACCTTATTATTATCTCTCTCTCCTCTCTTCACTAATTCAGATTTCTTTCTCTCTCTCTCTCTCTCTCTCTCTCTCTCTCTCCTGAGAAATTTAGATTTTTCATATTTCAAGTTTGTATTTTTCAGGATTTTTCAGGTTTCTTATACTTTATATTATTGTTCATGTAGAAATTTGCACTGAGTTTCCTTATTGATTTCAAATGCAATGGAAAATTTAAATGAATATTCATTTGAGTAAATTTCAACCTCTAAAGTTACGTTGAAAGTAGCAAATATCTCCTCAAAAGTTAAATTTCATCATTTTGCACCCTAAAAATTCTAAGAAGTTGGATTTTACACCCCCATTTCTAATTTTTCAAACATGGACTTTTATTTACAACTAATTGTTGTCGTACTATTCAAACTTGAGCTACATTAACTCCATGGTGAAAGTTTCAGATTCATGCATCCGAAATGCTTAAATGTGTCTAGTATTATACATGAACAAAAATTTTCCTGTCTATCATTTCTAAAAAAGTCGATAAGCTAGGTGGATATGTAAAAAATATTGTTTGTTTTCCATCGCTTGTGCATGTATTAAAAAAATATTGTGACGTTTCGTTTCGTATTATAGTGTATATCTCAAAAAGTATATTAACATCTGATAGTAGAATACACTTAGAACACCAAAGTTAATCGTCAAATATTTTTCATCTTAGATATACAGAACAAGTTCTTCATCAGAATTAAACAACAATATCTATTTGGCTTCTCACTGCTTTCTACAATGGATAACATCACTATGTATGGTCATGTAAGTTTCTTTTTCTGTATGACATCTACAACTCTTTCATATTAATTAATTCTTTCTTTTATAAACCTGATATTATAATGCTTACTTTCCTATATTGCATCATTCCGAAGATGTGCCTATGGGCAAACCTAGTAATAATAATAAATCACAAGGCAATGTAAAAAAAAAAACTATCAAGTGGATCTCAATTAATTAAACAAAATCAATGTCTCACATTCACCATCCCAAAAGATATTTTCCTTCCAAAAGTTTTCATCCTCACTTTATTACTCTCTCTCTCTCTCTCTCTCTCTCTCTCTCTCTCTCTCTCTCTCTTTTTTCAGAAAAGGAGGAGTTACAAAATCATACATTCTTCAACAGTTAGATGATTAGTAGTAACACTAACATGTTAAATTTTCTTTAACTTCTTTATGTGTTTTACCTGTATTTTCTGTAAGTGTTTAAAAAGATGTTACTGCTTATTTTTGTGTCGGAGCAACCAGATGATGTGGATTCTTTTTAGAGGAACAATAAAAAACTTGACCCACTGAATTTCAACGATGTTGACTGCCTCTGACTGCGATTGACTTGACGATCCGACTCGATGATCTAATTCGTTAGCACCATAGGATTTGATTCATGTGGTGACGATCGTCTCCGCTGAGTTGCAAAAAGTCTGAGACACCGGGGTTGATCAGACGTTGAAGTCAGAAATCAGAAGACTTTAAAAGAGCTTTTGTGGAGAAAATACTAATTACCTATTTTTGATGGAGGTAGGGGGTACTTATAGTTGCTTCCTGTCTGTTTTAAGATAATGATTTATCCTTAATTCCCGGTATTTTTGGATTTAATCAGTTATCTCTTCTCTGTAAAGAGATAAGAGTGATTGAAAGAGTTTAAACCTCCTTCAAGATAAGAGATATAGTTTTTTGAACAACCTCTTATGGATAATCATGAATTTAAATAACTCTTAAACTAATCTGTGTTTATTTATAATGGGATGTCGCCTTGACCCAGTAAGGCAAATTCGTTAATGGAATTTCAGACTTGAAAGAGACCCAATTTTCATTCATGAACCGTTTATAGGTGAAATTACCATTCTAACCTTGAGAGCTTTAAGATTCATGCTTGGTTTGAACGGTCCCGATTTAGTTCTATTATTACCTATATCACAAGTCCCCCACTCCCGAAGACTGAATTTCATAGCCTTTGATGAGTAGTTTGCTCTTTTTTAAGAGTTTACAAAATGTAACGAAGTTTTCGGGGAAGTCTGGATCTTGCTCGAGGTATAACGGTCTTATTCTGAATTTATAAAATACCCAAAATTGATTATAGAACTTTCTGGAATTTTTGTGATTTTTTTAGATTTTTCTGAGTTTTTCCCAATTTTCAATCATTTTTCAAATTTTTCAAATTAAATTTTCGAGATTTAATACTAAATATCGAAAATTCTAATTAGTTATTCTGAATTAATAATTATTTTTGGAATTTTAAAAATATTTTTCCGAATTACTAATCATTTTTAGAATTTCTTAACTGATCTTTTACGATTTTTTTATTTTCCAGAATTTTTAAATAATTAATTTGATTTAATAATTAAACAAATGAATTAATAATTACCCGATGATGTGGCGAGATCTGGAGTGTCGATCTTGGCGTGCATGAAAATCGAAGAGATTGAACGGCGTCCAGGTGTTGACCGGTCAACGCTTCATCACCTATTTTTCATTTGGTTCCTCATCTGCTCAGCACGCTCTGGCGAACGATGTGGCGAGCATTCACGAACATTGGAAAACGATGCGGCGAGCGTTGGCAAATGATGCGGCGGGCGTTGGCGAGTGTTTGACGAACAATGATGAGCCGACACGTGGCATTTGACCATTGACTGGTCAACGCTAATTTGGCCTTGTTTCGTTCAGTTCTGACCATTGACTGGTCAACGCTAGTTTGTCCTTATTTCGTTCGGTTCTTTGTCTGCTCAGCGCGCTCTGGCGAACGGTGTGGCAAATGATGGCGAGCATTGGCGAACGATGATGAAGTGACACATGGCATTTGACCATTGACTGGTCAACGTTCATCGTTGACTGGTCAATGCTAGTTTGTCCTTATTTTGTTCGGTTCTTTGTCTGCTCGGCTTGCTCTGGAGAATGTTGTGGCAAGCGGTAGCGAGTGTTGGCGAATGGTTTCTGGGGCTTTTGAAAGCAGCGGGGAGCGATGTGGCACTTTTGGCGAACAACTTGAGTGATTCGGCGAACGCTAGGGAACGATTTCTAGAGTTTTGGCATTGCGACACGTGGCATGTTTGACCATTGACAACTTTGGCCGGTCAACGATTGAGTTTTGTAGCTTAGCCTTACTCGACCATTGCAATTATCTGCCTTTTGGGCGCCGCATCGTTTTGAGGGCCCACTATCATGGAAGCCCCTTCATCGGTAAGTTCTCCTATAAGTCCCCCCTCTTCTCACTTCTTCCTCACTTCTTCTCATTCTCTCTTCTCCTCAAAATTTCTCCTCAACAGCAAAAATTAGCTCTAGAGAAACTCCGGCAAATTTTTTCGATCTTCGGTGAGAAATTCTGACCGTAGCTGTCAAATCGAAGGTAATTTATTTTTTACTTTATTAAAGATGTCTAGAGTTTCTTCGGGCGATGAGACCTCCCCCTCTGGTCGGGTCAAAGTGCAACTGCATACTTCTTCTACTGGAGTGGACAGGGGGAAGGTGTAGCAGATCCGCCTTCGATCATCGTGGAGACGATTATAGAGAGGGATAGGAGAATAAGGGAGTTTGGAAGTCACTCGATTGTGGTGTCGCGTTTAGGCGGCGTTCGAGAGCATACGGCTAAGGAGTTGAGGCGAGGAGAGCAAGGGATGGAGCGATTCTATGAAGAGAACGCGTCGCGTGAGCATTCTGAGGCAAATGATGTCATTTCTATGCTTATGAAGGTGGACTTGGGCATTATTCGAAAGTGCTACAAGATCCCGACAGAGTTTGATCTTGTTGTGCCAGGCCCTGGAGTTAGACCTTGCTCGTCACTTTCTCTTGACTCGTGCATCTTTCCCTTTGACGCTTTTCATGTGGAGTTGCGCCTCCCTCTTCACCCCTTTGTGAGAGAAGTTTGAGGTGGTATGGTTTGGGTCCTATTCAACTTATGCCGAACACATGGAGGCATGTTACAATGTTTGTGCTACATTGTCAGTCGGCGGGGTCCGAGTCTCGACTCAACATTTTACGAAAGTTGTATAAGATCCATCAGAAGAACAGGTTGGAGTATCATTTCTATCTTATGGCTAGTAAGGGGTGAATCTGCTTGATAACCCCGACTCGATCAAAGCTTGGAGAGATAAGTACTTTGTGATCCGTAGTCGCGAGCCATAGGGAATCCCCACAATGTAGAGGGAGGATGTGCTGAAGAGAGCAAAGGCGGACCCA
The DNA here is from genome assembly GCA_017893485.1 of Hemerocallis citrina. Lineage (NCBI taxonomy): Eukaryota > Viridiplantae > Streptophyta > Magnoliopsida > Asparagales > Asphodelaceae > Hemerocallis > Hemerocallis citrina. The sequence goes on along the minus strand of CM030361.1, from coordinate 116,965,621 downwards.
ATTTTGAGCCCCGAGGATGAGGGTATAGTTGGCACTCTTTTGGATCGTCCGACCTTTCATTGGAGAGAGATAAAGGAGGAGTTTCTCTTCAAGGAGGGTCTCTTCCCGATGAACCCTAGTACGCATCTTCTTTCATATGTTTGCCTTGTTTTCTTATTTGCGTGTGTGTGTGTGTGTGTATATATATCTCCTCAACATTTCATAGGCTGCTGCACTCCGAGCAGAGACTCGGGAGACTCGAATCACTTTGCTGAAGGCTAGCTTGGCCAAGGAGAAGGAGCTAGGGGCCTCAAAGAGGTAGTAGGTAGTTCTGGAGAGGGAGTTGGCGGCCCCCAAGAGAGAGAGAGAGAGTGCGGCTAGAGAGAGAGGTGTTGCAGTGCAGGTCGCTAAGAAGGAGGCAAAGAAGAAGGCTGTGGAGTACCTAGCTACTAACATGAGAAGGCATATGCCAGGGCCTTGGATCATGTGAGTGAGCGCATCCCTCGCTTCGATCGCTTGGGGTACTCATTGTTTTTGCCGCCTACTGGGGAAGCAGAGGGGGAAAAGGAAGAGGAAGCTTAGGGTGAGGGAGTAGAGGTGGGTCCTCTTGCCGTGGTTGTGAGTAGTATAGGGGTAGGTGGGGATTCCTTTTTCTTCATCTATCTCTTGCTTAGTAGTCATTTTTGCATTCGCCTAATAGCGGACTGACCACCGCTTGCTGTATATTTATATTGCAATGAAATTTCTTTTAGTTGTTCACATCTTGTACGGCATTTGAGATCATTGAGTTTTTGTGTGTCTTATGACTTTGGTTATTTCCATTAGAGTGATTTACCATTCTTTTTTTTCAGCAGGTTTTCGTGCTCAATGCATATGCTCTTTATGACAGAGAGGTTGCCCCCCTCCGTACCAAGCTCCACGTGACTGAATTGGGTCTTGCTCGTTCACAGGATATGCTTTCAAAAGTTGGAGCAGAGCTCAGCCACATGAAAAGAGTGTTGTCCCGAAGGGATATAGAAGTCAGACGTAACGAAAAGATCCTACGAGAGGTGCCTCCAGCCGATGTAGAAGATCATCTATCAGGGGAAGCATCCAGTGGAGACTTCTCGATGCTCAAATTCCTTCGTCACTCTTTGCTCGTGGCTACCACCGAAAGAGACGAGCTGAAGAACGTAGTGCTCGAGAGGAGTTTAGAAGTGGCCCATCTTAGGAGAATAATCCTTAATTTTTCTGCGGGAGCTGGTCTAGGTGGTTCGACGTATGCTAGTGTGCCTCGTTTGAGACATAAAGTGAGGGATGATTCCCTCAGAGAGAGGCTGGTTGAACTAGAGATGGAATTTCATCGGTTGGGACAACTTCTCGAGGGTAGTAATGTTAGGAACACTTCTTGTTCGCGTGAAGAGCATGCCAAGGGGAGATCATTTCATGAGTTGGTCCTTCGTTTCCCTGGAGTCCCACGAAATCTGGGAGACGTTTAAAGCGGAGTGGCCGGTTCGTCTAACGGGGCGTCGATTGGAGGAGTGACAAGTGTAGTAGATCCTGAGGTCACAACTCGATTCGCGGGTTTGGACATCCCTTTAGACGGTTCGAGGGAACAAAATAGTTCTCGGGTGCCTGTTGGAAATCGCCGACTGCGTGTGTGTAATACCCTAAACTTTCATTCTAATAAGATATTGATTTTCACGTGTTGTGCACGTGCAAATTTCATGTGTATATTATTTATCTATTTTTACATACAAAATTTCTTTTGGTAGTAGGAACAATTATTTTTCCTTTCCTTTATTTTTATAAAAGCCAAATTCTAAAGCCTAAAACACTATTTTATTTGTGTTAGGCCACTTTAATTAATTATAAATTTATTGTCTTGGCCTACAAGCCTAAGCTAGCCCACTATTTATGAAGCCCACTAATTTAATAAATCAATTAAATTGTCACACTTGTCATGTAGAGACAAATGGTGAACATTTTGATTAATTAAATTGTACAAACTTCTAAATAGGGGTACTAGGTGGCACGTGCGAAGCACGTAGTGTGCAATGCACACCCTTTTGGTGGCCGGATGGTGTGTGGAGGCGTGGGAGAGTGGGTTGTGTGCATGGGTAGTTTATTTGTGTGTGGGTGGTTGCTATAACTTCTACTCCTATCCTAGCCCTCCATTCTACAACTATCCAACCAATCCTAGCCCTCCAATCTATTCTAAAATTAGTATAAATACCCCCCCTTAATACTTGTATTCTACACTAAAGCAAATATTGAAAGGAGACATTATATATTAGATATATACATATTAGTGTGTGAGTTGTGTATTGTGTTTCCCCTTGGAGGCCGGCTATTCAAACCCCAATCTTAGAGCTTTCGGTTTTGGCAAGGAGCAAGGAGGAGGAGTCGTACATTGCAATCTAGGAGGAGAAGGCACTCGCTTGCATTCTAGGAGGCTCTAGGAGATTTCTTATTGGTTTTCTTCAAAAGGTGGGTGTTTTGTCATAACTTCTAGACTAGAAAGCATGCTAGAAAATGAAATTGAATTATTATTATAAGCTACTAGTTGGAATAAAATACATGCTTGTTTAATTAGAAGAAAATTGTTAATTAGAAAATGTGTTGATTGATCACTAGAGTTATTGCATATGAGTAGAAGTGTATGTTTCTTATTATTATAAATATTAGAATGCATGTTGTTTTTATTAAATTACATTTATGTGAAATTCGCTATTGAACCATACTTATTGATTAAAAATGCCAAGTAGATTAGTGTGTTAAAATTGAATTGATGGATTTGTTTGTTAATAGATGTAGTGAATTTCCCTATTGTGATATTTATCATGTGGAAGATTTGAGTAAATGAAAAAGAATGTCTTTTTTTTCATACACATAATTAAATATATCATGTGGAGATTAATTAATAAAATGGAAGTTTTACTCTCTTATAATGTTGGTTTTGTGCTCTAAAATATCATAGTGTCAAAACACAGTAGTAGTGAAAATTTTGGTGTGAGAAACTATCTCCCTTGGTGAACAAATGTGTAATAGTTTTCAATGTCAAAATGGTGTTCAAATATGCACTCTAAGGCTAAATACATGTTTTAAAAAGAGGAAAAATAGTTTTAAATATACTGGTTATGGCTAAAATAAAGGTGGATTTATTCTGGGTATTTTTGTTTTCAAAAGAGGAGAAAAAGAGACAAATTCGTTTTGAAAACTTTCAAAATGTACTTTTGAACAGAGAGTGAAAACAAAACCCATTTTATTTATTACAATATCGATATGTTCACTTAGACCAACTGGTCGGAATGGGTTTGGGTCGCTACAGTAGCGGAGGTCTCGGGTTCGATACCGCCGCCCTGGTTTTAATTATTTTTGGTTGAAAACCAAAATCACCGAGAACTGAACATATAGGGATTTTAACCCCTAGTTAAATCGATGGGCGGCTTTGGCGCGTTGGTCTGTGCGCTGTCTATTTTGCCGCTGGTTGTGGGTTCGAATCTCGGTGAGGTTTGAGTTTAGAAAAAGAATGTTTTTTTTGAGAATTTTGGATTAAATTGAATTTTTAAAATAGAATAAAAATTGGGAAAATGTGTTTTGATTACTGGAAAAATTATTAGAACTTATTAGGAAATATTTATACAACTTTTGAAGAAGTGTGAATAAGAAATTGGGGTTTTTGCAAGAAAGGACTCATTTTTTGAAATTAAATTACTCTTTTAACGAAAGAAAAATAAAAATGAAAATTTCGAGTTACAAAAGATGAATTTTTTAAAATTGTGACTAGCGTGATTAAATGGAATTATAAGAAATGTGTTGTAGTAAGATTGTGAATTTGTGAATAATAGATTTGTGGAATATATGAAATTGTTGGTGACTATTAAGTGAAAGTTATTCTTGCACATGTATTGTACGCGAAATTGAATTATTGATCGTGATGAATTATGAAAGGCGTGAATACATGAATACTATGCTATTGGAATATGAATTGTGATTAATCATGAAAAGATCTTATGAGTATGACATTGTAATTTTGAGTTGAAATTGAGAATTATGGTATAGCCAAGCCTTATACCGGCAATAAAAGAAATGAGAAAATGATATTTTGAAATGAGAAGACCAATGTTTGGGTCATGTGAATTAAATGAATAAGACCGGTATAGTGGAAGTGCTATACTCTAAGAGTTGATTTTATTCATGATTCAATTAAACTAAGGATTAGATGCATAGTGGAGATGTGATGAAAGTAAGAATAAAAACATTGAGTATGAGGGCCATTGGATTGGCGGTGTGAGAGTATTCACAGGATGTCCCATGATGAGTCATGATAGGGCGTGGATACTGCTCCAGTGTATCGTCCCGGTGGCGATGCTCGTGGGGTGTTTGACGACTGCAGGTGGTGTCATGTCTATGGTAGGAGCTGAATTACCACAGGATGCCTGCATGATGAGTCATGTGTCAGTGCGTTGGGATTCCCTCCAGGGTACCTAGACATGAGTTCGTAGGTCAGAAAACATCTAGGATACTTACCGTAGTTACAGTAGTAGATTAAGTCATGGCGAGGGATTGAACCCTATAAGATGAAGAACGATTAAGGGCTTGCCCTCGGACCTATGTAGTATGGGATGCATAGAATCCGAACAAGTGTGCATTAGTGTCATATAATATAAATAATTGCATTAAAGACTAAGTGCACATTCACAACATGACAACAATAGGATAGTCCCTTTAGCTTTGTTGTGACAAGTTTGTGTTTGTTAAGAAATGAGAATCGTTATACTGTTTCCGGCATAGAGAGGATGGCCGTGTATAATATTTCGTCAGTTGAATGAACTGACGCACCCACAGTTTTATATGCAGGATAAAGATGCTTGACAATTGAAGTATATATGCTGCGCAGGATTGAGTTAAATATTGTTTCATATAATTTATTGTAATATTGCTTCCGCTGTGATAATGTACAAGTGTAAATGTAACTCTGATGAAAGAAAAGTTTTTATTTTCTTATAAAATTGTACGAAAGAAGTGTAAAGATTCTGTGGAATCTCGAATTCAGTTGTATTTTAGAATTCGGGGTGTTACAGTGTGTCCCTTAAAAGGAGTATTCCCTTGCCACGGAAGAGGAAAGATGGCGCTAAATGAGACTTCGTATTCTTGTAGAGACTTGTTTCTCAATAAAACATGTAATCGGATTGTACTTGTGAAATAAGATTTTCCTAAATGTTTTGAGCAATGACTCTGTGAATTGTGTCTTTTTGAGTTTATGGTTGTTTCAGGAACATTCGAACGGCGAGCCGAGCTTTGTATACTTGCTCAGAGGGAAGTGTCTAAAGCGGCTCTATACATCGTGAGTGAACTCCGAACAATAGTGACGACGAGTTTTGGGAGCACTCGAATAACGAACCAAACTCGTATACATGCTAGAGAGCCTGTGACTAGAGCGGTTCTATGAACCATGAATGGACTCCACACTTATCCAGGTTTAGGAGTACTCGAACGGCAAACTGAACTCCACATTCTTGCTCGGGGGGCAAGTAGCTGAAGTGGTCCTACGAACCGTGAGTCAACTTCGAACAGTAATGATGAAGAGTTTTGGGAGCACTCGAATGATGACTGAACCTCGCACACTCGCTCGGAAGTATGTGGCTAGAGTGGTTCTATGAACCATGAATGGACTCCTTACTTGTCTGGGTTGTTTCAGGAGTACTCGAACGGCGAACCGAACTCCACACACTTGTCCGGGGGCAAGTGGCTAAAACGGCCCTATGAACCGTGAGTGGACTCCAAACAAAGTGATGACGGGTTTTTGGAGCAATCGAATGGCGAGCCGAACTCTGCACTTGCTCGGATGCAAGTGGTTAGAGAGGCTCTAAGAACCATGGATGGACTCCTCACCTGTCCAGGGGTGGGCACTCATACGGTGATATATACCCCCACACTTGCTCAGGGGCAAGCATGCCCATGCGACTTTATGAATCCAGAATGGATCCCGCAATTGTCCGTTTGAGTAACTGACAATTGATGGTGTTTTCATGGCCATGTACCATGTGTCTATCTTATTACTTCCTCGAGTTGAACTATTCAAGGAGTCGTTCATGTATTACAAGGAATTTTGTAGAAGACAAGACCAATTTTATTGAAAAATTTAAACTTAAGCAGCTGCTTCAATGCAAGCCATTATTACATGCTGTGACAGGTATAATCATCAGCCTTTATTACATTTTTAATGCTAACTACTAAGCGAGGGTGCTAAGCGCTCTCTTTATACTTCATGAGGTGCTCAGCGTTCTAAGTTTTGGATAATCTCTTCCCCCCACGTTTTCAAGTCGATAGGCCCCTGGGCGAACTACTTGTGAGACTTTTTATTGTCCTTTCCAGATAGGGGAAAGTTTTCCTTCTTTCGGGGGTTGGATATCTCGAGCTTTCGGAGGACCAGGTTTCCTTCCTGAATGTTGGTTGGGCGAACTCTTTTATTATAAAATCTTTCTACCCTCTGTTGGTAGATGTTTCTTCAGAGGGTAGACCTCTCTCGGACTTCCTCGAGGAGATCAATATTGGCTCGATTGTCGTTCGAGTTTTGCTCTTCATTGAACGAGAGTAGGCGAGGAGAAGGTATTCCTAATTCTAAAGGGATGAGATCTTTTGTGTCGAACGTTAGGCTGAACGGGGATTCTCCCGTGGGGATTCTATTCATAGTCCTATAGGAACATAGCACACTTGGGAGTTCTTCAACCCATTGTCCCTTTGGAGCTTCCCAAGCCTCTTCTTGAGGTCATCCAAGATTTTTCGATTGGCGTTCTTGGCTTGACCATTGGTCTGGGGATGTGAAATTGAAAAGAAATGTTGGTCAACACTTAGATCGGTGCAAAATTTGTGGAACCCCTTACTAGCAAATTGAGTTCCATTATCAGTGACCAGGATGCGGGGAATCCTGAATCGGCAAACCACGTTCTTCCAGAAGAGCTGTTGGTAGTGATTGTAGCAAGTGGCTCCACCTCTATCCACTTTGTAAAGTAATCAGTAGCAACCACTGAGAAGGTCCGCTGTCCGGTTGCAGGGGAAAGGCCCGAGAAGATTCATACCCCACATGCGAATGGAATGGGACTTGACAAGGAACTAAGGTTGGCTTGAGGGATCCGCTTGATAGAGGTGTGTTTCTAATAGGGGATGCATTGGTGGGCATAGGTTTGAGCGTTACAGAGGAGAGTGGGCCAGTAGTAGAGCCATGATTGAGTAACTTCCATGTAAGGGATCATTCGCCAAGATGGCTACCACCTATCCCTTCATGGACTTCTTTTGATAGCGTAATTGGCTTCTTCGGGGGAGAGACACTAAATGTATGGTCAACCATGAACTTGAGTATAGGAGCACTTGTAGAGGACACCTTCTACGAGTATGTACCTTTGAGCCCTTACCCGATCTTTCTCGGTTTTTTAGCATCCACAAAGAGGATCCCTTTATCAAGAAAATTGACCACAGATTTCATCCAAAAATCTTCGGGTACTCCAGGGTAGGCATGAGCTCCAGTGTCTCTTCTTCAATACTTGGTCTGAGTAGGACCTCAATCAGCAGAGTATGGTCGAGTCCATCAAATGATGAGGAGGCAAGTTTGGAGAGGGCATCTGCTTGCCCGTTTTCTTCTCGTGGAATGAGAGTGACTTTGACTTCTTTGAATTTAGACATAATCTTTTTAACATACATTAAGTATCTAACCATACAGCCATCCCTCGCCTCGTATTCTCCTCGGATCTGGTTCACCATTAATTGGGAGTCACTGAATACTCCGACTCTTTGCGTCCCTACCTTTTTTGCTAGAAGGAAGCTGGCAATCGGGGCTTCATACTCGGCCTCATTGTTAGATGCTAGAAAACTAAGGCATAACGAGTATTGCAGGATGAACTCATCAGGACCAATCAAGATAACCCCAGTTTCGCTCCCTTTGAGGTAAGAGGACCCGTCCACGTACACGCTCCACCGAGGGGGGTTGTCTCCTTTCTGAGGAGGATCGGGAATTGTGGTTTCGACGATGAATTTGGCTAAAGCTTGGGCCTTAATTGGGGTTCTGGGGTGGTAGGTGATATCATGTTGGCTTAACTCAATTAAACACTTCATGAGTCTCCCTAATCTTTCAAGTTTGTGGAGGACTTGCTTGAGTGGTTGATCGATGAGGACCCATATGGAATGCACTTGAAAGTATGGTCTGAGCTTTCGGGTGGTCGTCACGAGGGCATAGGCCATCTTTTCCATCTTGAGTACCGAAGTTTAGCATTATTGAGTACCTTACTTACATAGTAAATTGGCTTCTGAACCCAGTCTTCTTCTCTCACCAACACAGCACTAAGGTTTAGATCTGAGGCGGCCAGGCAGATGTAGAGGGTTTCTCCGGGTGTAGGCTTGCTTAAGATGGGAGGATGGGTAAGGTTTTCTTTTATGCTTTCAAAAGCTGCTTGCTGCTCTTTTCTCCACTCGAAATTTTTTGCTCCCCGATGAGTTTTAAAGAAAGGGAGACATTTCTCCCCTGATTTGGATAGGAAGTGTCCGATGGCGGCGAGGCTGCCAGTAAGCTTCTGAACTTTGTTTATCCTGGTTGGCGGAGACATGTCGAAGATGGCTTTGATCTTCTTAGGATTGGCTTAAATTCTACTCAGACTCACCATAAATCCCAAGAACTTCCCCGAGGCATCCCTGAAGGCACACTTTGAGGGGTTCGACCTCATGTTGTTGATCCGAAGTACATTGAATGCTTCTTAGAGGTCGGCTACATGGTCCTCTTTCCTAAGTCTTTTCACGAGCATATCATCCACGTATACTTCCATGTTACGGCCGATCTTTTCTCTAAAGACTCGGTTCACCAAACGTTGATACGTAGCTCCGGCATTCTGTAACCTGAATGGCATAACCCGGTCGCAATAGAGTCCCTGACTGGTGATGAAGGATGTCTTCGGGATTTCTGGCAGGAACATTCGGATTTGATTATATCCCGAGATAGCGTCCATAAAGCTTAATAACTCATGGCCTGAGGTGGCATCTATCAAGGCATCAATGCTCGGCAAGGTAAATGGATCCTTCAGACATGTTTTGTTAAGGTCAGTGAAGTTGATGCAGATCGTTCACTTTCCATTGACATTGTTGACCATCACGACGTTTGCTAGCCACTCAGGATAACTAACTTCTTGGATGAATCGGGCAAATAGGAGATTCTCAACCTCTTATTTGATGGCTTGTTGCCTTTCAAGCGCAAATTTGCGGCACTTCTGCTGGACAGACTTGGCTTCCGGATTCACACTTAAGCGGTGCATAATTAAGTCCTCTGCAATGCCCAATATATCTTCAGCTGTCCAAGCGAACAGGTCCCTATTCTCCCTGACGCAGGTGATGAGTTGCTCCTTGACTCGCCGGGGGGAGCGCCTTGCTCACCCGAAAACACTTACTGTTTGGTTTGGCTTTTTTTTTCAAAACCCAAAAACGTGTTTGGTTAGGGTGTTTTGTGAAAAGAGTTTTCACAAAACTCCAACTTTAGTCATTCTCTCTCTACACGAGCGCAACCTTACATTTTTAGAAAAGCATTTTTGAAAACTCCAACTTGTTTGGTTAGGGTGTTTTTAGAAAACTGTTTTCAGAAAACTGTTTTCAAAACAACAAACCAAACACATAAAATTTATCCTTTTCGAAGAAAGAGATTTCTGCTAATTCATCCATGGGTTCGGAGCTGGCTTGTCCCATATCAAGAGGGAGTTCCAGGGCATCGAGGAGAATGACTGAGCCCTCCATTGTAGCAGTGTAGCATGCCCGAGCAGCTTCATGACTTCCCTTAACTTCCCCTACTCCTGTGGCCGTAGGGAACATCATTTTTGGGTGGTACACCGAGGTGACCGCTTGGAGGGCAGCTATCCCCAGGCGGCCGAATGTAGCATTGTAGGCGGACTTCATATCTACCACCATGAAGTTCAATGCTTTTGTGCGAGTAGCCGAAGCCTTCCCCAAAGTTACGTCAAGGGTTATAATTCCCTCAATCATCACGGGGGCCACTGAGAATCCATGGAGGGTGTACCCGGTAGGCTTGAGGTGATCCCGCTTAAGCTTAAGGCCTTTGAACACAATCAGGAAGAGGATGTTGACTGAACTGCCATTATCGACTAGAACTCGGCGGACTTCATAGTTTGCCATACACATGCTATTCACGAGTACGTCGCAGTGAGGTGTTCAGACACCTTGGAGGTCTTGATCCGAGAAGGTGATGCTAGCTCTTAGGCTTTCGAAGGCGGGATGTTTTGTACTGAGTTTACCTTACGAACAAAAGGATTTCTTGACGAGCTGGAGGCTCCCCTCATGGCTTCTCCGTGGATAGCATGAAATATCTCCATCCGCCCCGATCCCTGGGACTCAGTTGGCCTCTCCACTCGCTTGTTGACTCCCCTTGGAGGAGGAGGTTCGGTGTCATTTGTATGAGAAAATTTGGCGAGGTATCCTCGTCGGAGCAACGCTTCTACCTCATCCTTAAGAGCTCGACAATCATCTGTAAGGTGACCATGATCTTTGTGGAAGGCACACCACTTGGTTTTATCCCATCGCTTGCTCGAGGCATTCATCTTAGGGGGAGGTCGAAGGATCCCGTCCTTTTCGACCTCCATAAGGATGGCAGATATGCTTGCATTTAGTGGGGTGTACCTCTCAAAACGAGGAACGGGAGGCGGGCACCACTAACTCGTGGCATCCTTCTAGGATTTTGGGGTTTATCTTCGTTAGTGCCTTTCCGTTTGTTCCCAGAAAAAGGCACCATCTTCCCTTGGGGGCGGATTGCTTCTTCGACTCAGCTATACTTCTTGACCCTTTGAAAGAGGTCAGAGAAGTCCCAGGGAGGTTTCTTGACTAGGGAAGCTTTGAGGTCATCATGTTTGACATTTATTCTGAATGCGACTGTTGCCACCGCAGAATCGAGCAAAGGAATTGATCTGGACTCGACCGTGAAGCATTGGACATAGCTTTTGAGGGGCTCCCCGTCCCTTTGCTTGATATCTAACAAGGAAGCACTGGTCTTCTCTAACTTGGGGCTGGTGATGAAGTATGTGAGGAAGAGCTCCTCAAGCTGGTCAAAGAAAAATATGGAGCCCGGAGAAAGGCGAGAGAACCATTATCGTCCAAAGTCCTTCAAAGCGGCTGGGAACGTCTTGCATAAGAGGGAGTCAAATGCTTGGTGGATCATCATGAGAGTTTTAAAAATTCCAATGTGGTCCACTGGATCGGTCTCCCCGTTATACGGCTCAAACGTCGGGACCTTGAAGTTAATAGGGATGGGAGCCTCGATACTTTTCTTGGATAAGGGAGGTTTGACAGAACGATATCTTCCCTCTTGTTTTTCTTCTTCCTTCTTCAGTGATGCTAAGCGGTCTTCCATCCTTTGGAGATGCCGCAGGACTGCGTTCTTCCTGGACAGATCTGGTGGACTCATGAGACTCTTCATGTCGCGGAGGAGTAGAGCGATGAGGACTGGGTTGCCGAGTCTTGGGAGGAATTATACTGAGGGCCTGAAGGATTTTGTCTTTGAGTTCTCGGAGTTCGGCTCTACTGACGGAAAATTCCTCATCCCTTCTCGCCCTAGATGCTTTCCTGCAGGTTGGAGTCGGACATCTCACTTCTCGAGGGGGAGTTCTCCTGCGGTCCTTTGTGGGGAACGACGGTCCCTTCGCCCCGTAGGGGAGGGGGATCTCGTTCGTGTTTTAGGAGAGGGAGTTCTTTCGTGTCCCCTTGGAGAGGGAGCTCTCCTGGATCTTGGTCTCCGAGGACAAGGGCTTCTCTTGCTCCCCTGTTGCTCCGGATGGGAGGGTTCTTCATGAGCTTTCTTTTCATTGATGGGTTAGGAGGTCAGACCCTTGCTGGCGACTGAGGATGACCTAATTGTAGATTCTTGATTTTGATAACTGCAATACGATACACATATATTCTATTTAACATGTCTCTTGCAGTGCGTACTCAAAGATTCAAAGATTTTCAAAGTGATCAGCTCAAGAACAAAAGAATGTTTATATAAATTGATATACAAAATTGTAATATTTGATATGTCTGCTTAGAAATCTTGTAATAGCCTTGATGTACATACTTACACAATCCCCTAGGACTAAAATAAAGTTTATTAAAATCAAAAATGTCAAATTGAATCATGTATGAGTTCAGTTGTCAAATACCAGTCGACTTACTTTGCTAAAGTAGTCGACTGTTCAAGTACAGAACAATTTGAATTTACTCAACCTCTGACCAGTCGACTCCTTTGGCAACCCAGTTGACTGTTCAAGCAGTTTTGCCAGTTTTTCTAAGAGTTTAGATTTGATTTTCGAATTCAAATTTTTTTATGTCGTTTGATGGCAGTTGGCTAACTGTTTTCCAACGACTCTGGAGTTTCTACTCTATAAATAGAGTCCAGATTTCACTTGGAAAAGGTTACCCCATGCATTAAACAGGTCTTTGCTTCTGTTCAAGTTTTTGTGAAAAGGAACTCAAAGTTTTCAAAGAACTCTCACTCTCTTAGACTTGGTTATCTAATCTCAGTCTTGTATAACAACGATTAAGTGCAAGACTGCGATTAGAAGTTGATCTATAGCCTCAATACAAAAAGCACATTCAAAAATCAATGCTCTAGGTGTTGTAATTTTCGATTTCTTTATTGTTCACTCTCGGGTGTTGAGAGTGGTACTCTCGGTTGGAGATAAGGGCTCTTGGCGTAGATTAAGTGTTCACTCAAGGTTGTATAGTGGGGTCTTGCTCTCTCTAGTGGTGAGAGAGGTCTACGGATTTGGCATAGTTGTTGCCAAAGGTCGTAAGGTATTCTTGTAAATCTTTTCAAGAATAGTGAGAAATCTCAAGTGGGTTTCTTGGGGACTGGATGTAGGTCGGGAGGATCGAACCAGGAAATATCGCTGTGTTAGCATTGCTGATTCTCTGTGGTTTGATATTTCTAACTTGTAAATTTAATATCGCTGCATTTTATTTAGTCTGTCTGTGTCTGATCAGTCGACTAGTATTCCTATTAAGTCAACTTACAGACTCGCTGTTCTTTAAGTTGATCAACTCTCTTTTTAATTTATGTCGATTCAGTCGACTGGTTTTTCGTCCCAGTCGACTTAACAGGTGTTTCGTTTAATTTTTTTTGTTTTTTTTATAACACTATTCACCCCCCTCCCCCTCTAGTGTTATCTACCTTGCATACAAGATTCAACACTTGGTATCAGAGCCTGGTTAATTGCAATGGCATCTATTTCTTTTTCAAATGCAAATCAATACCACGAAGGTCAATCTACACAAAGGCCGCCTATCTTTGATGGAACAAACTACAACTACTGGAAATGTAGAATGAAGATTTACTTACAATCCATCAACTATGAGATTTGAAACATGACCGAGACGGAGTATACGTTGCATACTCTTCCCTTTGCTCAATGGAATGATGATGTGAAGAGTAATACCATGAACAATACAAAGGTGATGAATGCCCTCTTTTGTGCACTTATTAAAGAAGAATTCAACTGTGTGTCAACCGCAACAACGACATTCCAAATATGGCATACTCTTGAAGTAACACATGAAGGCACAAATTAGGTCAAGGAATCTAAAATTTCTATTCTTATTCACAGGTTCGAGATGTTTTGAATGAAGGAGAATGAAAGTGTATCTGAGATGATAACAAGATTCACCGACATCACAAACTCCCATATGGCTCTTGGCAAAACATATACACAAGTGGAGATGGTGAGAAAGGTTCTTCGCGCTCTTCCCCCAAATGGGAAAAGAAGACTACCGCAATTGAAGAAGCAAATGATTTAACACAACTTTTACTTGAAAATCTTGTTGGAAATCTAATGGCTTATGAAGTACAATTGGAGGAGCGCAAGAAGGACTTAGAACCACAACAAGCTAAAAAGAAAACTCTTGCGTTCAATGCTATTTCTGAATCAGAAGATGATGAAGATGATGAAGAAGAAATGGCTATGTTCACAAGGAAATTCAAAAAATTCCTTCGCAAAGGTAAATTTAATTCAAGATTAAAAGATACTAGTGAACCTCCTACTTGTTTCAAATGCAATAAGATAGGTCACATGAAAAAGACTTCCATTGGAGAATGCAAAGTTTAAAGGCAAATTCTCAAATTTCAAGAAGGATAAATTTACCAAGAACGAGTACATGAAAAACAAGAAAGGCTTACCAAGTAACGTGGGATGATAGCGATTCATCTTCGGAAGAAGAAAATGAGGAATCTAATGAAGTTGCAAGTGTGTGCTTCATAGGAAATCAAAGCGATGTCAGTGATAGTATAAATTCTAGTGATTTGTTAGAAGCCTTTAATGAAATTTTTCAAGAATTAAAAAAGGAGAAAATAAACGGTAAGAATCTAGAGAAAGTTAATCAAACTCTTTCTCAAAAAAACCTTAATTTACAAGTTGAAGTCAAGTAATTAACTTCTCGTATTTCCAACTTAGATATAGATCTTATATCTCTAAAAAGGAAGTATGAAGATATATCTAAGAATGTATCTAAGTTCAATATGGGAAAAGAGAATTTAAATGAAGTTCTTCAAAATCAAGTTCAGTCTAATAAAATATTTGGACTTGGTTTTCAAAAAAATCTTGAAAAAGGTCATTCTTCGAATAACACTAGTGATAATAAGCTTTATTTTTCTTCTAGTGTAAAGAATAAGTTGTATGATTTCTTTGAAAAGCCAAAAATTCTTGTTAATCACGAAAATGGAAAGTTTTCCGAAAAGATTAGTCGATTGACTTCTCAAATCGGTTGCCTGTCCAGAAGGGTGCAGTCTTATTTGAAAAGACAACAATCTCATATAAGTCGACTAGTTTCACCTCACATTCAACTGAAGTCACAGAACAGTCGATTGATGGTTAAAATAATTCGACTGGACAATGTAAAAATATTTGGATTCCAGTTAATCTGTGTCTAAATGAAAAGATTTCTTATATAAATTTCTTTGTAAATAATGTTTGTAATTCTGTTAATTTTAAACCTGCATATGGCGGTAAATCAAACGCACTTTGGGTTTGGTTTCCCAAGCACTAATCTTTCTCGGACCCAATGAAAAGGGTACCATATTCACAAATAATATTTTGTAGGTACCTAAAAGGGAACGATGGATACTTAACAGTGGATGCTCTAAACACATGACTAGCCATGCAAACTTGCTCTCTTCCATTCAAGATATAGATGGAGGAATCGTTACTTTTGGTGATAATAACAAAGGAAAAGTCATCGGAATAGGTATGGTTTGTAAGAATACTACTCCTATTATTGAAGATATACTCTTAGTTAGTGGTTTAAAGCATAACATGTTAAGCATTAGTAAATTATGTGATAAGAGTTATAAAATAGTGTTTGAAAAAGATGCATGCTTGATTTATAATTCTTCTTTGCAAAATGTGATTTTTCAAGATATTAGAAAAAATAACATATATGAACTTTATTTTAAAACAAATGAGTTTTCGGATGATTTTTGTTTAGTTGCCTCGAACACCGATTCTTGGCTTTGGCATAAAAGACTTGGACATGTAAACATGAAAAATATTGCTAAAATCTCTAGGAATAATCTAGTTAAAGGACTGCCAAAATTATCTTTTAAGAAAGATAAAATGTGTGATGCATGTCAACTAGGGAAACAAGTAAAATCCACTTTTAAAACAACGGAAATTATTTCTACTAGTAGGCCTCTCGAATTGATCCATATGGATTTATTTGGTCCTACTAGAGTCGTCTTAAATAAAAGTAGATATGTATTTATTTTAGTCGATGATTATTCAAGGTTTACATGGGTATTTTTCTTAAAACATAAAAATGAAGCTTTTGAAAAATTTACAAATTTCTGCAAACGTATTCAAAATCAAAAATCTCTCACCATAGTCACTATTAGAAGTGATCATGGTGGAGAATTTGAGAATGAAATATTTTCAGAATATTGCAACAAGAATGGTATAACACATACTTTTGCATTTCCTAGAGCTTCACCACAAAATAGAGTGGTTGAAAGAAAGAATAGGACTTTGCAAGAATGTGCACGTACCATGCTTGTTGAAAGTAATTTGCCTAAATATGTAACACCCCGAATTCCAAATAAGACCGAATTCAAAGTTCCACAGGATCTTTACAGTACTCTTCGTACAATTTTATAAGGAATTTAAAACTTTATTACTTCAGAGTTACATTTTTAAACAGCGAAAGCAAAGTTACAACAATTACATGAATGAAATACAATAACGCTTGAATAATTCTTTAAGCATCAATTCCTCCTTAGTCTTTTTCATTCACTTTATTAGCATAGAAACTGTGGGCACATCAGTTCATTCAACTAGCGCAAGGATATAATATATCAATTTCTCTTACTTAGAAAGTACACACTTGTCACAAACAATGCTACAGGGACTATCCTATTGATGTCGTGTGTGAATGTGCACTTAATCCTTAATGCAATTATTTATGTTACATGACACTAATGCGCACTTGTTCGGATTCTATGCATCCCATACTACATAGGTCCGAGGGCAATCCATTAATCGTTCTTCATCTTGTAGGGTTCAATCCATCGCCATGACTTAAACTACTACGGTAACTACGGTAAGTATCCTAGATGTTCTATGAGTTACGAGCTCATGTCCAGGCAGCCTGGAGGGGAATCCCACATTATGACACGACGCATCGTGTAGAACCTATGGACAATTCAGCTTTCGTCATGGGACAGGACACCACCCGCAGTCACCAAACACCCCACAAGCGTCGCCTGCGATACGGACTCCTGGAAACATATCCACGTCATGACACGACGCATCGTGTAGATAGTATGTGAATACTCTCACGCCGTATCTCTGAGGCCCTCATACTCGTATTTTTCTCTTACTTTCATCACATCTTCACTATGTATCTATTCCTTAGTTATTGAATCATGAATAAAATCAATTCCCTAGAGTCAGCATTCCCTCTATACCGGTCTTAATTATCAATTCAACAATACGACCCAAACTTGGTTTTTTCTTTTCAATATCTCATCTCAAAAATATTCTTTCAATGCCGGTATAAGGCTTAACTACCCTCTAGCTTTCAATTCCTTTTCATATTCAAAGCTTTTGAGTATTCATATTCACAAGATCTTTCATAATTCATCATGACATTTTATTTCACTTTCATGTACAATTTCAAGCATAAAATAAATTCATTTTCTAACTTGTCACATTCATAATTCATTTTTTCCACATAATTCTCTTATTCACATTTTATCAAAATTCACACTTTCAATTTTCCATTACCCAATCTCATTTCAAAATTCTTTTAAACAAAATATTTATTTTTCTTTATCTAAAGACAATTTAATTTAATAATTTATAACAAGTTCTTTCCTGCAAAATGTCTCAAATTCTCATTATAATAGGTCAAAATGAAAGAAACATTTTTCATGAAGTCTAGAAATTTTTGAATAAATCTAACATTTTTTCCTCAATTTTGAAAACTATTTTTTTTTTTTGAAATATTTCATCAGCCGAAAACCGTAATAGTCGACTGTTGAGATAGGCCAATCGACTGTTCTGCGATGATTTAAAACTTGAGAACCAAAAGTCAGGACCGTGACAGTCGACTGTTAAAACATAGTCGGTCGACTGTTCTGCAAACTAAAATCCGAAAGTTATTGCCTGACAGTCGACTGTCGACTCTAGCTCGGTCGACTGTCGATTGTACCAGGTTGCAATTTAAAGTAGATCATGAATATATTTTCGACATTAAAATTCAACAATTTAGCACTACAATTATCACAAAAGATTGTCTTTCTTATTTTCTTTTATTTCTACCAACATTTCTAGGACAAAATTCTCATTTATTACACTAATGTTACATTAATTTAGACATACAACTTCAATGGTTCACTTAATCAACTAATCATTACATAAGCACAATTTTCTCACTTTCGCATGGCTCAAACATATGTTTCATGGCAATATAATCAATCATAGCATGAAAATCACAATTGTATCAACTAGCAAGTCAATTCACCAAGCATTTATTTTTTCTACAATTTTTCTTTATATACACAAACATGAGGCCAAATTACTTAGTTTTTCCTTAGTAATTCTATCAATCCATACCCTAGCATGATGTCTAAAGTAGAAGCATGAGAAATCACCCACCTATAGGAGAAAACGAATAAAAAGCTCCTAGAAATCTTCTAGAATGCACGAATGTCGCCTTCTCCTCCTACATTGTGCCACCAACGCATCTCCTCCTCCTTGCTTGTATGGAACCCGAGCTCTCTCTCTCCTTGTGCTTTGATGTAGGCCGGCCTCTCCTTGGAGTGAACACACACACAAAAACACTCAATCTTTTACTCACTAAAGTTCTCAATCTTTTTCTCACTTTAATCTTTTCTTTCTTAATAAATTTTCTAGTGTACTAAATGAGAAGAACTAGGGGGGTATTTATACATTTTTAGAGTGAGAATAGATGGCTAGGATTAAATCAAATGGTTAGAGATCAAAGGCTAGGATGAGTTAGAGAGTTGTTGCAACTACCCATGATCACATAACCACCTCAATCCACAACTCCACTCTCTCCATCTCTCCTTGCTCCATCCAGCCACACCCCCATGCACAACTAGACACATGCTAGTGCAATGCACGTGTCTCATCTGGTACCCCTATTAATAAGTTGTACATGATTAGTTAATTTATTATCTACTAAATGTGTCTGCACTACATGTTATAACAATTAAAAGGTAATTTAATTAGCGGGCTTCAAATTAAT
The DNA here is from genome assembly GCA_017893485.1 of Hemerocallis citrina. NCBI lineage: Eukaryota > Viridiplantae > Streptophyta > Magnoliopsida > Asparagales > Asphodelaceae > Hemerocallis > Hemerocallis citrina. The sequence continues at coordinate 116,946,883 of CM030361.1, read as the reverse complement.
GGACTTTTAGACCCATGGGTTATTAATAAAACACTTAATTAATTATGGTGGGCTAAATTAGCAAAATAGGCCTTAGGCTTTTTAAAATAGGCTTTTAGAAAATAAGAAGAAAGATTTTAAAAAAACGATTGTTTGTTCATGTTATAAATGAGATAATTTATCAGGAAAAATGTACCAGAATTTGTACGTGCACAACACGTAAAATCGACAATTTCTCAATTTAGTATAAATAAAAATTTAGGATATTACAAAATACTTCTGGCTAAAGCTGTTTCTACAGCATGTTATGTCTTAAATAGAATACTAATTAGGTCAAAGCTTAAAAAGACTTGTTTTGAGTTGTTTTTTGAACATATTTCTAAAGTTTCTTACTTTAAAGTATTTGGTTGTAAGTGTTTCATACTAAACAAAAAAGGTAACTTAGATAAATTTGATACTATATCTAATGAAGGAAGCTTCATTGGATATTCAAATAGGAGTAAGGCTTATAGAATTTTCAATAAGTCATCTTTGACTATTGAAGAATCTATGCATGTCTCTTTTGATGAATCTTTACCTTCATCTAGTGTTATTCAAGATGATGAAATTGTATCTTCACCATTAGATAACATTGTTAAATCACTTGAGCAAATTACTCTAGATAAGTCGACTGATGGGTTTCATAAGTCGACTGCTGTGTTGAATCAGTCGGCTGATGAGTTCATTAAGACGACTGATCATGTAGAGATAACTCCAACTTTACTAAAGTCATTTGTTGAAATTCGAGATCATCCTCATGACTTAGTTATTGGTGACATCTCACACGACATTCAAACATGGTCACACTTTAATATGATTTCTCATGCTACCTTCTTATCGGATTTTGAACCAAAAAATATTCACGAAGCATGTGAGAATGAACTTTTGTTGAATGCTATACAAGATGAACTTAACCAATTTGTAAGGAATGATGTATGGGATTTAGTTCCACAACCCCCTGATCATACTATTATTGGTACCAAATGGGTATTTAAAAATAAGTTAGATTAATCAGGACAAGTTGTTAGGAACAAGGCTAGATTAGTTGCCCAATGATATAACCAAGAAGAAGGTATTGATTTTGATGAAACATATGCTCATGTTGTTAGACTAGAATCAATTAGAATTTTGTTATCTTTTGCATGTTTTATAAATTTCAAACTTTTCCAAATGGATGTTAAAAGTGTTCTCTTAAACGGTTTCATTAAGAAGGATGTTTATGTTAAGCAACCACCAGGTTTCGAACATGAACAATTTCCTAGACATGTTTTTAAATTAAAAAAGGCTTTATATAGTCTTAAACAAGCACCCGTGCTTGATATGATCATCTAAAAACTTTTCTTTTAGAAACAGGGTTTGAAATTGGTAAAGTAGACACTACATTATTTATTAGAAAAATAAAATCAGACATATTAGTCATACAAATCTACGTAGATGACATAATGTTTGGATCAACTAACAGTAATCTATATCAAGAGTTTGCTACTACCATGCAAAATGTGTTTAAGATGAGTCACATGTGTGAACTCAATTACTTCCATGAACTTCAAATAAAACAGTTTCAAAATGGCATATTTATTAATCAAGGAAAATATGCTAAGGAACTATTCAAACGATTTGGCATGGATGACACTAGTAGTAAGACCACACCTATGGCTACTAATACTACACTTGACAAAGATGAATTAGGTAAGAGTGTCGATCAAAAGCTCTATCGAGGTATAACTGGCTCACTCTTATATATAACTGCTAGTAGACCAGATATTACGTTTAGCGTATGTTTGTGTGCTAGATATCAGTCTGATCCAAAAGAATTTTACTTAAAAGCAGTGAAACAGATTTTAAGATATATTAAAGCCACATCTGAATATGGTTTATTTTATACTCACACGAATAATTTTCAGTTACTGTCTTATAGTGATGTTGATTTTGCTGGAAGTAAAACTGATCGCAAAAGTACTAGTGGAACCTGTCACTTTTTGGGACATTCCCTAATATCTTGGTGTAATAAAAAACAAAATTACGTATCTCTATCTACCACAGAAGCTGAATATATTGCTGCAAGTTTGGCTTGTGCTCAAATCTTATGAATGAAACAAACCCGTTTAGATTATGGTATTTCTTTTTCAAAACCTTCTAAAATGTTTGACAATACCAGTGCCATTAATCTGTCTAAAAATCTGGTTCAACATTCACTTATGAAACATATTAATATTCGACATTATTTTCTACGTGATCATGTTTTAAAAAGAGATATCTTATTGGAGTTTATTTCTACTGATAAACAAATAGCAGATATTTTTACCAAACCGTTGAAAGAAGCCATTTTTATAAAATTTAGACGAGAACTAGGAATCTGTTCATATCATGATATTTCCTAAAAATTTGTTGTCTAAGTCGACTTATTTTATTGATTCAGTCGACATATACCTAGCTTATGTATTTGTTTCTTTCTTGAAATTTTTTTAAAGAACAGTCGACTTTCTTGCTTTCACAGTCGACTGAAGATGCTTTATAAAAACAAACACTCTGTTTATTTTTGGATTTATTTTGTTCTCGCCTCAGTCGCCTTCCCTCTATGACTAGTCGACTGTCGCGATTGTGTTCCGATTTTTTATCTGAATCGTCACTTGTTTGGGGTTTCTTTTGCTCTTCTTAAACCCGACCCGCTTTACTTTTACTATCTATTTGATCTCCACCATCAATCAATCCTATCTTTTAATCCCCACCTTTTATTTTTTATCTTATCTTGTAAAAACCCTAGCTCTTTTCACTTTATCCTTTTACTCTTCTTTTTCCTCAGAACCAGACAGCGGGTGAAGTTTCTTGGATATTTTTTTTCTCGATCGATCGCTGATTGGAGTTTGCTGCAAGATCGATGATTAGAGTTCACTCCTTTGCTCGGAGGTTCTCTGATTTGGTCTTCTTTTCTCTCTTTGCTGTTGGGTAACGTTTGTTCTCTCTTATTACTTTAGGTCTTTTAGGTTATTCTATTATCTTCTTGTCGAAATCCAAAAGAACTAGGTCTTCTGCTCCTGTTAAGGATGAACAAACCCATCCGAATTACCTTCAATATTTAAGGAATCCAAACCTAGTTGAAAAATATTTTGCCATTTGCCAACTAGTTATTTTTCCTGGTAGGTTTATTGACTTTCCTGATTTGGATAAATATCCAATTGCTCCACCATTTCAACAGTATGGGTTGTTTGATCTTTTATCTCTCGTAAATCAACCTCATTACTATCCGCAACTTATTTATTTGTTTTACACTAATATGAAAGTTGTTAGTAATGCGAATAGTGGTGAGATAATTATCACTACCTCTGTTAAAAATGTGAATATAAAATTGGATGTTAGGAAATTAGGACAGCTTCTGAAAATTCCTTTTGATGAGTTGGATTTAGGGGAACTTGAACTTGATGATCCCTCTATTTTGTCTAAAATATTTCTTCCCAAATATTTGCTTCATGGTCCTCCTATGACCAATAAGAACATCACCCCACTTGCGAAGCTTGTTGCAAGAATTTTATCGTATAATATTATCCCTAAAACAGGGAGCTACGATCAATTTTTGCACGAATTACAAGCGGTTGTTTATGCTATTTTTAGGAATATCCATATAAACTGGAGTCAAGTTATATTTAGTCATCTCCACAAAGCTCACACCTCTTTTTTACCTTTTGGTGCTATTCTCACTCACATCTTTAGCCACTTTAAGGTAGATTTAGATTTAGAGTCTAGTGTTGTGTCTCGCTTTGAAACTTTTGATCGGGCCAGTCTTGCCCATATGAAATTGCTACATTCTCCTCCTCATTCACCTACCCGTAATGCTCCACCTATACCTTTGGCCACTTTCATTCCACCTCGTTCTTCGGCATCTAGTTCATATTCCGGTAGTCGTTCTCGTCCTACGGTAAGCTTTTCTCATCCTGAAAGTCTATATTCGTATGTAAACTACATTATGGACCGTCAGGATCTCATTCTGGGTCGTCGAGATTCTATAGAGGCTAGTCTTGCTAACCTCACTCAGTTGTTTGTTCGACAATTTCCTCAGCCCACTCCTGCCTCTGACAGTGACGAAGATGAAGATTGACGTTGCTTTTCTTTAATTTTGCATTATTTTTCTCTTTATTCTTGTAAGAATTTATTTTTGACTTTGGATTATGCACTATATTTGGATGCTTATGTATGACTTTATGATGTCTCTTTGGATTGCCCTTTGTTATACTTTCTGTTTTTTTATGCCAAAGGGGGAGAATTTTTATGATGATTGGTTGTGTGCATGTTCTATTTTATTTAGGGGGAGCAAATTTAATTTTGCATATCTATATGTGTTTTATGTTCAGGAGAAGCATGTTGCTTAAAGTTACTATTTTATATTGTTTAGTTATTGTGTTGTCATCATTAAAAAGGGGAAGAATGTAGATTCTTGATTTTGATGACTACAACACGATACATATATGTTCTATTTAACATGTCTCTTGTAGTGCGTACTCAAAGCTTCAAAGATTTTAAAAGTGCTCAGCTCAAGAACAAAAGAATGTTTATATATCAAGCTATAAGACAAGTGTCATTCAAAGCTTCAAAGATTCTCAAAGTGATCAGCTCAAGAACAAAAGAATGTTTATATAAATTGATCTACAAATTTGTAATCTTTAATATGTCTGCTTAGAAATCTTGTAATAGTCTTGATGCACACACTCACACAATCCCCTAGGACTAAAATAAAGTTTATTAAAATCAAAAATATCAAATTCAAGCTTGTATGAGTACAACTGTCAATTACCAGTCAACTTACATTGCTAAAGCAGCCGACTGTTCCAGTACAAAACAATCTGAACTTACTCAAGCTCTGACCAGTCGACTCCTTTGACAACCCAATCGACTGTTCAAGCAGTTTTGACAGTTTTTCTAAGAGTTTAAATTTGATTTTCGAATTCAAAATTTTTTCTACCGTTTGATGACAGTTGGCTAACTATTTTTCAACGACTCTGGAGTTTCTACTCTATAAATAGAGTCCAGATTTCAATTGGAAAAGGTTACCCCATGCATTAAACAGGTCTTTGCTTTTTTTTTAAGTTTTTGTGAAAAGGAACTCAAAGTTTTCAAAGAACTGTCACTCTCTTAGACTTGGTTCTCTAATCTCAGTCTTGTATAACAACGATTAAGTTCAAGACTGCGATTAGAAGTTGACCTATAGCCTCACTACAAAAAGCACATTCAAAAATCAAGGCTCTAGGTGTTGTAATTTTCGATTTCTTTATTGTTCACTCTCAGGTGTTGAGAGTGGTACTCTCGGTTGGAGAAAAGGGCTCTTGGCGTAGATTAAGTGTTCACTCAAGGTTGTATAGTGGGGTTTTGCTCTCTCTAGTGGTGAGAGAGGTCTACGGGTTTGGCATAGTTATTGCCAAAGATCGTAGGGTATTCTTGTAAATCTTTTCAAGAATAGTGAGAAATCTCAAGTGGGTTGCTTGGGAACTGGACGTAGGTCGGGAGAACCGAACCAGGATATATCGCTGTGTTAGCATTGCTGATTCTCTGTGGTTTGATCTTTCTAACATGTAAATTTAATCTCGCTGTATTTTATTTAATCTGTCTGTTTCTGATCAGTCGACTGGTATTTCTATTAAGCCAACTTACAGACTCGCTGATCTTCAAGTTGATCAACTCTCTTTTTAATTTATTTCGATTCAGTCGATTGGTTTTTCGTCCCAGTCGACTTAACAGGTGTTTTGTTTAATATTTTTTTTATAACACAATTCACCCCCCGCCCCCCCAGTGTTACTGCCTTGCATACAGGATCCCACACTAATGAAGTTTGGGTTGTAGTTGAGGGAGTATGGAAGGGGTAGAGGTGTAAACTGATCCTTTGTTTTAAACAAAGGGCCTTGCAGGTTGTTCAGGACGACTCCGATGAAAGCCCCCCAGTGCAGCTTCTCCAGGCGGAGGCTAGACCTATTGAAGGAGGGGCTCCTCTTGTTGAGGTTGCTATGGTTGGAAAGTGGGAGGAAGGTCCTCAAGAGGAGGAGGTGGAGGAAGAGGGTTGGCTCATCGGCTTGAGGCCGCCACCACCCCTTTCCCCTTAGAAGGCATGTTGGAAAAAAAATTACCGGTGAAGTTTAGTCGGATTTTCTTGTTGTTCCCACAGACGGTGTCAATCTGTTTCTGCTTATTTTTGTCTGGGACCAATCAGATGATGTGGATTCTTTGAAGGAACAATCAAGAACTTGACCTTTTGACTTTCATCGGTGTTAACTGCCTTTGACTGCGATTAGCTTGACGATCCGACTTGTTTGCACCGTAGGATTCGATTCGTGTGGAGACGATCGTCTCCACTGACCTGCAAAAAGTCTAAGACACCAGGGTTGATCCCAGTGAAAGACCCTCCGACACTCAAGTCAGAAATCAAGAAGACTTTAAAAGATCTTTTGTGGAGAAAATACGGATTACCTGTTTCTGATGGAGGTAGGGGGTATTTATAGTTGCTTATGGTCAGTTTCGAGATAATGATTCATCTCTAATTCCCGGTGTTTTTGGATTTAATCAGTTATCTCTTCTCTGTAAAGAGATAAGAGTGGTTGAGGAGAGTTTAACCTCCTTCAAGATAAGAGATATGGTTTTTGAATCACCGCTTATAGATAATCATAAATTTAAATAACTCTTAAACTGATCTGGATCTATTCAAAATGAGCTATCACCCTGGCCCAGTAAGGCAAATCCCGTTAATGGATTGTCAGGCTTAAAAGAGATCAAATTTTTATTCATGAACCCGTTGATAGGTGAAATTACCATTCTATCCTTGAGAGCTTTAAGATTCGTATCCGATTTGAACGGTCTCGATTTAGTTCTATTTTTATCCACAGGCAAACCTACTATATATACTAGTATTATATACGTGTTGTGCACATAAGGAAAATTGGGGGGAATGAAAAGGGCAAAAAAAAAATTCTACCAGCATGTGCGTTGCACAGGTTGGAATATGGACAAATTACACTAAGGTCTTCTCCCATTATAGTAGTAGAGATAAAAAAAAGAATCTCTGGGACTCTGAACAAACCCCAGTGACAGCAACATAATTAGCTTCTCATGTACCTAAGAAAATTAGCAAAAGGAGATTTTTCTACATGATTTTCAACAAGTTCACGCATTGGAACTTAAGATCAAACTGCACCATTCAAGATTTGCTGCCTTAAAACACTGAATAGTTTCATTTGATCACTCTGACTTAGTGACTTATTAGGCATTAGATATAAAGCATATTGCACGCTTTTTGGCCTCTGTGTAGGATCTTATAACCTAGGAAATTATGATGTTGCATCTGCATTTTTTTGTAGTCCAATCAATGTATATAATAAGCAAATTTTCAATTGATGAGGGACTTGTCAAAGTAGGTGAAGGGTCGCCTACAAACGAGAAAAATCTCAATTCAACATGGGAATTGAACCCATGTTCAAAGAAAAAAAAACAATTTGACTTGGACCGATGACTCAAAAACAGTATACTATTTTTTTTGTTTACTATTTTGATATTACTAGATTTATAATGCTAGAGATCATGTAAAATATTTTTACAATAATTATTTGCAGGTTTTATCTATGTTAATGTGGTAGTATTAAAGTTAAGAAACAAAAAGTAGTTAAATTAATACTAGCCCTTACTCTATGCAAATTGCAGAGTAAAATAATTTTGAGTCATAAAATTATATTGAACAAAAATATTTCGTAATTATTTCGTTCACAATATAATTAAAAGATAAAAATTTTACAAATTAACCGATTCACACTTCCAAACCAACTAACATTATTTTATAGTTCTATTCGATTTAAAGCAAAGAAAAAAAAGTCGAATAATTACCGACGTTGGGCTGTGGCACTTCTCAAACTCCTTGATGTACTCCGCTATCTCTTTCTTGACCGTGTGCTTTTCAACCGTCTTCCCTCTTAAATCAAGCATTCCCTCTCAAATTAAATATAATCAACAGTAGAAACACATAGAGGGAACAATAATTAATAATTAGCTATATCAAAAGATGACAAATGTATAGATTACCAATTCACGTTTTCAAACCAACGTCATTCAATATTTTTTATTAAGTTGAAAGGAAACCCCAAAATTCTCGATGTGTGTAACTTTCCAACAATTCTTGTACCAAACATAGGTAAACCATATATTTAGAGATACCAAAAAATATGTATTTTTAAAAATCACTTGCAATCTTGTGAGCTTCCTCCATTCTAAAGCTTGCTTGCCAAGAATCATATTCCCTCAATATTTACCTCCAATTATTCTATATTACTTCTTAGTTGTGCATCTACAAAATGATTAAACCATAAAACATACATACTATACTACAATTCACCAAAACTTTTCAAACAAAACAAAAGATGTAGAAAAGATGATATTTACCCTCTAGCATTCAAAAACTAAAACCATCACTTTTCACTTCCTACAAAAGGTAAAACAAATCTCATTTACCATATAGAGCCACAATTCTTGAAATTTATACTTACATAAAGTAAAAAACTCCACCCAATTATTCAATTTTAAACAACAATGTATCTATCATAAAATCAAAGCAGAATTACATGAATACACATGAGAAAAGAAACCATTTTCAACTCATAATGCATAAAGTTTCCAAAGACTTAATTTTTCGCCAATTCTATAACAATCACGTGCTTCAATCACCCTAAATTTTAAACCATAAACCCTAAAAATCAAATCAGACACAGAAAAACAATTAACAAAAAAATATTGCGAAATTTGAAGAAAAATAAAAAAACTTGCCGAATCGTGCGTCAAGTATGTATCTCAGTTGTCGCAATAATACCTACACAAATCTCAAACACAACAATTTTAAACAAAAACAAATCTTTAAAAAATAGAATGTTTCTAATAAAAATTTTGATCTTTGATTTGATTATAAAAAGAAAATGATTAAACCATAAAACGCACATACTGTACTACAATTTACCAAAACTTTTCAAAAAAAACAAAAGATGTAGAAAAGATGATATTTGCCCTCTACCATTCAAAAACTAAAACCATCACTTTTCACTTCCTACAAAAGGAAAAACAAATCTCATTTACCATAGAGAAAACAATTCTTGAAATTTATACTTACATAAAGTAAAAAACTCCACCCAATTATTCAATTTTAAACAACAATGTATCTATCATAAAATCAAAGTAGAATTACATGAATACACATGAGAAAAGAAACCATTTTCAACTCATAATGCATAAAGTTTCCAAAGACTTAATTTTTCGCCAATTCTATAACAATCACGTGCTTCAATCACCCTAAATTTTAAACCATAAACCCTAAAAATCAAATCAGACACAGAAAAACAATTAACAAAAAAATATTGCGAAATTTGAAGAAAAATAAAAAAACTTGCCGAATCGTGCGTCAAGTATGTATCTCAGTTGTTGCAATAATACCTACACAAATCTCAAACACAACAATTTTAAACAAAAACAAATCTTTAAAAAATAGAATGTTTCTAATAAAAATTTTGATCTTTGATTTGATTATAAAAAAAAAATGATTAAACCATAAAACGCACATACTGTACTACAATTTACCAAAACTTTTCAAAAAAAACAAAAGATGTAGAAAAGATGATATTTGCCCTCTACCTTTCAAAAACTAAAACCATCACTTTTCACTTCCTACAAAAGGAAAAACAAATCTCATTTACCATAGAGAAAACAATTCTTGAAATTTATACTTACATAAAGTAAAAAACTCCACCCAATTACTTAATTTTAAACAACAATGTAACTATTATAAAATCAAAGCAGAAATTACATGAATACACATGAAAAGAGAAACTCTTTTCGAATCATATTGCATAAAGTTTTCAAAGACTTAATTTCCCCTATAATTCTATAACAATCACGTGCTTCAATCACCTTACATTTTAAACCCTAAAACCTAAAAATCAAATCATACACAGAAAAACAATTAACAAAAAAATACTGCAAAATTTGAAGAAAAATAAAAAGACTCACTGAATCGTGCGTCAAGTATGTATCTCAGTAGTCACAATAATACCTGCAAAAATCTCACACACAACAATTTTAAACAAAAACAAAACTGAAAAAAAATAAAATCTTTCTAATAAAAATTTTGATCTTTGATTTGATTATAAAAAGAAATGTGAGATATTTGGATTTTTACCTCGACATAGTTGCATGAATTGGACGGAGAAATCGGATTCATAATCGGGGGGAGGGGGGGTTATGAACGTGGAATGAGAAGATGATGAAGATGAGCAGTTTTTGAAAGTGGATGAGAAGAGTAGGACGAGAAGATGAGGGGCAGTGTTCTTCTCCAGGTCAGATATGGTGGACTCGTGGGACTCTTCGCGTCGCGAAAGAGTAGAGCGGTGAGAACTGGGTTGCCGGGTCTTTGGAGGAATTATACTGAGGGCCTGAAGGACTTTGTCTTTGAGTTCTCGGAGCTCGACTCTAATGACGGGCACTTCCTCATTCCTTCTCGCCCTAGGTGCTTTCCTGCTGGTTGGAGTCGGACGTCTCACTTCTCGAGGGGGGGTTCTCCTGCGGTACCTTGGGGGGAACGACGATCCCTTCGCCCCTTGGGGAGGGAGATCTTGTTCGTCTTCTAGGAGAGGGAGTTCTTTCGTGTCCCCTTAGAGAGGGAGATCTCCTGGATCTTGGTCTCCAAGAAAAGGGTTTATCCTTCTCCCCTGCTGCTCCGGATGGAAGGGTTCTTCACAAACTCTCTTTTCATTGATGGGTTCGGAGGTTGGACCCTTGCTGGTGACTGAAGATGACCTAACGAAGGTCGGATTGTAGTTGAGGGAGTGTGGAAGGGGTAAAGCTGTAAACTGATCCTCTGTTTTCAACAAAGGACCTTGTGGGTTGTTCGGGACGACTCCGATGAGAGCCCCCCGGTGCAGCTTCTCCAGGCGGAGCTGACTTGTTGAAGGAGGGGCTCCTTTTGTTGAGGTTGCTTTGGTTGGAAAATGGGAGGAAGGTCCTCAAAAGAAGGAGGTGGAGGAATAGGGTTGGCTTGTCGGCTTGAGGCCGCCACCTTCCCTTTTCCCTTAGGAGGCATGCTGAAAATTTATTTTTACCAGGGAAGTTTGGTCGGATTTTCTTTGTTGTTCCCACAGACGGCGCCAATCTGACTGCTTATTTTTGTGTGGGAGCAACCATATGATGTGGATTCTTTGGAGGAACAATCAAGAACTTGACTTTTTGACTTTCAACGATGTGGACTGCGATTGACTTGACAATCCGACTCGTTTGCGCCGTAGGATTTAATTCGTGTGGTGACGATTATTTTCGCTGACCTGCAAAAAGTCTGAGGCACCCGGGGTTGATCCTGGCGACAGACCCTCTGACGCTCAAGTCAGAAATCAAGAAGACTTTAAAAGATCTTTTGTGGAGAAAATACTGATTACATGTTTCTGATGAAGGTAAGGAGTATTTATAGTAGCTTCTGGTCAGTTTCGAGATAATGATTCATCTCTAATTCCCGGTGTTTTTTGAATTTAATCAGTTATCGCTTCTCTGTGAAGAGATAAGAGTGGTTGAGGAGAGTTTAAACCTCCTTCAAGATAAGAGATATGATTTTTGAATCACCTCTTAAAGATAATCATTAATTTAAATAACTCTTAAACTGGTCTGGATTTACTCAAAATGAGCTGTCACCATGACCCAGTAAGGCAGTTCCCGTTAATAGATTTTCGGGCTTAAAAGAGACCCAATTTTATTCATGGACCGTTGATACGGAAAATTACTGTTCTATCCTTGAGAATTTTAAGATTCATAGCCAATTTGAACGGTCCTAATTTAGTTCTATTTTTATCCATAGGCAAACCTACTATATATATATATATAAAAGAAGAATCTCCAAACCCCAGTGAAAGCACCATAATTAGCTTCTCATGTACCTAAGAAAATTAGCAAAAAGGAGATTTTTCTTCATGATTTTCAACAAGTTCATGCATTGGAACTGAAGATCAAACTGCACCATTCAAGATTTGCTGCCTCAAAACACTGAATAGTGTAAACAATTTTCTATTACAGCTCCTACCAACTCTCCTACCAACTCTCCCCCGTTTTTTAAAAAAACCCTAGATCTGAAGGGCTGGGGGCGGCGGCGGCCAGCCCCCTTCGCCGCCCCCCCCCCCCCAATCCCATCATCCCCCTTGCCTCTCCTCCACGGCGCGTCCCCTCTCCTTTGCCCCCCATCGCGAGCCGGCGGTGATGCGGCGAAGTATGGGGCCACCCACGGTGCGCATACAACCCCCCCTCCCCTCCCCCCCGACCCAGATCTCCACTCGTGTCATGCTGATGACTCTTCCTCACCACCATTCGTTCCCTCATTGCTTCTGCAGCTCCTGAATCAATGGAAGAATCTGGCTCAATCAGCAAGAAGCGAGCAAAGAAGGAGGCGGCGAGGGCCGAGAAGCTCCGGCAAAGGCAAGAAGAAGCCGCCGCTGCCGCCGCCATGGCGGTCGCCTCGCTCTCCAAAGCCGATCCCCTATCCCCCAACTACGGCGACGTTCCGGTTCAAAAACTGCGATCGAAGGAGATTAGCGGTCGCAAGTGGACGGAGGTGAAGGAGCGCCCGGCGGATCTGGCAGATCGAACGGTGGTGATTCGAGGGTGGGCGCAGACGATTAGGGCGGTGGGGAAAAAGATGGCTTTTTTGGTGGTGAGGCAGTTTGTGAGCACATGCAGTGCGTGCTGACGGTGGATGGGGAGTTTGTGAGTGTGCAGATGGTGAAGTTTGAGAATGGATTGAGTCGGGAGTCGATTGTGGACATTGAAGGGGTTGTTTCGATCCCAAAGGAGGCCACGTTTGTAGGATGAGTGGTGGAGATGGTGGGTGGGTGCAATCGCAGTGCAGGTGTCGTGGGGTCAATTTTCAACCTGCGGGGCTTGGGCCCAAAGATGGGCCCCCCCAGCGAGGTGAAGGCAGGGATCAATGGGTGGAAAATGTTGGAAATCTGCTATTAGAAACTGAAAATGACTCATTTACTTTTAGAAACTGTAAATGGCTCATTTACAATTAGAAACTGTAAATGGCTCATTTACTTTTAGAAACTGAAAATGGCTCATTTAATTTTGGCGTTATGCAGTTTTCTAATCTTAATGTGACCCGATTAATTAAGTCATAATTAGAGCATTAAATATGTGATTAATCTTAAGCGTTGAATTGGTATATGATGGACGTACCAGATTTAGAGGTTATGTTATATAAAGGATTGGGTCCTCTCTCTCCCTGTGACAGAGTAGCATTCTTCTCCAGCAAGAAACGCATAAAGAAATAGGGTTAGAGAGAGAAACCGAATTCTGAGAAGAAGAGTAATCGTCAGGAGTCAGAAGAAAGAAGATGGCAGCCATTACATCTTCCGCTGTTAATCAAGGTATGTCATCTTAAACAATAGATCATATTAAGCTTTGTTTGTGAAATATTCGGTATTGGTGATCTTTGGGCTATTAATTGAATTGTTCATAATTAATCATGAAAGATCGAATAGAGAAGAAAAGAGTTTTACATTTGGTATCAGAGCCCGCCAATCAATAACTGAATATTTTCTATAATTGCCATTGATCTGTTCTATGCTTTACTCATGATGGTTAAAAAATAAAAAAAATAAAAAAAAATAAAAAAAAGTCCTGCACATTCTAAGGGGCATAACTTTTGATCCGACCGTCGGATCGGGCTGAAATTTTGACACGAGCTTCCCAGGCCCAATTCCAAGCTAACATACTTTCCAGCCCGATCCGACCGTCGGATGTGGATTTTTCGAATTTTCTTTACAATTTCAGAGTTTTTTTGGGTCTTTTCGTGCATCATTTACTGTTTTGACTTTGCGCGATTAAAGTAATTGTTCTGTGAATGATTGTTTTGCATAAAGTATGTGTTGTTGTAAGTCATTTATGCATATGAGATTTATGATTTTGTTAATCACCAAAGTGGTCAAAATCAGAATAATCGTTTAGTGCATAAGTGACATAATGATTATTGATAGAAATTGCCAGTTATTATAATACCAATTAAAACTGGCGTCACTAATGATAGAACCTGAGAACTTACCCAAAGGAAAGTCTTGTTCTATAACTAGTTGACATGATGAGGTTTAATAGATATTTTGATTAAATAAATATTGATCATCCAAAGATGTCAGTTCTATTTAATTGAATGTATTTATTACCTACTTATGTTTTGGTATTTAATTATGTTAAGTATAAGATAGTATCTACCCAAAGGAGTGCTATATTATACTATTATGTATATATCTGAATCGCGTTAGTTATGAGCTAATAGTTATTTCATTTTTTAATTTGCAGTAGTTCCCATGAATACACATGCTTCATCTGTTACGTTGTTCACTGGTGTTAATTTTTCTGAATGGAGAGAACAAGTCAATTTCCATTTAGGTGTTCAGGATCTTGACTTGGCACTCCTTGAGGATAAACCTACAGCTCTTACAGAAGCTAGTACTGAGGCAGAAAAATCACACCATACAGCATGGGAACGCAGTAACAGATTGAGCCTTATGTTTATTAAGATGACTGTTGCTAACAACATCAAGTCAACAATTCCACAAACAGAAAGTGCTAAGGAATATATGAAGTTTGTGGAAGAGCGTTTTCGTTCAGCTGATAAGTCACTCGCTGGTACTCTTATGGCAGAACTCACGACCATGAAGTTTGATGGGTCGCGAACTATGCAAGAGCACATTATAGAGATGACTAATCTTGCAGCAAGGTTAAACTCCCTGGGACTTACAGTAGAGGATTCTTTTCTTGTCCAGTTTATCCTGAACTCGCTACCTTCTGAATATGGACCTTTTCAGATTAACTATAACACTATAAAGGATAAGTGGAATGTTAATGAATTGGCCAGTAGACTTGTTCAGGAAGAAGGACGTTTGAAAAATCAGGTGAATCACTCAGTAAGTTTTGTGAGTAATAAAGCTGGTAAAGAAAAGAAAGGAAAATCAAGTCATTTTAAGAAGAAAAAGGCACCTGCTAAGAATGGGCAGAATAAGGAAAAGAAGGAACTGAAGGATGTTCAATGTCATTTTTGTAAAAAGAAAGGACATTATCAAAATGACTGTCTGAAAAGGATAGCTTGGTTCGAAAAGAAAGGTAATTATCTATCTTTCGTATGTTTTGAATCAAATTTAGTTGAAGTTCCTATTAATACATGGTGGCTTGATACTGGTGCTACAACTCATGTTTCCAATAATATGCAGGGATTTCTTATGATCCGAACTATAAATCCAAATGAAGATCGTTTTCTCTTTATGGGAAACGGAATGAAATCCTCAATTGAAGGCATTGGGACTTATCGTCTAATTCTAGAAAGTGGATATGTATTAGACTTATACAGTACCCTTTATGTACCTTCATTATCTAGAAACCTTATTTCCGTAAGTAAGTTGGATATTTCTGGTTTTAGATGTATGTTTGGATCTGGTTGTTTTGATTTATATAAGAATAATGATAATGTTGGTTCTGGTATTCTAATTGATGGTTTATATAAATTGAAACTGAATGACACTTATGCGAATTCCTTGCTGAATGTAGTAAATAATGTTGGATGCAAACGTAGCATGTTGAATGAAAATTCTGCTTTCTTGTGGCATAAAAGACTAGGTCATATATCCAAAGAAAGAATGATGAGATTAGTAAGTAATGAGATTTTGTCAAATTTGGACTTTAGTGATCTAGAATTATGTGTGGATTGTATTAAGGGTAAACAAACCAAACATAATAAGAAAGGAGCCACTAGAAGCAGCCAGCTTCTTGAAATAATACACACTGATATTTGCGGACCTATGGACACTCCAGCCTTTAATGGAGAAAAGTATTTCATCACTTTTATTGACGATTTTTCCCGTTATGGTTATGTCTATTTGCTTCATGAAAAATCTCAATCTGTGAATGTCCTTGAGACGTTTGTAAAGGAAGTTGAGAGGCAATTAGATAAAAAGGTGAAAATCATAAGGTCTGATAGAGGTGGTGAATATTATGGCAAATATAATGAGTCAGGCCAGTGTCCAGGTCCATTTGCAAAATTCCTCGAAAGTCATGGCATATGTGCACAATACACAATGCCAGGTACACCACAGCAAAATGGTGTAGCAGAAAGGCGCAATAGGACGTTAATAGATATGATTAGGAGTATGATGTCAGATTCTACACTACCTAAGAATTTGTGGTCGTATGCTCTCAAAACCGCTAATTATTTGTTGAATAGGGTTCCTAGTAAAGCTGTTCAAAAGACTCCTTTTGAGTTATGGACTAACAGGAAACCTAGCTTAAGACACCTGCATGTTTGGGGTTGTCCAGCGGAAGCAAGAATTTATAATCCACATGAAAAGAAATTAGATTCTCGAACGATCAGTGGGTACTTTTTAGGTTACCCTGAGAAATCTAAAGGGTATGTGTTTTACTGTCCTAATCATAGTCCAAGAATTGTAGAAACTGGTAATGCAAGATTCATTGAGATTGGTGAAGTCAGTGGGAGTACTAGAAGAGAAATAGTAGAAATAAAGGAAACAAGGGTAAATGTTACATTGCCTAGAATAGTTCCTCCATCTACTATTACTCCAAATGTTGTTCCAGCTGTTGTACAACAGCATGATGATAATGAACAACATATAAATGAAGAAGTACTTCCTGAAGGAAATGACTTACATAATGCTGATATGCATGAACCACAACAAGTAGCATTAAGAAGATCTCAAAGAGATCGTAGGTCAGCTATTTCTAATGATTATGTGGTTTATATGCAAGAATCAGATTATGATATAGGAATCAATAAGGATCCAGTTTCGTTTTCACATGCTGTAGAAAGTAAAGAGTCAAAGGAATGGATTAATGCCATGAAAGAAGAATTGAAATCCATGCAACAG
The DNA here is from genome assembly GCA_017893485.1 of Hemerocallis citrina. Taxonomy (NCBI): domain Eukaryota; kingdom Viridiplantae; phylum Streptophyta; class Magnoliopsida; order Asparagales; family Asphodelaceae; genus Hemerocallis; species Hemerocallis citrina. The sequence continues at coordinate 116,929,952 of CM030361.1, read as the reverse complement.
AATGAAGTTTGGGATCTCGCTGAGTTACCACATGGCTGTAAAAGAGTCGGATGCAAATGGGTTTTTAAAACCAAACACGACTCTAGTGGTAATATCGAACGGTATAAAGCTAGACTTGTTGCTAAGGGTTACACTCAGAAAGATGGTGTTGATTACAAGGAGACATTTTCTCCTGTTTCGAAAAAGGACTCACTAAGAATAATAATGGCATTAGTAGCTCATTATGATTTAGAGTTGCATCAAATGGATGTGAAAACAGCTTTTCTGAATGGAGATCTTGATGAGGATGTTTATATGGATCAACCTGAGGGTTTTTCTGTAGAAGGTAAAGAACAATTGGTGTGTAAAATTAAGAAGTCAATATATGGGCTTAAACAAGCATCCCGGCAATGGTATATTAAGTTCAATACCATTATTACATCTTTTGGTTTTAAGGAAAATACGGTTGATCACTGTATATACCAAAAGATCAGTGGGAGCAAATTTATTTATCTGGTCCTTTATGTTGATGACATCTTGCTTGCTGCAAATAATTTAAGCATATTGCATGAGACTAAGGAATTTCTCTCAACGAACTTTGAAATGAAAGATATGAGAGAGGCATCCTATGTGATTGGAATAGAAATATTCCGTGATCGATCACAAGGAATATTGGGATTGTCTCAGAAAGGATATATCGAAAGGATTCTAGAGAGATTTGGAATGAGTAAGTGTTCACCTGGGACAGTTCCTGTACAGAAAGGTGATAAATTCAATCTCATGCAATGTCCTAAGAATAATGTTGAACGAAAGGAAATGGAATCAATTCCATATGCATCTGTTGTTGGTAGCCTAATGTATGCTCAAACCTGTACTAGACCGGATATCAGTTTTGCGGTCAGTATGTTAGGGAGGTATCAAAGTAATCCAGGAAGGGAACATTGGCAAGCTGCAAAGAAAGTTTTGAGGTACTTACAAGGCACAAAAGATTACATGCTCATGTATAGAAGATCCAATGAATTGGAGGTGATTGGATATAGCGATTCAGATTTTGCTGGATGCATCGATACTAGAAAATCGACTTTTGGTTACCTGTTTAAGTTTGCTCAAGGTGCCATATCATGGAAAAGTGCGAAACAGACTATCGTTGCTTCATCTACAATGGAGGCAGAATTTGTGGCATGTTTTGAAGCCACAATTCATGCATTATGGTTGCGGAACTTTATTTCAGGACTTGCGGTTGTCGATACCATTAGCAAGCCGTTGAAAATTTATTGTGATAACTCTGCAGCAGTGTTTTTCTCAAAGAACGACAAGTACTCTAAAGGTGCCAAACATATGGAACTGAAGTATCTTGTTGTGAAAGATGAGGTTCAGAAACAAAGAGTGTCAATCATGCACATCAGGACAGAACTTATGATTGCAGACCCTTTGACGAAAGGGTTACAGCCAAGACAATTTAAGGAACATGTTCAAAGAATGGGTCTTGGTTGTATTAATAATAATTGATGTGTGACATTCTGAGCTCTTTTATGTGTTTCTGATACACAATTATGTGTCTCTTGTTTTAATGTAGTAGTACGTATTTTATGAAATTTTAAACAAGAAAGAGTCTTATAAAGATATTATGTTTAATCATTATAATATAAGACATTATGTGGACCATTATGCTGTTTTATATAAATTATGAGTATAGATTGATGGATTGCTGGTATTGTAGTATATGGAAGGGAATGCATTGAATTAATAATGCACAACCGCCATAACTCTCAGAAATTTATCATAGTATGATATTCAACACTTGATATTATGAATAATCGGGTCAAGTGGGAGAATGTTAGAAATCTGCTATTAGAAACTGAAAATGACTCATTTACTTTTAGAAACTGAAAATGACTCATTTACTTTTAGAAACTGTAAATGGCTCATTTACATTTAGAAACTGTAAATGGCTCATTTACTTTTAGAAACTGAAAATGGCTCATTTAATTTTGACGTTATGCAGTTTTCTAATCTTAATGTGACCCGATTAATTAAGTCATAATTAGAGCATTAAATCTGTGATTAATCTTAAGCGTTGAATTGGTATATGATGGACGTACCAGATTTAGAGGTTATGTTATATAAAGGATTGGGTCCTCTCTCTCCCTGTGACAGAGTAGCATTCTTCTCCATCAAGAAACGCATAAAGAAATAGGGTTAGAGAGAGAAACCGAATTCTGAGAAGAAGAGTAATCGTCGTCAGGAGTCAGAAGAAAGAAGATGGCAGCCATTACATCTTCCGCTGTTAATCAAGGTATGTCATCTTAAACAATAGATCATATTAAGCTTTGTTTGTGAAATATTCGGTATTGGTGATCTTTGGGCTATTAATTGAATTGTTCATAATTAATCATGAAAGATCGAATAGAGAAGAAAAGAGTTTTACAAAAAATCCTGCCAGACGTGTTTCAGGTGGGTGTGCATGTGCCGTGGAGGCACTGTACGAAGCTAACTGACGTACTTACATTTAGCTGGTCGAGATGGTTTGTCGGCCCATCCTCCAGGGTTGTTGGAGGGAGTTATTGTTTGTACGCGTCATGTTGCTTCATGTATGTTTTATTTTCTGTTAGTATGTTGTACTTGAGCCCAGTACTTTGGGTTTGTTTCGTTAAACTCTTTTTAATGAAACAGGGTGACCTTATTCCACCTTTCCCCTAAAAAAAAAACAATGAATAGTTTCATTTGATCACTCTTAGTGACTTAGGCATTAGATATAAAGCATATTGCACACTTTTTGGCCTCTGGTGAGACTCCTTTATGTTCTGTGTAGGATCTTATAACCCAGGAAATTAGGATGCTGCATCTGCATTTTTTTATAGTCCAAATCAATGTACATAACAAGCAAATTTTCAACTGATGAGCACCTCAAAAAAAAAAAAATTTCAACTGATGAGGGACTTGCCAAAGTAGGTGAAGGGTCACCTACAAACGAGAAAATTCTCAAATCTCAATTCAACATGGGAATTGAACATATCATCAAAGAAACATGGGAATTGAACCCATGTCCAAATAAAAAAAACAATTTGACTTGGACCGATGACTCAAAAATAGTTGACTTGGAACCATCTTTTCAAGGACAATACTTAGTATACTATTTTTTATTTACTATTTTGATATTACTAGATTTATAATGCTAGAGATCATGTAAAATATTTTTACAATATTTTTACAATATTGTTTGCTGGTTTTATTTATTTAATGTGGTAGTATTAAAGTTTTTTTTTATTTAAAGGAAAGGTAGTATTAAAGTAAAGAAAAAAAAAAGGTAGTTAAATTAATATTACTTTCTTTTTAAAGTTTTATGAGCCACATTTTTTTGATGCAACGGATAAAGTTTTATGAACCACATGATTTCAATTGGCATATGATTTCGGATTTTTTTCCATCTGACCCATTTTTTGAAAATATTGACCAGACTGACCCACTTTAAAAAATATTTATCCAACTAACCTAATTTTAGATACGTCAGCATAAAATGCTGTTAGCAATAATGGCATCTTTTATTTTGATGTTGTTGTTGCCAATAGCGGCACCTGCAAAAAAAATCATTCCCGTTGTTGCCAATACCCATGGGTTCAATTAGCATATGATTTTGAATTTTTTAGTATTGACCCATTTTTTGAAAATATTGACCAAACAGACCTACTTTAAAAATATTTAATCAACTGACACAGTTTTGGACACGTCAGCATAAAACGCTATTAGCAATAACGACATCTATTATTTTGATGTCGTTGTTGCCAATTGCGGCACATGCAAAAAAAAAATCATTCCCGCTATTCGGACTAACGGCATCAGTATATCTCGCATTCACTTAGGAGTTATCTAACCTGAGGAAAAAAAATTGTAAGTAAAAATTGCTTATAACAGATGCCACTAATCCCAATAATTGCATAAATTAGCATAATGACACTATTGGAAATAACGACAACAGTGTAATCCATCAGTATCTCGTAAAATTCAAAACATGAAAGTTATAGATCTTTTTCTTGTTCCATAGCATTTTGAATCATCTCAATCCGAGTTCGAATAATAGAGATGCCCAGATTATGAAGCGATGTCAACACTATAACTGATTCTGGACAGTTTTGATATCTCTACGTAATATGGGCAATGTTCTAAAAGTCGCTAGACGGTAGTCTGGTGGCCGATGGGTGCCTAGTGCCTAGGCCTTGTAAGCGGAGCTTAAGCAGCTAGGCGCTAGGCGGTTTTATTTATATATTATATATTTATTTATGTATGTATATATTTTATTTATATATTTTATCATTTTGTTTTGTTGTTAGCAATTCTTACTCTTGGTATTTCTCCTTGCAATTGCAGGATGAGCTTTACAAAATCAAATCAGTGTATTATTATTAGTCTTTTTCTTTTTTTTTGTATAGTCCTATACTCATCTATTAGACAAGTATTAATCTATAACGAAGATCAGTAGTAGAGATTACCTGTTCGACTGTTCTAGTCCAAGGAGCAAACAGTGTGGGGAAGCTGGAGGCTTGAGTCGGGGGATGGGGGAGGGTTGCATCAAGAGAAGTTTGAGAGAGAAGAGGACGTAGTGCTGATGTCGGAGGTGAAGTAAGGCGGGAGGCAGTGTGTGGTTGTGTTGACGACTTACTTTGAAGCTAAACAGAGGAGAGAGAGGTTGTGTTGACGTCGGTTGAAGTTGAAGCGAGCTGAGACTACAAGGAGGGAGGTGAATGAGGAGGTTTTGACGAATGAGTGATAGAGTGAGTGAGAGCTGTGACTGCGAGGAGGGAGACGGAGGAGGTTGTGTTGACGACTGCGAGCAACGACTGGAAGGAGGGAGGTGAAGGAGGAGGGAGCCTCCGACTGCGAGGAAGGATGCGGAGGAGGTGATTTAGGGGTTTTAGAGAAGACGAATTAGGGATTTAGAAAATAGAATTGATTTGGAATTTTTTTAGGGAGGATTTCGAGGAGAAAGAGAAGTTTTAGGGGTTTGAGTGTATTAGAGCGGGTCGAGTTGGAATAAGTCGGATCCCTTTTTTTTAAAAAAATTAAGTCCTAAGCGGGTCTAGCCCGCCTAGACCCGCTTACACCGACTACGCGCCGCCTAGACCCGCTTTAACCGCCTAGAACCATTAACCGATTTTCTTAAACGCCTAGCCCCTAGGCGAGGCATTGGAGGGCTGCCTAGCTCCCAGGTGCCGCCTAGGCCGCTTTTTAGAACACTGAATATGAGAATAATTTTATCATCCAAACTTTGATTGAGATGATTCAAAATGCTATGGAACACCAAGAAAAAGATTTACAACTTTCATTATTTGAGTTTTTAGAGATATTGGCGGCATCAAGATCGAAATCGAGCTTGAAGTTGATGCTGATGCCGCTATTGCATCAGGCTAATTTATGCCGTTATTGGGAATAGCGGCATCAGTTATAAGATTTTTTTCTTTTACAATTTTTTTTCTCAAGTCAGTAAACTTCTAAGCGAATACGAGATATACTGATGTCGTTGCTCCCAATAGTGGTAATAAAAAAAACTTGCTGGTGCCGCTTTTGACAATAACAACATTTAAATAACAGATGTCGTTGTTACCAATAACGTTTTATATTGATGTGTCTAAAATTGGGTTAGTTGGATAAATATTTTTAAAAATTAATCAGTTTGATCAATATTTTCAAAAAGTGGGTCAGTACGGTAAAAATTTTGTTGACTGGTCATACATTATTCTTTACGCAGTTTAGAGACGTCCAAAATTAAGTCTACTCTTACAACATCCAGGCACTTGAGAGTCGTCCAAAATTGAACCGTCTTCTTCAAAGGAAGGATAAGCTATAGGTTCTTTTTTTCACACAAGTCCCGGGCAATTATTAGATTCTCAGATTGTAAAAGAAAAAAAATTCAAATTAATCAGAATTTTCATAATGCTATACTTGATTCTCAGATTGATCACTTTAAGAGCGAAATCAAGAACAAATATTAAAATAACAAGCTTATATAAAATGTCAATATTTGTGGCCTTGTGTGGGAAAATCTCAAACTATATAAATATGCCTGGAGAGAAAGTAATCGAACTTAAACCTAAAAGTGATCCACCAAAAAGCGCTTATAAAAATAAAATAACGAAGTTAACAAAAATTGGAATGGGTTGTAGCGATCAAGTGAAGCTATTGGGAGTATGGTCAAGCCCATTCAACCGTCGAGTCGAGCTAGCTCTGAGGCTGAAAGGAATTGAGTATGATTACAGAGAGGATGATCTTTATAACAAGAGCACTCTGCTCCTCGAGTCGAACCCTGTGTATAAGAGGATCCCCGTGCTCTTTCACCGGGGAAAGGCGATCCCTGAATCGCTCATCATCGTCGAGTACATCGAGGATACATGGGGTGGGTATCCCTTGTTGCCAAAAGATCCACTTGAGAAGGCCAAGGCAAGGCGTTTGGCAAAGTTTATTGATGATGAGGTGACCATCTAATCGTTGATCTTTATATATATATATATACACACACACACATTTATTGAGCTTAAAAGAAAAAAAGTTCTTGGTTAATCGCTTGAAAACAGAAGTAGTGTAAGATATCCATGGTATCACAACTCTAAAAAACCAAGTTATCTTCTAGCTTGGAAAATTCTTAAAGTGCTATTAGATACAAAGGTTAGCGAACTTAGGTCTGACCTGTATAACTACAGTTATATAAATTTTGATATGTTTGAATCATATTCCAATTAAAGTTACGAGCGTTGCTTCATTTGAGAGAAGCTTTATTTAGGAGAATTGTAGGTATCTAAGCATTTTTTTTTTTGACTTGATATGTATCCGGCCGAATTTTTATTTTAGCCAATTTTGAATATATATACATGCATATCCTGAGTTGTATTTCCTCACCTTCACATAAAAATCAGTTAGCCTACAATTATGGAGAAATGCTACACATACATTGCTTTATACCCTATATATACATGCTTGCAACCTATGAGTTGTATTTCCTCTACCTTCACATAAAAATCACCTATAGCCTAAAATATGGAGAAATGCTACACATACATTGGTTTTAGGGATGACATTCAGAACGGGCAGGCCGGTCCAACCCAGCGGGCTAGCTCGGGTAACGGGCGGGTCCGGGTCGGGTTTGGTGAATATCCGAGACGGGCCAAATTCAAACATCAAATTCTCGACCCACATGACCCGTGAACCCATACAGGTTCAACACGACCCGGGCCGAGCTGGGTCACTGGTTGGCATCATTTTTTTTTAAACTCCAAAAAATATAAAATTGTACATTTTATATTAAATGGGTGTGAACAACAAAATTAATTGCTCACTAGCTATTTATAGCCCACTACTCAATTAGCCCACCCCACCCTAGCTATTTATAGCCAACTCTACCTTCTCACATCTCTCATCTCACCAATGTGGGACTAAATATATTTAGATTTTAAACTTTGAAAATTTTTAGTCCCACATGGTGAAATGAGAGAAGTGAGAATGTGGAGTTGGCTATAAATAGCTAGGGTGGGGGTTGTATAATTGAGTAGTGGGTAGTAATCAATTAATTTTGATGTCCACACTCATTTTTATGAATTTTTGATAAATTTTATAGTATATATAGATATATATATATATATATATATATATTTCAGTGTATGTATACATATATATACATATATTTGGCACAAATGAGTCCGAATCATATATACACATTTATTTGACACATATATTTGGCACAAAAGATTAAAAAAAATAAAAATAAAATCCAAATGGGTCGAATCCACAAACCCGCGGGTCACGGGTCGGGTTCGGCAGGTTTGAACGGGTTGCGGGTTGATGGGTCGGGTTGAGCGGGTTGGTATTGGGATTTTTCTGACCCAGGTTGACCCAGTTGGGATAACGGGTCCGACCCGAACCGGGCCAAGGCGGGTCGGGTCGAGTTGGGCGGGTCGCGGGTTGACCCGACCCGGATGTCATCCTTAATTGGTTTCTACCCCATACATACATTGTGCTTGTCTTTTAGTGATCACTGGGCCAATCTAGGGGTGACATTCGGGTAAACCGGGCCAGACCCGCGCGGGTTCAACCAAGTTAGGGCGGGTTCGGGTCGGTTCGCGTGGTTAACCGGGTCGAGCCGGGCCGATCGACCCGCGAACCCATTCGGGTCGAATCCGTTTCGGGTCCATGTCGTGGGTTGCCCGGTTAATTTTTTTTTATAAATATTATTTATTTATTTATTTATTTATTTATTTATTTATTTACAACTTCACTTTTAAAAAAAAAGAAAATTTACAACAAGTATAACTGTATATGAGTGAAAAAATGCATATATTATTCATTTCAACTAATATAAATTTTTTACAAGTTTTTTGCATACAAATACAGATAATAGAAACTCATAAAGAACATACAATATTCCTTGATTTACAATTTTACATTTACATGTTTGAGCAAATAATCAGAATCTAGAGTTTGAGATAGCCTAGAGTTAGATTGAAAAGAGGACATTGGATTGCTGTTGTAAACCTAGGATCTCATCGCCTAAATTCTCTAATTTTGTTGTTGGACTTCAGGCGAGTTGCTTCCACTTGTTGATATAGATGTCAATTTTCCTTGAGTCAATCTTCTGTGCAAACGAGCATCTCCAACGAATTTGGCTTCAAGTGATTCCTGTAATCTGTTAGAACTCTGTCACTAATAGAAAAAATACTTTCTAAAGCAACTGTGGAGACAGGAGGAGTTAGTAGATCTCTAGCCATATGTGACAGAATAAGAAAAAGATTTTCATGTACTTTCCACCATTGTACCACTTCAATCTTAGTACTAAACTCTCACTATCTTGTTGATTATATCAATTTAATTTATTAGGTGCATTAGTTATAGGTTTTTTTGACTGAATGCGAGCAAGTAAATTAGCAGTGGTATCTTCTAATGTACTCTTACCTTACCTCTAGAAGTAGAAGAAGAAGAAGAAGTAATTATACTAGTTGTACTACTAGATGCAAAAGTTCTATCATAATAATCATACAAGTTATTTAATGTCGATTCAAATCTAACTAAAAATTCATTACAATCATATTCGGAATCATCTCTAAGTAAAGTAAAAAATATTTCAATCAAACTTTTCGTACCCGCTAATTTGACATGAGAATCTATAACAGTAACAATACAACATAGGTAGATGATTAAAATACTTCAAAAAAAATTATAAGCGGGATCCATAATATGGGTAATGTATTTGTCCGAAATCATTTCTTGAAAAGTTTGCATCATAGTAATGATTGAACTAAAAATACTATTAGAAGTAGAATCATAAGATGTAAAAAAATTCACAGTTGCGGTTTTAAAATCTTCCAAAAATCGTAATAAAGATTCGGCAAAATACCATTATTGGGGAGTCATTTGAAAATTTTCCATATTTTTTGCAAGACAAAATCGTTTATAATATCTTTCTATTGAGTAACAACATTTAGTAAATTGAAAGTAGAGTTCCATCTGTGTTTAACATCTTTAGGAAATTTTTAAAAATGTATTCCCCTAGCTTTACACCATCCTTTAAATTATTGAAGTAAAGAACCGCCCAAACAATAAAATATACACAATTTCTAATTGCAATTATATATGAATCGACTACTTTCAATACATCTTGTACACATAAATTTAAAATATGACACACACATCTAATATGAAAAATTTCATTACATTGGGGAGCTAATTGTGTTTCTAATGTACTAATCGAAGCATTGTTGTTAGATGCATTATCAAAACTAATTATAAAAATTTTATCACGAATATGATATAAATCGCAAACTTCTAAAATACGTATTGCAATAACTAGTCCACTATGGGGATACGGCAAAGCCGCAAGTGAGATGATTCTCTTTTAAATCATCCAATCACCATCTATCTAATGACAAGTTAAGCCTATCATCGGAATATCGTTACAACATTTTCAACAATCAGAAGTTAACGATACTGTACAAGTTAAAAAATACAAGAGTGCAATTAAGCGTCTCTCATTTTGTTGTAAAGTTTAAACAATTGGACTTTAGTGTGTTCCTAGGAATTCTTCTATAATGTGGATTTAGTGCATTTTGGTTGAAAGACTCTACATTCCTACTCTCGGAATAGGAAAATGTAGCTCATCCTTAATAACTAGTAGGACCATTTTCCAACGAACAAGTTCTGGATCATAAGGTTGGCTACCTATTTGTCCGATCCTATGGTTGGTTTTTTGTTTACCTTGTTGGTCTTGTACTAATTCTTTGTGTACATTTAAAATATATCGTTTAATTGTACATGTTCCCGCACCCTTCTTCCATTTATAACTCTTGTCACAATGTTTACAAATCTTATGTTCTATACCTGAATTATTCTCATCGGGGATATAGCCATAAAATATGTGACAATCACTTGTTTCCCCTAGTTTTTCTACTACTAGTGGGTTTGGTTTGTTGTACTTGTGTGTCAACATTATGCATTTCTTCTTCTATCACATGGAAGGACATTGTGAAATCTTACCATAGGATTCAGTATAAATTCGAGCTCTACATGTGGGACTATTGGAGGCCGACGTGAAGTACCGGTGGATTCATGTCCACTTTTGCTACAGCCGCTATCTCGTAATCTAGACATGGTAATAGTGTATGTGGGAAAAAACGATTTCTAGTGTTTTACTAATGTATGTACAATAATACAAAAAAAATGAGGCATATGTTAAAAAACAAAATCTAAAAAACAATAGGAGGGTTGAGAGAGAGAAAAGCGAAAAACCAACAAACAAATATGATACAAAAAATTAGAACTACATCAAAAATCAAGACAATAGGAGGGTTGTAAAATTTTGATACCGTACTTCGCGGATAATCGAATATAGAAATGTGAGAGAAAATAAAACTAGAGAAATGTAGTAGACGTAGTCACGACGTCACATGCTCCAGTAGTCGTTGAAAGAGATAGAGAAAGCTTCTTCGTTGGAGGAGTTGAAGTAGACGTTGTTGAGAGTTGAATCAACACAATTCGATACAATCGAAAATTTCCACTTCTTTGTTGAGAAATTTTGATTGAATTGAGATTGAATTGAGTAGTAGTAGTACAGAGAATAAGAGAGTAAGGTATGAAAATTTTTAGATTGCATTAAGGTGGTATTTATAAGGGAAAAAAACAATAAAAAAAAAACCCAACTGCCGTAACAGAGTCGTTGGCTCTGTTTTTTGATTTTTTGGCACGTTCGATCCGCGGGTCAAACGTTTTACCCGCACAGGTCAAACGGGTCCAAACCCGCACGTCGAATTGCGGGTCGAACGTTTTACCCACACGGGTCAAACGGGTCCAAACCCGCACATCGAGTTGCGGGTTGCGGGTGGATTTGACTTGGTCAACAGGTTTGCGGGTCGGGTAGAGTGGGTTGGATTTCCTAATTTTTTGACCCGGATTGACCCGATCGACCTGCGAATTCGACCCGGACCCGAACCACCTATTTGCGGGCCGAGTTTGAGTGGGCAGGTCGCGAGTCAACCCGGGCCGGTTGCCATCCCTAGGTGAATCCCTCACTAAAAGATACATGGAAAATGCCCAATAATCACTGAACGAACAGTACCTAGAATGTACAGATTTGGGGCTATAAACCAATGTATGTATATCATTTCTCTTTGTATTCAAACAATACCTAGAATGTCGGTGAAGGTATGTCAATTGTATAGATTGTATACTTTGCCTTCAATTGTATACATTGTATACCTTTTAGACTCTTACTGGTATGTACTCTAACTGTATTTCCAAATTAATAGGGCCTAAATTGTTTAATTTGCTTCCCTAGTTTTTTTTTAATAATAATATAAAGGATGATTTCGTCACCACCGCTTCATCCGCTTCATTAATGAAAGATTAATGAAACAAACTCGTACATCATACAATACCAAATAAAGTAGTACACTATACAATATCAGTTCTACGTTACAACCACAACTACCCTTACCAACAAACTACCGACAAGTGACAATCAAACATACATATGTCATCAAAATAGTCACTCTCCTTGCCACTCCCAACCTAACACTAGAACTATTCCTCGTCTCTATGTGTAGTCTCTTCTTTGTACTTGTCTAACATGCCCATGCATCAATGAAGACAAAAATTTTATGCATCAGTACAGAAAAACAACAATTAATTTGACAAAAACATGGGTCATTTCGATTTAGTCATATACCCTACATTGTAGCAGCTACTGAGATACTCCACAAGAACTACTCCGGCTTCACTGTTATTAGTGTGTGAAAGAAACCTAATACTAGACTTCATGCCGATAAAGATGTTCTGTGTTCTCATTTATTAAGTCTCAGACAGCATGCCAAGAAAATGTGATCTGAGAAAGCTTCGTGATTCTGTTTTTTACATGCATAGTAGCAAGTTAATTTTTTTCATTTTGAAATTTAGTGGGCTGCATCGGATGGGCCTTTTACGATTTTGAGATGGCTGGATTGTGTGAGGTTTTTAGGCCGATGTGATTCTAAAGTGAGAAATGTGAATGGTTGCTACAGATAGTCTTTTTTTTTTATAGAGAAAAATTGACCATGCCACGCTTGATTAATAAATAATTAACAAAATAAGTATTACAAATAATATACATCTATCTGTTCCTATAACGGAACAACGAAAAATAATTATATAGCTAAGCCTACAACATAAACTAGTCTCTTTCCTAGCTAAACTTGTAGACGAAAGCATCTGCACCTTGTTCTCCCACTCATCCCTACCAAATGTAATTCAAATTTCAAAAAAATAAAATTTGAAATTCAAATTTCATCAAAAATTTCTCTCCACCCCAGAAACTCCCTCCACTTTTCCTCAAACGTCCACATTGGCAACAACCACACCCACCATTTCTTGGCGGCATTCATCCTCTTCACCCGATGAATCCACCAATCAAACCTCATCGCGACGCCACCTTACGATTGTGTCAAATCCATCCATCAACAGTAGTCATTGTTCTCATCCGACAAGCCGACGCTCCCGATGAACTCCCCTGCCGACAAACACCTTCGCCGTGGCAGCTCATCATTTGGAATCCCACAGTTAAGCTCATCGCTCCCTATACATAATTTGAATTTCAAAAAATCTTATTTGAAATTCAAATGTCAACCAAAGTCCCACTCTCCACTTTCCAAATATGTTTTGAATTTGAAACATCTAAATTGAAATTCAAAAATGATACAAATCACTCCCTTCAAATATACTTTGAATTTTAGAAGTCTAAACTGAAATTCAAAATTCAAATTAATCTCCCCCTCCATACATATTCAGAAATTCAAAAATCCACATTGAATTTCACAACTGAACTAAGTCTCCCCCTGCAAATATGTTAGAATTTTGAATTCTAAATTGAAATTCAAAAATCATCCATATCTTTCATGAATCTAATTTTGAATATCAAAAACTATAATTTGAAATTCAAAATTCAAATTTCATTTCCAAATCTCTCTTCTCACTCCTAACCATCCACACCTTCACTGCCTTCACTTCGGCAGACCACATGGCAGCTTCGACCAAGCAAGCCACGCCCCTCACTCTGACTGACCAACTTCCCCCCACGGTAGCCCCGACCAGGCCAGTCAAGGCCCACACTACGGCAGACCTTCTTCCATCCACAGCAGTGCCAACCACGCCTCTTAACAGTTGCCCCTCCCACCGTCGACATCTCTCGTCGACAACCATCACCCGAAGACAAAAAACCTCCGGCCCTTGACGGTCCCCGACCTAGCTGTCGACAGCTCCGGCAGCAACTCACTCCCCCTTGCAACATCCTCCTTACCCGGCGACGCAACTCCCGTCGTCGATGTCAGCCCTCGTCGTTCTTCCCTGCCGCGCCATCTGAACACCTATTCATCTCATTGGCGATTCCGCACACCTGACGAAATCCGCCGTCGATCACAACACCGCACCGGAGGCAATGTGGTAGGAGGGGTAGGGGAAGGAGGAGGAGGACGGGGATGAGGGAATCCTCCCCCCTCCCCAAGCCCGACGGCAGCTTTTCCCGTCTTACCTTGGAGAAAGACAATTTAGGTTGTAGAATATATATATATATATATATATTCCGAAATTCCTTCAATGGATCAAAGAAATGTAATCTTTACGCAAAGTAAGATCCATTGACTTCTGTATTTTCTTGACCATGTGATATTATAGTAACATATAAACCTCAACGAATTTTATAGCTTTTGATTACATTACCTTCCAGATGGTTAAATTCAACCCACATCTTTCTTATTTTCGTTTTTCTGTTAAAGGGAAAGTGGAGTACAAGTTTTAAGACAGTTCTGTTTCATTATTTTATATATATATAAATGCAATTGATAACGGAACATTTCTCTCACTCTATATCTATATAATATAAAACACAAAGAAAGCTATCAAGTGGCTCTCCTTTAATATGGTTGAAATTTATGGAACAGATCTAACCTCACAAAACATATTTTTTGGGGCAAAAGTTTCCCCTAGAACTCAAATTCAAATCTCAAAACAACTCATTTATTTATTTATTTATTTATTTATTTCTCTCTCTCTCTCTCTCATTTTCTCTCTATTTACTCAGAAATTTATATTTTCAGATTTCAGGTTTGTAAATTTTCAGATTTTTTATGCATTTTTTTATTGCTCATGTTACATTGAAAATAGCAAATATCTCATCAACTTTTAAATTTCATCATTTTCCATACTCAAAGTTCTAAGAAGTTGGATTTTACACTCCTATTTATTACTATTTTTCAACATATACTAATGGAAATATGGACTTTTATTTACAACTAATTATTATTTTACTATTTAAACTTGAGCTACATAATTGTTGTTTTACTGTTTACAAGACTCTCATATGTTGTATCGTTCTAAAGATGTGCCGTAGTGCCCACGGGCAAATCTAGTATATATATAAACAATGAAACATACCTAGAAAAACAGAAAAATAGAAAAACAAAGAAAAGAAAAACGAGCAGACAATTAAATTGTTCGACCTTCAACATCCATTAGAGTGGGAGTACTGTGTGAACTAATCAAAGTAAAGCTGATTTTCTTTCTTATATATTTTTGCTATTCTTGTACTTTTTCAGTGTGTTTATGCTATGTGGATGTCATGCTGGAATGATGGAGAGGTGCAGAAGTACTACATGGAGCAGGCAAAGGAGAAAATCTACATATTGGAAGCAGAACTCCAAGGAAAGAGGTTTTTTGGAGGAGAATCTATTGACATAGTAGATATTGCAGCAAATCTATTGACAATTTGGGCAGATGTTTTACAAGAAATGGCTGGAATATGCATCATAAGTGAACAGAAACACCCAGTCTTGTGGGCATGGTCACTTGAGTTTCTTAATTCTGATGTGGTCAAGAAATGCACACCTGATAGAGAAAAGTTGTTGGCCATGTTCCAAGATATGAAAGCTACAGATTCATATCTTATTTATAGGAAGTGAATATAGATATTACAATAAGAGAATGTTAAGTACATGTGTATGTATCTTATACATGTATTTCAACCATAATTGTATACTTGTTGCTTAATTTAGTCCCACATTGTGGATGCAACTTTTTCTGATTTTTCTTGTACTTGTATCAAAACTTGGCCCAGTGCCTCAATATATTCAACAAACTATTTATCTAATTAAATATCTCTGAATATCTATATTAATGGTATAAGAGCAAGATTTGCTCTAACCACAAGTCCTAACCTTCACGCAGACCCCGCAGTGCTGTTGATCTGCTCCTTCTTCCCAACATCATCATCATCATCTTCATGAACATCATCCCTCTTTCTTTCAACTCGTGGGAAAAACCCATCCCATTGTTCATCACTGACTGTCAAATTCAAGAGGAATTAGTTTTTTTAATTAAATTGATCAAGTTTGCATTATTTCTCCCGATTGAGATAAAAAGGACCAACACTATGTCACTATTTGTCTAGTTTCTTACTTTCTTTTGGCTTGGATAATTTTGGTCATCCTATCCAGAGAAAGTAGCTAGCCCAGCAATTGTTCACTTATTGTCTTGCCTTGGGAAATTCTGGTTAGCTACCTGGTTTGATAATATTATTTGGGAAGTTCACATATGTACTACCATTGATACACCTGCTTTTGTGATCGCTACGCCTTCGCAATCTCTAAATGTTGTTCAATGTACACCTTAACAATCGCTACGCCTGGGCATTCAACCCACCGTTTAACGATTAAAAAAAAAACAATCTGTGCATCCTCCGCATGATAGTATCTATCTATCAGCCTGGTGAACAGTTCACTATTCCTATGCTCGAGTTCCTTCTTCCCTGTGTGATTACCATCAAATGTACTGCCTAATGCCGTGCTCGACAGAGCTCTTAATGGGCCTCTCCTGTCCTACAATGGATGGCCATCCCGGAAACAACTACTTCTCCAAGGAGTAACTTAATTTCTCGACTCCAACAATAGATCATTCTCAGTTGCAAGGGCTTCTACAACTAATGCAATTGACGATAATGCTCTTTCCACTTGTCCATCTATATTTACTCTCACTCTCGTGATGTTTATGCCTCATGAATATGATTATGGTGCTACCAATCAATTTACATTTGTTGCCACACCCCTCATTTATACTAAACTTGCTACACACCTCTACCGCTTGACTACCTATGATACACACTTGCACATGACTTCTGTTGATTATCTCCTTTACTATATCTATACGTTTTGTCTGTTTCTAATGTCATTATTTTTCCAACATTGCCTTAAGTATGGTGGTACTAATTAAAATTTTCAAAAACAACAAAAAAATGATGAAGCTACAAAAGTTGGACAAAACCAGTTTATAATTTTTTGAAATCAGCAAAAGGTGGAAAGCACAAAGTTTTTCCAAAATCTACGAAAACAACAAAAGCTGGCCAACATAGTGGAGCTTAGAAGATCTAAAAATCAGCTTCTGGCTAAAATATTAAAATCCAAACATCCCCCAATCAGCCCACGAAAGTTAGCAAAACAATTAAATTCCAAATTTCTTAAATTCGGTCAAACGAAGGACTAGCCTAAAAAGCTCATAGGAAAAAAAATGTGAAATTTAAATTTCTCGAAAAGGGCTAAAAATGGTAAGCTATATATAACTACAATAGTTGTAAATGCAGTGAAATATGGCAAAATTTTAAATTTCCCTAAATTGGCGGCCTAAAATAATGGAATGTGAACTTATAGCTCATAAAAGGAAAATTTTGCCGTACTGCCCCACTTTTTGAAAATATTTGGCGCTTTGCCTCACTTCCGAAAACAATTAGCGATATGTCCTTGTTTAGGACACGTCAGCAACAAATGTTATTGGGAAAAATGGCATAGGTTATTTCAATGTCGTTCTTCCCAATAACGGCATCTGTTTGGAAAAAAAGTTTCATACTGTTATTTAAAATAATGACATCTGTTATTTTTTGTCTAAAGATCTAACAGTCTCAATTGTGAGCTGAGAGAGAATTGCAAAACTAAAATAACCTATGCTGTTCTCTGAGAGAACGGCAACGATTATACTGATGCCGTTATTTTGAATAACGGCATCAGTTATTTTCGTACAAAATAACGGCATCAGTTATTTTCGTTTTGTACAGTTACCTATATTCAGAAACCCCCAAACCTTTCTCCTACCCCTTGTCATTCGTTTTTTTCTCTCTCTCTCTTCACTCCTGTAACCCACAAACCCTAGATCCCTAAATCAAAAAAATTCCAATCATTGGAGTGCTAAAAAATTTCATACATCCTACCTCCTTACTTCCACTCTCATTTCATTCTTCATCCACAACGATTTTTGAAGCTAGTGGCGGTACGATTTAATTTGAAGGTATTATTATCTTAACTGTATGTTTGATATGTATTCCCATGTTATGCTTATTGTGAGTAGTGAATGACTTGAATATGTTTGAATTTTTATGCTTAGGTATGAAATTTGATATCCCTATTTTGTTATATTTTGGGGGTGAAGTAATTAAGGATCCCAAGATTGGATATTCTTATAGTGATGTTGAATCGGTAATTATTTGGGCTCCCCGCAACTTTATGTACTCAGAATTAATAGATAAGATATATGAAGTCACGAATTGGGATAGAAGTGAAATGAGTCTGAAAATCAGAGCCCGTTATGCTACTAGTAAAGGGGATGTGCAATATTTCATGTTGGTACCCGTAGACAATGATAATTCTCTGAGGTCTATGATGCTTAGGACACTTGATCCAAATTATAGTTGGAACGCAGTTGAATTATATATCGATCAAACGAGGCTTCCAAATACTACACGAGTTGTTATTGAAAGTCCAAGGCCTGCACGGACTTTGAAACCATCTGCCGAGTCACATGTTAGAATTTCAAATACAGACGAAGATACTAGCACAACTCCAACGGAACCTGTTTCCTCCGAATACAAGCAGGTACTTCCGTCGTTATTGTCACAAAATATTTTGCTAGCCAGCATGGCAATGGAAGACTTTGACAACGCCATTGTAAATAACGATTTGGTCGAAGAGGAAGAAGATGAGGAACGCGGTCTCGAAGATGATGAGGAGGAGGTTGCCGTTGAAGCTCTGGTTGTTGATGTCAATGTTGATGTGCCGGTTAACAATGCTCGTGTGTTGCTAAGTCAGGACACAAGTGCAGCGATGCATGGATCTCAATCCAATGAATGGATGTCTCGTGCCACCATACATGAACATGAATAGTCTTCCGTTGGTTCTTCCAACTTGGATGAGCTCTTCATTGGTCAAAGATTTCCAACCAAAGATGCTCTACAACATCAAGTGAAGATGTACGCCGTGAAGAACCACAGAGAATTCGTGACGGTAAAATCAGATTGTGGTCTATACCATGTGAAATGTAAATACGCACCCATCAACCATTCAGCCGAGGACATTGCAGAAAATCTGTCACTTCAAAATGTAGTTGGTTATCCATGGCAATTGCATGTAATTGTTCCCAAAGGCCGTAATTATTTCGTGGTAAAGAAGCTTGAAGGTGCACACACATGTGTGAATCCTACATTGACTCAGGATCACAGCAAAATTGACTCCACGGTTGTGGCGACGGTCATATTGGATGTTGTGAAGGAACAACTCGCAATAACACCAAGAGCCATAATTGGAATAGTGAAGGGTAAGTTCCATTACACAATTTCATACTGGAAAACTTGGAAGGCTAAACATAAAGCAATTGAGCGACTATATATATGGTTCTTTTGAAAAATCTTACACTAAATTACCATATCTACTCAATGCAATTCAAGCTTCAAATCCTGGCACGGCTGTACATTGGGCGAAGATTGTGTCCGGTCCGGACATAGAAACTTTTAAGGGTGTTTTTTGGGCATTCGGTCCTTCCATCGAAGGATTTAAGGCATGTAGACCAGTTATAAGTGTAGACGGCACTCATTTGTACGGGAAATATAAAGGCTATTTGTTGATTGTTGTTTCACCATACGCAAACGGTAGGTTGTTTCTATTTGTGTTTGCACTAGTTGATGGTGAAGAGACGTGGACATGAACTGTATTCGGTGCTTCGTCACAGATCGTGCATGTAATGCCCCGATTTTTCATTTAATGAAAAATTATTTATTTTGCACGTAGTGTGCACGTGCAATATTTTTGGTTGAATTAAATGTTATGATTATTTTCATTATGCTGAATATAGATTTTTAAATATGTGCTTGTAATTATTTTTATAAAGCCTTCTTTTAATTAGACAAAAAACCTTTTCTTTTAAAAGCCCAAAGTTAATTTAATTTATTATTTTTATAATAATTATTTTGGCCCATAAACTAAAGCCCATGAGTTAATTTATTTTTAAATACAACTTGTCATGTAGGATACAATTTAAAGTTTATTTTTATACAAAATTTAATGTACAATTTTTTAAATGGAGACCAAGTTGCATGCACGTGCACTACACGTACACGTGCAAATGCACTTCCCAAAGCATGGCCGGTTGTAATCTTTTTGGAGGGAAAATCAAAATTTTAATGGAGATCATGCTTGGTGGTTACTTGGTTGTGGGTAGTTAATGCAACTCCTACTTTCATCTTAGCCCTCCATCTTATAACCAATTACTTGATCCTAGCCCTCCATTCCATCAAGATTTTAGTATAAATAACCCCCCCCGCCCCCCCCCCCCCCCCCCCCCCCCCCCCCGGCTAGTTATTCTTGTGCAAAATTATTTTCTTCCAAACCTACAGTTCAATTACATTATCTAGTAGTTATTTTAGTGAGTTAAAAGATTGAGAGTTTGTGTGGGTTTGTGCATCAATCAAGAAGGAGAGGAGGCCGGCATAGGGAGTGCTCTCGGTGGCTTGTGGAGGTGCTCGGCTTTGGTGTTCTTGGAGGCTCGAGTGCGCGCTTCTAGGAGGAGGACCGTTCGTGTGCAAGGACTTTTGTTTAGGAAGTTGCTAATTGTGTTTGTCTCTCCATTTGAGGTGGGTAAATTCTCCATATTTCTAAATCAGAAATGCATGTTAGAAATGAATGAATGAAGCATGAAAAAGACTAAGAAGGGTACACTTAATTAGGAAAAATAACCTATTGAATGATTGAAATGTGGACATGCAAATTTGTATGTGGTTCGATTATTTAAGTTGTATGTGAATTGATTAGGATCATGGATTGATTGAAGAAAACACATTTATTACCATCAAGAATTACATACAAAAGTTAGTAGATTGATAATGCTATTTCATGTGTTAAATAGATCTTTTGTGTTAATGTGGGCATGAATAATTTAAAATATGAGTTTGTATGTTGGGTAAATGATTAAAGACAGAGAACTAATGTGAAATTTGTTGATAAAGAGATTAGAATGCTAATTGCTAAGAAATGTCGAAAAGAGAAGAAAATGTGGTAGTGATAGTTCATATTTCAAATTAGTTGTATGAAAATATGTATTAACTAGATTTGCCCATGGGCACGTGCTTACAGTACGTCATCGGAACGATACAAAACACGAAAAGCTTGTAAACAGTAAAACAACAATTATGTAGCTCAAATTTGAATAGTATGACAATAATTAGTTGTAAATAAAAGTCCATGTTTCCATTAGTATATGTTGAAAAATAATTATAAATGGGGGTATAAAATCTAACTTCTTAGAACTTTAAGTGTGAAGTTGAAGAGATATTTACTATTTTCAATATAGCATGTGCAAAAAAAATATTAAAATTCTGAAAATCTAAATTTCTAAGTAAATATAGAAAGAATGGGAGAGAGAGATAGGGAGAGAGAGAAAGAGAGAAATATGAAAAAGTGAAGAGAGAAGAGAGATAGTAATAAAGTAATAAGTTTTTTAGTTTTGGAGGGAAAAATTTTATTTTGGGGTTTGAAATTTTGGAGGGAAAATATGTTTTGTGAGGTTTGATCTAGGCCTTTGATTTTAGGGGGGATTGATTGTGAGCCACTTGATAGCTTTCTTTGTAATTTATTATATAGATTATTGAAAAAATTATTCTTTATTATACTGGAGTATAATTTAGGTTGAGAATAGCCAATCTGGAAATTTACAGTAAATTCTATAAAAGCAAATTGAAATGAGAATTCGTTGAACGTCAAAATGTTCTAAATAACAAAGAGTATTGGTTAAATAAAATTTGAATTGCGTTAGTGACAACTTGAGCGCGTAGCTCAAGCGGTCGGGACGACTCTGATCGCTACAGTGGTTTCGGTCTAAGGTTGCTGGTTCGAATCCCTGTGGCACCATACTTTTGCTTCCTTTCTTTTTAAATGTATAAGAACAGCGGCCGAGAGTATTTAATATTCTAAGCGCCCTTCTATACTGCTGGTGCAAGCGGCCTAGTGGCCTGTGCCTTCGGCTGTCTTCTCTGTGGTGCTGGGTTCGAATCTTGGTCTCGGTAGTATGAAAAAATGTTTTTTTTTTGGATGTTTTGGTGATCAAAAAATTAGGAAAAAAATATGACTATTCTTCTAAAAATACATGGGACTTATTAAAAATAATTTGGGGATTATTTACTTAAAATAAAGTATAATTTGTGACTAAATGTGGAAATAGAACTATGGTTCTACATTGATATTCCTTGTGAAATTAGATCTTGTAAAAATGACTTGAAATGAAGGATTAGAAAATTAATGTGGCAAGAAGAAATTATATTGTGTGATGTGATGCAAATTATTCTCATTTGAGAATAGTGTGGAAATTATGAAGTGTAAATGTTCACCTTTGATTGAATAATTAGTGATGTGGGTTTTTATGTGAAAATAACATTTCATGAGTTACATGATGAATAGTTGAATTAAATGTATAATTATGGACTATTGAACAATTTAGAAATCATGATTGAAAAAGAAAAATGCTATTTGAGTATGATAACTCAACATATGAACTTATGAGTGGAAATGCTCAATATTGGAAATTTGAATTGAAATTGAAACAAAAAAGTAGCTAAGTCTCCCCCGGCATTTGGAAAGAAATGAAATGAAAATTGAAAGGAAAGACCAAGGTTGGTCATGTTTGAATGAATGAATAAGTCCGGTTTAGTGGAGAGGCTAACTCTAGAGCTTTGATTTTGTTCATGATTCTGATAAAAACTAAGGATTAGTACATAGTGGAGACGTGATGAAAGTAGGAGAAAAACATGAGTATGAGGGCCATTGGATTGGCGGCGTGAGAGTATTCACAGGCTGTCTTCACGATGCGTCGTGACATGACGTGGATACTGCTTCAGGGTACCGTCCTGGTGGCGACGCTTATGGGATGTTTGGTGACTGCAATAGGATCGTGTGCCATAAAGGAGGCTGAATTGCCACAGGCTGTCTTCACGATGCGTCGTGACATGACGTAGAATTTTCCTCCAGGTTTTCTGTACACGTGCTTGTACTCATAGATCATCTAAGATACCTACCGTAATTACAATAGTAGATTAAGTCATGGCGAGGGATTGAACCCTACAAAGATGAAGAACGATTAAGAGGCTTGCCCTCGGACCTATGTAGTATGGGATGCATAGAATCCGAACAAGTGCGCATTAGTGTCATGTAATATAAATAAATACATTAAGGACTAAGTGCACAATCACAACACGACATCAATAGGGTAGTCCCTTTAGTTTGACATGTGACAAGTTTGTGTTTGCTAAATATGGAAAATAAGTTATGCTATTTCCGGCATAGAGAGGATGACCGTGTATAATGATCGTCGGTTGAATAAACTGACGTACCCACAGTCTTATATGCAGGTAAGTGACATGATAAAGGTTAAAGAGGAACGAATGCTTAAAGATTATTCAATGTTGTTGTACATTCATGTAAATGTTGTAATTTTACTTCCGCTGTGCAGTGTAAATTGTAATGAATTTATGTAAACTCTGATGTAAAATGAAAAGTTCAAATTTCCTTGTAAAATTGTACTAAAGGAAGTGGAAAGATCCTGTAGAACATCTCGAATTCAGTGTATTTGGGATTTGGCGTTACAGTGCAGGTCTGTGTGTCATTTCTAATCGGCATGCCGGTATTTTATCAACAATGCAAAATGAGTTTGGTACATGGAAGGAACCATTTGCATATCATCGGTTTTGTATACGGCATTTTGCTAGCAATTTCCATAAAAAATTTGGTTGCAAATTTTTGATGAGTAAGTTGAAGATAATTGCGTGTCAAAATCAGTGGAAGAAGTTTGAGGAAACGATGGCACAACTTGAAGCGAGCAATACTGATGGGGCTAATTGGTTGAAGGAGAAAGCGATTGAGAAATGGGCACTTACTACCGATGGTGGGCATAGATATGGTATAATGACAACAAATCTATCGGAAGTTTTCAACTCAGTTCTAAAAGGTGTTCGTAGCTTGCCTGTCACCGCAATTGTAGAACTGATGAGCACAGTATTATTCATTTTTTTTAGAGCAATAATCTTAATATAATTAGACATTTAAAAGCTCTATATGTGATATTTAACTCTTATTTTCTCTTTTCCACAGGAAACAGCTTATAACAGCAAAACGAAGCAGATTCAGGACTTCAAGGATAATACACAGCAAACTGCAGAGGATCAGTCGACTGGTTCCCCAACACAGGCGACTGGACAAGAGAAGCTGATTTTCCACAACTCTCGACACAGTCGACTCACTCCCAAAAGACAGTCGACTAGTCTGAACAATTATGAAATCTTCAGGAGTCTCGACTCAGTCGACTGGTTCGAAGATAAGTCGACTGGTCTGCGGCGGAGTAAACAGATAAGATATTCGAAGATTCACCCAAATCTAATTTCAAATCTATTTAAATCCAGATCTTATGCAACGAATCAAATCTAGAGACTGGAAATTGGCAAAAGCACGTGGTGAACAGATAAGGAAGGAAAGAAGAAAAGAGAAAGACATAAATCATCAAATCAAGAAGATTTTTCCCTAAAAAAGGGGAAACCCTAATTCTCAGCAGTGCTCTATAAATACCAGAAGAGATCCGCCAAAAAGATATATATCTCTTGGACGCAACTTAATCTCAGAGTTCCCAACCATCAAGTCATCAACCAGTGCTTCATTCCATCAACATCCAAGAAGGAGAAAGAAGACCCAGCAACCAGAAGGCAGTCGACTGTGTGACAGCCAGTCGACCATATTGCCGGAATCCATTAGTTTATCTCTTCTCTCTTTATTCTTTCATGTTGATCATGTATTTGAACTTGTTAAGCAATAAAAGTCTTATTATGAGGAACTAATTTCATAGTTGGGTAGATCGAAACCGTAGTTATGTAATGCTATATTCTTCTGAATCCTTCTATTTTACTTATTGATTGAATCTGATTGAATTGATATAGATTGATAACAGTCAAACTTGTTCAGCAGTTATAAGTGCAGTCGACTGATGGTGAGAGCCAGTCGACTGCCATACAGAGTCTGATATTATCAAGTCTGTAAGTTAGAAATCTGAATCTGTTATATGAGCATATTGAGACGACCCGTATCTCGTGCTCATAACTTGTAACAAGGGAATCTTTAGGGGTTCTTGGTTCAATCAACTTAGAGGATCTAGATCTGATACCAATTTCTAGAACTTTAAGTGTTTGTTCGTTTCCACTGTTCTTATGTTTTCTTTAAGTATAACTTAGTAGATACCATGCTAGATACTTAAGGAAAGAAACGAATTAGAGTAGATACCATGCCTAATTCTTGGCTTAGGGAAACAATACTTTAAGGAGTAGATACCATGCCCTTGAAGTGAACAAACATGAGTAATTAGAAGTAAATTCAGAAGGCAACTTAGCATTACTAACTATTGGTGGAGATCAACAACCCAACTATTCAAGAGATATTTGTGATTCAACACCTCTCATCTTAGTTTTAATCTTTTAGTTCTTTTAGAATATTATAACAACTCTTATTCATTTTTATTATTAGTTTTATTGATCAGTAAGTTGAAGTCTACAATCTCTGTGGGATCGACCCTTGCTATTACTACGATTCTATAAACGATTCGTGCACTTGCGAGGTTTTATAATTTGTGTCTAGTTATTCTATTTATTTAGGTAGCTAGATAACCAACAACAAGTTTTTGGCGCCGTTGCCAGGGATTGTTTAGTATTTTAACTTACAAGTCAGTAGAATTTTTATTAGTTTTTCTTTTCTTTTATTAATAATTTTTCTTTTAGGTTACAGGACTTCGGTGAATGCACGGTAGACGATCACTTCGTCTAGAGCTACTACCTATTGACGCAGAAACAGAACGAACTTTGCACAGACTAGGTAAGCTGTTTTCAGCCAACCAGTCGACTGCTGTACTGACCCAGTCGACTGCACAGAGACAAATTTCGCAGGAAAGAATGGCTGAAGAAATACAAAATCGAGTGCCAATGCAGGACAAATTCACTCCTAAGAATATTGAGCAACCTTCCTGCATTGCTTTTCAACCTAATGCCACAGGGAACATGCACCTATCTCCTCATTTACTTAGTATGGTTCCCCATTTCAGTGGCAAACCAGATGAAGAGCCTCATCTTCACTTGCAAGACTTTTTCGATCTTTGCAGGACACAAAGCGTCCAAGGGCTTACCGCTGAACAAATCAGGTTAATCTTGTTTCCTTTTTCTTTAAAACTTAATGCTAAGTTGTGGTATAATTCTTTGGAACCAGGATCAATTAACTCATGGGAGCAATTGGCAACGAAATTTTTGAAAGAATTCTTTCCAGCCCAAAAGACCAAACAGCTGAAAAGGGAGATTCAACTCTTCCAACAAAAGGATGGAGATTTATTCTTCGAGGCATGGAAGGATTTCAAAAGCAAACTTCTCAAGTGTCCTACTCACAATCTGCCTAAGGATGATCAGGTACAAGCTTTTTATGAAGGTTTAAATGACACTAACAAGGCAATCGTTGATGCAGCTTGCAATGGAATTTTGATGAGAAAAAGTGGAGAAGAAGCCATTGAACTATTTGAAGAACTCAGCGAGAACTCCCAACAATTCTCAACAAGAAGGGGACCTACGAAAAAACAGGGAGTTTACGAAATCTCTAATAGTAATAACATTCAATTAGAAATGGCAAACATGAATAAGAAAATTGATATGCTTGTTAATGCAATGTCGACGATGGGTGGAGTTAAAAATCAAACAAATGAAATGTGTGCAATTTGTTCTCATTTAGATCACACAACTGATACATGTCTCATGTCTACTTTCACAGATCAGGAGCATGCGAATTATGTGGGTCGAGGAGTGTTTCCACCAAAGAACAATCCATACTCGAACACATATAACCCAGGATGGAGGAATCATCCAAACTTCTCATGGAGCAATAATCAAAATAATCAAGGGAATCAATTCACACAAGGACATGCAAGGAACCCTCAGATGGGAAATGGGTTTGATCGACCAGCCCCAGAACAGAAGAAGTTGGATTTTGAGTCCACCGTTCTTCAATTGCTCCAACAACAACATCAAACAAGCAACCAACAAGGACAAGCGATTCAGAAGTTAGAAACACAAATTGGTCAGATTGCAAAAGAGTTAAGCGAACGAAAGGCAGGAGAACTCCCTTCACAAACCATACCAAACCCTGGAGGTCAAGAACAACTCCAAGCAGTCACAACCCTAAGAAATGGTAAGATAATTGACAACATGATTGGAACACATACAGACAAACCAGATACACAACCATCAAAAGCTCTGGGTTCAAACAAGGTAAGTGAAAAAGTAGGGACAGTACCACTGCCATTCCCTCAAAGGTTAGTCAATAAAAAGAAAGAACAACATTTATTTGACGTCTTTGAAACTCTCAAAAAGGTAGAAATTAATATTCCCCTACTTGATGCTATTAAACAAATTCCTTCTTATGCCAAATTTTTGAAAGACTGTTGTACTCACAAAAGAACATTTCAGGTTAAGGAGGATGTGGCTTTGACAGAAGAAGTGAGCGCTGTATTATTAAGAAAACTACCACCTAAACTGAAAGATCCAGGTAGTTTTACCATTCCTTGCAAGGTTGGTGAGCACTTCTTTGAAAAGGCACTGCTAGACTTGGGGGCAAGCATCAACCTTCTTCCTTATTCTGTTTACGAAAAGCTTGGATTGGGGGAACTCAAGCCAACATCCATCACTTTGCAATTGGCTGATCGCAGTATAAAAAGACCTAGAGGTATATTAGAAGACGTCCTAGTTCAGGTAAATGATTTTATTTTGCCTGCTGATTTTGTTGTGTTAGATATGGAGGAATCTTCAATGTCATCATCTCTACCGATCATATTAGGTAGGCCCTTTATGAGTACAACTGATATCAAAATTTGTGTTAAAAAGGGCATTATAAGTATGAAGATAAACGGAGAAAAAGTGGAATTTAAAATGTTTGATACACTAAAATTACCACAAGATGATCATGAATGCTATAATATTGATGTGGTGCAGGAGATTGTTGATCAAACATTTCAGGTACATAGCGTTGAACCACTTCAAGCCACAATCACTCAATCTCTAACTTTATCTCATGTTGAACAGGAATACGATGACTGGAGGATTGCAGAGACAGTACATCACCTTGAAACCCCACAGTCATATTCAGGTAAGTCTGCACCTTTATTTGAAAAATTGGTGTCTGATAAAAATTGTTCTTCTACAGATCAAGCGACTGATGAACAGAGTAAGTCGACTGGTATTCTAACCAGTCGACCGAATCAAGATACCCAGAACAAGTCGACTGCTGACATGGCCCAGTCGACTGTACAGAAACTTCCAGACATAGAACTTAAGCAGTTGCCCGACCATTTGAAGCATGCATTTTTAGGCAAGAACCAGACGCTACCAATAATAATTGCTGCGAACTTAAGTGCACAGGAAGAATATAAGTTGCTGAAGGTACTACGAGAACACAAGAGTGCAATAGGATGGACCATTGCAGATATCAAAGGAATAAGTCCATCCAGATGCATGCATAGAATACTCCTTGAAGACAATGCAAAACCAAGCAGGGAGGCACAGAGAAGGCTTAACCCAAACATGAAGGAAGTGGTAAGAGCAGAAATTTTGAAGCTACTAGATGTTGGCATCATCTATCCTATCTCAGATAGCAAATGGGTAAGTCCTATACATGTAGTGCCTAAGAAAAGTGGAGTTACAGTGGTAACAAATGAAGAGAATGAACTTATCCCAACAAGAGTAACCACAGGTTGGAGGGTATGCATTGATTATAGGAAACTGAACAATGAAACCAGGAAAGATCACTTCCCTCTTCCTTTTATTGATCAAATGTTAGAAAGATTAGCAGGATATAGTCATTATTGTTTTTTAGATGGCTATAGTGGCTATAATCAAATTGCTATTGCTCCAGAAGATCAAGAAAAAACCACTTTTACATGTCCTTTTGGTACTTTTGCTTACAGGAGGATGCCATTTGGATTGTGCAACGCACCAGCAACATTTCAAAGATGCATGATGAGCATATTTTCAGACATGGTGGAAAGGTTCATCGAGGTATTTATGGATGACTTTAGTGTTTTTGGATCTTGTTTTGATGAATGCCTTAATCATTTGCAGCTTGTGCTTAAAAGATGTGAAGAATGCAATTTAGTGCTGAATTGGAAAAAGTGCCATTTCATGGTACAACAAGGTATTGTGTTGGGACATGTGGTGTCCAAAAGGGGAATAGAGGTAGACAAAGCAAAAATTGATATAATATCAAAACTACCCCCTCCCACTACAGTTAAGGGTGTTAGGAGTTTTCTAGGACATGCAGGTTTCTATAGAAGATTCATAAAAGATTTTTCAAAAATCTCCAAACCCCTTTGTGACTTGTTGGCTAAGGATGTTGAGTTTGTATGGACAGAAGAATGTACAAATGCTTTTAATACATTGAAAAATCTTCTCATTTCTGCACCTATAGTCATGGCACCAGATTGGAGCCATCCTTTCGAGCTTATGTGTGATGCAAGTGATTATGCTTTAGGGGCTGTTTTAGGTCAACGAATCAATAAGAAACCTCATGTTATTTACTATGCTTCTCGAACTTTAAACGATGCACAGCTAAATTATTCCACTACTGAAAAAGAAATGTTAGCTGTTATTTTTGCTGTAGAGAAGTTTAGATCATATTTAATTGGTGCTAAAGTTATTGTTTTTACTGACCATGCTGCCTTGAGATATTTGTTTGCTAAAAAGGATGCTAAGCCTAGATTAATCAGATGGGTGCTGTTGCTTCAAGAATTCGATCTTGAGATTAGAGACAAGAAAGGAAGCGACAATGTTGTGGCAGATCACATGTCCAGATTACTGCACGAGGAAGAGAGAAATGTGCCCCCACTGAATGAAAATTTCCCAGATGAACAACTATTTGAAATCAATGTGCAATCTCTCGGGGCAGTCGACTGGTCCCTAAACCAGTCGACTTGTCTCTCTGAACAACTCCCCTGGTTTGCTGATATTGTCAATTTTCTAACTGCTCATGTTTTCCCTCCAGGTATGACACATCAAGAAAGAAAAAGATTGGTGGCTCTGTGCAAACACTTTTATTGGGATGACCCTAATCTATTCAAATTCTGTCCTGATCAAATTATAAGAAGATGTGTGGCAGACGAGGAACAATTGAGTATTCTACAACACTGCCACCAATATGCATGTGGAGGACATTTTGGACCAAAAAGAACAGCACTAAAGGTATTGCAATCTTGTTTTTATTGGCCTAATGTATTCAAAGATGCTTTTTCTTTCTGCAGGACTTGCGACAAATGCCAAAGGACAGGCAACATCTCTTCTAGAAATCAAATGCCACTGCACAACATACAAGTAATCGAGCTTTTTGATGTTTGGGGAATTGACTTCATGGGTCCATTTCCTAACTCATTTGGCTATTTATATATTCTTGTTGGTGTAGATTATGTGTCTAAATGGGTCGAGGCTGTCCCCTCAAAAACTAATGATCACAAAGTTGTTGTCAAGTTTTTGCAGGAGAACATTTTCACTAGGTTTGGTACACCACGAGCAATAATTAGTGATGGAGGAAGCCACTTCAATAACTACCCATTTGCTTCTTTGATGAAGAAATATGGGATTACACATAGAGTGGGAACTCCATATCATCCTCAAACTAGTGGGCAAGTGGAGATTAGCAACAGAGAAATCAAAAGCATTTTGGAGAAGACAGTCAACACAAGGAGGAAGGATTGGTCATTGCGCTTGAACGATGCATTATGGGCCTATAGAACCGCATACAAAATACCCATTGGCATGTCACCATACCGTTTGGTGTTTGGAAAAGCCTGCCATTTGCCAGTTGAGTTGGAGCACAAAGCATATTGGGCCATCAAAAAGTTCAATTTTGATATGAAACAAGCAGGTGACAAAAGAAGACTACAACTAAATGAGCTTGAAGAGTTGAGGCATGACGCTTATGAAAATGCAAAATTGTACAAGGAAAGAACCAAGTTGTACCATGACAAACAGCTAGCAAGGAAGGAGTTTTATGAAGGACAAAAGGTATTGATCTACAACTCAAGATTAAGACTCTTTCCAGGCAAGCTTAAGTCACGATGGTATGGACCATATATTGTCACAAAAGTCTTTCCACATGGTGCTTTGGAGGTTCATAGCAAGGAAAAGAATCACACATTTAAGGTGAACGGGCATAGAGCGAAGCCATACATAGAGATGAGCATAGAACCGCAAGAGGAGGATGTGAATTTTCAAACCGTTCAATACATGGCATGACCTCATCAAGTCTAGCTGAAGACAGAAAACACAGCGCTTATTGGGAGGCAACCCAATTTTTCAGGGGAGTATTTACACTTTCCCTTTATTTTCTTTCAAGTTATTTTTCTTCTAGTTATTTTTATTTTTCTCTCCTTACTAGATGTGACATATGCCTATTTTTAAATTTTCTTTCGAACATTGAGGACAATGTTCCATCTAAGTTTGGGGGTATTAGGGTTAGTTATATTTATCATCTTTTTGAATTTTTTTTTTTTTTCTTCTTTAGGATAAACAATTTCTTATAAAGTAAGAAGAAGGATGCTTATTTACTTTAGGATTGTTGAGTTTCATAAATTCCCTACAAGATTATATGAGTCATGCAATTATACATAATAAAAAAAAATGTGATGCTTTTTCTGGGAATTATTCCCTTTAGATCTAGTCCTAAATTGAGTTTAAGTAAATAGAGTAATAAAAAAAAAAAAAATATATATATATATATATATATATATATATATACTTGAATAAAGTCAATCTACTCCAATGTTTTAAGTGCTTAGTAACTAGGGGTATTCATCACCAATGTTTACCTTTACGTCAAACGGCAACTTGAAATATGAGTATGCAAAGCACTTTAGAGTTTGTGACTCGCTGAGTAACCGGGTGGATTCATCACAAATGATTCGCATTCGCGTCAAAAGGCAAGTGACATCTTTAGAGAAGCGACTTAAAAAAAAAAAAAAAAAAAAAAAAAAAACTCTAGTTTGCTACTCGGTTTGTAGTAGAGAAAAGGGGATAATCACAGATGGAGTTGTTGCATACTTTAATTAAATTAATTGCATGACAAATATGATTAAGTTTGGGGATTATGACTGAACAATTGCACTAGAGAAAGTGGGTATGTTTAATTTTACTTTGTCTAAAATTGTTTATACCTTTCTATGCTGATGTCCACATAATAAGAAATCTTGGTGGTTGAGTCCATTGTGATTATTATTCTCCTTATTCATAATTCTAGTTTGCTTGAGGACAAGCAAAATCTAAGTTTGGGGGTATTTGATGAGCACAGTATTATTCATTTTTTTTAGAGCAATAATCTTAATATAATTAGACATTTAAAAGCTCTATATGTGATATTTAACTCTTATTTTCTCTTTTCCACAGGAAACAGCTTATAACAGCAAAACGAAGCAGATTCAGGACTTCAAGGATAATACACAGCAAACTGCAGAGGATCAGTCGACTGGTTCCCCAACACAGGCGACTGGACAAGAGAAGCTGATTTTCCACAACTCTCGACACAGTCGACTCACTCCCAAAAGACAGTCGACTAGTCTGAACAATTATGAAATCTTCAGGAGTCTCGACTCAGTCGACTGGTTCGAAGATAAGTCGACTGGTCTGCGGCGGAGTAAACAGATAAGATATTCGAAGATTCACCCAAATCTAATTTCAAATCTATTTAAATCCAGATCTTATGCAACGAATCAAATCTAGAGACTGGAAATTGGCAAAAGCACGTGGTGAACAGATAAGGAAGGAAAGAAGAAAAGAGAAAGACATAAATCATCAAATCAAGAAGATTTTTCCCTAAAAAAGGGGAAACCCTAATTCTCAGCAGTGCTCTATAAATACCAGAAGAGATCCGCCAAAAAGATATATATCTCTTGGACGCAACTTAATCTCAGAGTTCCCAACCATCAAGTCATCAACCAGTGCTTCATTCCATCAACATCCAAGAAGGAGAAAGAAGACCCAGCAACCAGAAGGCAGTCGACTGTGTGACAGCCAGTCGACCATATTGCCGGAATCCATTAGTTTATCTCTTCTCTCTTTATTCTTTCATGTTGATCATGTATTTGAACTTGTTAAGCAATAAAAGTCTTATTATGAGGAACTAATTTCATAGTTGGGTAGATCGAAACCGTAGTTATGTAATGCTATATTCTTCTGAATCCTTCTATTTTACTTATTGATTGAATCTGATTGAATTGATATAGATTGATAACAGTCAAACTTGTTCAGCAGTTATAAGTGCAGTCGACTGATGGTGAGAGCCAGTCGACTGCCATACAGAGTCTGATATTATCAAGTCTGTAAGTTAGAAATCTGAATCTGTTATATGAGCATATTGAGACGACCCGTATCTCGTGCTCATAACTTGTAACAAGGGAATCTTTAGGGGTTCTTGGTTCAATCAACTTAGAGGATCTAGATCTGATACCAATTTCTAGAACTTTAAGTGTTTGTTCGTTTCCACTGTTCTTATGTTTTCTTTAAGTATAACTTAGTAGATACCATGCTAGATACTTAAGGAAAGAAACGAATTAGAGTAGATACCATGCCTAATTCTTGGCTTAGGGAAACAATACTTTAAGGAGTAGATACCATGCCCTTGAAGTGAACAAACATGAGTAATTAGAAGTAAATTCAGAAGGCAACTTAGCATTACTAACTATTGGTGGAGATCAACAACCCAACTATTCAAGAGATATTTGTGATTCAACACCTCTCATCTTAGTTTTAATCTTTTAGTTCTTTTAGAATATTATAACAACTCTTATTCATTTTTATTATTAGTTTTATTGATCAGTAAGTTGAAGTCTACAATCTCTGTGGGATCGACCCTTGCTATTACTACGATTCTATAAACGATTCGTGCACTTGCGAGGTTTTATAATTTGTGTCTAGTTATTCTATTTATTTAGGTAGCTAGATAACCAACAACAAGTTTTTGGCGCCGTTGCCAGGGATTGTTTAGTATTTTAACTTACAAGTCAGTAGAATTTTTATTAGTTTTTCTTTTCTTTTATTAATAATTTTTCTTTTAGGTTACAGGACTTCGGTGAATGCACGGTAGACGATCACTTCGTCTAGAGCTACTACCTATTGACGCAGAAACAGAACGAACTTTGCACAGACTAGGTAAGCTGTTTTCAGCCAACCAGTCGACTGCTGTACTGACCCAGTCGACTGCACAGAGACAAATTTCGCAGGAAAGAATGGCTG
The DNA here is from genome assembly GCA_017893485.1 of Hemerocallis citrina. Taxonomy (NCBI): domain Eukaryota; kingdom Viridiplantae; phylum Streptophyta; class Magnoliopsida; order Asparagales; family Asphodelaceae; genus Hemerocallis; species Hemerocallis citrina. Next base: position 116,895,829 of record CM030361.1, on the reverse strand, counting down.
AAGAAATACAAAATCGAGTGCCAATGCAGGACAAATTCACTCCTAAGAATATTGAGCAACCTTCCTGCATTGCTTTTCAACCTAATGCCACAGGGAACATGCACCTATCTCCTCATTTACTTAGTATGGTTCCCCATTTCAGTGGCAAACCAGATGAAGAGCCTCATCTTCACTTGCAAGACTTTTTCGATCTTTGCAGGACACAAAGCGTCCAAGGGCTTACCGCTGAACAAATCAGGTTAATCTTGTTTCCTTTTTCTTTAAAACTTAATGCTAAGTTGTGGTATAATTCTTTGGAACCAGGATCAATTAACTCATGGGAGCAATTGGCAACGAAATTTTTGAAAGAATTCTTTCCAGCCCAAAAGACCAAACAGCTGAAAAGGGAGATTCAACTCTTCCAACAAAAGGATGGAGATTTATTCTTCGAGGCATGGAAGGATTTCAAAAGCAAACTTCTCAAGTGTCCTACTCACAATCTGCCTAAGGATGATCAGGTACAAGCTTTTTATGAAGGTTTAAATGACACTAACAAGGCAATCGTTGATGCAGCTTGCAATGGAATTTTGATGAGAAAAAGTGGAGAAGAAGCCATTGAACTATTTGAAGAACTCAGCGAGAACTCCCAACAATTCTCAACAAGAAGGGGACCTACGAAAAAACAGGGAGTTTACGAAATCTCTAATAGTAATAACATTCAATTAGAAATGGCAAACATGAATAAGAAAATTGATATGCTTGTTAATGCAATGTCGACGATGGGTGGAGTTAAAAATCAAACAAATGAAATGTGTGCAATTTGTTCTCATTTAGATCACACAACTGATACATGTCTCATGTCTACTTTCACAGATCAGGAGCATGCGAATTATGTGGGTCGAGGAGTGTTTCCACCAAAGAACAATCCATACTCGAACACATATAACCCAGGATGGAGGAATCATCCAAACTTCTCATGGAGCAATAATCAAAATAATCAAGGGAATCAATTCACACAAGGACATGCAAGGAACCCTCAGATGGGAAATGGGTTTGATCGACCAGCCCCAGAACAGAAGAAGTTGGATTTTGAGTCCACCGTTCTTCAATTGCTCCAACAACAACATCAAACAAGCAACCAACAAGGACAAGCGATTCAGAAGTTAGAAACACAAATTGGTCAGATTGCAAAAGAGTTAAGCGAACGAAAGGCTGGAGAACTCCCTTCACAAACCATACCAAACCCTGGAGGTCAAGAACAACTCCAAGCAGTCACAACCCTAAGAAATGGTAAGATAATTGACAACATGATTGGAACACATACAGACAAACCAGATACACAACCATCAAAAGCTCTGGGTTCAAACAAGGTAAGTGAAAAAGTAGGGACAGTACCACTGCCATTCCCTCAAAGGTTAGTCAATAAAAAGAAAGAACAACATTTATTTGACGTCTTTGAAACTCTCAAAAAGGTAGAAATTAATATTCCCCTACTTGATGCTATTAAACAAATTCCTTCTTATGCCAAATTTTTGAAAGACTGTTGTACTCACAAAAGAACATTTCAGGTTAAGGAGGATGTGGCTTTGACAGAAGAAGTGAGCGCTGTATTATTAAGAAAACTACCACCTAAACTGAAAGATCCAGGTAGTTTTACCATTCCTTGCAAGGTTGGTGAGCACTTCTTTGAAAAGGCACTGCTAGACTTGGGGGCAAGCATCAACCTTCTTCCTTATTCTGTTTACGAAAAGCTTGGATTGGGGGAACTCAAGCCAACATCCATCACTTTGCAATTGGCTGATCGCAGTATAAAAAGACCTAGAGGTATATTAGAAGACGTCCTAGTTCAGGTAAATGATTTTATTTTGCCTGCTGATTTTGTTGTGTTAGATATGGAGGAATCTTCAATGTCATCATCTCTACCGATCATATTAGGTAGGCCCTTTATGAGTACAACTGATATCAAAATTTGTGTTAAAAAGGGCATTATAAGTATGAAGATAAACGGAGAAAAAGTGGAATTTAAAATGTTTGATACACTAAAATTACCACAAGATGATCATGAATGCTATAATATTGATGTGGTGCAGGAGATTGTTGATCAAACATTTCAGGTACATAGCGTTGAACCACTTCAAGCCACAATCACTCAATCTCTAACTTTATCTCATGTTGAACAGGAATACGATGACTGGAGGATTGCAGAGACAGTACATCACCTTGAAACCCCACAGTCATATTCAGGTAAGTCTGCACCTTTATTTGAAAAATTGGTGTCTGATAAAAATTGTTCTTCTACAGATCAAGCGACTGATGAACAGAGTAAGTCGACTGGTATTCTAACCAGTCGACCGAATCAAGATACCCAGAACAAGTCGACTGCTGACATGGCCCAGTCGACTGTACAGAAACTTCCAGACATAGAACTTAAGCAGTTGCCCGACCATTTGAAGCATGCATTTTTAGGCAAGAACCAGACGCTACCAATAATAATTGCTGCGAACTTAAGTGCACAGGAAGAATATAAGTTGCTGAAGGTACTACGAGAACACAAGAGTGCAATAGGATGGACCATTGCAGATATCAAAGGAATAAGTCCATCCAGATGCATGCATAGAATACTCCTTGAAGACAATGCAAAACCAAGCAGGGAGGCACAGAGAAGGCTTAACCCAAACATGAAGGAAGTGGTAAGAGCAGAAATTTTGAAGCTACTAGATGTTGGCATCATCTATCCTATCTCAGATAGCAAATGGGTAAGTCCTATACATGTAGTGCCTAAGAAAAGTGGAGTTACAGTGGTAACAAATGAAGAGAATGAACTTATCCCAACAAGAGTAACCACAGGTTGGAGGGTATGCATTGATTATAGGAAACTGAACAATGAAACCAGGAAAGATCACTTCCCTCTTCCTTTTATTGATCAAATGTTAGAAAGATTAGCAGGATATAGTCATTATTGTTTTTTAGATGGCTATAGTGGCTATAATCAAATTGCTATTGCTCCAGAAGATCAAGAAAAAACCACTTTTACATGTCCTTTTGGTACTTTTGCTTACAGGAGGATGCCATTTGGATTGTGCAACGCACCAGCAACATTTCAAAGATGCATGATGAGCATATTTTCAGACATGGTGGAAAGGTTCATCGAGGTATTTATGGATGACTTTAGTGTTTTTGGATCTTGTTTTGATGAATGCCTTAATCATTTGCAGCTTGTGCTTAAAAGATGTGAAGAATGCAATTTAGTGCTGAATTGGAAAAAGTGCCATTTCATGGTACAACAAGGTATTGTGTTGGGACATGTGGTGTCCAAAAGGGGAATAGAGGTAGACAAAGCAAAAATTGATATAATATCAAAACTACCCCCTCCCACTACAGTTAAGGGTGTTAGGAGTTTTCTAGGACATGCAGGTTTCTATAGAAGATTCATAAAAGATTTTTCAAAAATCTCCAAACCCCTTTGTGACTTGTTGGCTAAGGATGTTGAGTTTGTATGGACAGAAGAATGTACAAATGCTTTTAATACATTGAAAAATCTTCTCATTTCTGCACCTATAGTCATGGCACCAGATTGGAGCCATCCTTTCGAGCTTATGTGTGATGCAAGTGATTATGCTTTAGGGGCTGTTTTAGGTCAACGAATCAATAAGAAACCTCATGTTATTTACTATGCTTCTCGAACTTTAAACGATGCACAGCTAAATTATTCCACTACTGAAAAAGAAATGTTAGCTGTTATTTTTGCTGTAGAGAAGTTTAGATCATATTTAATTGGTGCTAAAGTTATTGTTTTTACTGACCATGCTGCCTTGAGATATTTGTTTGCTAAAAAGGATGCTAAGCCTAGATTAATCAGATGGGTGCTGTTGCTTCAAGAATTCGATCTTGAGATTAGAGACAAGAAAGGAAGCGACAATGTTGTGGCAGATCACATGTCCAGATTACTGCACGAGGAAGAGAGAAATGTGCCCCCACTGAATGAAAATTTCCCAGATGAACAACTATTTGAAATCAATGTGCAATCTCTCGGGGCAGTCGACTGGTCCCTAAACCAGTCGACTTGTCTCTCTGAACAACTCCCCTGGTTTGCTGATATTGTCAATTTTCTAACTGCTCATGTTTTCCCTCCAGGTATGACACATCAAGAAAGAAAAAGATTGGTGGCTCTGTGCAAACACTTTTATTGGGATGACCCTAATCTATTCAAATTCTGTCCTGATCAAATTATAAGAAGATGTGTGGCAGACGAGGAACAATTGAGTATTCTACAACACTGCCACCAATATGCATGTGGAGGACATTTTGGACCAAAAAGAACAGCACTAAAGGTATTGCAATCTTGTTTTTATTGGCCTAATGTATTCAAAGATGCTTTTTCTTTCTGCAGGACTTGCGACAAATGCCAAAGGACAGGCAACATCTCTTCTAGAAATCAAATGCCACTGCACAACATACAAGTAATCGAGCTTTTTGATGTTTGGGGAATTGACTTCATGGGTCCATTTCCTAACTCATTTGGCTATTTATATATTCTTGTTGGTGTAGATTATGTGTCTAAATGGGTCGAGGCTGTCCCCTCAAAAACTAATGATCACAAAGTTGTTGTCAAGTTTTTGCAGGAGAACATTTTCACTAGGTTTGGTACACCACGAGCAATAATTAGTGATGGAGGAAGCCACTTCAATAACTACCCATTTGCTTCTTTGATGAAGAAATATGGGATTACACATAGAGTGGGAACTCCATATCATCCTCAAACTAGTGGGCAAGTGGAGATTAGCAACAGAGAAATCAAAAGCATTTTGGAGAAGACAGTCAACACAAGGAGGAAGGATTGGTCATTGCGCTTGAACGATGCATTATGGGCCTATAGAACCGCATACAAAATACCCATTGGCATGTCACCATACCGTTTGGTGTTTGGAAAAGCCTGCCATTTGCCAGTTGAGTTGGAGCACAAAGCATATTGGGCCATCAAAAAGTTCAATTTTGATATGAAACAAGCAGGTGACAAAAGAAGACTACAACTAAATGAGCTTGAAGAGTTGAGGCATGACGCTTATGAAAATGCAAAATTGTACAAGGAAAGAACCAAGTTGTACCATGACAAACAGCTAGCAAGGAAGGAGTTTTATGAAGGACAAAAGGTATTGATCTACAACTCAAGATTAAGACTCTTTCCAGGCAAGCTTAAGTCACGATGGTATGGACCATATATTGTCACAAAAGTCTTTCCACATGGTGCTTTGGAGGTTCATAGCAAGGAAAAGAATCACACATTTAAGGTGAACGGGCATAGAGCGAAGCCATACATAGAGATGAGCATAGAACCGCAAGAGGAGGATGTGAATTTTCAAACCGTTCAATACATGGCATGACCTCATCAAGTCTAGCTGAAGACAGAAAACACAGCGCTTATTGGGAGGCAACCCAATTTTTCAGGGGAGTATTTACACTTTCCCTTTATTTTCTTTCAAGTTATTTTTCTTCTAGTTATTTTTATTTTTCTCTCCTTACTAGATGTGACATATGCCTATTTTTAAATTTTCTTTCGAACATTGAGGACAATGTTCCATCTAAGTTTGGGGGTATTAGGGTTAGTTATATTTATCATCTTTTTGAATTTTTTTTTTTTTCTTCTTTAGGATAAACAATTTCTTATAAAGTAAGAAGAAGGATGCTTATTTACTTTAGGATTGTTGAGTTTCATAAATTCCCTACAAGATTATATGAGTCATGCAATTATACATAATAAAAAAAAATGTGATGCTTTTTCTGGGAATTATTCCCTTTAGATCTAGTCCTAAATTGAGTTTAAGTAAATAGAGTAATAAAAAAAAAAAATATATATATATATATATATATATATATATATATATATACTTGAATAAAGTCAATCTACTCCAATGTTTTAAGTGCTTAGTAACTAGGGGTATTCATCACCAATGTTTACCTTTACGTCAAACGGCAACTTGAAATATGAGTATGCAAAGCACTTTAGAGTTTGTGACTCGCTGAGTAACCGGGTGGATTCATCACAAATGATTCGCATTCGCGTCAAAAGGCAAGTGACATCTTTAGAGAAGCGACTTAAAAAAAAAAAAAAAAAAAAAAAAAACTCTAGTTTGCTACTCGGTTTGTAGTAGAGAAAAGGGGATAATCACAGATGGAGTTGTTGCATACTTTAATTAAATTAATTGCATGACAAATATGATTAAGTTTGGGGATTATGACTGAACAATTGCACTAGAGAAAGTGGGTATGTTTAATTTTACTTTGTCTAAAATTGTTTATACCTTTCTATGCTGATGTCCACATAATAAGAAATCTTGGTGGTTGAGTCCATTGTGATTATTATTCTCCTTATTCATAATTCTAGTTTGCTTGAGGACAAGCAAAATCTAAGTTTGGGGGTATTTGATGAGCACAGTATTATTCATTTTTTTTAGAGCAATAATCTTAATATAATTAGACATTTAAAAGCTCTATATGTGATATTTAACTCTTATTTTCTCTTTTCCACAGGAAACAGCTTATAACAGCAAAACGAAGCAGATTCAGGACTTCAAGGATAATACACAGCAAACTGCAGAGGATCAGTCGACTGGTTCCCCAACACAGGCGACTGGACAAGAGAAGCTGATTTTCCACAACTCTCGACACAGTCGACTCACTCCCAAAAGACAGTCGACTAGTCTGAACAATTATGAAATCTTCAGGAGTCTCGACTCAGTCGACTGGTTCGAAGATAAGTCGACTGGTCTGCGGCGGAGTAAACAGATAAGATATTCGAAGATTCACCCAAATCTAATTTCAAATCTATTTAAATCCAGATCTTATGCAACGAATCAAATCTAGAGACTGGAAATTGGCAAAAGCACGTGGTGAACAGATAAGGAAGGAAAGAAGAAAAGAGAAAGACATAAATCATCAAATCAAGAAGATTTTTCCCTAAAAAAGGGGAAACCCTAATTCTCAGCAGTGCTCTATAAATACCAGAAGAGATCCGCCAAAAAGATATATATCTCTTGGACGCAACTTAATCTCAGAGTTCCCAACCATCAAGTCATCAACCAGTGCTTCATTCCATCAACATCCAAGAAGGAGAAAGAAGACCCAGCAACCAGAAGGCAGTCGACTGTGTGACAGCCAGTCGACCATATTGCCGGAATCCATTAGTTTATCTCTTCTCTCTTTATTCTTTCATGTTGATCATGTATTTGAACTTGTTAAGCAATAAAAGTCTTATTATGAGGAACTAATTTCATAGTTGGGTAGATCGAAACCGTAGTTATGTAATGCTATATTCTTCTGAATCCTTCTATTTTACTTATTGATTGAATCTGATTGAATTGATATAGATTGATAACAGTCAAACTTGTTCAGCAGTTATAAGTGCAGTCGACTGATGGTGAGAGCCAGTCGACTGCCATACAGAGTCTGATATTATCAAGTCTGTAAGTTAGAAATCTGAATCTGTTATATGAGCATATTGAGACGACCCGTATCTCGTGCTCATAACTTGTAACAAGGGAATCTTTAGGGGTTCTTGGTTCAATCAACTTAGAGGATCTAGATCTGATACCAATTTCTAGAACTTTAAGTGTTTGTTCGTTTCCACTGTTCTTATGTTTTCTTTAAGTATAACTTAGTAGATACCATGCTAGATACTTAAGGAAAGAAACGAATTAGAGTAGATACCATGCCTAATTCTTGGCTTAGGGAAACAATACTTTAAGGAGTAGATACCATGCCCTTGAAGTGAACAAACATGAGTAATTAGAAGTAAATTCAGAAGGCAACTTAGCATTACTAACTATTGGTGGAGATCAACAACCCAACTATTCAAGAGATATTTGTGATTCAACACCTCTCATCTTAGTTTTAATCTTTTAGTTCTTTTAGAATATTATAACAACTCTTATTCATTTTTATTATTAGTTTTATTGATCAGTAAGTTGAAGTCTACAATCTCTGTGGGATCGACCCTTGCTATTACTACGATTCTATAAACGATTCGTGCACTTGCGAGGTTTTATAATTTGTGTCTAGTTATTCTATTTATTTAGGTAGCTAGATAACCAACAACAAGAACAGATATTTTTCCATCTAAACATGTATTTCACTGATCGCCGTGAATCCATGCAACACTTATCAATGAAGGTAAATTATGGGCACCACAGATTCAGGATCTTGTTGATGTACGCCGTGAAAAATCCAATTTACATGAGGCAATAATGTTTAATAATCAGTCTGGTATTTTTGGGGTGAAAACGGGCATTAGAATGGATAGTGGATATCAAAAGGGTGGACATTGGCACATGGTAGACCTCGATGGCCGAACTTGTACTTGTGGCAAATTCCAACTATATCACATTCCATGCTCTCATTAGTTAGCGGCATGTGCTTCCCGTGCGCTTGATTATCAACCATACATTGATACCTTTTACTCTATCGGTTCATTAGCAAAAACGTGGGCACCAACTTTCAATCCTATACCAGACGAATCTTATTGGCCGACACAAAGTGCACCGATGCTCATAGCCGATTCAAGTCTTCGTCGGGCAAAAGGGCGACCAAGGAGTACTCGCATCCGCAATGACATGGATGCTCGAGAAGGTGGGAGCAGTGGGAAAGTTTGTTTGAAATGCGGAGTGAGTGGACACAATAAACGGAGTTGTAAGAATTTACAAAGTGTGGGGACTTCACAGTCTACCGACACTTGAACTTGTATCCGGTTATTGTATTAATGTTGTAAAATCTATCGCTATCCTAGTACGAATTAGAGAGATTTTGTTTTATCCCGAGTAATTTAAGTTTAAATAGTTAAGAATGAGATTTGGGGAATAAATTGTCTGTGAATTTGGGTAAATTTGATTTTAGTAAGAGATCTCCACAAAACATGCACATGCACTACTATTCATATAACAGATGCCGTTCTTCTGAATAACGGCATATTCAGAAGATACCGTTAATCAGAAGAACGACTGTGAAGACAGAAAGAATGGCAGAAGTCTGAGTTAATTCTGATTTTTGACACATAGGAGATGTCGTGTTTCAAGATAACGACATTCTAAACAGATCCCGTGATTCAAGATAACGGCATTCTTTAGTGAATTCACAGGAGATACCGTGATTCAAGATAACGGCATTCTTTGAGATGCCGTTATTCAAGATAACGGCATCAGTTAAGGATGCCGTTATCTTGGAGAACGACTGTGAAGACAGAAAGTTTGACAGATATCCCAAATTTTTGAATTTTGCCTCTTAACTGATGTCGTTATCCGCAAGAACATTACAGGATTCAGATACCATTATTTGCAATAATAGCATCTGTTATTCATGTTTTTCAATTAAAACATGCACAAACATGCACATGCCATATACTCCACTTCAATACATGCACAGACCACATTTCGTCAACATTATCGCCACATTTCAACACATCAATTCATCACTTCGCTTCAAGTTTTTCCAACTCATGAGCTCATGAACTCATCAATCAAGTTTTTCCATATACTTTAATTGAACAAAAAAAATTACCTTAATTCACTTCAACACATCAAAATCAAGAATAGACTTGATTTTCAAAACATCTCCTTGAATCAAGCACATACTTGATTTTCAAAACACTTCCTTGAATCAAACACAGACTTGAACAAAAAAATTACTTTAATTCACTTTAAAACATACATTTACAAAACATCTAACTATTAGTCATCAGCATTTTTCCAGAGTTACATGAAGACTCCATCAAAAGTACAATAACCTACGCATAAAGTTCATTATTGGAAAAAAAACTAACTAGGCGTATATTGTTGGGGCTTTCTCCTCTTTCGGACCGGGACTTTCCTCCTACGATCCCCAATCTCTTGAGTTGCAGGAGCACTTGGACCAACATCTCCTTCTTGATCACCTCCAACTACTTCAATCTCAGGGTTTGCCAATTCACTTTGTGTAGGAGGAAAGCGAACACTCTTACTCCTTCTCAGACCATGTGAAGGAGTTTGTGGTTGACTTCGAGGTGGGGCGGGGGGTTCTGCTTCAACTGTTTGTTGAGGTGGAGGTGGTGCTTGGTTTACGTTTGGTCGGGCCGTTTGAATTGGTATTTCGGTTGAGCGTAAAAGGGCATCGAAGCGCGAACCGTCACCAACTTCTTCAAGAGAAGTACAACTTCTTCAAGAGAAGTAGGAGTTCTCTTGCCAATTCCTTGCATGCCTTCGAAGCGTTGCTCTTCAAGACATGAGCACATTTCCTCGTAATGTCCCAAGTATTGTCGATCTACATTAGGAATAGAAATTATTAGTAGTAAACCAAACTTTTGTTAATCAAACATAAGCAAAATGATCTGAACAAAATTAATTAACAATAACATTACTTTACCATTAAACGATAGGAGGAAGCTTTTGGTTGATACATGGGTTGCGATGTGGAATGTGCGGGTGGTGGTTCCACTTGGTGCGTGGGTATCGGTTGTTGGATAACCGCGGGGAGATCCGTTCTTGGCGCTACATACAACCGTGTGATACGACGGTACCATGCCATGTACCCGGTTTGCAATGATCCGTCGTACGGCACAATCCCTTCTACAACCAAGTCATACTTCCTCTCATTCCAACATGCTACATGAGCACGGTGATGATCGGCCCAATCCATATTCGGTAAACGACCTTGGCCCGTAATGTTGTGAAGTCTACGGTCGTACATTGAGTTTCCGGGGACGGACTGCTGTGCATTGAATTGGCGGAGGACGTGGCCGGGATAATAGAACTCCATAATTGAGAAATTTATAAGTGGAGCTAATGTCAATCATAGTTGATTATTGGCGGTGCAAATGGGGGGTAGACGTTGTAGCCTATCGTCTGTATACGGTGTCCAGTGGACGTACTCTTTCCTCAACTAATCGAGTTCATCCCTGTAATATGTGAGCACACCGTGTGGATTATCCCTCCATGTGAGCTTACCCTTCCAGTAGGCACCAAGAGGAGCTCTGAATACGGGATTTTCATGTTGCACCCTCTAACTTTCTGAAAGTACCGTTACCCGGGACCAGCCGAGATGTATTCGTTCCCAACACCATATTTGCAATATCGACATCGGCCCGGTCATTTGGATCGACCCCATCGAACAATTGCACAGGGCACGGTAGAGGGAGGCCAGAGCTGCACTTTCCCAACTATATCGGCCGGCTCTTTGTAGGTCGGCGATCAATGGAAGGTACATCGAATGCACTACATCACAAAAAGAATTAGGGAATAGAATACCTCCAATCATCAACAACAGATAAGTCCGCGTATAACGCTGGAGTTGGATGTCCGTCGGTACGTCTGGCAGTTGATTATTGAACTCCGTGTACAGCCAAGAACATCTAATTGATTCCCCAACGAATATACCCTTATCATCTTCATCCACCTCATGCCCAAGATAATCTCGTATTAATGCCACTTTATTGAACATCAAGTTGCTAGTGACGGCCACCGCATCGATTGGAAGGCCCGCTATGACGGCTATATCTTATAGGGTGACCATTATCTTCCCAACTGATAAGTGAAACGTGTGTGTCTCCGACCTCCATCGCTCCACAAGAGCAGTAAGTAGTGCGTGGTCACATTTTACTTTCGCCAACTTTGACATTCCGTAAAATTCGCTGCTTACCAAATAATTTTGAATACAAGGGTGCGTCGCCATGATGGTGTGCATTTGGAAACTCATTTTTTCGACATCTCCTTTCCAAACTACCTACGACCGATGATCTTCTTGCAGATAAAGCACGGTCGGATCTACCGGACCCGGATGTCCCCATGGTCCATGCGAAGTACCAGATAAAGCTCCCACATCATGGGAAGAAGATGGTTGTGTAGGATCCATTTGCCTATCAATATTAAATATAACGTGTCAACTACAATATTAATAGACATTACGAGACTAGAAATACTAAAATTTGTACTAAAATATTACTAAACATTACTAAATATTAACAAACATTTACCACCACAATATCTCCACACAATATAAATAGATGAATCTAAGTTCGCAAAGATAGCAATATAGGTCATCCACATCTCATACTTCTATAAAAATCACTTCACATATCTATTAGTTACGTGGATCTATTCTACATCAATTTTACTATACTACCAATATAGCTCTTGCTAATCAACAACAATTTCACAAACCCTAGATCAACAATTCAACATTTCACAAACCCTAGATCAACAACAATCCATAAGTACATTTCCACAATTACTACTTAGATAAGACAAATCTACAGCACTTGTACTATACTACCAATGTATACAGCTCTCATAGATTAAAATTAACATTGTAAAAAAATTAGGGATTTTGGAAACTTACCACAAATTTGGATTCCGGTTGATTTCGAAAAATCAATGAGAGAATCAAAAGTAGAGTCTATGTATAATTGTTGTTTGGCAACTTACAAATCACTCCAATAGTTGGGATTTTAGGAATTTTTAATTTAGGGATTAGGGTTACGGGAGTGAAGAGAAAGATAGAAAAAACCATAAGACAAAGGGGGAAGGAGAAGGGTTTCTAAATATAGGTAATTGTGCAAAACGAAAATAACTGATGCCGTTATTCAAAATAACGGCATCAGTATAATCGTTGTCGTTTTCTCAGAGAATGGCATAGGTTATTTTAGTTTTGCAATTTTCTCTCAGCTCACAATTGAGACTGTTAGATCTTTAGACAAAAAATAACAGATGCCGTTATTTGAAATAACGGCATGAAACTTTTTTTCCAAACAGATGCCGTTATTGGGAAGAATGGCATTGAAATAACCTATGCCGTTTTTGCCAATAACGTTTGTTGCTGACATGCCCTAAACAAGGGCATATCACTAAATTTTTTTCGGAAGTGGGGCAAGGCGCCAAATATTTTCAAAAAGTGGGCAGTACGGCAAAATTTTCTCATAAAAGCCCGACCAAAATATTGAAATTGAGAATTTCTTGAAAAGCAGCAAAAAATAATGGGTTGTAGTCTTGTAGACCACAAATATTGTCTAAGAGCAACTCCACCCATCTCTCAATTTTCATATTTGGCAACCCAAATGAGAAACACCCCCCACACCAACTTCTCAAATGGGTTGCCATATATGACAATTGTCATTTTTTCCTCAAATTTGGCAAACAAAATGGCAGTTGTCATATGTCTATATCACCCAACTTCTTCCATTTTCACACCCAATTTGCTACTAATTTGAAAAAATAAATGTAAAAAAGATAGAAATGACAATAATGAGTGTAGAACATATTGCCATTTTTTGGTAAAGTTGTCATTTGGGTTGCCGAAAATGAAAATGGCAACCCAAACGGCAAGATGATGGGTGGAGTTGCTCTAAAACACTAAAACTTCGATAAATATGGGAAACAAATATCAATAAAGGTGGCCAAAACTGTGAAATTCTGATGCTCTCAATATCCCTAAAATTGCGGATTATAGTCAACACCAGAAGGGTAAATTAGTGAAAATTCCAAATTTCTTGAAAATAGATCAAAGTTGTTACACAAAATTAAGCCAAAAACAATGAAATCCACAATCTCTCTAAATCATACAAAAAAACAATGAAATTTAAAATTTCTCAAAATTAGTCAAAAACAGTAGGATATAACCTACAAAGTTTTTCCAATTAATAAAATTGATAAGTTCGCAATATCAATTGAATGATGAGAGCATATAGTCACAAAAATATAGCCGAAACTGAGTGTTAGTTTTGTGAAAATAGAAATAATCTTATTGACGTAGTTGCAGTTCTTGATGATTGCTAGGGCACATGGATAATTTATACGAGAGAGCGTCTACATAGATGGAACAACTTACACAAGCAGAAATACAACAGAAGAAATTACTTGCCCATAAAAAATATATAAAAGAGGAAAGAAATAAGAGAAATAAAAGAGAAAACAATATTGAAGGTACACTGAATTGGAACTAGGCTGAGGTTGTCGTACATAACTGTGTGTACGAAAGGTAGAGTAGCTCAGGACTGCAGTCATTTTATGAATACCAGATAGACTAGGTGATGGGTTGCATGGAGTATTCATGTAACTTCTTGTTTCAGTTGTATGTATTTTTCTACGTATTTTCTTCATTTTTTTTTGATGTAATTATTTTCTTCATTTTAGTTGCCTATATTTTTCCCGTTCTTTTGAACTCATATACATACATTATATTATTTAATTATTTACTGACTAGTGTTGAAGCTCAAATCTTGTCTAGTCATTCTATTATTGTAGATCTTTTTATTTGAATTTTAAACTCAAGCCCAAAGCCCAAATTTTAATCCACTACCCACTAACTTAATTATCTATTTAAACCCACTAAGCATCATATATATACTAACCCTAATCTCCTTCTTTCTCAATTAACAGCAGTCAACTCCACATCATCTCCTTTTTGCACTTCATCTCCAACTCCTTATACCTTAACCCATCATCTTGCTGCCATCACAACCGGACCACCAAGCCACCATCTCTGTGCTGCCACTCAACCCATTCCGACCACCAATCCACTACTGCCACCCCCGACCAGCCAGCAGCCCCCCCTACCTTGCTGCCATCTACCCGACACCATCAACCCGACCTCCAAACAGCAACTCCACCACTATCAACAGCCCCATCAATCACTCGAACAACCCTTCAAACCCATCATCAACTCCTTCTCGTTGCTTTGCTTCTTCCTGTTGTTCGTCCACATTCATAATCATCGTATAGAAGCAAGCATTTTCTTGAACTCTTGCAAGTAGTTCTAACTCTCATTGATCTAATCCTTTCTTGATTGATTCGAATCTTCAACCACTTGTTATATCCATGAATACCCATTCCTATTTGATTTTCTTTTGGTTCGTTATTCATAGAAAAATCCATATAAACTCTTTGTCATGACCATCATGTTGCATTCACCACTCACGATCATAACTTAGATATATAGGTCATGTTGCCAGATTTATTCTGATTGTATTGCTATGCATTAGTATGATCGAATCCTTGAATTTAATATTGTGGAAATAATAATTTTCTAGATATTTTAATTATCAATTTCTTACTAAATCACTGAATATGAGTATGAACATAATTCTGGTCATAAATTTCTATTTTTGTGAATCAAGATTCTTAAAACGAAAGTATTAGATTTCGTGCCTTGTCCGTTGCCTGACTTTGTACTAAGATTTGACCCAGTTTCCTGTAATGAAATTTAGAACTTTATATATATATATATATATATATATATATATATATATATATATATATAGAGAGAGAGAGAGAGAGAGAGAGACAGAGAGAGAGAGAGAAATGCTCTATTGAAAATGGATTTGTTTTCACGGGTTGGAAAACAGCGATCTGGAACGTTGGATCGCTTTTGATCGTGATCAACGACTCAGATCGCCTCCGTCCATCACCCGTTATCACTTAAGTGGTGGAGGGTTATTTTGGGAATTTCGTCCCAAATAACTCTTCGCCTGATTCACTCTAAAAAAATGATATAACCTAGGCCGTTGTTGGGAACAACGGCCTAGGTTATAAAAAATTGAATCATAGGTTGTTGTTTGGAACACTGGTCTCCATTCAATTTTTTATAACCTAACAACGGCCTAGGCTATAAAATTTCGTTGGTTCAAATAACCTAGGCTATAAAATTTTATAGCCTAGGCCGTTGTTGGGAACAACGGCCTAGGTTATAAAAAAATTGAATCATAGGCCGTTGTTCCAAACAACGGCCTATGATTCAATTTTTTTATAACCTAGGCCGTTGTTCCCAACAACGGCCTAGGCTATAAAATTTCGTTGTTTCAAATAATCTAAGCTATAAAATTTTATAACCTAGGCCGTTGTTGGGAACAACGGCCTAGGTTATAAAAAATTGAATCATAGGTCGTTCCAAACCATGGCCTATGATTCAATTTTTTATAAACTAGGTCGTTGTTCCCAACAGTGGCCTAGGTTATATCAATTTTTCAGAACGAATCAGGCGAAGAGTTATTTGAGATGAAATTCCCAAAATAACCCTTTGCTGATCAATTGAAACGGGTGATGGGGGGCTCGATCTGAGCCGCTGATCACGATCATGAGCGATCCAACGGCTCAGATCGCTGTTTTCCAACCCGTGAAAACTAGACCATTTTCAATGGAGCATTTCCCTATATATATATATATATATATATATATATATATATATATATATATATATATATATATATATATATATATATATATATCGTTATTAATAAATTGTACCGATACAGTAGATTGATAGATTGCTTCTATATCATGCATTGCATATACCAATTGATACTTACATGATTTTCATCCTTGATACATGTATTGTTCTTTCAACTCTTGACATGTTCATGATTACCGCACATGATACTTTCTTGATTAAATTCTTGATACTACTGTCATATGCATCGTTATTGTTATAATTATTGCTATTGTTTTGGATGACGGAATTAAGTGCCGCATAAAACTAAATGTCACATAGAACTAAGTGTCATTTCGTAAGACTCAATGGGGGCCACCACTAGAATTTGCAGGGGCTGCCTTAGAATTTGTGGGGGCCACCTCTAGAATCCATGGGGGCCACCTTTAAAATCTGTACCTCTAAAATCCTTGGGGGTCACCTCTAGAATCCAATATCTAAATAAATGATATGACTGCCTCGATACCACCTTTCCACTGGTTGCACTGAATGCATATCTATGATTGATCATAGTAAAAGAATAACAAGTCGGGGTAATAAATGGTACGACTTAGTAGTGGACAATATATGGGAGTATACTCGGAAGGGGACTCGTATTTCAAGTATTTCTGATTGCATGATTCTTGATTATTGGTTACTGAACTGCAATATCCTAATTACTATTCACTGATTACTGTATACCGATGGGTATCTACTGTTTACTTTTTACTAATTACTGTTCCCAAGTACATAATCTTGTAGAATTCACCACTCAAGTCCAAACATAACACTTGATTGATATGTACCTGAACTTGTGGTATGTGATGCGGGACTGCATGTATTAGATAGGTTAATAAACTGATAGACTTAAGAATGAAACTGTGCATTGACACGATTATATGATTCCTGATTACATGATTTCCGATTACATGATTCTTGATTATATGATCCCTGGTTACCGATTGGTTATATCTTGATGTTTTGATTTCACTTGCTTATAGTTGTTACTTGCATCATACCAGATCATGCCAGTTTAGTAATTGCACTGTTATTTTTGTTCCTTCCATGTTATACCTTGTTATATTGCTACCATACTGCATGTTACAACTTGTCGTCCGCACACAACCCCAGATGATGTTTATGCAAGTATTGAAGATGAGTTACCTGAGGAACTTAGCAAATGAACTTTCTAGATGATCGTGTTTAATTGTTGCGTCATTGCTACTTTATATCGTTTTATTTTCAATCGCTATTTTATCTAGTTATCGTAGCAGTTTATCGTATTGCTTTCATTCTAGTACATTGAATTCCCAAGCATTTTGACCCAAAGTTTATGTTTATGTTTGTTCCAGATGATGGTTATTTGAGGATTATTTTATTCCATTTCATGTTTATGTGATTATTATTATTTCCTGGGTGGATGTGTTTTCCTATCTTGTTGAGCTTATAACTGTACAGCTTATGAATGTTGCGAGTTTGAATATTTGTGTCATTCGCTGAGCCCTAATTGTGTACCCATAATCCTGTATATTGCGAAGCGGGGCATGATAATTCATATGGAAACTAGAGTGAAATCTGTGTTGGACTCAACATACGAAAGCCGGACAGGTCTGGACTGTGCATTGCACAAAGAGTTCATACAAATAAGAAGAGCAGCCCTCAGAGTCATCGTACAGAAACTGGTTGTGGTCATAAGAAGAATCCAAGTTGAAGTTATTCTTTGATCTACATGCAATAAACGTAAAAAAAAATTGGAACAGGGAAAGAAAAGAAAATCTTGTATGCGGAAGAAAGATACGTTGTTTCTGGTAGGGGAAGGTGAGATGTGGGGAAGGGGGGTTGTCACGCCCCGCTTCTCAAAAATACGGAATACGAGTGCGTAACATTGGCATAACAAGGAATATAACGAAATATACTCAACCATGCATGCATGAATGATTTATTAATCAACAGAAAAGCATTTAAAATAAATATAAATATTCCAATAATTTCAAGATCTAGATCAAAAGAAAGAAAACTTCGGGACTACAAGCCCGTTACAAGTTTTAAGTAGCAACAATTTTAATAAACTCAAATACAAAGTAATTAAAGTAAGTCTTTTCCCCAAGCGAAGCCTAGAACGTCTGCTCACCAATTCCAGCAGGCAATTCGTCTCTAAAGTATGTATATATATAAAAGGAGAAATGGAGAAACAAAGACAAACGTCCTTAGTGTAAGTTAGGGCCGCAAGTAGTCCAAGCAAGGGTATGAAAATAGATGCAATAAAATATGAAACAAGATCTAGAATCAAGAATGTATAACATGATATAATAAGGATGCAACAAGTAGTGGAGTTCTAAAGACTAGCTAGCAAGTAAGACAACTCAAGTAACAAGATTGGGTAACAAGTATTAGTAATGGAACAAGTGACAAGTGAACAGGTAATTGTATCAAGTATCAAGTAACAAGTATCACGTACAAGTGTCAAATAACAAGTGTCAAGTTACAAGCATTAAGTAGGGTATCAAGTGTGTACAAGTGACAAGTTATTCTTAAGTTTAATATTTAATTCTATCCAGGTAGCACTTCATGCGTCCATACTTTTACCACATGGTTGCTTGGTTGCTACGTACAAACAGTTACGTTTAGGCCTAGTGGTAAATTTTATAGGGCAGTGTACTCAGGCATCAAGTATCAAGTAAGCATGATTCATGAATACAAAAATAATGTAACAAGTTCACGAACCAAATTCGTGAATGCACTAACAAGTTCAAGAACCAACCATGGGTTCATGAATGCTCTGACGATACAACAAGTTCATGAGCCAAGTAGTAGGCTCATAAATACACTCAAGATACAACAAGTTCATGAACCAAGTACTGGAAAACACGGGCCCCCTTCCGAGTACACTTACCTATATTGTTAACTACTATAGTCTTTTCCTTAAACCCCGGCTTATTATTTATTATTATCATCAAACAAGCATGAAAGCGTGCGAAACAGGGCAAGTAAAAATGATCAATAACATGGAACAAGTTTAAAATAGTTAGAAGGCATATTCGATGGTCAACACAAATTGAAATTTCCAAAAACTACGAGAATTTTCAATTCTAGAGAGCATGACGTGGCTGCACCAAATCTGCGATTCTCATTGCTACGAGATATCAAATGTGGATCTGTCAAAAGGTCTAGAAACTAGACTCCTTTCCGGTTCCAACGCATATAAATAAGATATATAAAAGTTGTGGCATCAGGTGTCAAAACAGCAAAATACACAGAATTTGTGTTCAGCCTGAATTTATAAATCTGAGTTTATACATATCAAATAGGTTTGAAATTTTATTAATTAATTCCAAGAAAATTATGGAATATTCTCTAGTGTGTCCAGTATTAGCATACAAAATTTCAAGTCATTATCTTACAGGTAGCATAGTTAAATTAATTGTAAAACAAAGTGATGCAGCAGTTTTTATGAATCTGCGATTATAGACACAGCAGCAGTAAATCTGCGATATCTCACAAACCGTAACTCGGAACTCAATTCCGTCAAAAGGATAGTAAACTAGAAATTTGGGGCTACATTTCATGTTTAGGACTCAAGTCCAGATTCTGATGTTATTGGGGTTGAAACAGCAAGCAAAGACAGGAATAACAGCAAACAAGGATAGTTTTTGCATGAAAAGCCTTATAATTATTATTCATATGGGTCTAAATTAATATGTGATGCAAATCAAAGTGTAATAGGTATCAACAAAAGATTGTGACTCTTAGATCATGTAATTGGTAAGGCAAAGAATGAGATCATCAAATGATAAGCTAACGGGAGTCACAACTACAACCTACTTGCAATATTTTCAATTAAACGCATGTACTAGAAAAATAAATTGTACAAGAAGATACTTGCCTTGATTGGATAAGAGTGTTGATCGACGATCGAGATCGGATGGATCGGATCGGTGCGGATCTTGATGGCGATCAAGATCAATGAAGATCGACGGCTCAGATTAGATCTGATCAAGATGGAGGGTCCAGGCGCTCTGCTGTAGCTGATGATGATGATGGTGATGATCTTATCAGATCGATGATGGACACGATCTTGATGAGATCGGGTGGCCGAGATCTGATCGGATTGATGATCATGATCTTGATCAAATCGGAGGGCTGACATTCAAACACCAACCTTCTTATTCTCTGCTTGATCAACACAACGCCTGGCGAGATCTTCGACTAGCGACTATGGCGTAGGCGCCGACGACTGGAAGAAGAGGAGGTGTTGTCGCTGGCTGATGCTGCTGCCGTGGTTGTAGGGTGTAGCAGCGACGGGATGACGCTGCAACTGATGCGGCGGTGTCGGGAGGAGCACGCAGCACATGAGGGAAGACGGCGCTGCTGTCGTCGAGGGGAGCACAGGGCGGCTGGCTGCAGCGTCTTTGGAAGAGGATGACGCACACAGGGAGGAGCGTCGGGGTCTGCTGTCGATGAGGAGGGGGGCCGACCAGGGGGGTTGCGGCGCAGGACGAGGAGGGGTGCCGGGTCCTGCAGTCGAGGGGAGGAGACGAGAGCGGGGAGAGAGAGATAGGAGGTGGAAGATGAAAAGGTAGGGGGGGCTGTTAGGGGGCTAAACAGTATGGGGGTTAGGGTTTAGCTAGGGTTAGGTTTAATTAGGGTATTTATATAAATAGGGTTATAGGGTATGGGTTTAGATGATGTAGGATCCAATAAGAGAATGGGTATTGGATTTTGGGTTGAAAAATAATAAGCATTATAGGGTTTATAAAACATACATATGCATATACATTAAGTCAAATAATGAATACATATAAAATAGAGAATGTTCGGCTTAAAATAAAATAATAATAATAATAATAATAATAACAATAAAAATAATGATACTGCAAATAACAACACTAACAAAATAATACTGATAATTGTAATAATAATAATATATGTATATCAAAATGCAAATCGAGTTTAACAGATTTATTAAAAATAATCAAAACAATATATAATATAAATACGATCAAATAGAAATAGAAATTAAAGTTAAAATATACAATTATTCGAAATAAATAAAATTTCCGATTAGAAAATATTTTAATAGAGAGTCCAAAACGAATTTCACACAATAAAAGAATTCATAACTCATCAAAGTACAAAGAACATTTAGAAAATATGTATTTACGGAAACATGGGTTACAAATCCTACCTACCTTACAACAAAATTTCATCCTCGAAATGTGCTTAGGCGGTACATAGGACAAGGCAAAAACAAACTTGGGAAATAACAAAATGGAGAGTTAAAGAGAACGGACAAAGCAGTGGCAACACCAGAAAAAGAAGGAAGTGGATAACAATGATGTCAAATGGAATGCACGAAAGAGAATAAATGGTATCAAAAGGAAAGAACAGCACAAGATAATAAAGCAAGGAGATGAAGGAATAGATAGAGCTGGAATCGAAGAAAGGATGTTCAAGGAAGAGTTGAACCAAGCAATGAGTCAACGGATGAGGACGAATGCAAGGAATAGAGGAAAGCAAACAATACAAATAACTAGAAGCAACAAGGGGATCCTGAGACCTATGGGTTATGGGCCCACTACGTTTCCGCTGCGCTACTCTGATGGTAATGTCCCAAGCAACATACATGTCGTTGTAGGCCACATGATACCAATCGACGAACCGAGCAGGAAGACAAGACTGAGACAAAGGAGAGTATGGGCTCAAGATAGATATAAATAAATAATGCAAAATGAATATAAGGTTTGGCTTCAATTTAAACAATTAAAAGATATGCTATAGATCAAAACTAATGGGCTTTAACAAAAATAATAATAACAACAAATATTAATAATAAAAATAATAATATGAATAATAATAAAATAGTAATAACAATAATAAAATAATAATAACAATAACAATAAAAATAATTATAGCAATAATAAAAACAGTAATAAAAATCATCATAATCATACTGGTAATAATAATAATAATAATAGAATTAAAAATGTTAACAATACCGATAATAATGATAATACATGCATGACAGAATAGGATTCAACACATTCATGAAAATAATGCAATAACAACAATAATAATAATAACAATAAAAAAAATATTAACAATACTGGTAAGAATAATAATGCAAGACAGAATATAATTTGGGTTCAACATTTTTTTGGTATGAAGGTAATTCAATATTAACAACAATAATAAAATAATGAAAACAACAATAATAATAATGATACCAATAATAATAACAAAAACCATAGCAATAATAATAACATTATAAAACAAAATAAGAATTTGACTTATCAACTCTATATATAAATCAAACAAGAATATATATAGTCGATCAATTATAAATGGAAAGTAAAGTCAAAATACCTCATTAATCCTCAATTGTAAGAAAACATGGAGACTATTCACATAGAATAAGAATTCAAAAGTGAAGAGATAAAACCCAAATATAAAAAGGTTGATAGCCAAACAAACAACAAAAGAACACAAACTTTAAAGGTGATATAAAAGGTAGTTTTTGAAAAATAACCAGTCAAGATACATAAAAATACAAACAAATTTAGCTAAGTAAAGAAATATTAATAACAATGAATGTAAAAGACATATAATAATTAGTGAATGTTGACATTATAATCAATACTCGAAAAAAAACATTAAAGGGTAACGAGCAAAACAAGCCAAAATATATATGTGCAAGAAGACTTAAAAGGAGTTCATTAAATATTACAAAAGTAAGCGTCAAGTCATTAATTAGGACGTGGAAACAAAAGTAAGTAAGAAATCTAAAATGTTAAAGAATTGAAAAACGGTGGCAATAAATAGTAATTCACAAAAGAACAAAAACTTAGACCATAGTTGATGTACTCAATCTTAACATAAATGGAAAAAAAAATGTAAACACAAAATAGAGTAAAATCAACTATACTAGTTCAAATTGTATGGAAACATAAAGTGTAATTGTATAAACAAAATGTCATAAAGAAAATATTTCTTTACTATTAGTTTCATTAGATAAGTAAAAAATCTTGAAATATCAATTAACAAATAGGTAGAAAATCTTTCCTCCTTAACATCAAGTTGAATGTTTGTCTTCACGACATCAGGTTGTAGGTTGCCGTCTGGATATTCGGTTGCACATTTTGCCTTCCCGACATTCAGTTGCAATTTACCTCCATTGACATCGAGTTGCATATTTGCCATTTCGACATTAGGTTGCACTAAAATGATAAAATGGAAGATGTAACCTTCCATATGCACAAGGATATGGGACATTTAATTTAAGTATGATATTATGTTTTGAAATTCGTGATATAAAAATAGTAGAAAAGTAAGAAATGGAGTTGAAGGTCACACAATGGAATATCAAAATAGATGTATAGATTATAAATATCAAACACAATAATACAAAATAGTAGTAGTGAAAATGATTTATAAAAGTAGGGAGAAAAACGAAATGAAATACATGCATATGCACAATGCAAATGCAAATGAGAAAATAATATGCAGTGTAGCAAATTTACACAATAAATATATCATAAAAATATACAGTAACGTAGGAATTAAACAAGCCTCTAACATGTCGTTGAAGATCCACCGATGCCGATTGACGAATCAAGCGGGAAGAAAAGAATGGATAGCACCGGAATATAAGGAGAACAAGATAAGGAAGAAACAACTAGTATGATACATAATATGAATCAACAAATGAGGATGAATGCAAGGCACGGAAAACAATGAATGACACACGAGCTGAAATAAGAAGGGATCAACGAGGCAAGCAGAAATAAGAGATTGCTTGCACTAGAATCAAAAGAACATGGATACGAAAAGAATAAATTTATACCCAATATGGAATCAACAAATCAGGACGACTGTAAGAGATGGAAGGAAACAAGAAATCAAAGAATTGAATATGAAGGGATCAAAATGAATGGGATAAGACAAGTGTCTAGATCGAATTGATTATCAAATTGTTCATGTGATTGCATGGCCTGTTCAATGTTGAGTTAATCCTACCTGAGTCAAAACTGTCTAATGTATTAGTCAAACTAACACATTAGCCAAACCTGAGCTCTGATACCACTAAAAATCCTGTCATGCCCCGCTTCCCAAAAATACAGAATACGAGCGCGTAACATTGGCCCAGCGAATGATTTTCATCATTCATAAGCTATAGCATCGACTCAGCATCATAACAAGGAATATAACAAAATATACTCAACCACACATGCATGAATAATTTATTAATCAATAGAAAAGCATTTGAAACAAATATACATATCTCAATAATTTCAAGATCTGGATCAAAAGAAAGAAAACTTCGGGACTACAAGTCCGTTACAAGTTTTAAGTAGCAAAAATTTTAATAAACACAAATACAAAGTAATTAAAGCAAGTCTTTTTCCTAAGCGTAGCCTAGAACGTCTGCTCACCAATTCCAACAGGCAATTCGTCTCCAAAGTCTGTATATATATATATATATATATATATATATATATATATATATATATATATATATATAAAGAAGAAATGGAGAAACAAAGACAAACGCCCTTAGTGCAAGTTAGGGCCGCAAGTAGTACAAGTAAGAGTATGAAAATAAATACAAGAAAATATGAAACAAGATCTGGAATCAAGAATGTATAACATGATATAATAAGGATGCAACAAGTAGTGGAGTTCTAAAGACTAGCTAGCAAGTAAGAGAACTCAAGTAACAAGATTGGGTAACAAGTACTAGTAGTGGAACAAGTGACAAGTGAACAGGTAATTATATCAAGCATCAAGTAACAAGTATCACGTACAAGTGTTAAGTAACATGCATTAAGTAGGGTATCAAGTGTGTACAAGTCACAAGTTACTCTTAAGTCTAATGTTCAATTCTATCTAGGTAGCACTTCATGTGTCTATACTTTTACCACATGGTTGCTACTTACAAACAGTTACGTTTAGGCCTAGTGGTAGATTTTATAAGACGGTATACTCAGGCATCAAGCATCAAGTATCACGCAAGCATGGTTCATGAATACAAAATTAATATAACAAGTTCACGAACCAAATTCGTGAATGCACTAACAAGTTCAAGAACCAACCGTGGGTTCATGAATGCTCTGATGATACAACAAGTTCATGAGCCAAGTAGTCGGCTCATGAATACACTCAAGATACAACAAGTTCATGAACCAAGTACTGGAAAACACGGGCCCCCTTCCAAGTACACTTACCAATATTGTCCACTACTATGGTCTTTCCCTTAAACCCCGGCTTATTATTTATTATTATCATAAAACAAGCATGAAAGCGTGCGAAACAGGACAAGTAAAAATGATCAATAACATGGAAAAAGTTTAAGATAGTTAGAAGGCATATTCGATGGTCAACACAAATTGAAATTTCCAAAAACTACGAGAATTTTCAATTCTGGATAGCATGACGTGGCTGCACCAAAACTGCGATTCTCATTGCTACAAGATAGAAAATGTGGATCCGTCAAAAGGTCTAAAAACTAGAGTCCTGCCCGGTTCCAATGCATATAAATAAGATATATAAAAGTTGTGGCATCAGGTGTCAAAACAGCAAAATACACAGAATTTGTGTTCAGCCAGAATTTGTAAATCTGAGTTTATACATATCAAACAGGTTTGAAATTTCCTTAATTAATTCCAGGAAAATTGAAGAATGTTCTCTAATGTTTCTAGTATCAGCATGCAAAATTTCAAGTCATTATCTTATAGGTAGCATAGTAAAATTAATTGTAAAACAAAGTGATGCAGCAGTTTTTTGAATCTGCAATTACAGACACAGCAGCAGTAAATCTGCGATATCTCACAAACCATAACTCGGAATTCAATTCCGTCAAAAGGGTAGTAAACTAGAAATCTAGGGCTATATTTCATGTTTAGGACTCAAGTCCAGATTCTGATTTTATCGGGGTTGAAACAGCAAGTCAAGACAGGATTAACAGCAAACAAGGATAGTTTTTGCATAAAAAGCCTTATAATTATTATTCATATGGGTCAAAATTAACATGTGATGTAAATCAAAGTGTAATAGGTATCAACAAAAGATTGTGACTCTTAGATCATGTAATTGGTAAGGCATAGAATGAGATCATCAAATGATAAGCCAACGAGAGTCACAACTACAACCTACTTACAGTATTTTCAATTAAACGCTTGTACTAGAACAATAAATTGTACAAGAAGATACTTTCCTTGATTGGATAAGAGCTTTGATCGACGATCGAGATCGGATGGATCGGTTCAACGTAGATCTTGATGGCGATCAAGATCGATGAAGATCAATAGCTCGAATCAGATCTAATCAAGATGGAGGGTCCAGGGCGCTCTGATGCAACTGATGATGATGATGGTGATGATCTGATCAGATCGATGATGAACACGATCTTGATGAGATCGGGTGGCCGAGATCTGATCTGAATGATGATCACGATCTTGATCAGATCGGAGGGCCGACATTCAAACACCAACCTTCTTCTTCTCTGCTTGATCAACACAACACCTGGCGAGATCTTCCACTGGCGACTATGGCGTAGGCACCAGCGACTGGAAGAGGGGGAGGTGCTGTTGTTGGCTGCTATCGCTGGCTGATGCTACTGCCGTGGCTGTAGGGCGCAGCAGCGACGGGATGACGCTGCAACTGAGGCGGCACCGTTGGGAGGAGCACGCAGCACATGAGAGAAGACGGCACTGCTGTCGTCGAGGGGAGCACAGGGCAGCTGGCTGTAGCGTCTTCGGAAGAGGACGACGCACACAGGGAGGAGCGTCGGGGACTGCTGTCAATGAGGAGGGGGGCCGACCAGGGGGGTTGCGGCGCAGGACGAGGAGGGGGGCCGGGTTCTGCAGTCGAGGGGAGGAGATGAGAGCGGGGAGAGAGATACGGGAGGTGGAAGATGAAAAGGTAGGGGGGGCTGTTAGGGAGCTAAACAGTATGGGGGTTAGGGTTTAGCTAGGGTTAGTTTTAATTAGGGTATTTATATAAATATGATTATAGGGTATGAGTTTAGATGATATAGGATCCAATAAGAATGGGTATTGGGTTTTGGGTTGTAAATCAATTAATAGGTTTAAATCCAATATGGGAAAATAACAAGCATTATAGGGTTTATAAAACATACATATACATATACATTAAGTCAAATAATGAATACATATAAAATAGAGTATATTCGGCTTAAATTAAAATAATAATAATAATAATAATAATAATATTAACAATAAAAATAATGATACTGCAAATAACAACACTAACAAAATAATACCGATAATAGTAATAATAATAATATATGTATATCAAAATGCAAATCGAGTTTAAAAGATTTATTAAAAATAATCAAAACAATATATAATATAAATACGATCAAATAGAAATAGAAACTAAAGTTAAAATATACAATTATTCGAAATAAATAAAATTTCCGGTTAGAAAATATTTTAATAGAGAGCCCAAAACGAATTTCACACAAAAAAAGAATTTATAACTCATCAAAGTACAGAGAATATTTAGAAAATATGTATTTACGGAAACAGGAGTTACAGAGGTGGAGTGATCCTAAAGATGTTATGGGAATCACTCCACCCTAGCCGAAGAAACAATATGACAAACCCTTATAATAATAGTGGCTCTAATACTATACCAGATTTGTGAGGATAATCTAATATTATAATAGGAGAGTTGGGATTGTCATTTGTAAACAAATAAACTCATGCATCGCTCGTGCATAACTATAAAGGAGGTCTCAGGTTCAAGACCATACTACGTTGAAGTTTTTTTATTTTTAAAAATATATATTTATTAAGACGTGCATTGTACGTGTAAATTACTAGTATAAATAATCTTAGTGATATGCTTGTAGTTGTTGATGATTGTGAAGCCTCATGGCCAATTTAGACTATAAAGGAGGTCTCAGGTTCAAGGCCAGACTAAGTTGAAGTTTTTTTATTTTTAAAAATATATATTTATTAAGACATGCATTGTACGTGTAAATTACTAGTATAAATAATCTTAGTGATGTGGTTGTAGTTGTTGATCATTGTGAGGCCTCATAGCCAACTTTGACAATTTAGAGTCCTCATAGTTGAAATGATATGTAGAAAAAGAAACACAATAGAATAAAATACTTAGAGATAAAATACTAAAGAAAAAAAAATATATAGTACTGAAGATACTTTTCTAGATGTAGCAATATCTATACATGTTAACACAGAGGAAAATATAATTTCTTAAATCAGCCAAAAATAATGAATTATAATCCCAAAAATCTGACAAAATCTGATAAAATAATAAAGTTCAGAATTTTTCAAAATCGGCAAAAACGACGGACTAACACACAAAATCGGATCAATACATTGGAAGTCATATAATCTCTCAAAAAAGAAACAGAGGGACTATAGTCTATAGGCCATAAAACTTTGCGAACTGAGTGAAACTCAAAATTTGTTAACTTTGGCAAAAAAATTATAACCCCAAAATCTGTATAAAACAATGAAACTCACAATCTCTCAACATGAGCCGAAAACTGTGGTATATAGCCCAATAAATCAGTCAAAAATACTGATATTTGGAAATTCTTAAAATCCGACGATAATTGTGGACCACAAACTCTGATAGGAACAATTTAAGTTACACTTTCTCAAAATTGATAAAAAGTGGTGAAACAACACACAAAATCTAACAAAAACAACAAAATAAAAATTTCTCAAATCGACAAAATATTGGAGATAGCCCACAAAATCTAGCCAAATCAATCGGAAACCAAGATTCATAAAATCGGCTGGAAACGGTGAAATATAGCCTACAAAAATACCTTAAAAAGTGATATTCAGAATTTCTCAAAATCAGCAAAAAACAGAGAACCATAAAAACCGTGAAATTCGGAATTTTTCAAAATCGGGATAAAGAGAGAACCATAACCCACAAAATTTGGCCAAAACATTGAAATTTAGAATTTCTCAAAGTCAGCCGAAAACGATGGATTGTAGCCCACAAAAACTACTCCAGCCAGTTAAATTTAGTCTCCCAAAATCAGCAGAAAAAGCTAGGGTATATAGCACACAAAATTTGGGCAAATCAGTTAAAATACTTAGATTCTCAAATTTGATTGAAATCTGTGAACTAGATATCCCACAAAATGTGGGCCATAAGAGTGAAATTTAGAATTTTCAAAATCAGCAAAAAGTTATGGATCATATATCCTACAATATCTTATAAAAACAACAAAATTTAGAATTTTCCCAAATTGGCAAAAATTGGTGGATTATATATAGCCCACAAAACCTAACCAACCAATGAAATTTAAAATTTCTCAAAATCGGATGAAAATGGTGGAATATAGCCTACAAAATTCGGCCAAAACTGTGAAATTCGGTATTTTTAAAAAAATGGTTGAAATGATTGACCATAAACCACAAAATCTAGGGAAAAAAAAGAAGCAATGGACCCACAAAATTTGATGAAAACAGTGAAATTAAAATTCTCAAAATTGACAAAAAATGGTGGATTATATAGCACACATAATTTAGCAAATACTATAAAATTCAAGATTTCTTAAATTGGTTGAATATTAGTGGGCTTATAGCTCACAAAATTTGATATAAATAGCAAAACTAAAAATTGCTCAAAGTTGACGGAAAACGATCACAATATCTGGCACACTATGAAGTTAAGAATTTCTAAAAAAATGGCCGAAAATATTGGTTGGACTGAAGCAAGCAAAATCTCAACAAACAATGCAATTCAGAACTTATCATAATGGGCCAAAAACTGTGAACTACATCCTGCAAAATCGTAAAATTCGTAATTCCGCAAAATCAACATAAACTACCGGACTATAGCACAAAACTAGGCCAAAATAGTGAAATTTAAAATTATTTTATAACGATGGAATTGATGGTTTATAGCCATAAAATCTAGTCAAAACTGTGTTCAAAATTTCTTAATATCAGCTAAAAAAAGCGAACTATAACTTACAAAACCTGGTAGAAAGATCTATAGCCCACAAAAATATGGAAAAAAGTGAAATTCGGAAATTTGTCTAAATCGACCGAAAACGGTGCCGACAAAATCAAGCCAAAACTGTAAAATTTAGTATTTCTTAAAATCTGCAAAAAAACTGTGGAATATGGCTTACAAAATCTGCTAAACGAGTGAGACAGATTTTCTCAAAGTTGGCAAAAATAATCAGTGGATTGTACAAAATATTGCCAAAAAAATGAAATTCGGAAAGTTTCAAAATCGGGCGAAAAACTATGGACAATTCAACACAATCTGGTAAAAAAATGAAATTTTAATTTTTAAAATGGGTTGGAAATGGTGGGCTATCTGATAATAACAAGAGAATAAAGAATTCCACAATTTTCAATAGAAAACGGTGTACAAGTCCACAAAATATGGAAAAAAAACTTTGAAACTGAAAATTTTCAAAATCGATCCCAAATAGTGGATTGTAAGAGCATCCAGTTTCTCATATGTTAAAAAATGACAGCTACAGTAGTAGCAAATAGCAATATTTGCTGCAGTGGTCGTTTGCTATATGTTTCTCATTTTTAAGAAAATACTGCGCGGGACGGTAGAACATTTTCCGTCTCATTTGAAATAAGCGAGTGACGGTATATGTTATACCGTCTCATCGTTTAAAAATAAATCAAAAAAAGTTAATTACTTATTAACTATTAAACTATATTAATTAAATAAATTAAATAATATAATAATAACTAAACCTAATTAAAAACTAACTAAACCTATTTAACTACACCTAACCTACCCACTAAACCTATTAAACTATATTAACTACAAAATGTGTCAGCCGGTATAACATATAACTACCGTCCCACTTTTTTTAAAAAAAAATATTTTTTTAAGACAAAATCTGACCGTTGGATTGGAAAAAAATTAAAAAAAAAATAAAATGGGACGGTATAACATATACCAGACGGTATATGTTATACCGTCCGACCGACTTTTAAAAAAAAAATTAAATGAGACGGTATAACATATACCGGACGGTATATGTTGTACCGTCTTTCAAAATTTGAGAATCGATATTCTGTTTCTCATATATGAGAAACGGATATAGCATATTTGCTTAAAAATGACAAAATAGAAAACCACTGCAGCGATCTATTTGCTATAAAATGGCAATTTGCCAAATATAAGAAACCAATGTGGATGCTCTAAGACCACAAAAGCTGCCAAAAAAGTGAATAAAAAGTTTCTAAAAATCAGTATTAAAAAAAAACAATAGACATATAGCCCACACAATCTGACACCAAATGTGAAAGTCGTAATTTCTCAAAACTAACAAAAAAAATTAGTGGATTGTAGGACGCAAATTTTGGCCTAAGGAGTGATTTTTTATATAATTAAAATCAGCAAAAAATGATGGATTAACCCACAAAAACATGGCAAAAATTGTGAAAGTAAGAAATTTTCAAAAGCAAACTAGCCCACAAAATTTGTCAAAATATAAAATACATTTTTTTTTCTCAAATAGTAGAAAACAGTGGATTATATGCTCAAAATCTGACTAAAATAGTAAAATTTCATAAATTCTCAAAGTCGACTTATAATGGTGCGAGCTACTACCCCAAAAAATTTGGCAAAAAACTGTAAAATTCGAAATTTTCCATAATCAATTGAAAACAGTAGACTACCCACAAAATCTGACAACGATTAAAAAAGAAAAATTTTGTTAATATCGGCATAAAATTGTGGACTAGCTCATCAAAAATTGTCAAACATAAAATTTAGAATTTCTCAAAAGCAGTTAAAAACAGTGGACGAGCCCACATAATTTGGCCGAAACAATGAAATATAATTTCTTACTCTCTCCCAATATTGATTGATGGATTGTTGCTCAAAATCTAACACGGTAAAATAGAAAATTCTCAAAATCAGCTAAAAACAATGAACTATTGTCCATACAATTTGGCCAAAAATAGGAAACTTCAGAATTTCTCAAAATCCGCCGAAGACGAAAATGCCTATCCTATAAAATCTCACAACTGCTACTAAAATACAGAAATTCTAAATTTCTTGAAATCGATTAGATCAAAGGGTATTCTGGAGGAGTCATACGACACCCCCAATAAATATTTCGTACTACTGCTTCACAAGATTAAATAGGCTAAATGGAGTATGATGACAATCATATTAAGGAAAAGATCCACCATGAAAGTTCAGCATGTGATATGCATAAACAAACTGGAAGGCAAACTGAAAATTTTACTATCCCGGCCCAAAAAATTGAAAAGCACTTCATCGCAGGCGTAAATGAGCTGAGATATAATATACCCAAATCATGAAAACTATTTTTTTGTGGTCATCAAGCTTAATGAGCTGTAATACATCAAAATTCTTCAAAAATTGAAAATTGTTTTCTGAGAAAGCAACTTTGTATAGTCAAGTTAATGCAATGTGCCTTTTAGAACAAATCTACGATGAGGAAGATATTAATTAAGAGCTTCAAACTTGAGTCTCTCAAAGCTAACTCTTTCCTACATAGCACCATCTTCCTATCTCCATAAACCCCCTCCAACTTAGCTGCAAAAACCAACATGAAATACCTCAATCAGAAACCTAAAGAGAATACAACATGGCCTACTTTTTACCCAGAAAGACAACAAATTAGATAAGTAATTAATATAATATTATCCTTTTTAATTATTCCTTTTCTTCCAATAACAAAATGGTACCTTTGGCCAGTAACTCCATTATAACCTGCTGAATCTTGAATTATCCACAAATTAGTGTCTGAAGACAAATAATCAACAGAAGATTAAAAAACAAGAAACCCACCTTTTTCTTATATATCACCTTCAGATTTCTATTTTAGTATGAGCATGAAAGCTCCCCCAAATCAAATTCCATTTCCCTTGAGCACTGAATTAGAGAGAGAGCACTGAGAGAGAGAGAGAGGGAGAGAGAGAGAGAGCATCAAATTCAGTGCCGTTTAGTGTCTTTCCTCTCCCCCATCACAGTCATGATCCTACTTTGCATCTTTCTCTTACATGTGGATTAATGTGGAAGGATAGTGAATGCGGTCAAATTTGAGGAGATATTCATTTCATCTTGGAACTCGTCCTTGCTTTCTAAGGAAATGCCTCAAACAAAAATGGGAAGCTTTCAACTTATTTATGGAATTTGCTTGCCTATTTCTACTACCAATATAAATATTGCTGGTACACATAAAACTTATTGTATCATGTGACATGTTAAATTAATATTCTCTTGAATTATTAATACTAGTAAGTTTCACATGCGATGCATGTATTTATAAAGACTTAGAGTTAAACGTGCAATATACGTAAGTCGGTAGTAATTAGCACGCGCGATGAATGTCTTAATTTTTTAAAAAAAGTTCGGGTTGACGATATTCTTAAGTTTTAAAGGATGTTGAAGAAAAAACTTTGATTTGCACGTGTGATGCACATGCTAATAAATAGAGTTAGGAGTTGTACTTGTGGTGCCCGGATTTATTTGATGAGAAAGTGGTGTTTTATTTTAAAAAGTTGGAGTTAAACGGGTGATACACGTAATTCCAAAAAAATTAAATAAAAACTTTGAAAACTTTGATCTGCACGTGCAATGTACGTGTTAATAAATAGAGATAAATTGAGATGGAGGTGCGCGTGCGATGCACAGGCTTGATTGGTGAAAAACATATTTAAAAAATGTTTGTTTGTTTGAAAAGTTTGAAAAGTTTGATTTGCATGTGTAATACACGTGTTAATAAATGGAGATGGAGGTGTACGTGCGACGCACGGGTTTGTTTGGTGACAAAAATAAAATAAAATAAAGGTTTGTTTGTTTGAACCCCAACTCTCCCATTAATATAGTGGAGATTTATATGTCGATTATATCTATATTCACCTTCTGACTACTGATTTTCATACAGGTATAAATACATACTCACACATCCATGTATCGTATATTACTAATATAACAACATTCAGCATATCTTACAATTGATAAGGGGAAGAAACGAATATAATGCAGACTATTTTATTCACTACTTTAGACTGTAAACTAGGATGCTAATATTGGCAATTGTGGGATTTATACTTACTAGCACATTCCTGATTATCAAACAAAAAGAATAGAACGTGTAGGTTGAGAAATAATAGCACTTCATGTGAGCTCATTCTCAGTGTAAACTACGTGTGTCTATATGTTGTGTTCACACGTGCATGAGCCTGTACTGTATGGTCACCCGTTACCCTAAACTTTATAGAGAAATCACACATGACACACAGAGAAGTAACTAGAGATAATAAAACCATTTCACAAGTAACTAGATCTGATCAAACCAGTTCTTTTTTAAATGAGTTAAAGAGAGAGGGATATATATACTTTTAGAAAGTAAAAGTTAAAAGTAACAGGAAATTATACAGACTTAAGAGACTGCAACCATAACCCACCTGGAGCGAAGGGGAGCAGTGTATCAAGTAGGCTAATCATTATCCTTATGTCTGTTCTTGTTAAAAGAAGTATCTAGCTTTTGAAACCCATGAAATATTGTTTTAACTTCAAACTGACATAATTTTTTAGATCCAAGTTTACATCATTACTTCAGAGATATATACCACACTATAACATGGCTACCCTATAGTTTAATATTAGATTATCTGACTATTTACAAACTCAAATATTACATAGCGTTTACGTTTTGTGATCAGCTAGCCACTAAATGCAATCATATAATCATTTGATACATGACGATAAACCCATGAAATTTGAAATTAGATGTATCACTATAACAACTGCAGCAGATCTGTGTTCATTAACTGCACAACCACTATAAGTGGTATTCAAGCATATTCATGCAGATTTTAGAAAAAAACCTAGAGCATATTCATGTATTCCTACAATAGTAGAATTTACAGTTTACTGTGAGAAATATATCAAGTATAGTTTGATGACTTTTTCCAAAAAATGAAATACATTTTATCATGAAAATTAAGTTCTTCTAAAGCATCCAACATATCTAGTAGAACGCCAAATTGTTTTGAACTAAATTTTGAAATAGGCCTTCAATCACTAATACAACAGAAGAATTATAATCATGAATATGACAAAATTGTTACAAACATCACCTGTTGGATTACCTTTCCAAATGAAATAGAAAAATGGTATCCTAATCACAGTTTTAAATGTGCAAATAGCACGTACGTTAAGAAGCATGATTATATAGTCATGCCCTAATCTTTTAGCAACCAGCAGTTTAAGTACTGGTTAATTTATGCTATTGTTCAAGACATTGGATGAAAAGCATGATAATGCAATAAATTTCAAAGTGCCTAATACTGTCAGCTATGCTATATATAAAGGAAAATACCATCAATTTATAATTTGTAGGTCAGTTTGGTTTATATATAGGTTCTTGCAAGACATGTATTACACTAGTTTCTTGCTTTCTCTCATATTCCCTTACTTTGTAACTTAAAGCTAATAAAATCCAAAGATTTGGGCTAAAGAGATCTTCACTATTGTTCACAACTAGTGTTGTATCTCTATGTTATATCATGCGTAACATTCTGTTAAGAGATTACATGAACTAACAACTTCATGTCTAGAGTAAATTATTTTTGATAGAGGGATTATAACCCATCTGTAAAATGCATTCAATTAATATAAATGAATAATATTAATTATATCCAAGACACAACTGAGAAGGACATCAGGAAGCTCTAAAAGGGATTCTGGAAAGATTAATTAGAACTATTTCAGGTGAGGATAAACCCAAACAATTGTGTTTCGTCTTTCATTGAGGATGGTTACTTGGTTGGTTCCATCGTCCTCACATACACTCTACATACAGACGATGTGTGTGTTATATCATTATGGCGCTTCTTATTTTATTTGTATTTTTCCCCTCCATCTGACATTCTACATGAACTAGATAAAACCCTCCTAAACTTCCAAGATGCAAATATTCACCATTTTGAACCATATTTGATGCAAATAACACTGTCCATCGTCTTAAATTCAGCAAGCTAATTGCTCTTTTTTTGTTGACAACTAAAATTATACAAACTAGTTATCACTTCGCCTAGGAAGAGTGCAGATCATATATCTTCCCTTCAGTCCAAATTAAAGGAACTTGAAGACCTGATGACATCCAATATTCAAAATGAAAATTATAACAAAGTACTTATGTACTTCTCATTAACTCTCCTAGCTCCATCCATGGAAATATTAATTGTTTAAAAAGTCTGCACACTGTCATAAATTGCAAAGCTTGTCTGTGGTGTATGATAATTCTTCTCTTACCATGATGAAGAGTTCTGCCCTACCACTTCCATCAGGAATTGAGGAAAATATGATACAAGTGTCTACCATAACCTGAAAGTGAGGCTCTCACCATCTGCTTGTTTGATAGTTCTCCCAATGATGTCACCATTTCTTTTTTGAGCTCTAGTATTCTTTTTCTAAGGACAACTTTATTGAAATCTTATAACCTTATAACTATAATTGATCATATCTAACCCTAGAACAAAATCCTTCAGTAGCTTCTTACTTTTAATTTCAAAGATTCCCTCATTATTATGAATTCTATTCGACACGATGACAAAGCAAGATCCGTAATGTGATAGATGTTTTAGGAACGATCGCATTCAGAACGTCATCGGCTTGACTATTATGATGAGCTTTCACGTGCAACTCCGACTTTGTTGGTGTTAGAATTAAATGTGAGGAGAGCAAGTAAGGTTACGTGCCCAAATATGGGTGATCAGAACTGCCATCTAAACTTAACCTAAACGTTTTCACTTTGTTTCGCTCCATCATCTGAAAAGGTAAACACGCTATTGCTTCACCAATATCTAATTATGTATCCAAATCATTTGATTGGTTAAGCGATCAATTTTCACCGATATTCTTGTTGAATTTTCGGGTATACTTTTGACATGAGTTTAGTAGAAACATTTCCTTCTCAAATCATTGCATACCATTTCGAGTGGTAGAGACAACTTCATGATGAAGTGCTACTCCCGAAAAAGATTGACGTTCATTGAATCACCTACTGAAATCAATCAGGAAAGCTCTAGAGTGATGCCATATTCATGGATTACATAAGAAAATATATCTTAAATAACAAATATAGATAGATAATTAGTGTAGGTCTGAATGTGTAACTTGTAAATCTCCTGATTCTCTTCCTAATTAGATCTGAAAGAGAGATCTAACCGGGAAAGATCCTATTTAATTTGTTGTTGTTGGTTTGGGTGGGGGGGGCGGGGCATAAAAACCATAACAATGCACTAGTACATTGAAATCCTTTTACTATTAAGCTGTGCAATAGTAAGTACGTACTTCAGTCTTACTTCAATGCACAAGCAATTGATACAATCAACTATCAGAAAAGATAAGGGAAAATGTGTTTCACACCAATAGACGATCCTGTATTACCTTTGCGACAATTGTGTGTGTGCTAACTTAATTCCCTTAGTTTGTCTACTCCACCATTTGGGTTTCTTAGTACTCTTCTACGAGAATATATATTAAGCAACCCTAATCACTGTATATGTATCCAACAACTACATAATAAAGTGAGTCTTGTCAAATATCAAGATAACACAAATTTTCTCAATCACAGATCCCTATGAAGTGAACTACTGTAAAGTTTAATTAATTTGCCATTGGTAATGATGCTTGTTTATTTATTACTTAATTTGTTAATTAAGTTGTTATATTTTGTTTACAAGATTGAGCAAGATAATTGGGATAATACTATATATATTTTGCTCTTTAGATAATACCTACAGCTAGGAGGGTATATTTGCTGATTGTATTTTTATATGACAAAAGATATACAAGGATTGAATATTTGAATCAGTCAATCAGTTTAATCAGAGAAATAGTGAATAATCACTGTGCATATATTAAAAAATCTATTCATTTCTAATTATTGATATCAAACAAATTTCTCAATCAAACCATTCTATGTTATGAACTCATATAGAGCTAAATTTATCTGGCAATGATGATTGATATAATTTATTGCTTATAATTTATTTATCTAGTAGCAATTGAGATCCATAGGATAATATTACATGCAAAATCTACTCTAGCTAGCTATAAACAACACCTAAGATATACAAGTTTGATATTTTTATTTTTGAGCAATTTGATCAGCCATTCATTTCGATACAAGTTTAATATCGATCATAATAAAATGGTGGAATATCATTTGTTTATTGCTTTCCCTCCTAAAATATTCCTGTGTTACCTCTTCAATAATTAAGGTTTCAGGGTCTCACTACCCATGATGAGCTTCCATTCTATTGGCATATGATAATTACATTTAATAATATTTCAGATTGTTTCCTAGATTCCAACTTGTATTAGTTTATGCACTCGAGGTATAATAGCCGGTTGCTGTGACACTAATTAATGAGCAAGAACATGGAGACAAAATTCAATATATGTCAAATAAGTATACAGAGGGAGAAAGAGATCTAGAGAGAGAGCTTTTTGCTACTATCTTTTAGGGAGCTAGGGTTTCTTTAACACATAATTACAATATGAAATCAAAGAGAGGAAAGGGCTAACATAAAGGCGGAGTTACTGCCTTTAAACATAAAAAGATCAAAATTACACCACAAAAGGGATAACCCTAGTAGGATCCTTTTGGGACTAACAGGGATGTTTAATAGGTAAAGAGCCAACCGGCCCTATGATATTGGATGCTATATAGCAGCAGAGCTTCACTCATTAAAATAAAAAAAAGAGAGAAAAACAAGGAAACTAATTAAAGATAAATTAATTAAAGAACCCAGAAAGAGTTGTGAGTTTCTGATGGCTCTAGGGATGTGTAAAAGCCTGCAATCCTTCACGAGGTGCACAGCTGTACCATTTGGTCATTTGGTGCCTTCCCCACCAGCTCTATCATATCTACATCCCCCCGTCACTCACCCCTTTATTTTATTTCTAATCCCATACCCCAAATTCATTTAAAACATTTACACTTAGGCCCCACTATTTAGGAACTCATATTATATGTTTCTATCTGTTCTCCCATTTAAAAAATAATTTAATTGTTCTACTACATTGTATATATTAATATTAGACACTTATATGTACTGTGCGACAGTAAAATATTAGTGGGTTGTCAGTAGGGATGCTCTTGGATACGAATATATCCGATTCGATCCGGATTCGTATCCAAAATTTTTGCAAATTCGGATATGAAGAACCCATATCTGGCCAGATTCGAATGCGGATATGGAAATCCAGTTTAAAAGAAAAGTAGGATGCGGATACGGATGTGGATATGTATAAAAAAGGACAGATATCCGTATCTACATAATATAATATGTATTTATTTATTTATTTAATATAATATTGTAAGTTACATGTTAAGTGTACATAAGCGTATAGTTATATCAATCCAATTTGTGTTTTTCACTTTATTAATTAGTAGTTACTTAATATTTTGTGAATTATTTTACTTATTGACTTTAGTCATTCTACTTCATTAATTTGGTCATTGAAACTAACATAAAACCCATTTCAAGAGTTCCCCCAATTCGACTAGCGCGGTGGATCATCCGCGAGGTAGCGCCGGATCGACGACGACATTGGGGTGAAAGAGTATTTGAGGGATTGGAGATGTCGACGATCTATTCTTTTCACGTCGAGGAGTTGGAGTTACCGACATGCTGCACTTTTCCGATCTAGGGGCTCTATTGTTTGAGCGGAGAGAGTTGTTCTGTACTCGGATTAAGTTCTACGTGTGGGTGAGATTTTGGGTATGTGAGAGAGGTGTTTAGTTTGTGCTCTTCATTGGGGGTATGTTTCGGTTGAGCACTATTTGTGTGTGGGTGACTGTTTGTGGTTGAGAGAGAGAGAGTGTGTGTGTGTGTGCTAGTGGGAGGAGTCAACAGGGCTTGGAGGTTTTTTATTTTCTGCAGGTAGTTTTTTCCTTGTCTTAGTATGTACATTGATCCAGTACTCTGGATGTGTTTC
Source organism: Hemerocallis citrina (assembly GCA_017893485.1). Classification (NCBI taxonomy): domain Eukaryota; kingdom Viridiplantae; phylum Streptophyta; class Magnoliopsida; order Asparagales; family Asphodelaceae; genus Hemerocallis; species Hemerocallis citrina. Next base: position 116,855,671 of record CM030361.1, on the reverse strand, counting down.
GTTAATGTCTAATTCTACCCATGCCTTTTCTCTAGCCTCATCTCCAACATTCTCCCCGATAATTTTCTCCGCCCTCCTTTTAGATATCCTCTCCGACCTCCTCTTAGATATCTGCTTTCAACTCTCAATTCTCAAAAACTCTCAAAGGCACTTCACTCAACTCCTCAACGACGCCCTTGACAAATCAAACTAGAAATTAAAATAAAACAAAATAACTTCCCCAACTTTTATAAGAGTTATCATGTATATTAAATTAATTTTTCTTAGCCTCTTTTGCTATGTTGACTTCTTATTTGTAATTAGAAGAATTAAAAGTCAATACTCTATGTTATCCAAATATGAATTAATGAAATACAGATTTGAGTACTAGTTCAATAAAAAATATAGCAAAAAGTATATATATTTGAAATCTGAATTCGTATTTGTATTCGTATTCGATAGACCATATCCAATTTACATTCGTATCAAAGATTTATAGATACATATATGAAATTTTTTTTCTTCTAAGTCATATCCGTATCTGAATCCGAATCTATCTTTCGAATGTGGATACAGATATTAGTATAGCCAATATCCTCTCCGAAAGTATCCCTAGTTGTCAGGCACCAAGAGAAAGTAATAGCACTGTGAAACCTGATTAAGATTAATTCCCGTGTACATGTGTGCTAGTCCGCATGTTTAACATATGGAGTACATATTGGTTTTATTGCCTGTTACATGGACTTTTAGGACAATATGAATTGATTTACTACGATTTATATAGGTTGAAGTCTTGAAGATGTAAGTTTGAGGTATACGGACACCTGATAAGAAAGCTATATTTTGCCTTTCTCAACCAAACCATGGTATAACTTTTAACTCACTTATAACAACTAAAACTAGTTTTTCACTTCAACTCTCTCTCTCTCTCCCACCCCAGACCCCACCACCACTATATCTTACTAACAGCCAATCCCAATAGGCAACAGTAACAAACCTTGGTCTCACTTTAGTATTATTTAAAGTCCCCCTTGTATCAGATATTCATAAGATCTCTCTCTCTCTCTCTCTCTCTCTGCCTTACTCTCTCTCCCCTATCTTTCTCCTTCTCACTCTACAAAACCCACACCTCAGCTCTTTATTTATGGATATCACCAACAACACTAGCAGCACAAGCTCAAGCTCCTCTTGGGACCTTGACATTCCCTTTCCCATGGTCATTCCCAACCACTCTCACCCTCCTTTCTTTCATCAATTCCCTCTCTCCAATTATGATAACTTCGCTCTCAACCCTAATTTACATCACCAGCACCACCAACTCCTCCCTCCTTCAACCTCCTTCCCTTCCACCACTCACCTCGAACTAACCCACGAAGAACTATGCTTAGAAGACGAAAACCAAGAAGAGGAAGGACAACTAGGAGCAATGAAGGAGATGATGTACAAGATTGCCGCCATGCAACCAGTGGACATCGACCCCTCCACCATCAAGAAGCCAAAGCGCCGCAATGTACGCATCAGCGACGACCCCCAGAGCATCGCTGCTCGTCACAGGAGGGAGAGGATCAGCGAGAGGATCCGAATCTTACAGCGGTTGGTTCCCGGAGGGACAAAGATGGACACTGCGTCAATGCTTGACGAGGCCATCCGCTACGTCAAGTTCTTGAAGAGGCAAGTTCAGGAGCTGCAGGCAACTAGCCCGCCGGACGTGGGACCCTTGGATTATATAGCTCAGGGTTTGGTCCCTTCTTCTTCCACTACTACTTCAAATATGGGAGGTCAGCTAGGATTAGGGTTTGGGTTTGGTGGCCAAGGGTTCAGTGATAGGATGGGGTAGTTAATTAGGTAATGTTATTTAAATTTGGATTAATTAATTAATTACTTTGCATAGTAGTTATGCTTAATTTGTTTGTGCGTATTGGATATGTTATGTTAAGCTAGACTAAAGATGGGTTTGTAGGAGAAATAATAAGGGATTGGATGCGGTAGAAATGTATATATATATGCATACCACTGGATTGTCTTCTTATAATTTCTCTTATTTCTAGCTAATTTCTATGTATATTTTTTGTTACTTATATGTGGTGATGTGAGACAGTGGTTTGTTACAAGAGGGTTGACTAGTTTGGCACTACAGTGATGATAACCGTTACATACGGGTCATGTATGTGTATGTATGATGATTATCTTTATTTATATATTTACCAAGTTATGAAGACTAGGCTGGAAGTTTGTTGAGAGAGATTTTCTGAACGAGGAAATGGAACAAAAAGAAGCATGGATTTTTGTTAGGTTTAGCCATGGAATTAGTTTTTTCTTCCTGAAATAGACCACTTTTTAAACTAATTTTCAAAATATACCTCTTTCTAAACTAATTCTCAAAATAGATCATTCGCAGTACCGAACTGCGGCCTCTTCGGTAATGTGGTCGCAGTTCTCTACTGCAGCCTACATACATAACAAAAAATCTAGATTCAAAAACTTGGTTTAAAATTTTTCAAGTCCAAAAAGTTCAAGGGAGATATAACTGAGGCCGCAGTTGGGTACTGAGGCCTCGATAATACGTAGGCTGCAGTTGACAACTACGACCTCCGTTATTTTAATTTTTATAAATGCTGTAAATTGATTACATTACAAACTGATTACATTAATTCAGTTGAAATTACAGAATTACATACATTACAAACTGATTAGATATAGATTTGATTACAGGCATCAATCACTTTAGTATACAAGCACATGCTGGGTTTCTTCTCAAACGAGTAGAAAGGACTACTGATTCTGCCTCTTTTTCAATGCAGAAGTAGCAGTTGTACTCTCTGCATACACTTCTATGCACCACTATTAGACAGAGACAGCAATTCTCTGGTTAGGATGTTGAAGTAGTGGTGGGTGTAGCAGTGTATTTATAGTACTTTACAACTTCTTGATAAGCATTCCTAAGAGGTGTGCATGTCAAGAAGTTGAAAAGTAGCATGAATACATTGTGACACCCTCTACTAATCCATCCTCCAAGCCAAAGAATTTCTGCACTCTGCCTAAAGGTGGTGTATTGAAGTGTATAAAGGGAGAAGAAGCTGCTACTCATGCATTTAAAAAAGAAAGAAAATAGGCAGATTCAGAAGTCTTCTCTACCCGTTGAGGAAAACCGAGCATGTACTAGTATACTAGTATGAACATGCATCTATCTCTCTCCTTAAGTTCACATAAACTCAACATAATCTCACATATTTGAATACATGATCCATTACCACTCACATAAATTTTCCTTTTTTTTCGTCTCCGAAATTTTTCTGTTTTTTTTTTCATCTTTTTTTTCATCTTTTTTTCATCTGTTTTCCCCCACTAGATCATGTTCAAGAGAATACTTCACTCTTATCTCTAATATTATAATGGGAGAAGGCCTTAGTGTCATTTGTCATTTGTCATTTTATCATTCTACCAACATGTGCAACGCACGTACATAACTAATATAAAAGAGGTTTTCGGTTCGAATCCTCCCTACGACAAAGTTTTTTTTTTTGAAATTATTAAAACGTGCATCGCACGTGTAAATTACTAGTATATATAGGAGTTGAAGATAAATTTAAAATTGATTTGACATTGTTCATTGATTTGGCAGGTGAATAATTGATACACATTCCAACAAAATATTGTTTTGGCAGTTTGCATTGATTTTTCATAAACATCATTGATACACATTCTAAAAAAGCTAATATTACCACATAAAAAGCATCAACACAACCGCAGAGCAACTGAGGCCTCGACAATACTAAGGCCGCCGTTGACAACTGCGGCCTCAATTATTTTATTATTTTAAAAAAAATAATACGTTTGGCTGTTTGCATTGATTTGATATTAACATCATTGACACACATTCCAACAAGTCAGGTTTGGCAGTTTGCATTGATTTGGCATTGATACACATTCCAAAATAGACCATTTTTGGCATTTTGCATTGATTTGGAATTGATACACATTCCAACATAGACAACTTTCAGCACATTAAAAGCGTCAACAGAAATAGCCAAAATAGGACCGAATTTTTACTGAGGTCGTAGTTGGCAACTGCAACTGTGAAACTTTAAAGATTCCAGACAGAGACAACTATCTGGAAACTTAATTTGAAGTTTCACAGTCGTAGTTGCCAACTGCGACCTAGTTTTACTGAGGCCGCGGTTGACAACTGCGACTGTGGAAACTCCCAAATTTCCAGAAAGTTGAATCTTAATCTGTAATGTGCAACAAATCTAAAACTTCCAAAAAAAATTAAAATAACGGGTCAACCGCGGCCTACGTATTATCGAGCCCGCATTACCCAACTGCGACCTCAGTTATATCTCTCTTTGACTTCTTTGGATTTGAGAAATTTTAAACCAAAATTTAAAATCTGAATTTTTTTTTGTATGTATGTAGGCCACAATAAAGAACTGCGACCATATTATCGAAGAGGCCGCAGTTGGATACTGTAAGTGATCTATTTTAACAATTAGTTTGGAAAGTGATCTATTATAGAAATTAGTTTTTAAAAGTGGTCCATTTCGGAAAAAAATCCATGGAATCATCACGTACAGTCTGAAACCATCTCTCTCTCTCTCTCACCATGCGTGCACGCACGTGGGACCATCATGTCCATGTTGACATCACACAGAGGCTGAGCTGGGGAATCACCTCTCTCCTCTTCTAGAATACAGAATTTCCATTATTACATATTTCTCCTCCTATTTTCTTCAAGTAAGTAATTAAGTAGGAGCTCCTGTAATTTATCTAAATTCATGAAACTAGCTAATACTATAAGAAAGGAAAATTAGTCATAAAAAAACCTAATTATCACGTGTTTCTTCACGCTTCAGTCTAAGATTATGATAGGGCGCTGATTGCTACATAACATAAAAGTTAGGGGATCAATGGGTTGAGGAAAAAAAGTTTAGAGCGAAATACTTTGATTTGGAAGCAAAAGTCAGGAAGGTTTTCTTTATGAAAAGAAAAGAATCGATTTAATACGTAGAATAACATAGACTTTATGATCAGTGACATGCGTGAAGGAAAAGGATCCTTAATTAGGAACACACTGTGTAAGATAGTCGATGAATCTAGGGACTGTTCAACGGGATGGGATGAAAAATTCAAAGCACACCCTTAATTCCATATTATAAATTTAAGAAAGACAAAGTCAGCTCCATTGGGAGATTCTTTCATGTTGAATCTTGATGCATCAAGGGAAATTTTTTTGAGATACTATATGCGATATGCATGACAAACCGTGAAGCAAATATAATGGCAACAAAAGTTTTACTCTTAGAATAAAATAAAATAAACTTTCTCCAATCTCCAATACCCCTTTTTCTATATATATATATATATATATATATATATATAGGAAGGGAGAAGAAGAAAGGGAGAAGAAGATAGCAGTTCATGGAGCGCAACATGAGAAGTCGACCATGGAGCGCAACATGAGAAGTCGACCAGATAGAGGCAAAGAAAGAATGAATAAAACCTTTTTTCATTTCATCATAAATAAAAAGGGGGAGAGGCTCATGTAATGGTTAATTATTAAGAAATGCGTCATAGGTGGTAAAAAGTAAGCAACCCAAGGCAAATTTTGGAGTCAGAAATGAAATAACTAAATATAACAAGAAAATAATTTCACTTGTGAAAATTGTTTGGATTCAATTAATCTGTTTCCTTTAATTTGTTGCCCAAATGTCGATCTCAAATTGAACTTGATGGATGACAATGAAGAAACATTATATAGAACCAGGGGATACGTTAATATATAACTTAGCTTAAGACCTCTTTGGATGTATGTAAATAGTCAATAACGCGTTGTTGTTATCTCTCTTCACAGCTGCATGCACGGGATTTGATCGCCTAGGTAACTAACCAACGCGGTTCTGCTATCATCAATTGGGTTCCCATCAACATCCTTAAACCCATTTTAGATAAGAATCCTATCAATAGCAAAGTTCTCTTAGTTTCCTATTTTAAACCAACTCCAAGAAGGTACGCAAGCCTCAAAATGGAGAAAAGTTGTGCTTGCAGAAAATCGTTTCTGCTGAACACACAGGAGAACTTTATAAGTTAAGACCACTGACTATTTTGAAGCATGTCCTAAAACTCATTTGAAAAAGTTGGAAATTCGACTCTTGCGCCAGGTTTTGAACTCTCAATATTATGCAAGGGTTTTGCAATTACGCTGGCATATTTGACCGCACATATAACACTACAGGGGTAGGAAATAGTTTGTAACACCATACAGCTTGTAAGGACACAAACTTTTACATCACCTTTGTAGGTTGTTTTAGCTTTCGGGCTGAAAGCTAAAAGACAGAGAGAGAGAGAAGGCAAGAGAATCAACTGGAACGATAAACATAGGGCAATGAAGCATCCTAGCATCTAGACTCTGGTATATTTTGGTGATAAAATTTGGTTAGTGCAGTAAATGGATGGAAAAGGGATCGATAAGCTGGAAATAAACATATGTAAAAAAACAGAAACAGGTTTAAAAGGAAGGAGCATTAAAATCTGGAAGACTGGAATCAGAGACAGCTAGGCAATAGCAATAGCAAATAGCCAACCGTGCAATAAATCAATGTTGATATCTATCTCTCACACTACTTTGCAGAATCGCCTTGGATCTGACTCCTGTCTTTCCTCTGAAATGAAAGAAAGTTACAACCTACTAAAGAAAAGAAAAAAAAAAAACAGAAAAGAAAGAAACAGGCATAGGGAGAAGTCACGTCCATTGCCTAAATTATATTGGTGTCTAACTCTCTTCATCTACATCCACGTGCATGGCCTCCTCAACTTAAAACTCACTTAATACCTATACGATCAAACATATCTTTCCTGTTATAATCCAAACATCGTGTGTATGTAGTTAACTAGCGCGCACACAACATGTACACCCCCTTCTCCAAGTTGCGTGAAGCCGACTAGCACACACAATGTACACACTGATGCTGCTGATTTTGAGGTGGGAGCAGCATGTATGAGTTCTTGTAATTTGTAGTGGAAGAGACAGGTTCTGAGACAAATCTCAGCCGCAGATCTAGATCAGGGGTGTGGTTTTTGTGAGGCCGGAGCAAGAGAGGGGGTGAAGCTGGTGGCTGACCTCCCTGAGCACCTACAAAATACCTACAAATATCGGGAGAGATCCCGGCGACAAGCCCTCCGACGATCTAGTCAGTCACTGGAAAGAGGGGAAAGCTAGGGTTCAGGTGGAGAAGGGTTCAGGTGGAGAAAAGTTTATTACCTGCAAAATGGGGGAGGGGTCTGGTATTTATAGGCAGAGTGGGAGACCTAACCCTAGTGGTTCGGGTTGACCCACTCCCGTGGGTCTGAGCCAGCATAAAGTCCATTGACTTCTCAGTCTTGATGATCAGTGGTGAGCGGATCTTGAGGGGATCAGACAGTTCTAGTTGTGCTGGAATATTCACCCACATCATAGGCCCCCCACTCCTGGAGGGAGATATGTATCGGCCGTCTAGGAGTAGCCCAACCTTGGGAGAAGACCGGTAGATAGTGTGTATGAGGATTGGGTGGGAGATCCCTAAAGTGTTTACGAGGCTAGGGCGCTTGCTCGAGGTGAATGCCGAGCGTCGAGCCCTCTGTGCTTTGTGAGAAAGCTAGGCACTTGCTCGAGGTGGATGTCGAGCGTCGAGCCCTCTGTGCTTTGTGAGAAACCTAAGCGCATGCTCGAGGTGGATACCGAGCGTCGAGCCCCTTGTACTTTGTAAGAAAGCTAGGCACTTGCTCGAGGTGGATGCCAAGCGTCGAGCTCTCTGTGCTTTGTGAGAAAGCTAGGCTCGAGCCATGTGTACTTTGGGGAGAAAGCTAGGCGCTTGCTCGAGGTGGATGCCAAGCGTCGAGCCCTGTGTACTTTGGGTAGAAATCTATGTGCTCGCTCGAGGTGGATGCCGAACGTCGAGCTCTATGTGCTTCGTGAGAAAATTAGGCGCTCGCTCGAGGTGGATGCCGAGCGTCGAGCCTTCTGTGCTTTATGAGAAAGCTAGGCGCTTGCTCGAGGTGGATGCCAAGCGTCGACCCTCTGTGCTTTGTAAGAAAGCTAGCAGCTGGCTCGAAGTCTATGCCGAGCTCCGAGCGTGGTGGACTTCGTGAGAAAGGGAGTGCATGCTTGCCATGGTCGTAGTGACACGTGTGATCCTGATGTCACGATTTTGGAAATTGAGGCATCGAAATCCTGCCAACCGTTGGATCTAGATGGGCGATTGAGATTTGTTTGTGGATATCGAGGCGTTGCAGAGCTGCCTATATATCCCCCACTCCCCCTCTCACTTTCACCTTGTGTTCTATCTCTACTATTCAGAGTTTCTCTCTCTAAATGCTGCCCAGTCACCGGCGATCATCTTTTCGGCGAACTTTCCGACACAGATAATCAAGTTAGTATTTTTTTTTATGTCGAGGGTTCAGTCCGGTTCCTCTGCCTCTACATCTGGTCAGGGCGATGGTGATCATCTTTCCGACTCCTAGTCTTGGGAGACGATGGAGCAGGTCCAGGCCGTGAAAGATTGAGAAATCTCTCGTTAGTGTTTAAGTCCAAGCCGAGCGGAGAGGACGTGAAAGATTGAGAAATCTCGTTAGGGTTGAAGTCCAGGCTGAGCGGCGAACGTAAGAGATTGAGAAATCTCTCATTCGTGTTGAAGTCCAGGTCGAGCGGTGAGGACACGAGAGATTGGGAAATATCGTCGGGACATTTTGGCTTGTTTCGAAAAGAAATTTCATTGCTTTTATTCAATGCTTGGGTACAAAAGAAGATAGGCATAGCGCCTATTACAATCACGGATTACCCTCGTGGAACATAATAAGATGATCGGCGTTTCAAGGTCTCTTGACTGCCTTGCCCCCCAGGTCTTCGAGTCGGTACGTGCCTGGACGGACCACTTGGGAGACCTTATATGGGCCCTCCCAGTTCGGGAATAGTTTACCCTTCTTTGTAGGGTCGGAGATAGCCAGCTTCCGGGAGCACGAGGTCGCCCTCCTTAATGTCAGTCGGACAGACATTCTTGTTATAAAACTTTTCGACGCGTCGCTGATACATGTTTCTTCTGATGGCGAACTTTTCACGGACCTCGTCAATCAAATCCAAGTTCGCCCTGAAGGGCCTTGTTTAAGATAGCATGAATCTTCTCGGGGTTCGCCTCAATACCTCGCTGGCTGGCCACGAATCCGAGGAACTTTCCCGAGGTGACACCAAAGGCGCATTTAGAGGGGTTGAGTCTCATATTGTGGGATCGAAGGACCCCGAAAGCTTCCTTTAGATCACTGATGTGATCATGTTCCTTGCGGCTTTTGACGAGCATATCGTCGACATAAATCTCCATGTTCCTGCCGATCTGCCCCTTGACGAGCATATGGTAGGTAGCACCGGCGTTCTTCAGCCCGAAGGGCATGACCTTGTAATAGTAGAGACCTTGGTCGGTCACGAAGGTGGTCTTGGGAATGTCTTGTAACCCCCGTTTGCACCTATACATATTTTTGTGTGTATTTTCTGTGTTTGGATTCTTTATAAAATTTTCCGTTTTCTTAAATTCATTTTGTTTAAATTTATTTTATGGATTTCCCATTAAAGTTCATTTTCTAATCATTAATTGTATTTGTAATTATTTTCAAATGACTATATATTGTAATACAAATCTTATTCCAATATATAAGTTTATTTTCTATTCCTAATTTATTGATTATTTACATTTTAGCCCAAAACCAATCATATTATTTGATTCATTGTTACTATTACTATTTTATAAAAGCCCATATTTTAAATCCCAATCTCTTGTATAATTACTTATTTTATTTCATGTGAAGCCCATTTCTGTTAACCAAACCCAAAACTTATATCACTATTGATTATTTTATTTTGAAGCATAGACCCAGCCCAATATTATTATTATTATCTTATTAAATGTTAAGCACAATTCAAGCCCAAATCCAATTTAATATAAAACCCAAACCCACATACCCTATTTCTCACTAACAGCCAATCCCCAGATTGTCTCCCCATGATCCCCAATATCGTCTAACAACCCCCGTATCTCCTGATTTTTCTCTCACGCTCTTCCTTTTTCTCTCCCTTTCACGTTCCCCCACAAATATCTCCACAATCCCCCACACCACTCATAATCACTTATTAATAACTAACCCCTAATTAATTCCCTCATTAACGAACCAGCACTCTCTCTCCCCAACTTTTCACCTTCTTCTCCCCTGTTCTGTTTTCAAAACCCATCCCCGCACAACCTCCCGCTCCCGTCCCCGTCGCTCCGACCACCGCAACAGCGACCCCCACCCTCGACCGCTGCTCCCGCAAACCGTCCCCTAGCCCTACTCCACCCTCATCGCCATCCCCGCCACCTACATCATCCTCCATCATCGCCATCAACACCACCGTGCGACCACGCTAGCACGGAGCCCCTCCATCTTCCACCTCCTTCGTCCCCTGTTTTTCGAAACCCATCCCCGCCATTGCCATCGCTACCCTCGACTACCCCCGCTGTCCCTTCGCCGTCAGCTCCTCGACCACCACCCTGCCCTACACCTCCATCGATCCCCGAGCGACCACCTCGCCGCCACCGGCGAACCTCCACTGTCGACGCCCTTGACCTTCTTCCTTTGTTTTGCGTCGAACCCAACCACAGCACCGCCCTCCTCGACTCCCGCCGTCTGCATCCCGCTCGACCACTACAACCCCGCAACTCCGCCAGTGCACCACCACTCCCGCAGCCGCCGTTGCCGCTCTCGCACTTGCTGTCATTGCTGTCGTCGTGTGGTTGTTGTTTGCCGTTCTTACCCTTGCTGTTTGCTGTGTTGGAGATCTTAGTGTTTGATGTTCCGTGCTTTGCACATGTCTCCATGCATGTAGTTTGCACGTGTTGCCGTCGAGATTCTCATCCCGTTATTCTATCACTTTCGGAATTAATCGTCGGTAGAAGGCAAGTCTTCTTGAACCCCTTTATTGTTCGCGTTCAAGAATTGTTGATTCCCGCAAGTAGTTCATAATCCAATCATCGCATAAATCTTTGCTTGATATTTGTTCAAAAGGTTATCACGGATTCCTCGGCGAAACCAAGTAATAATTCTCTTTTCGTGCCGTTATCTTTGACATAAACCTATGCCCTATTGTACAATTGCCTATGCACGTAATATACGAATACAAATTAGTACCATGTTATAGAGTTGATTGATGTTTTGAATGTTTCGATTGAATATGATTTTCGTGAATTAATTGCCATGAAATGCCTCGTAAATATTAAAATTTCATGCTGTAAGTGGAATTTACTGTTGATTAATTACCATGAAATCATATGCTTGCGTGTTCAACTATTGTCAAATCATATTAATCTATTTGCTGGCCTGTTGTCTGTCTCATACTGCATTACACTTTTGAACCAATTGTTGTAGGAATTTAATTGAACTTTGTAAACAACAATTATAGCTTTGTGAGTCTACTTTTCAGAACATTCGATGGATCTGAATTTCGAGTTATAATGTGCAGGATATCAGATTTTTAATGCTGCTAGATCTAGATTTTCAGATTCGTCATTATATATGTATCAATATGAATTGTTAATTAAAAGAAAACGTTAGCAGGAGAATTAAAATTTGAAATTAATCTGGTTGTAACTAGACATGACTAGGAGTCACCCTGAATTTTTGTGAAATTAATTGATAAGTTTTCAGACCCGATATATGCATGTGAACATGACCTTTAACCTGCTGCCTGAACATAAAAGCAGTAAAAAATAAGATTTTACACCCATTTTCTGTAGTTATCATATATAATGTGTATATGCGTCGGAACCGGCAGCGAGTCTAGTTCCTAGAACTCCTGACGGATCCTGATTTTCTTGCTTGTAGCAATAGAAATCTCTATTTTGGTACAGCAACGTCTTGCTGTCCAGAATATGTCTTTGTATTGATTTAGTATAAACACGTTGAGCATACACTTAATGAGTAGAAATTAGTCCACCAAGCATGACACAACCTTGATATCCTCCTGATCTTGCTTCGACACTGCTACACCCAATGCATGCTCACATTAGAATGTAATAAAATATTAACAAGTCGGGGTATCAAGAGTCGACTTGGTAGTGAACAATCGGAAACTGTACTCGGTAAGGGGCCCTTCTTGTTTACATGGATTATTGTTATGGAAGGTGGAGTAACGCTTGTTATCTTGTTATCCGAGTACACGATCTGTTGAGTTCACCATTACAGTCTAAACGATCACTGTTTGCATGCATTGAACATGTGATATGTGACACAGTATTACGTGCATTAGATAGATTAATAAAAGACTAATAAACCGAGATTGCCACTTGCGTTCTTGACCTTGAATATTATCATCGATCTTGTTCATTGATTTATAACCATTGATTCTTGCATGATTAATTATAGATCCATGATCACATTATCGACCTTTGTTATTGCTCATTGACTAGATCTAGTTCATTATTCTTGATATACCATGTTTTTTCTTGCTCTCTGCTTTCACTACTTGCAGTTCGGAACTTGCTTTAACGAACAATATTTTTCTACTTTAGATCACGAGTTTGCAGGTACACACAGAATAATACCCGATGAACTTGGTGAGCAACACTTCTAAAAATGGAGCTCAAGAGTAGACTGCTTGATTATCTATTTACGTTATTTCTTTTGGAACATTGTTATCATTATTGTACTTTGTTTTGAGCTTTTATGACCCGAATTTGTATATCTCTCAAACTTGGATATTACTTTGAGTTTATTTCATAAATATTTTGAAGTTTATTCATTGTTCATATGGTTATTGTTTCTTGTGTGGTTGTGTTATTTTCTTCATATTGTTAAGTAAAACTGGTACAGCTTATGAATGATGTTTATATCATTCGCTAGGCCTCAGTTACGTGCTCGTATTCCCGTATTTTGGGAAGCGGTGCGTGATATGTCTGGAGGGAACATTCTGATATGGTCGTAGCCTGAGAAGGCGTCCATGAAACTCAGCAGCTCGTGACCCAAGGTCGCATCTATCAGAACGTCGATACTAGGGAGGGGGAACGGATCTTTAGGACATGCCTTGTTGAGGCCTATGAAGTATATACAGATTCTCCATTTGCCACTTGGTTTTTTCACCATCACGACATTCACCAACAATTGAGGGTAGTTGACTTCCTATATGAATCGCGCCGTGAGGAGCTTGTCCACTTCTTCCTTCACCGCTTGTTACCTATCAGGTGCTTTACGCCGCTTCTGCTGGACTGGTTTCGAGTCTGGGTGGACACTTAATTTGTGCATGATGAGGTCCTCCAAAATTCCTGGCATGTCCAAGGGCATCCACGCGAAGAGATCGGCATTCCGACGGATACAGCCAATAATGGCCAGTTTGAGGTCTGGGGCAAGGGACTGGCTCACTTAGAACCATTTAGATTTGTCCTCCTCGGAGAAAATGACCTCCTCTAATGTGTCGACGGGCTCCGAGTGTAACTGGCTCCTGTCATATGGGAGTTCGACTGCATCAAGGGGGGAGACCCCACTCCCTACCACGGCCATATAGCACGCATGGGCGGATTCCTGATTACCTCAGACAATACCGACCCCGTGGTCGGTAGGAAATTTCAGCTTCAGGTGATATGCGGAGGGCACCGCCTGGAGGGAGCAGAGGTCGGGTCTAACCAGGATGGCATTATATACGGCCTTGACGTCGACCACCATGAAGTCCATCGCCTCTATTCGCATGGTTGGGGTCGTCCCAACCGTTACGTCGAGAGTAACGATCCTCTCAATTTGAACCGGAACACCCGAGAATTTGTGGAGCGTGTACCCGGCCGGCTTCAGTCTCTCACAGGAAAGTTTGAACTTTTCGAACACGTCTAGAAACAGGATATTGACAGAGCTTCCGTTGTCAACTAGGATGTGGCGAACCTCGTGCTTGAGCATGCCGAGGCTGACCACTAAGGCATCGTAGTGAGGAAGTCGGACACCTTCCAGATCCTCGCTGGAGAATGAGACGGCCATCTTTGATCCATTGGGGGGGGGGGGGGGGGGGGGGGTTGTGGATCGCATTAACCTCCCGTATGAATGCCTTCTGGGAGGTGTTAGATTCTCCCCCCATGGGTCCTCCGTGCACACAGTGAAGGATGGCTGGCCCCCGAGTTCTTCGGGCTCAGGTTCCGCTTCTGGACGCCTATTGGTCGTTCATGGAGGGGGTGAAGCTCTCTGGTCCCTTAGGTTAGTTTGAGTGAACTCCCTCAGGTACCCCCTCTGGATGAAGGTCTCAATCTCGTCTTTGAGGGCATGGCAAGTGTCAATCTCGTGCCCATGGTTCTGATGGAACCGATAGTAGAATCTCCGATCCCTCTTTTTGTTGTTGATCGGTCGGAGAGGATGGCGAACCATCCCCTTGTCCTCAATCTCTAGGAGAATAGCTGACACACTCTGCGTAAGCGGAGTGAATCTTTCGAAGCGGTGGACAAGAGGCTGTCGTTTCTTACCAAAAGTATCTTTCTGGGCCTTCTTCGGAGGCTCGGAGTCATCGACCTTTCTTTTTCCCTTAGCTGGGGTATCTTTCAAGCCCTCAGGGTGCAGAGCCCCCTCAGCTCGGATATATTTTTCGACCCTGTTGAAGAGGTCGGTAAAATCAAGAAGAGGCTTCTTCGCCAAGGAGGCCTTAAGCTGGCCGTGGCGAACAATGTGTCAGAAGGCCGCGGACGCGTCGCCTGCGTCGAGAGAAGAGACCGACCTAGTCTCAGCAGTAAATCTTCGCACGAAGTCCCAAATGGACTCTCCTTCCTTCTGTTTGAGGTCCAGGAGGAAGGCGCTTCTTTTCTCGAGCTTGCAACTAGTTACGAAGTGGGTAAGGAAGCTCGCCTCGAGCTGGTCGAATGAGAAAATTGAGCCGGGGCGATCTTGGAGAACCATTCCCGTGCTGGGCGCGGAGCGTGACCGGGAAGGCGCCGATGTGCTATGAATCATAATGAGGGTTTTGAACCCTTCCATGTGATCAGCAGAATTACTCTCTTCGCTGTACGTCTCGAATTGTGGCAGTCTGAAATTCATCGGAATCTCGGCCTCGAGGATGTTAGCGGAGAATGGAGGTCAGGTATTTATAGGCAGAGAGTGGGAACCCTAATCCTAATGGGCCGGGTTGACCCAGTTCTGTGGGCCTACCAGCAAAAAACCCATTAACTTCTCACTTTTGATGATGAGTGGTGAGCAGATCTTGAGAGTATCAGACAGTTTTGGTCGTGCTGGAATATTTACCAACATCACACACGAGTCTTAAAAACACTTTACTCAAACACTTCACTAGTCCTAGTTTGGCCCATCAATATTCCATTCCCAAAACATACTATGTCTATAATATGATCTAAAAATTAATATATATTGTCATATATTGTCATTGACAGCAGAGGTTTTAAGTGGTGCAGCACTGCAATTACAGCAGCCCATTCCGTTGTGTTATATTCATTATATCATATATATGATTATGTACTCCCATAATCAGAGTTCTTATTACACAATTCCATCAAAGTTAAATTTGTTAATGCTATTATTGCATTTTGTTGTATGTATTTATTATTTAACGAAAAGGGTGGGATCACTAGGTTAAGACAGGACCACCTATAGGCATTGCTTTTTTACCTTGAGTTCGATTCACTTGGGTCGAGAATGTCACCTAATAATTAATTGGGGTGCATTATGGAGGAGGTTTGTAAGTTGAGTAATGCTTTAGCCACTACCAATTTCACTACCATTTTCTTCACTACCTTAGGTGGCATACTCCTATTGGAGAATTCTCCCACCTACTCTATCATCTTCTACCTATTGGAGTGTGCCACCTAAGGTAGTGAAGAAAAATGTAGTGAAATTGGTAGTGGCTCTAGCATTACTCTTGTAAGTTTGTATAGATGTCATAGACACAACCAAGAAAATAATTTTAAAATACATGTAATTATTATTTTGACACAGACTTTCCAAATGTAATAAATGTTCATACAATTTCGATATGGTTGTGCTTCTGTTTATAATTTAAAGTACGAATTATATCATAAATTCCCAACCTCTTCCAAATTATATCGAATTTTTTCCCAAACTGTCCCACTTTTTGAAAGTTTTTCCCAAACCGCCCTATTTTTTTTTAAAATTCTCAAACTGCCTCACTCGTTTTCTTTATGAAAAAGCAAATGTGCCTCACTCGTTTTCTTTATGAAAAAGCAAATCTAGTTAAAACATCATCGCTTTTTCAGAAAGCGAGTGTGAGACTTTCGATACACTTGCTTTCTGAAAAACCGATTGAGTTTTAACCACTCGCTTTCTCAAAAATCGAGTGTCACTTAGTTCATATCAATTAGTCACTCAGGCCTTATTGGTCAGTGGGTGCGTTTTAGGGCTGTTACTGTTCATGGGACTTTTGGGTCTGGGTTCTGGCATTTCCCACTTTTATTTTTTAATTCGTTTTTTTGAGTTTTTGGTGAAATAAAAGTTGGAAAACAAATATTATAATTCCTTATAAATTAATCAGATCTTATTATTATAAATTAATTAGATCGTATTATTAGTACTAGATTTGCCCATTGGCAAGGCACGTCTTTAGAACGATACAGCATATGAAAAGCCTTGTAACAATAAATCAACAATTATGTAGCTCAAGTTTGAATAGTATGACAATTATTAGTTGTAAATAAAATTCCATGTTTCCATAAGTATATATATATATATATATATATATATATATATATATAGAGAGAGAGAGAGAGAGAGAGAGAGAGAGAGAGAGAGAGAGAGAGAGAGAGAGAGAGAATTAAATAAATAAAGGAGTTGTTTTGGGAGATTTGAATTTGAGTTTGAGTTTTGGGAGGAAAAATGTATTTTGTAAGGTTAGATCTGAGCCTTTAATTTTGGGGGATTGAAGGACAACCACTTGATAGCTTTCTTTGTGTTTTATTATATAGATGCCAGTGAAAATTAATTTCTTTTTTATATCAAGCACTCAATTAAAATTTATTTGTGCAATATGCAAAGCAAATCATCCGAAATAAATATTGGCGGAACAAAATAATAATGCATAAGAGGGGGCAACTGCTCCTCTGATGTTTGCAAAAAAAAAATTCAAAAAAAATCGTATGCAATGAAAAAATGTATATAGTATTTTCCCTATTGAGTTAATAATCTGCCCCTTCCATCTTAGCATTTATTGTTCACTCCCGATGATGAGACCATAATTTGATCTCTCTCAAACTCATGAAGCTCGAATTTCATAGTGTTTCATAGAGAGAATGCCGAAATCCTGAAAATGATATTTGAATTTCATGATGTACCATGTTTTCACTTTGCATCCCATAGAGCCAAACACATTCATGCTATCTTATTCTTCAGAACAATCCTTTTAATCTATTGTACAGGATTACTTAATATTTTAAATATATTGCTCCGCTGCAATTCAATGTAGAAGTCTGATGAAATTTGCTATTCCATCTCTCTCATTCCTAGTAGTTCATTGAAGGTAATGCTCGGTGTTTTGCTCTTTCTTGTTTTGTTATTGGGAGGATTTATGAGTTAGGTTTTTCATTCAAGCTAATGGTAGGAATTTGCAACTTCTTAATTTTTGGTTGAAATATCTCTCTCTGGATCCGTGTTGCAAATTCAGTGATATTTGTTCACATAATGATCATTTCTTCTAACGATAGCTTGAGTGCAGAGTGGAGGATGGTTCTTGTTGACTTGAGAAACCATGGGAAATCAGCTTAAATGAATTATAATATTTTTTCCCAACTTTTATTTCACCAAAAATTCAAAAAAACGAAAAATTACAAAAATAAAAGTGAAAAATGTCTGATTCGAACACACACCCAACAGCCCCATGAACAGTAACAACCCTAAAACGCACTCACTATCCAATAAGGCCTGAGTGACTAATTGATATGAACTAAGTGACACTCACTCTTGAGAAAGCGAGTGTGGTTAAAATCCAATCGATTTTTCAGAAAGCAAGTGTAGGCTTTCGAAAATCAAAAACCTCACACTCAGCTTTATGAAAAAGCGATGAGGTTTTAACCATACTCGTTTTTTCAGAAAGCCAGTGAGGCAGTTTGGGAATTTTTTTTTAAAAAGTATGGTGGTTTGGGAAAAACTTTTAAAAAGTGGGACAATTTGGGAAAAAATTCAATTATATCTATATATTATACTAATAGGAATTATACTAATAGGAGACAGAATGCCTACCTCCGCTCTCCTTCCTTTATTTTAAAAAATAGAAAGGAAAGCAAAATGAGGAATTCACATTTATTAAAACGTACTGTACACATATTTTTATTTAAAAAAAAATTAAACAAAATAAAATACCCAAACCTCTAAATATGTTACTGAATTTTTAAAATTGTGCTTTGCTTATTAACTGTTCGATGAAATTTCTATGTAGCACGCAAGGTATTTGTGAAAAATGGTTTTGAAAAATTTCTTAACTAAATCCATTGTACCTATATATGGTGTATGTATTAGTTTCTGAAACCCGAATTTACTTTATCATTTTATATTCAACTTTTAATTTGTGTTTTTCAAATCCAAAAATTTGAATTTTGAAAAGCGTACGGGTTGAGGATGGGGATGACTGCGGTATCTGGTCCAAGAATGAGATTTGGTAAGGAGGTAGATGGCGGAGAGCAGGGTGGGGCGGACGGAGAGATGGAGGTGGATGTTGGAGAAGGGGATGTCCTTGTAGTCGAGGACGGCAAAGATGCATGAGATGAGGGAGAAGGTGTCTGATAGGGTGTGGATTTGGGAGGGAAAGGGAAGGGGAGGGAGGGAATGGTCGAGATGAGGTGGGTTAGAGCATGAGTATTACCGGTTATGATGTATATAAAGGCCGAGTTGTGAGCGTATTTTTTAGGATAAATTTCACTTGTTGAAGAGCTAATTTCTCTCAATTCTCTAACACATTTTTAAAGTTTTATATAATTTTTTGAGTCAATTAAAATTATATTAGTTTGTGTAATTTGCACAAGGTAACACTAGTCCACCAATATTAAAACATCCTAGTGTTTTTGTAAATGCTTGAATTTTCTTTATAATATCATTCATGCATTTGACAATTAGAAGATCTTTAAAGTACAATTTCTTAGTATCATTTATTGACTTGGGATCAAAGAAAGCCACAAGCGAGCAAAAGACTCTATGTTGGAAGAAATCGACGAGTTTGAAAGGGTGGAGGAATCAAGAGACCTGTCACAGGAGGAAAGAAATAGACTCCTGGAGCTGCGTGAGAATATTGCCAATCTCTATAAAATGGAAGAAATTAAATGGCAGCAAAGATCTAGAATTTCGTGGCTCAAAGAGGGAGACGCGAACACAGCCTTCTTCCACAGAGTGGCAAGTGCAAGACGCAGGTCCAATCTTATTCTATCCCTAGAAACAAACTCGGGGACTGTACAAGATGGACGTCTGATTTCCTCAGCCTTCCAAGGTCACTTCAAGGACCTTTTGTGGAAGAAGAAAGACTTCCGGGTCCCTCTCAGGAATGACTTCTGGCAATCTTACCAGATCGAGTCTTCGCTGTCGCTATCATGCCTGGAATCTCCGTTCTCAGAGGAGGAAGTTAAAAAGGCCATCAATCAAATGGGAGCAGATAAAGCGCCCGGGCCAGACGGCTTCCCAATGATGTTTTTTCAAATTTTCTGGGACGAAATTAAAAGGGACTATATGGCACTTCTAGAAGACTTTTTTAACAATAAGCTCAGATTGGGGATGTTTAATTTTGCGGAGGTTGTCCTGATTCCCAAACGAGAAGAGGCGTCGAAAGTGGGCGATTTTAGGCCGATCAGCCTCATAAACTGCTCGGCGAAGATTATTTCCAAAATTCTAGCTATCCGATTGGGGGGTATCATGGACAACCTTATCAACAAATCTCAAACAGGCTTCATTAAGGGCAGGAACATCCTAGATTGTGTGGCAACGGCTGAACAAGTTATTCACCGCTGCCATACGACCAATTCGAAGAGCTTTCTGCTTAAGCTAGATTTTGAGAAAGCCTATGACTCGGTCGAGTGGGAGTGCCTGCTGGAAGCTCTCAAGGGTAGGGGCTTCGGGAATAAATGGATCTGCTGGATCAGGCAGTGCTTGCAGTCTAGCAAAACGGCCATATCAGTGAATGACAGGTCGGGACAGCCGTTCTCCTGTAGGAAGGGCCTCAGACAAGGGGACCCGTTATCACCGCTCCTGTTTACTATCGTAGCGGATGTGTTGAGGGTTATGCTAGTAAATTGCCAGGAAAAAGGTTGGATTTCGCCCGTGGCCTGTTCCGCGTCTACTAAAGGGTGTACGATCCTACAGTACAAGATGATACCATTCTCTTTGGTAACGGGTCCAGACGAGAAATTATCTGCTTTAAAGGGACCCTATACTGTTTTGAGGCCTGGTCAGGCCTTAGGATTAATTTTAACAAGAGTGCGCTGACTCCGATCTCCCTATCCGATGGGGATGCAAGGGAACACGCTAATATCTTGAACTGTACGACGAGTGGCTTCCCTATCAAATACCTGGGACTTCCACTCAGACCAGGAAAATTATCTAAAGCAGACTGGTTGCCTATCATTGACAGGGTGGAGGACAGACTATCGGGTTGGAAAGGTAAATCGTTGTCCCTAGGGGGCAGAGTGGTACTCATTAACTCAGTCTTGTCTAACCTGCCAATCTACTACATGTCTTTCTTCGAACTTCCGAGGTGGGTGATCCAGAGGATTGACCGAATTCGGAAACGATTCCTGTGGAAGGGGGCAGACTCGGTTAAAGGAGGTTACCACCTCATCAAATGGAGCATCGCTTGCATGAAGAAGATGCATGGAGGGCTAGGCATCCTCGACCTCAGAGATATGAACCTTGCCCTGCTGGGAAAGTGGTGGTGGAAGGTATTCCACAACAGTGGGGAAGGTTGGCAGGACTTCATTCAACCCTATCTCAGGGGTAAAGGCACAAGAAACCTTGGCTTCCGAGTAGGGGCGAAAGTGTCGCGTTTCTGGAAGGGAATTGCCAAGGCTAGCGGCCCCTTTAGCTCGGCTGTTACGTCGGCTATTGGCAATGGCCGGTCCACCAGATTTTGGTGGGATAAGTGGTGTGGAGCTCATACCCTGAAAGAATTGTTCCCAGAGATGTACGAGAGGTCGAGTCGACCGAATCTGTCTGTTGCCGAAGGATGGAAAAGGGGAGGCTGGAAACCGGCGATCCGAGGAACGCTGACCCCAAATTTACAACAGCAGTTGCTTGATATGCAAGCACACATCGCACGGGCAGGCACGAGGTGCACACAAGGCCCAGATCAGAAGCAATGGGGGCTCGAAAGCAAGGGAGCCTTCTCGGTGAGATCTCTGTATCATCGGATTCACTTTCGAGGATGTAGACCCAGCTGGGCACAGGTGTTGTGGAAGGCGAAAACCCCCCTTAAAGTCAGAGTATTCCTATGGCTAGTGCTCAATGATGCTATCCTCACTAGGCAAAACCTTGCCAAGAGACAACCACAGGTGGCGACCAACTGTGGTTTTTGCGATGATCATTTGGAAGATCTAAATCACCGTTTCATCCATTGCCGCAGAAGTAAGGCTACCATGGTCGAGGTTCTCCGAGCCTTATGAACATGCGACTACCCCCACGTTTATGAAGACTTGTGGATTGGCCCCAAATTTGCAACGATCCGTTATGAGATGAAGGATGCGTGGTACATCGCAATTGCGGCAACATCTTGGGTGTTATGGCTTGACAGAAATAATTTTTATTTTCGTGTTACATGTAATAGTATTTCTGGTAACCTGTCTCACATCATGCATCTTATCTCTTTTTGGGCTACAGCTGCGGCCACAGGGGCAAGAGGAAGGATAGCCAGAGTTTTCCAGGTAGAGGAGTTCGATGATGAGAAGGTAGAGATCGGGCCGACGCTGGACTGAGGGACTGGCTTCACCAGTCAGGACAGGGCTTTGGCCAGCTGGTGTTTTTGGGTTCCACCCCCGGTTCTTTCGGGTGGATTGTCGTTTTTGTAGTTTGACCCATCCCCCAGGGCTTGTTGGGGGTGTATGTTTGTTTTTCTTGCATTTTTCTTTCTGCATTGTACTTTTATTGAGTTTTGTATTTCTCCCGGTACGCCGGGGTTGTTTTATTAACTGCTTATTAATGAAACAGGGTGGCCTTATTCCACCTTTTCCTCAAAAAAAGACAACCACACAATATTCCTTAGCTAGTCGGTCCAAACGGTTGATAAAATATAGTATAAAGTACCAACGGATGTCATATTATCTAAATTTTATCACACAAATATTGCTGAATGATAGTAATTACAAATGAATTACGTAACACTTCTTATATGAGCTGTAAACCGACCTTAAATGTTGAAATAACTTCTGTAAGAAAAATGTTTTATGTACTGCGAACAATATGCATTACCAGTTGTATGAGAAGATAGCAGAATTGGTTATGCCCCTAGCTGTGTTGCATGTCATGGACCAATCTTTGTCATTCGTTCATAGAAAGTAATTATTTTTCCTTCAATTTCCTACTAGGCGAAACAATTATTTTTGGGGGAGAGAGACCTAATAACAGTATTATTTTTTTACGCGCAAAATACATGCCTATATTTACAAGGGTAATACAAATTTGAGAGCTTCTAACATTACAAAAAAATCGGAGACCTGAGACCTGAGACCTGAAACGACCGTCTCACCTGCCTCAAGGTAGGAGCCGGCCTGTACATCATGTATAATACTATGTAGCTAATACATCCCTAAGTGACGGCTGTCTTTTCCTTAAGACCTTAAAAACGAGATGGACGTGTCCTATCCAGTAAGTATTATATCCAGTAGGTATTATAGTTTTTCCTTCTTTTGTAAGTTATTGGGAGGTATTGTAGTAGGTAAGATAAACACTAGAGATAAAAGGAAAGGCTGCATATATGCCCATCTATGTTGCACACTTAGTAATTTGTACCATGATATTCGTCCTTGTACAGTTGTACCTGGGTATCCTACAAAATAGCTTTTATACAGTGTACTAGCCCTGAGCTCACTTAATGGACTGGACTTTTTCTGTGAGCAACTAAAATCGCGTAGCGTTTTTCTTGGGAGAACTACGATGAGACATGAAAGTTTCAGCAAATAGAACCAATCACTACAACACAAAATTTCCCGGTAAAAAATCTGGGATCTAAGAAGAAGTGATGACATTAACTGATTAGCAGAACGATCAGTAAGAGAGAAATAACAAGATGACAATATTGAATGATGATAAGTAAGAGGGAGGGATATGAACAATCCAAATGGGAAATAGCAATAATTATGTTGAGTAATGCTTTAGCCACTAACAATTTCACTACCATTTCCTTCACTATCTTAGATGGCATACTCCTATTGGAGAGTTCTCCCACCTACTCTATCATTCCCTACCTATTGGAATGTGCCACATAAGGTAGTGAAGATAAATGTAGTGAAATTGGTTGTGGCTCTAGCATTACTCAATTATGTTTTACTACTCTGGTAGCTGTCGGAGCCAGCCCGGAGATCCAGGTTGTCCTAATCAAGTCTATATTTTGTTGTCCCTTAGTAAAACATTTTAATAATAACAACAAAAAGTAGAAGTAAAAGCAAGAAAATTGGATTGGACTGACCCATTAGACCATTAAAGCCCAATTCTGATGTCCTTATATTTTATACATATATAGGGCCTTAAAAAATTTTGTTGCTCCATGAAATGAGGGATTGCCCGAGCCTGCAGGCTTGTTGGGCTTACCCCTGGGCTGGCCCTCGTAGCTTTAATGGTAACAGAACATAACGAACCGCTCCTAAATATTACGGTATTAAATTTGTTCCATGCCCAAAGTGCTAGAATTTTTAGTCTGTTTAAGGCATAACAAAACCTGAGTGAACTTAAAAACTCCAGAGGAAATGGTCCAATTTCAAACCTCAGTTGGACTCAGAATCAGGACTTACCTCTACAAAACTGTATAAAATCACATGGTTTGGTTAGGGGTGGCATTAGGGCGGGGCTAGCCCGGGACATGCCCAGCCCTGCTCAGCTCGCTCGGTCCTCGACCCGGCCCGGCACGCTCAAACCCGGGCTGAATCGGGGCCAACCCGCCCAACCAACTCGGTCCGGTCCGGTCTGCCATTTTCCCCCAAAAACCGAATCCAACATGGTCTGCTCCAACCCGGGACCAGGTTGAACCGGCCTGAGCCAGTCCGGGCCGGCCCGCGGGCCGACCGTTGGATATTATTTTTTTTCCCAGTATTTTTTTAAATATTGTGTTTGTGTAATTACTAAAATATCCTCCAACGGATCGATATTAGCTAGTTTTTTGGGGATATTTTGGAAAATTCAAAAAAATGCATATTCTATATATACAACCTCATTTCATTCAATTCTCTTCACAAATTCACTCAACTCTCTCTACTATCTCTCATCTCTCTCAACAAATCAACAGCAATTAACAACATTCAACTACTCTCTTGCAAAGATCAACATTAACAACATCAACAATATCCAACAACAATCAACAACATCAACAACAACCCTACAGGCTCTCAACTCTCTCTACCTTCATTCTTCAATCTGCATCTACACTCATACAGTATTTTTGTATTTGTATAATTTTTAGAATTAGCATTGTTGTTTGTTCTCATTTATTTCCTCTTAATTAGATTGAGTTTTGTTGTACTTCTACTTTTTAGATTTTTTTAAAAATTCGGTAAACATACACTACTTATTCATTTAATTGTTGTTGTATTGAAATATTTATTTTTTTTGTTTAGAAATTTTTTATTAACATTATAGTATAATTTTATTTAACTTTATTTGTTTTGTAGAATCATTTTCTATAACATACACTAGTTTATCTATCTTTACTTGTTTTGTAGAATTAAATTTTAAAACATACACTAGAATTTTATTAACATTCACTAGTTTAGATGACATCTAACCGATCATGCGGTAGACATAGTAGCCAAGTGTGGACTAGTAGTCGCATTCCTTCCATTCCAACTTCATATGTAGAGAGTGAAGAAACACTTATGAATTATGATAATATTCTCGATTTTCATGAAACACACAAGGATCAAGTAGAAGTGGAAGACATAGAACCACAACCATCGGAACAATGCCCTTCTCAATACCGTAAAACAAGAGGAAACACTTTCGAAGTACACAAATATTTTGACTATGTCCCTTCACAAAATGATAAGAGTGTAGGACTAAAAATTTGTAAAAAGTGTCAAACACCCTATAAGTTTAAATAGAATCAGGAACGGGTACACTTCAGTGTTACTTAAATAAATGTCAAACTGAAATTTGTAAAGACAATCTCACACAACAAAAAATATACCCTAAGACTGGTCAAGTAGATGTTAGTATGCACTGAAGATTGGATGAGAGCGGAAGAGAAGACCCAAGATTTACATGAAGCACACAATGACTCAACAAGGAGCGACGAATGGACATCTAGTACAATAAAGTTTGGATAATGTACCCTAAATATTTGGAAAATTTAGGGGGATGAGATACTATATTTAGGTTAAGTAGAAGTGCACAACAATAGTCCGCTGCATTCTCTTCAATCTAAATAGAAGTCATCTCAATCTCTAAATACAAATGTTCCCCTCATATTGTAAGTTGATAAATTTTATATGAAATATTACTAATCTATTTGATTGTATATTAAACTTTGTAATTCATAAAAACAATTTAACTTGTGAATATCTCTTTTATCTATATGTTCCTGATAATTCTTAACAACAGTTGGGGCGTCTGGGGGCATCGCTCTAGGTTTTAACCCCAACCTCTTTTGTTGTCTAGACGAGCTCCACGGGCAATTTTCTTTGTCAGTATTGCTACAACAAAAAACCGACCGGTGGACTCAATAGGTTACAGTGGTCTATGGGCCGCATACTTCTGCCTCTAGAATGGCATTCTGGACAGAGCTAAGAGCTATCCAAGTACACTGGCCACACCCCTGGGTGGTGGTGGGCAATTTTAACATCACTAGATTCGTCTCAAAACACAGAGGCAGAGGATCCAGTGCCCCGATAGGGAAGCTTTTAATGAGGTCATCACGGACCTGGAATTGGTTGACATCCCCATCTCTTATAGGAGAAAGTAACGTAGAGCCCAGAGATCCTTCATGTCGAACTGCTGATGGAGGTGGTGCTTGATTTGCTGAATATGGTCGGGGTCATCACCGGTAATGATCATGTTAAGGCTCCCCTTTCCTTTGACCAACATGTCCTCGAACCCAATCATTCATTGATTGATGAAAGGTTTAGCCATTGGATTGAAGCGGTAGAAGCTAGTCACCAGAAGCGAAGCGATCTTCTTCTTTATCCTTGCTATCCGATCTCTTGTTCACTGTCATCGTATAGTGACCACTGAACCTGTTCAGTTCCCTTTGCTTTTCACCTGGTCGAATATGCAAGCGGCGCCCATTCTAGCTAAGTTGGATAGGATCTTGGTCTCCACGGACTGGGAGACCAAACTTCCGTTGTCGTCGGCTAAATCACTCCCTAAACCAACCTCACATCATGTGCCTACTTATCTTCCGGGTAAGATCAACCCAGAAAACCGTCAAAATTTCGGTTCGAGAAGGTATGGTTAGAAATCCAATGCTTCCACCACATGGTCAACGAGAGTTGGTCTCGCCCGACAAAGGGTGGTGAGGCGTCGGCTATATGATGTGAAAAAATTAGAAGACTCAGAGGCAAGTTCAGGAAATGGAACCGGACCAGATTTGCGCTGACTTGGAGAGCAAAGGAATCCCTTCTTGAAGGAATTGAGGAACATGAGAAGACTGAAGAAACTAGGGATCTGCTACAGGAAGAGCGGAATCGATTGCTCCAATTCAGACAAGAAATTGACCAACTCTACAGGATTGAGAAAATCAAATGACAACAATGCTCCAGAATTTCGTGGGTCAAAGAGGGAGACGCGAACACAGCATTCTTCCACCGAGTTGCCAGCGCCCGGCGTAGATCTAACCTCATTCACTCAATCCAATCGGATTCCGGAATGATACAAGGCGATGTTGCTATTAAGCTGGCTTTCCAGTCCCACTTCAAGTGCCTCTTTGGGCACAAAACGGACTTGAGAGTCCCTCTCCAACACGATTTCTGGCAAGACCAAGCAGGCATTTCCGATCCAAGGCTGCAATCTCTCGAAGTACCCTTCACTGAGAAGGAGGTCTAGAAGGCAGTCCAACAACTTGGGAAAGATAAAGCCCCAGGTCCAGATGGTTTTCCGATACTATTCTATCAGATATTCTGGGAGAAAATCAAAGGTGACTTGCTGAAGGTGTTTGCAGACTTCTACGAGCATAAACTCAAATTAGCGAGATTCAACTCCACGGAGGTTGTCCTAAGAAAGAAGACTCCCGACGTGTGGGAGACTTCCGCCCCATAAGCCTCCTTAACTGCTCTATAAAGATCATTACCAAGACTCTCGCTAACAGACTAGAAAAGGTAATGGATGGTCTCATTAGTCAAGACAAGACGGGATTCATCAAAGGATGATGTATTCAGGACAGTATAGCAACGGCTGAAGAGACTATCCATCAATACCACACTTCAAATTCTAAGAGCTACTTCCTAAAGTTGGATTTCGAGAAAGCCTATGACTGTTGAATGGGACTGTTTATTGGAAGCGCTTACTGGAAGAGGTTTCGGAGACAGATGGATCAGATGGATCCACACTTGTCTTACCACCAGTAGAATGGCTATTTTAGTAAATGGGGTATCAGGCCACCCATTCTCCTGCAAACGGGGGCTCAGACAAGGAGATCCGCTCTCACACCTCTTTACCATTGTGGCAGATGTTCTAAGATCCATGATGGGTAAGTGCAGTAGAGCAGGTTGGATCGTACCAATGGCTAAGGGTGCCAATCGTCAAGAATGTTCTATACTCAAATATGCAGACGATACTCTTCTATTTGGCAATGGCAACCTAGGAGAAACTACCGTCTTCAAAAGAATTTTGTATTGCTTTGAAGCTTGGTTTGGCCTCAGGGTTAATTTCCACAAAAGTGCTCTCATTCCCATTGTCCTGACTCCAGAAGAGACTCTTGAACATGCCACAATCCTCAATTGCTCCACCAAGAGTTTTCCCATTCAGTACCTTGGATTGCCGCTAAGACCCGGAAAACTCAAAAAGGCAGATTGGCTACCCATCATTGACCGGGTTGAGAAACGGCTAGCAGGCTGGAAAGGCAAAGCCCTATCTTTGGAAGGGAGAGTCATGCTTATTAATGCAGTCCTCTCAAATCTTCCTACCTATTATCTCTCCTTCTTTGAAATGCCGCGATGGGTAATCCAAAGAATTGACCGGACTCGAAAACGTTTCTTATGGAAAGGGGCAGACCCGGACCGAGGAGGATATCACCTCATTAGATGGGAGAAGGCGTGCATTAAAAAGATACATGGAGGCCTAGGTATAATTGATCTTCGATATATGAATCTGGTGCTACAGTGTAAATGGTGGTGGAAAGTGTTCCACCCTAATGGAGAAGGGTGGCAACAATTTGTTCAGGAATATATGCATGGAAATGGAATGAGAAATATGGGCTTCAGGATAGATCCTCGGGTTTCCTGGTTCTGGAAAGGCATCACTAAGGCATACGAATCCTTCAATAGCTGTGTGAAGTCAGCTATTGGTAACGGCAGACTCACCAGATTTTGGTGGGATAAGTGGTGTGCTGATCACACACTCAGAACCTTGTTCTCTGATTTAAATTAGCAGGCAACACAACCACATTGCACGGTGGCCGCAGCCAGGAAAAGAGGCGCCTGGAAACCACCTTTCAAACAACTGCTAGACCTAGGTTCTCAGCTTAGACTAACGGAACTACATGCATACATCACCAACGCTGGAATTGGTTGCTCTCAGGGTACCGAAAAGAAATCCTGGGGATTGGAGAAGAACGGCAAGTTCACGGTTCGCTCCATGTACAATCACATCCATTTTAGGGGATGTATCCCAAAGTGGTCTGCCGTCATTTGGAGAACGAAAGCCCCGCTAAAAATCAAAGCTTTCTTATGGTTGGTACTAAATGATGCGATCCTGACTAGGAAAAACCTTGCTAAGCACCAACCGAGTGTGGACTCTCAATGCGAGTTCTGCCACGCTGCCCTGGAGACTAGAGACCATCTTTTTCTTCAGTATCCTAGGAGCAAAGCAGTACTCGTAGAGGTACTCAGCGCCCTAGGGACAACTCAATACCCTAGTACATACGAGGACCTATGGGTAGGCCCAAAGTTCGCGATGGCAAGGGGTTCTATGAGAGAAGCGTGGTATATCGCTATCGCCGCAATGACCTGGGTTTTCTGACTAGACAGAAATAATCTTTACTTTCGTAGAACTTGCAATAGTATTTCTGGCAATTTGACTCACATTATGCATTTTATTTCATTTTGGGCTAATGTGGCAGCAGCAGGTCCCAGGGAAAGAATTGCGAGTGTATTCCAGGTAGAGAAGTTTGATGATAAGGAGATTGAGATCGGACCGATGATCGACTGATTGCCAGCACTGCCTATTATGGTCATTGATACCCACCACCACAGGGTTTGTTGGGGGGATATGATGTATTTCTTTGCGGCTACTCTATATTTCTTTTGTCCCACCCTCCATGTTCGGGGTGGAGTTTATGTATTTTTGTTTTGATTGTAAGATTTTGTAGCAGGCTCAGTACTCTGAGTTTGTTTTATTAATCACTTATTAATGAAACAGGGTAGCCAGACTCCACCTTTTCTACAAAAAAAAATTCTTAACAATTTTTCTTCTTCTGTCTTTGTAAAAATTTATTTTAAAAAAATCGTCCCGGCCCGACCCCCAATCCTGGGACCAAGGGCCAAGGTCCGGGCTCACATTTCACCTCCGAGGCCCAGCCCGACCCGGCCCGCAAAAGCACTGCCCGTGTAAAAACCCACGGGTTCCGACCCAGACCGATCCGCTAGGCCCAAATGCCACCCCTACCATTTGGTAATGTAAGGACCAATCAGTTCCACCTAGTTGACTTAATAAAGCCCAGATCAGAGTGTGTGTCCTCTGTATCGAGCCTCGAGCCTGACTGTGCTCAGTGTGGAAAGAAGAAAAGACAGCTGATGAACCTGGGATATGAAGGGGAAAGAGGAAGAGGACAGCGATTTACCACTCGGAACAGGAAGGGAGCTTCAGTTTGGAGTCAGAATAGGTTTTATTACTCTACTATTACGCCAAGCAAAAAAAAAAATTACAGATCACAAAATAATTTCTAAAGTACTAATAGACATAAACAGGCAAGCCATATGTTTACGATAGTAAAAAGTCGTCATTCTACCCATCAAGATCCACATAAACAAGCAAGACACTTACTCGTGGATAGGAAGACTAGTTGACTGCTTCCAGTGCTAACAGATTACTATAGTTCATTCTAAACTACTGGCCCTGCTGTATAAACATGAGTCTCTACCTTCCAAAGAAATGTAGTCTAATTTTCCAATTAAGTCGGGTTTCTTATAGCTCTAACTCTCTAAAAACTTAGCGATCATCAATTATGTAGTCACGTCAATAAAAGCATTTTTT
This sequence comes from Hemerocallis citrina, assembly GCA_017893485.1. Taxonomy (NCBI): domain Eukaryota; kingdom Viridiplantae; phylum Streptophyta; class Magnoliopsida; order Asparagales; family Asphodelaceae; genus Hemerocallis; species Hemerocallis citrina. The sequence goes on along the minus strand of CM030361.1, from coordinate 116,825,128 downwards.
GTAAAGTAAACCAAACATAGGAAGAAAAAGTTGAGGATTCTTAGGCATACGTTCGGTTTGCTGCAAATGGAGTTGCAGCAGTCTGCTGCATTATTTTATACGAAATTTGCTGCACTCAATTTTGTTGTTAAAAATTTTCCTCTTATAACATTTGCTAGCATTGGAAAACATAAAAATAGTCGAATAGTTTTGCTACATATAGCACATGATACATGGCCGTGAGATTGATCGTAGGGGAAATATCTAATAAAGATTTAATATGCTTATTTGGCTGGTGTTTTTTAAGTACGAATAGGTGTTGCATTTGGTTTATTAAACTTGGCTGTGGTGTTTCTTGTTGCAATAATGACCTCCACCTACAGTTGTCAATTTATCACGTCACCATTTGCAGAATGGTGCTACTATATGATTAATTTTCTACCAAACTCCCTCCAACTAGGTTTTTTTTTTTTTTTTTTTGAAGGGAAAGGTGGAGAACAGCCACCCTGTTTCATTAATAAAGAGTTAATAAAACAAACTCAGAGTACTGAGCAAAATATACGGTCCTACTAAACAAAATAAAACACAATACATAGAACCCCCATGAACATGGGGGTGAGACACAAACAGAAAGTCATAAGCAAGCCCCCACCAAAGAAACAGCACCAACATCCCCCCAATCAAACCCTGAGGAGTGAGGGTTCATCACCAGTAATAGGACAGATGAACATAGCTGCATCTCCCATCAATCAAAATTCTCTCTAGATAAATCCCATCCTCTTATCTTGTTAAGGAACATCGCATTTCGTTCACTATCGTTAACCGCCAGGCCACAAACATTAGCAAGATTGAAAATTTGAGCATCAGTCATAAAATTGAACACGGAAGGTAACAAGCCGCCATATTTGTACTTAGCCAACGCGGTAGCAGCAGCACTACCCAGGTAGTCATCTAGTGATTCGACCTGACTCCTGTTTGGGATCTGTTACACAAGCTCTGAAGTAGATTTGGGATCTATTGCACAAGCTCTGAAGTAGAATTGGAGGAGCATGCCGCCAACTCGGTGGATGAGGGAGGATCAACTTCTGACGTTTTAGCTATCTGAGGGGTATCCTGAAGCACTTCTTCTGTTGTTTCTAAGTCTGTTTCCCAATACGATTCATCGTCCTCATCACCAGTCGGCTCGCCTGGATAGCCCGTCCCCGTCTTGGGCCTGTTAGATAATAGAGAACCAGGCCCAAACATCCCAAAGCCATTATCGATGTCCTCTAGAGTGTCAGTAACTAATGTACTGCTGACAGGCTTCAGATGGAAATTGCCGAAGACCACATTCTTTGGTTCCTGTACAGGCCTAAAACACTCCTTTGGCCCACATAAAGCCAAGGCCTTCTTATCCCCAGTGAACAGACACTCGACTTGTCTTGGTTCCTCAACCATAAGCCTCTTCCCCTTGTCTGCTTCTCTACCTGAGGTGTTTGTCGTCTTGCACCTTGTCTTCTTCCCTGTTGCGAATCCCGCCTGCTCTGTCGCGAACCCCAAAGTTGCCCCCTTTTTAGATTTTTGCACACCTCCTACCGGGTCTGACAACCCTAGCCTTGATTGAAGTTTTTTTGAGGGTTTGCGCGACTTTTGAACCACCTGATCCCTGAGATCATGGCCACTCGTTATGGTCGATGCTCCATCTTGGCCACTCGACTGAAAAGGTGTCCCGATGATAGCCTTTATGGAATTGATGTGTGAAGTGGAGGAGGAAGCTGGTGTTGTTCCCAGATGCGCCACCTGCACTTCCACCTTATCGATGATGAAACACTTGAAGCAAGCGTTGCTCCATTTCATGCAAACGGTGCATTGAACCTCTTTAGTGCAAGCTTTTCGGTATTGACCCAATTCCCCACATTTGAAACAGACTACTTAGGAGGGAGATTGGTATTAATGGTGGGGTTGGAGATGATAGTGTGATTAAGCTGAAGAACTGGGGAAAGTTGAGTATTGTTTGAAACGATGGGTGGGGGTTGATGTAGGTGGATAAGGGGTAGATTGGGTGGGAAAGTATGTTGAAGTGGTTGTGTGAGGCGTCGGAAAGGCCTGAGGCTGTTGTTGTAGTATCTGAGTCTGATGCCTGTTGCGAAAACTCCGATGATCCCCCCTCTCCCCCAGTTGGTGACGATGGTCTTTGATTGGGAACCTCTCACGCCGTAAATGGCCAGTAGAAAGACCCGCTCTATGAGCCCGTTCCCTGGGATGATATGCGGGGAAGCAGTGATGACCAACGTCGCCCCATAGGCTCGGTGAGCTGCACCGCGGTGTGTGATCCCGGTAGGGCGATTGAGTCTCAGCTCCCTGAGAATAGACTCTTCAATATGCCAGCATCCCCTCCTCTCGAACTCCGACATGGCCATCTTGATAAAAGATGTAAGTGCGTTGGCCATCTCGAGTAAGAGGTTAGGCTCAGACATGTTGGGGGTCTTCTTCTTAAACAGCACACATTTCACGAGCGGAGGAGAGAGTTGCCATTAGAGAGTGAGAGCTTCAAAACCTTAAATCAGAGACTCAAGAGTTCTTGACGACTTGACTAGTCACTCGTCGGTCGAAGTACCGCCTGAGCGCCGAACACAGTTCCCGAATTCGAAGTCGCCTAACCGGAAGTCGAAGTCGTCGAGGGGGGGATCGAAGTCGAAGTCAGCAGCATCGGGGGGGGGGGGGGGGGGGGGGGTTGGTCAAAGATGGGGATGAGGGATCGAAATTAGTAGCCCCTGGATGAGCGCCGCCACCAGAGCTAGGGTTTGGGTAAAAAAAATTTAGGTGGACATGGTTTTGAGATCATTGGATTTGTTGTATGTTTTGTTGTGAAGGAAATGTTAGTAATTGGTATTTCTTCCTGGCCAAACATAAAACTACAAGGTAGTTCTACTCGGAATTGTGATTTTGCATTCCTCTGTGATCCTAAAATTTTAACAATTGTAATTTAATTATCATTACAAGACCACACTTCCATGTAATTAAACAGAGTTACGTATCTTTTTCTGAAAATGTAAAAATATAGCCGTCTTACAAGTTACAACACCCTCCTATTCTCCAAAGTGATGCACCATCCTCCAATAATCCAACACGCAGGGAAGGTTTACCGAGAAGAAATCCCTCAGATGATCCTATTATAGAGGGGAATCGAACTCTAGATCTTATTTGGACAATAATTAACTTCACCATACATCCAGCTTGCCTTGGGTTCTGATAAAGATGCTCGAACAGTAAAAAAACCCAGATACTTATATGGATGCTATATCCTGGTTTTAGTTTATGATTTGTATTGGATATCCTTGCATTTTAGTCAAATAGAATAAAATTTACAGGAATACAGGTATTTCATAATTCAGCAGCAATACAGTATTTGGATGTAAAACATGTTGCTTAAGTAATTAGCTACCATCCTACGAATAACCAAACTATTATTCAAATATTTTTTTAAAACATTGGATTATAATATAGTAGGAACTGTGACTGTGAGTAGGCCACTTAATCCATATACAACCTGAAACTACCCTCGTAGACTAGTGGTAAGCCTCTTCGCTAATGAGGAAGCGAACCCCCACTTGCACAGTTGCCTTCTACTGCTTCTGGAAAGAGGGTGTGTGTGCAGGTGTGCATGTGGCTACTGGCTACGACTTTGTTCCAATACATACATACATCTGTATAAGTAAATGTATATATAGAGAGAGAGATGATCTTCAGCTGTGTGCACTGTTTGCACAAAAGCTTCGTGAACCGTGTGCAACTGAAGACTTGAATACATACAAGAAAATGGAAGGAAATGTGACAGGATGAAATTTTCTCCTCTGGCACCTAAATATTCTATCCTCTTCTCCCAAATGCATGATCCACACTATTCAACATGTCATAAAATATAAGAGAAAGAAAAATTATCAAAGTTGAAAATATTTTATTGATACATAATGTGATTGCAATTGTTGAATTGCTGAAAACCGTTCATTTTGCAACCTATTATGAATGGGAAAAAGCATATTCAAATTTAGTGATTTTTCTTCACCTAATTTTATGATGTGAATATTAACTTCAACGATGTGGATTGTGAATTTTGGTTGTCGAAAATGAATTTTAATTGCGCCCTAAGAGGAAATTTCCTCCTATGATATAGGATCCCCCATATCCTATACACACACCCATAGAACTTGAAATGAAAAAACATAAACTGAAAAAATGATCCTACATGCAGCAAGTAATCAGACTGCCAATTCATAATGCCCGGTTATATCATTGCACAAAATATTGCATACATAATATACTACGAAACATCACAGAACCTAAAAATGGCAACAGAATCAATATCTTTAAAGAAAAAGGACAAAGGACCAGATTAAAAAACGCTAAGAAAATAAGTTCAAATAAATATTAGCTATGGAAAGTTGCAAGTACTATTACCTGGATAGAAAAGCAGGTACCCTGAAAGAATCCTCTGCATCTGCTTCTCATGGAAGGAAAATCCAGTCATTACTTGCAAGAATTATTCTCCAATGTCACCTGCATTCATTTTAAACCTGGGTATCCATAAAAAGCAAACCAACTCCACTCTATTAACTGAGAATTAAAATTTCTGCAAATTAATTAAGGTAGCATAACAATCAGCAGTATAAAAATATCAACTGAGGATTACAATTCTGCAAATGAATTAAGCTAGCATAAAAGTCGAATTCGCAATAAGCAGAAAACAATTATTAAAAACTGAGTTGAGTGAATGAGAGAGGGAGAGGCGGAAAGAGAGATCAACGGAGAGTTTAAATTCTGCAAATGAATTAATCTGTCATAATTCATAACAATCAAATTCGCAATAAGAGAGCTTAAAGTTTGCAATTAATGGTATTGAATGCTTTCATAAGATAGATATGTTATACATGATCAAAATTGAAGTTGATAAAACAACTGTTATATAATACATGTTAATTGCTGACAAGGTTCCCCTTTTCTCTTCTCAATGTAAATAAAATTGGAAAACCACAAAGAACTACGTCATGGGATTAGGTTCAACACCTTGCTTCAAGAAGAAATCATGTATCAACCCCCGATCCAGGTAAGGAAATCCAAAAATATAGTTACACAATAAACAAATGAAAAAATCCAGTCAGAACCAACACAACTGTCATCTTCCCAGATTTCGCCAGCCTGCATATAGTTTATGTAAAAAGAATAAGAATCAAATTGAACAACAATCAATATATAAATCAAAATTCATTTTGATAATTTTAACAAATGCCATTATTATATCATTCCATCACTTAACAAATGCATAGCTCTCAAAGTGATACTATAAATGTGCATTAATAATTGTTGTCTAGATATATGGCTCCTATTCAATACCTTCCAATAAGAACCACATTGGCTTCAGGTAAGTTAGGAAGGAAGGAAAGAAAAGCCAACAACAAACTTTCTTGACTTCCAAATGAAATGAAAGAAAGTCATGATAACAGATAGGCATATTAGTACCCCTATGCTAGGTGTATGTGACATTGTGACCAACATGTAATTTGTGGACCATTAACCAGAAAGCTTTTTAAATTAAGTCATCCCTTGACATGGTGGTTATGGTGGACGAGGAGACGGCAATCAGATTATTATAAAAATTGAAGGTAATGAAGGTCATGGTAATATAGTAGCCGGAAGAGGAGGTTATGTGATGACGGTGGAAGGAAAGGGGTGTGATGGGGAAAAAATGAGGAGGTAATGATGGACATGACAACAGAGCAGAGGGAAGAAGAGGTAAAGATGGTCAAGGGAGTTGATGACAGATTGCCAGTTGTGTAAGCGCAGAAATTATGACGGAGGAGGTGATGATGGTGGGAAAAGAAAGACGTGATATAGGTAGCAGTGATGATGGTAATAAAATTCAGAAATTGCTCATTTGATGGAGGTGGTAAGCGGTATTGAATGTCGAATGGTGACAGTGGTGGAATAATGGTGGTAATGAATAGTTAGAGAAATTTGTGATGACTGTGAAGAGATGGTGCCATGGTGGTGTTGGTGGTGAGGGTGGACTACATGGTTTACAGTTTGGGCTTGGATTATTACATAAGCTCTCCCATATTCTGTGTAACCAAAAATAGCCTAATATTCTGTTGGAACCCATAGAGAAGGCAAAGGTTACAAAAATAACCTTTTCTTCAAAGTTGATTAACTTGTATACCCTAACAGTAAAATTTTAAACAGTTCAATTAAATTTAAAAAACTGCTATCCATTAGAATAAAAAGATAAATAAAAATAAAAACTGAAAGGGAAAAGAAACTGAATGAGCAAAATAGTCTATGAATCGCAGCAACAAAATAGAGTGGAAAATTAGCGCCCCCCCCCCAAACAACAACCAAGTTCGAAAATTAACTTTTTAACCCAAATTTAAGGTTTGGCATTTCGTCGTTTCCATCACCCTCCTAATTTCTCTCCACCTTCCCACCCATCAAATCCCCCATATATATGATATGAGGAAAAAAAAGAAAAGGCGAACTCTCTCTCTCTCTCGTTTCCACTCAATTTTATTAGAGTTTATATTTTTTTCGTAGGGTTCACCCATTTAATTTGGGGTTTAGATTTTTTTACTTAGGGTTCTCTCATTTAATTTAGAGTATAGATTTTTTTCAAAGAGTTCATTCAACTTAATTTAGGATTTAGATATTAACAACAATGATAATTTTCCACCCAAGTTACTTTAGGGTTTCTCTCTTCCTTTCTTCTAGGTTCACCCAATTTAGTTGGTTTAGATTTTAATGGCAGCAAAGTTGATGAAGATGAGGTTGAGAAGAGGGGGACTTTTTTTGGTCTTAACAGGGCCCACAACCGCGTTATTTCCGCTTTAGATTAGTGAGGAGGGCCAAAAATGTCAATTTTACAACCGGTAATACCCATTATGGTTGTTTTACTAGCAGGCGGCGTTTGGTACGCGGATTGGAGAATTACATGGAACGGGCGGATTTCCGGGAATGTGAGGGTAGAAATCATGATTCTCAAGAATGTTGCAATACTGCATTTGATACAAGACATTGCATTCCAGAAAATATTTTATTACTGTGTTTGATATAGACCAATTCATTCCCATCAATTCTTCACAATAGTAGATATTACCGAAAATACATTTTTGGCTTTATTTTTTAAAAAATCAATATAACTGTTATCACTTTAGTAACCGATGTATGCGCAACACGTGCAAAACCAGTACTGATATATATCTTATAAAACCTGAGTACAGTAACAAATAGATGACTCAAAAAGTTATATTATGATTCTAATATATTTCAACCAGGTAGATAAAAAACATAACAAAAAGGAAAAAATGAAATGCATGCAGTACAAACACATAATCTTAGGCATATGTGAATTACAATTATCAATGAAATATATTATTTATGACTTAGTAGACAGAGAGTTTCCCCTTCAATTTTTTTCGAGTAATGGTGGGTACCATTGTTATAATTGATACATTGTACTAAAACATATATCATACTTATTTAATTATGTCCAGCCTCTAATTGGACGTTTCTCTTTATATATAAATATGCATAAATCTCATCCTGATAACGCAGAGTAACAAATTCGTTGGAGGGAACATGGAGTGGCAATATGATAAGGCAGAAAGAATATCAAAAAGCTGGAGGGTGTTTTGGTAACGTGATAATCTCAGTTATTTTTTTTGTGACAGAATCCTCAAATCTCACCCTTTTAATGAGGAATGTATATTCTTCCCAACAAAGAATTTTGATTCCCATGGGAATTTAAGAATCATTCCAAAACTATACTCATCTTACCAAACCAGGTAATCCAAAGGGTAATCCTAGATTCCCTTGTATAATACTCCGTACCAAACGCCCCCAAAAGTAATCTAGGGGGCCTAGTTCATGTCAAAAATAGATAAGGGCAGTTAGGTGCTAAACCCCTTAAGTTGGGGATGGTTTTGTGAAATCATCCTAAAAATAAAAGCTATTAAGTTGGGGATAGTTTTTCTTTGTTCATTTTCATTCTCCTTTTCTTATAATTTCTAAAAATAAAAATTGTTTTTTAATGACTTTTTAATCATTCTAATTTTAGAATGTCAATATTTTATCATTTGACTTTTTAATGCTATTTTAGTGTTAGTTATTTGTCAAGAATTTTACAGGTGGGGTAAGAAATTTTAAAATATTGTTTCTTAAACATTAAAATTTAATTAGCATTTTATACTGTCACGAAATTAAAAAAATTACTATTATTGTCAAAAGCCTTAAAGTTTGATTTAATAATCTCCCGTTTTGTTCTTAGCGTGGTGTCCATGCTGGATTAACTTCCACAATTTTTTGAAAAGTTAGTATGAGGTTTTTTTTTCTTTTTCTTTTTTGTTTGTGTAGATGTATAATATAGAGACTGATAAGAATGCTTTATTGGATTACTAACAACAAAATACGCTGCCTCCCATATATAGGAGAGTACAAGGATTAGTTCTAAGTTTAATTTAAATGTGGGACTAAACTAACACTACTATAACACCTCTCTCAAGTTGGTGCGTAGATATTGTCGAAGCCAAATTTGCTCAAGAAAGTTTGAAATAGATTAGGAAGTTCTTTAGTGAAAATATCAGCATGTTGTTCACCGGACCGGACATATGAAAAGGTGATCACTTTCATCTCCAACTCATCACGAACAAAGTGACAATCAACCTTAATGTGTTTTGTGAGCTCATGAAACACTGAATTTTTATAAATATGCATAGCAGCTTGGTTATCACAATACAGTGGAACGGAGATGATACTGCGATTGTCAAGCCTCGAAGGAGAAACTTGAGCCATAAAACTTCAGAAACCAAATGCCCAATGGCTCAGTATTCAGATTCTGCACTTAATTTGGCTACAACAGGTTGCTTCTTGCTTTTTCAAGATACCAGATTTTCTCCAAAGAACACAAAGTATCCACAAGTAAATCACCTATCATCAATTGACCCTGCCCAGTCAGTATCAGAATATCCTCGTAAAAAAATAGAATCACTAGGCCGAAAAAGAAATCCTTGCCCTGGGGCTTTCTTAAGATAGCAAAGAATGTGAATCACTGCTTCCCAATGAGTGATAGTCGGTGTATGCATAAACTAACACGACTAACTGCAAATGCAATGTCTGGCCTAGTCACTGAAAGATATATGAGTTTGTCAACCAGCCTGCGATATCATCCTGGATCAGAGAACAATGCATCATTGGAGAAGACACCTTAATATTGAGATCCATAGGTATCACTAGGGCGATATCCCAACATTCCTGTCTCGGTAAGAATATCAATGACATATTTTCTTTGAGAGAAATATATCATCCTTTGTGCGTGCAACCTCCATGCCAAGAAAATATCGAAGAGGACCAAGATCCTTTGTTTGAAAGGTTTGAGCTAACTATTGCTTGATGTCTGCAATATCTTGGAAATCACTGTGATAATGATATCATCAACATAGACTAACAGACTACGCAGTTAAAATCCTCAATTAATCTCTGATTAATCGCTAATCGGAGTCTAAGCGATTATTTTTTAGCAATTTATAATATTTCAATAATTAGCGATTTAATCGGGTATAATCGGCCGATTAGTAGTTAATCGGCCAATTTTAAGTGGCCGATTAATGATTAAATCTCCTGTAATTTTCATGTTCGTTTGTATTATTTGGGCTCAATCCGGTCCAAACTCAAATCCAAAATAAAAATCTAAACCCCTTATGGTCCTCGCGCAAACCCAAACCCGACATATTGCCGCTCTCTTCTTCCTCGCGCAAACCCAAGCCCAAACTGATTCTCTTTAAACCTAAACTCAAACTGATTCTCTTCTTCTTCCTTGAGCAAAACCCAAGCCCAACCCGCTATCGCTCCCCTTGCATCGTCGTATACTTGACCCGGCCCGCATATGTTGCACCTCCTCTTGCTGCTCGCACTGCTCCTCCCTGATTGTTCTTTATTGATGGAATTGACCAGCAAACCTGACCTGACCCACATCCAGAATCCAAACTCAGCTCAAACTAAGTGCTCTCTTCTTTTTCTTTATAACTATGTGTTCCTATTTGATAATCTTATAATAGTTTTAAGTTAGGATTTAGGGTTGCTACATAATGAGGATATATTTTTTTTTAATCATATATATATATATATATATATAAAGATTTTTCCGATTTAATCCCCGATTATTTTCCGATTAACCGATTAATCAATAATCGCTCCTAGACCGATTAGTTCAAAAAACCAATTTTAACTGCCTAGCTAATAGAATAACAATACCTTTGCTTCCTTTCTTTATGAAGAGAGAATGGTCTGCCTTACTTCTTAAGAAACCATAAGAGCACACAGTTTTGCCAAACTTCTCAAACCAAGCTCGTGGAAACTGTTTGATGCCATAAAGAGACTTTTTGAACAAACATACAAGATTCTTCTCATGTCGCTCAAAACCAAAGAGGTTGTTACATATACACCACTTTTTTCAATTCGTCATTGAGAAATGCATTCTTGACATCAAGCTAATGAAGGGACCAAGAACAATTTGATGCAAGAAAGATAAGGACACGGATAGAAGCAAGTTTTGCAACCGGGGAAAAAGGTCTCTGCATGGTCAACCCCAAATTCCTGTGAATAACCTTTAGCAACAAGGTGAGCTTTGAGGCGATCAACTGTGCCATCAGGTATATGTCTGACAGTAAATACCCATTTACAACCAATTGTTTTACCACCCACATGGAGACGAACCAACCACCAAGTACCATTCTGCTGAAGAGCATGCATTTTCTCATTCATGGCTGCTGTCCAACCAGGGTGGTTGAGTACTTCCTGAACATTGTTAGAAATAGAGACGAAATCCAATGAAGTTAAGGCTCGAAAAGATCTGTTCAGTTTTTAAAAAAAACTGGGCAATAGGATAGTGAGCATAAGAACATTTAGCCTTACGGTGGGCAATAGGTAAATCATCTGTGTTAGAGATATTACCAATAAAAGGGATTGGCACTGGGTGAACAACAGAGGGTACATCATGGTTGGCCGAATCTGAACGAGTCTGACGTCTTCCGACGTAAACCTAAAGTGGCGGAGGCGGGGAAGGTGTTACTTGTAGTGGGGGGGGTGGGGATAGGGGTGGGGGTTGAAAATCAAGACTCTACAACTCTTAGTAACTCAGGATTGTGCGAAGGAATATGTTCAAAAAAAGTTTAATTTTCAAAAAAAGAAACATCCGCAGATGTAAACATTTTTTTTCTGTGAAGGGCAATAACAAGACAGCCTTTCGAAAAACGAGAATACCCAAAAAATACACATTTAGTAGCACGCGGGTCAAGTTTATCTGTGCCGGTTTGAAGATTTTGAACAAAACAAGTACAACCAAAAACATGATGTGGTATTGAAAATAAATTTTTAGATGAAAATATCAGGTCGATGAGTTACCAAATGACAGGGTCGCAGGAGGCGACGAGTTCGTAAGTGTGGAGTAAACGGGGTGGGCAGCGGCGTTGAGATCGGAAGAGAGTTTTGGAGAGGAGGGCGGCATGGAGAAAGGGAGAGGAAGGCGACGCCGAGATCAGAAGAGGGTTTTAGAGAGGATGGTGGCATGGAGGAAGGCAGAGGAGGGAGGGAGGAGAATTAGGGTTTTCGGAGGAGGAAGATGAATATTTGCTTTTTTTAGAGGAAGAGAGGGAGAAAACCATAATTTTTTTGTGAAAAATTTTTGTATATGCATTTCTAGCTCTGATACCGTGTGAAAGTCTCTGCCACTAAGCTAAAACTTCGAAGTTGTAGAAGGGTTGAAAGAAATTACACTTGTATTCTAACACGCCCCCTCAGATCGAGAGCCCATTTTTTTATGGGCCAAAGAAGTGAGATATATGTCCAACAAATTGTGGGTCGAGATATGGACAATACGGAACGGTATTTTTTTAAAATCCGTATTTAAATTGCGTAGCTGGTGGGATTCGAAGCTGGGTTGCTCTAATACCATGTAGATGTATAATATAAAGACTGAAAAGAATGCTTTATTGGATTACTAACAACAGAATATACTGTCTCCTATATATAGGAGAGTACAAGAATTAGTTCTAAGTTTAATTCAGATGTGGGACTAAACTAAGACTACTTTAACAGTTTGCTTTAAAATAGTTTCCTTCAGAGTAAAGGTTTTTCTAATTTTAATTTTATAAGCCTTTTTTATTCAAAATAAGTAAATAAACCTTAAAGTTCAAATTAATTAGTCATATCTATCTTTTTCTAAAGGAAAAAATAGGGGTGGTATACCGTACCGTACCACCATTGCTCTACCATCTACCGTACCGGAATACCTAGTACACAACTACCATTACCGTGCAAAGATTTCGGTACAACCGAGTTCGGTAATACCGGAATATTAGTACGGTAATGGTAATGTCACGGTAGTACCGGATCTTAAAAAGAAAAAAAAATCAGTTGAGTAAAAGTATAAATAGATACTTGAAGTCTTGAACCATCAACCCCGCAGCAATTTTAGATGTAACTTGGTTGTTGTCCGGTCCTTAATAAGGAATTTACTTGGTCATTTAATAAGGTTGGTGTAATTCCCTTATTAAGGTTTGTTGATCAATAATGCAAACAAAAACATCCTAATATTTTCCTGATCCTAGCAACAAGAATTAAACACCCACCTTATACAAACTCATATACCTACCCCTATATTCGCAAAAAGTTATCGCATAACTTCGACCATATGCTTCAAAATTAAAAATGTATGAAATTTCTCTAATTTTCCAGGAGATGATGCAACCATCCAATATGATATGTATACTTCCTTCACATATTCATCCATACATGCCAAACAACATTGTAAATAGTTAATAGCATTATAATTAACAAAAGTAGAGCTTGCTCGAAAAACATAGCTTTGAAATATTATTAGGGTACTGTAGGGATACTTACAATCAAAATTGGGCTACGATTGTATGTTGATGGAGATGCATTATATTGCATGCAAGTATTCACAAGTGTGATTACTTGGTTGTTACTATAATTGCGATTTCAAGTGTGAGATTAATGAGAAGATGGTAGAGAATAATAGAGAATTTGGTTGTTCCTCCAACCCTTAAGCATTTTGTTTTTAGGTTAAAGCGGCTTTTGCATTTTAATACTCACATATGTATAGGAACTTATATCATCAAAGAATTCTTTACCTTGGTCAAAAATATTGCAATCTTAATAACACGTGTATTTACTTCAAACTACATTACCTTTCACATATAAAAATTAAATATATTCGATATAGTACTGTATACCATTGGTATCAATACTGGATACCAGTACCATACCATATATTTTTGGTACGGTACAATACCAAGATTTTGGTACGATATTACCAAGTTTTCGGTAATATTCGGTATGGTTTCGGTATGGTACCGGTACGGTAGGGTATTATGGTACTTTTTGACACCCCTAGGAAAAATACTCGCTTTTTAAACATTTGTTTCTTCAACATACGTTGCATGTGTACATTATACCGGTTTACTATAAATAAATAAAAATAATATACAACAACAATTCAATATACAGAGAAAAACAAAAATATGGAGAGGAAATTTGATAACAACCAAGACTAAATCTTGAGATGGTTTTGTTTCCATGCTTTGACATTTCCTAATTTATCATCATAACATTTTTGCCTTTATTCTTTTTTTTTTTTTGCATTCTAGTGATATTGTTACTATAAATAGTCAAGAGAGGAAGGATGGAGATAATTGTGGTTTGCATGCCTTTCTTTTCGACGTGCATTCGCACGTGTGCGTTTTACTAGCACTTTAAATATAATAGATACTTTAGTTCATTCAATTTTGACTCGGTAACCATTAATTTGTTGTGCATAACAGCGTAGTATACATCATGCAGGCTCCACACTATTGTAAGGCAACCTCACTAATAAAGGAACTGAGGAAGGAAACCATACCATTAGTCAGAAGATAGGAGAACACAAGCTCATTCCAAGCATCAGGAACTCCAGGAAGACACCAATGGCTACAATCAAAAGTAGCCACTGGGTGGCTCCAATTACCAATGTGGGCATCGCTCCGGACTGCCCCCATTGAAGTCACATTGAGGACAATTGCAGGAACTCTCATCTTGTCAACTACCTCTGCAATGATGTCAGCAAACTCACTTCTGCCATTACCTTGGGCCTCTGACATAGGTTGTTCAGTCACTTCACATACCTTCGGGTTTGATTCACTGAAAAACCAGAAGAACCAGGTTTCAGCTTCATTCTCAAGCTTAAATTAAAGTAAAAAACTACTTAAGGGAATGAAAAGTACGTAATGAACAATATCTCATTATTTTCTTAAATAACATCTGACAATTATAAGGAAACACATTAGTAGTCAAAACGTTTCAGCTCTTATACATTATTTCCTGAATATCAAAAGCTATGCAATCAAGGCCATAAAGAATTATCATCCATCCAAATTTAAATCAAGTCCACTACAAGCCTACAAGGCATCATTTCAACTGTAGTCAAGCTGTCACGCCTGTCCCTCCTAAAATTTTTTAATCAATGCCAGATTGGGAAAGATGGAAAGTGAGATCCTCCAGATAAAACCTAGCAGGGCTGGTGGTGGTAGATAAGCATGAATTATAAGACTGATTGAGCTCATGCAAAATCACTATATCCTCAAATCATAGGTTCTGTTAGACAGCAACCTGATCCAGGTGCCTGAGCTTGGATCTGATCAGTTAGCACTGGGGTTGAAGTTGCGTATATCACTGTGTATTAGTCCATGGGGAATTGTTTGTCTTTGGAGGGTTTCTTTGTAAATAGCTTGTGTATTTTCCATTTAGATCCCTGTAATAGATGGTGCGCTATGGACGAGATACAACTGTAAGAAGGGAGTTGGGTAACAGTTAGGAGTGGGGTCCACCCTTAACTGAATTCTGTTAGAGTTTTCATGTTCATTTACGTGCGATGCACGTGTCTTTTACATTGTATAAATGAGCCATTGTAATTGGGAATTGATATGAATAGAATTGGAGACAATTAGTTCATGTTCATCTTCTTCTTCCTTCTTCCATTTTGGAGCTCAACCCTAGGGTTTGCATGTCAATGGCAAGAAGACGACCCGCCGAGTCCAACAACGCCGCTGGAGGTCAAATTGGAACAATGGTATCAGAGCTAGAAGTCGACGTTGATGTTGCTGTCGACCAAGAAATCGAACAAGAACCGATTCAAGAAGCTAAAAATCCGGTCGATTTTGGGTCTGGATCTCGATTCATACCTGGAGCAGGGGATCAGGACGTGCAAGTGACCGCCAATAATGGTGGAGTTGCTCACAAGCGTCCCAGCTATGAGGAGCGGTTTGTTCGAATTGAGAAAGCGATTGAGCAGTTGGTTCATGCTCAGCATAATCGACATCATTCTCGACGATCTCATCAGTCGTGGGACATAGGAGGAAGTGAGAATGATTCGGACGGAAGCAGGAGTTCTAGGCGTTTACCAGGTGTTCGACATCGAAACCCTAGCTATCGTCGAAAAGAATGGGACCAAGAACGGGTCACACATCATCGGGGAACTCAAAAAGAAAGGCATGATCCAAGACATAACCAACAACAACAAGGTATGAGTAGTACTTTTTTCTCAAAGCATCCTACGATTGATTTGCCTAGTTTTGATAGCTCTGGGGATGTCTCAAATTGGGTGTATCATATGGAACATCATTTCCACACTCAAGGAGTTAGCTATTATGAGAAGCTACCTTTTAGTGTGTATTATTTGAAGGGAGAGGCAATGTTATGGTGAAGATGGTATGAGCAGCAAGAAGAGGAAGTGATTGATTGGAAAATGGTGAAGAATGAATTGTTGTTGCAATTTGGTTCATCTGAGCTTGATGATCTAGAGGCTACTTTGTATAAATTGTAACAAAATGGCTCTATATTGGAGTATCATAGGGAATTTTTAAAATACATTCATTTAGTGAAGCATATTGCCAAGCCTTCTTTGGTTAGCTGTTACATAGGCTTAAGACTGGGATGAAGAAAGAAATTAAGCTGAAGCATCTTCGAACTTTTTTGGAGGCTTCCAGAGAAGCTATAGCTAGAGTCAATTCTTGATGATCACAAGGGAGCTTGGAAACCTGGTGGTGGATTTAACAATGGTTCCCCTAGTAATGTTGGGGTTTCTAGCTATGCCAAGGCTAATGCAG